>CM049313.1:60310658-61510658 GCA_026874595.1 Sipunculus nudus
GTTTATATATACATCAGAAAGGAATGTATGTGCATTTGTTGATGCATGTATAAACCATTATATAACATATCTTTATTCCCCTTTTAGCTTAATCTATTATACAGGATTATATATATATATATATATATATATATATATATATATATATATATATATATTTCAATTAAATATTGACTCTCCTTGTATGTATCAGATTTTAAAATGTTAATAAATATTAACAATATATTTATGGCAGGTTTAATATTCATCCGACAAATAAGCACAATGTACGGTCATACTACTACTACTAATAATAATAATAATAATAATAATAATAATAATTTTATATATATATATATATATATATATATATATATATATATATATATATATATATATTTATCACTTAAGGGCAACGGGTTGTTGGGTCATTGCTGATCAGTACTGCATGCAGCTAAACTAATCCCTCCCCCCCCCTTTTACGTATATCATTCTGTCTTGAATACACTATTTTTTGGAACACTCAGCAATCTTTTTGTTGTTTGAGAACACGTCCATTGCAGAACCGGTGGTCTCATTTAAACAAGCAATTAAGGATCTGGGTATAGTAATTTTTAGCGCAATTGTACTTTCACTGAAAGTGAATTATGATTTATTGACAATTGTATTACCATAAACAAATATTAACAGCTGCTTCTATGACTGTAAAATTCATGTAGAGCAATAAAATTACAAGCATATCCAAAGGTGATGTGCAGGGTTAAGAACATCCACATTGACAATCGTAATATAAATTAAATATAAAATGTTGAATAGTACTGTTTACTATGATATAAATTTTTCACTATATGTGTGTATAGGTTGGGGGGGGGGGGGGGGGGGGGGCTTAACGATATAGAGAAAGGTATAATATAGATGAATTAATTTCATATATAAGAAGAAACATTTCATCATAATAACCTTAAAACATTTTAAAAGCATCATATAGAAATATTCTAATTGATTAAATTGTAATTTTAATTTCTACCTTTAAAGACAATATATATGCATTACCATATATAAGAAAATTTATATTCAATTTTGCTGGTTGTATATAGAATGTATAACTTTTATGATTCAAACATTTTCCCATTAAAGCCATTTTTATATTAAAAACTGTTTAGGGCATAATTATGAAAGGGTTACATCATTTGTTTCCTGTAAAACATTCTTAATTTTTTTGATATATTACGAAAGTCTTTTGTTGAAATGTTTTAAAAGTATTTGATGTGCTACATAGTCAACACCTACAACAAGACAAAATCAACAATGCCATACTTTAGCATAACGTTGGTGTAATAGGGTAAGAGGGAACAAATTCATATCCCACCGATACCAAATATTTTACCGAGTTTTGATGTTTATAGCGGTAACTGCATGCTGCCTCTAGCTGCCATTTATTTCAAGGCCCGTTGTTATACTCTTACAAATATCTACTTTCATATTGCAGAAATTTATTATTTTATTACTTTCTTACAACCATGCAGATAATTTGCATGATTATATACATGGACATTACCACTGTGATGATCACACATATTAAAACAAACATTGCATGCAGTTTTTTTTAAATCTGCAATAGTTTTTTTACTATTATTTTTATAATCTTTTAAGCAAATATTTTTATGTTTTTATGTAACTAACAACGGACATGATTATAATGTAATGTATGATTGTCTAAAATAAAATAATAATAAAAATGATGATATTTTAAAATAATAATATCTGTTTACACTTTTTATTTTTTTTTGTGTTTTAAGGATTTATTAAAACTCAAATTATGAATTTCAAGAGACTACTTAAAAATGCATTTATTATAACCTGTATGCAAACATGACCTCGGTCTGTCTCCATGTCTGTGCCTCTTAGAAATTATATCCTGTTTTTTTTTTTACATGTTTCCATCATGCATTTCCCGATGTTAGCTACCCAAAGTTTGTTCTCAGCTTCATTTGTTGATCCCATATCTTATGCCCATGCAGTTTTTATAAAGTCATGCGTAAACCAACCCGCCAAAACTCCTAATGGTTTATACCCAATTATTTTTATTAAAATTGGAACTAAGCCGGCTCGGTTGGTTTCCCCCTTCTCATATGGGTCTGAATTAATAAAAGTACAATAAAATGCACTATTACCATTTTTATTTTGTTCCCTGAATTTACATAAACTTCTGCCAGGAAAACAAAGCTTCTAAATTTTATAATGTATTTTATTGCTGGGTATAATAGTGCCGTTATGCACCTCATGAAAATGTTGATATAGTACGTCTTTAATTTAAGCAATTTAATAACAGCAATACACAAGTATTTGACCTTCACAATGATTTATGACATTATATGTATTGCATATCATTTGAAACACACTTCATGCCCTTGTATCATTAAAAAATATTTAAGGCCAAATAAAAATGATTCCCTAAAAAGCATGCATGCACTCTTATACCTTAAAAATATTGATGCCAGTTTGACGTCAATTTGACATCTAAAACTTGACATCGATTCGATGTCATATGAACATTAATTAGATTGACGAATATTAAAATATATATATATATATATATATATATATATATATATATATATATATATATATGTTACGCCCCAGATGTGATATTGCACATTAAATGGGCCATGCATGAAACGGGCAGTTATTTTGCCCATTACGTGAAATGGGCATATTCACTAAAATTCTGCTTGCCCATTTCATGAAATGAGCAACTTAACAATCGGCAATATATTTCTCAGTTCTGTAAGTATTAAGGAATACTATAATTGAATGTATAATGTGCATGGAACACCTTTCCCTTTTTTGATTGAGTTAATCGTAATTGATAAAGTGAAAAAAGACATATTTGCAGCTAACATTTTATAGTATATAGTTATATGTATATATTGATATAAATCTAGTTTTCAATTATTAATATGTTAATGTACATAATTATTACTAAGCTTTATTTTACATTATTTATTTATTACCAATTACATTAAATTATTTTAGAAACATGAATTATGAGTAACTGATATTGGTAAGTTTCATCAATCTCATAGCTCTATGGCCTGATAATCACTTAACTAATGAAACCTTCAAAGTACTTGTATTTACTCATTAACTGACCACACTGAGTTGGTACTGAGTTCATGCTTTGTAGGTTGTTTTTTTCAACTGCTAAATTAAAAATGGTTTTTGTGAATCATAGGATTGTTACTAACTGTTGGCCTATATAATGACATCTGAGTCAGAAGTATACTTTGCTTGCCAAGTAATTTTCAAATGATTAGCCAATTGGTATTCGGTGACATTCAAAGCATATATTAATATATTATTAAAATTCCAGAAAAGTGTGTAGATGCACATTTGTGAATTTCAGACCTAAAAGCTGTTTGAACATATATTACATGATGAGCTTAGATAAATATTACATATTGAGAGAATATATATTTTTTCAACTTGTAGATATATCACATTAAACATGTAACTGAGTTATATTTGATTTTGATTTTTATAGCCCTCATAATCTGAAAATATTTTAGACACTACTGAAAACAGCATCTCATTTACATGATTTTGAATACCTGTACTAGAAATCAGACTTAATGTTTTCCATAAAGCAACAGATCAAACTCAATTAAAGTGCATGAACAAATTATTTTATATAGCAATCATTTAAACATTATTAAGATGAAATAATTATTGAAACCTGCCGTTAAATAAGTGTTTCGATATGTTTTCTCTGAGATGTGAGAAAATAAACAATATTATAGTATAAACTGGTAAAGTATAATATATAAGTATATATAGATCTTAAAAGTTTCAAATTAAAAACCTTAAACATTCCTGCTGAAACCCATTCAAGTATTTTAATACATCAAATATTGAAAACCCTGAAAGGAAACCATATTTTCACTTGTGCTACGTTAACAATTTACTTTGATCATCAAACAGCCATTGAAGAACCTGAAATATTTAAATGTTTCATATGATGATTAACATTAGATTGTGAACCCCACTATTATTACTAAAAATATATTTACTGAAATATAGTGAAATGTATCATTGTCATTGGGGCTAAATATTATTATATTTACTTATACGGTCAAGCTGATTTGTATGATATAATACGTGTTTATAATAAAGTGTAGAGAATTATTCAAATGTTTTGTTTTCATCTGACACAAAACAGGTTTTTTTTTACATATATGCCTTATCTAATATTAGCTAGAATGGGTAATCAGAATCCATTAGAGATTTAAAGTTTTAAAAGGTGCGCATTTCATGAAATGGGCAACAGTTTTCTTGCTCATTTCATGAACTGGGCAAGCAGCATTTAGTGAATTTGCCTATTTCATTCGGCAAAGTGGTTGCCCATTTCACGAAATGAATAAAATAATTGCCCATTTCATGATGTGGGCAATTTCACGTTTGGAGTGTAACATGTACATCATATTTCCTTTTAAAATCGATTTCCTAATTTTCTTATTCTACTTCTAGAGAAAATACCATCAAATAAAATCTGAAATGACATTGAAATGCACGAACTCATTCCATGCTATCACTGTGAGCTCACAGTGTGAATTCACTGCGGTGCCATTTCATCCAGTGATATAACCGTGAACTCACTGTTGTGTAACATGCTTGAGCTCACTGCTATATACTATCACTATTAGTCTACGGCCGTGAATTAACCGCGGTGTCACATTTTGACGTCATCCTGGGATATCACTCTGAACTAACTGTTGTGTAACAGACATGACCTCATGTCATGCTATCACTGTGATCTAACGGTTGTGAATTCATAGTGGTGTCACATTTTTTACGTTTTCCTGTGATATCATTGTGAACTGATTGTTCTATATCATACATGAGCTCATTTCTATGCTATCACTGTGAGCTCATGGTTGTGAATTCACCGCGGTGTCAAAATTTGACGTCATCCTTTGATATCACTGTGAATTCACTGTTGTGTAACAGAAATGAACTCATGCCATGATATCACTGTGGTTGTAAATTCACCGTGCTGTCACATTTTGAATTCATCCTGTGATACCAATGTGAACTCACTGTTGTGTACCAGACATGAACTCATACTGTGAGTTCCCAGCCGTAAATTCACCGTGCTGACACTTTTTGAAGTCATCCTGAGATATCACTCTGAACTAACTGTTGTGAAATACACATGACCTCATGTCATGCTTTCACTGTGAGCTCACAGTTGTGAATTCATTGTGGTATCACATTTTTTATGTCATCCTGTGATATCATTGTGAACTCACTGTTGGATAACATACATGAGCTCACTGCTATGCTATCACTGTGAGCTCACGGTTGTGAATTCACCGCGGCGTCTCATTTTGACGTCAACCTATGATATTACTGTGAACTCACTGTTGTGTTACAGACATGAACTCATGCCATGATATTACTGTGAGCTCACGGTTATGAATTCACCGTGGTGTCACATTTTTGGCGTCATCCTGTGATTTCACTGTGAACTCACTGTTGTGTAACAGACATGAGCACACTGCTATGCTATCACTGTGAGCTCACGGTTATGAATTCACCGCGGCGTCTCATTTTGAGACGTGAGCTCACATGCTATTATATCATTTTGAGTTCACTGTTGTGAATTCACCGTGGTGTCACATATTTTGCCTCATCCTGGGATATCACTGTTAACTCAATGTTGTGTAACAGAAATGAACTCTAGCAATGCCATCATTGTGAAGTCATGGTTATGAATTCACTGTGGTGTTACATTTATAACGTCATCCTGAGATATCACTGTGAACTCACTGTTGTGTAACAGACATGAACTCATCCCATGATATCACAGTGAGCTCGCGGTTGTGAATTCACCGTGGTGTCACATTTTTGATGTCATCCTGTGATATCACTGTGAACTCGCTGTTGTGTAACAGACATGAACTCATGCCATGAGATTACTGTGAGCTCACTGTTGTGAATTCACCGTGATGTCACATTTTGACGTCATCCTGTGATATCACGGTGGGCTCGCTGATGAGTAACATACATGAACTCGTGCTATGATATCATTTTGAGCTCACTGTTGTGAATTCACAGTGGTGTCACATTTTTTACCTCATCCTGGGATATCACTGTGAACCCAATGTTGTGTAACAGAAATGAACTCCAGCAATGCCATCATTGTAAACTCATGGTTATGAATTCACTGTGGTGTTACATTTATAACGTCATCCTGAGATATCATTGTGAACTCACTGTTGTGTAACAGACATGAACTCATCCCATGATATCACTGTGAGCAAACGGTTGTGAATTCAACGTGTTGTCACATTTTTTATGTCATCCTGTGATATCACTGTGAACTCGCTGTTGTGTAACAGACATGAACTCATGCCATGATATATTTCTGTGAGCTCACGGTTCTGAATTCACCGTGGTGTCACATTTTTGATGTCATCCTGTGATATCACTGTGAACTCGCTGTTGTGTTACAGACATGAACTCATGCCATGAGATTACTATGAGCTCACTGTTGTGAATTCACCGTGATGTCACATTTTTACGTCATCCTGTGATATCATGGTGGGCTCGCTGATGAGTAACATACATGAACTCGTGCTATGATATCATTTTGAGCTCACTGTTGTGAATTCACAGTGGTTCACATTTTTTACCTCATCCTGGGATATCACTGTGAACTCAATGTTTTGTAACAAAAATGAACTCAAGCAATGCCATCATTGTGAACTCATGGTTATGAGTTCACTGTGGTGTTACATTTATAACGTCATCCTGAGATATCATTGTGAATTCACTGTTGGGTAACAGACATGAACTTATCCCATGATATCACTGTGAGCAAACGGTTGTGAATTCCCCGTGGTGTCACATTTTTTATATCATCCTGTGATATAACTGTAACTCGCTGTTGTGTAACAGACATGAACTCATGTCACGATATTACTGTGAGCTCACGGTTCTGAATTCACCGTGGTTTCACATTTTTGATGTTATCCTGTGATATCACTGTGAACTCACTGTTGTGTAACAGACATGAACTCATGCCATGATATCACTGTGAGCTCACGGTTGTGAATTTACCGTGGTGTCACATGTTTGACGTCATCCTGTGATTTCACTGTGAACACACTATTGTGTAACAGACATGAGCACACTGCTATGCTATCACTGTGAGCTCACGGTTGTGAATTCACTGCGGCGTCTCATTTTGAGACGTGAGCTCACATGCTATTATATCATTTTGAGTTCACTGTTGTGAATTCACCGTGGTGTCACATTTATTGCCTCATCCTGAGATATCACTGTTAACTCAATGTTGTGTAACAGAAATGAACTCTAGCAATGCCATCCTTGTGAAGTCATGGTTATGAATTCACTGTGGTGTTACATTTATAACGTCATCCTGAGATATCACTGTGAACTCACTGTTGTGTAACAGACATGAACTCATCCCATGATATCACAGTGAGCTCGCGGTTGTGAATTCACCGTGGTGTCACATTTTTGATGTCATCCTGTGATATCACTGTGAACTCGCTGTTGTGTAACAGACATGAACTCATGCCATGATATCACTGTGAGCTCACGGTTCTGAATTCACCGTGGTGTCACATTTTTGATGTCATCCTGTGATATCACTGTGAACTCACTGTTGTGTAACAGACATGAACTCATGCCATGATATCACTGTGAGCTCACGTTTGTGAATTCACGGTGGTGTCACAGTTTTGACGTCATCCTGTGATATCACTGTGAACTCACTGTTGTATAACAAACATGAACTCATGCCATGATATCACTGTGAGCTCATGGTTGTGAATTCACCGTGATGTCACATTTTTGACGTCATCATGTGATATCACTGTGAACTCACTGTTGTGTAGCAAACATGAACTCATGCCATGATATCACTGTGAGCTCACGGTTGTGAATTCACTGTGGTGTCACATTATTGACGTCACTCTGTGATATCACTGTGAACTCAATGTTGTGTAACAGACATGAACTCACTGCAGTGACCTAACCATGAGTTCACAGTTGGTTCATAGTTATGAACTCACACCCGTGACTCTCTAATGATATCACAGTGATCTCGAGGTTAGCTCACGTCTTGACTGGGACTAGTTCTGATTGATCGTGCAGCCGAGCGTGCCACCAGTCGTACGATTACCTACGACCAGTATCAAGTAATCACGACCATTTCAGAATCAGGACAAACTTGTGGAGTCTGGTCGTGCGACTTCCTGATCATGGGTCAATCGCACGATTAAACAGTTGTACGATTTACTGTGACTGTGGCTTTAACGTTAAACGGACCACCATTCTTGACAGAAGGCCTAACACACTCTGGCTCAGCCAATCAGCGCAGTCAAAATGCACCTGCTGACTGAAACGATCACGATTCGCGAATCGCAATTTGACAGTTAATACACGGGTTCAAACAAATGCTGCCAGCTGCTCTTGTGATGTCATCTCGGCAGAAGGAAATTTACTGGACCTGTCGTTACAAAATTGTGGCGAAAGTGTCTACAATATGCACTAACATTTGGCCCATGGGCCGTAATATTCGTCCAGCAGAGATATATCATAGGACGCACACGAAGGTCCATGTGTGGAATACCTGAATACAGCAAAGGTGCCACTCGCATGAGGCTTGACGGCCTGATATGCATACTAGTATACGGGGGAATCGTCATGATCTCAAAGAGCCTCGTGACGCCTTAATATGCAAATATCTGTTATTCACCATACAGATTTACAGGGCTTTAGTGATAAAAGCTGGCGCTGAGTTAAGTCTATCGGTACATGGAATCACGTTTTGTTTTAAGCATCTTATTAGTAAACGCAAATACTAAACCCAGGCAGGGCTAAGCGGTCGTAGCCTAACATGCAGGCCTCGTTAAATCTATTTGTGAAAGTAAACATGTTCATGTTATACATTAAGCGCAGTTTTAACGTCGAGTTTTATTAATATTAAATTTGAGAAAGCCCGTGTTTAGTTTAACACTGTTTCATGCTAAACAGTTGTAACTCGTTTGCGCAATATTATGTTTAACTAACGACACTGTTTATTTGTTAAAAAATAAACACCCTAGCTGTTTAGCGGACTTCTTTCCGGGGAAAAAAGGCGCGAGGTCTCGCGAAGCACGTGGACCCGCACGGTGCCCTGTCAATAGTCATTTGCAGTATAAGCTATGAAAAGTAGGCCTACATGCAGTCGCTCAAAGCCGGTTTTTATCTTGTTCATTTTAATTGATATAGATGGTGTTCTTCATTGGGAAATAAATTCATTTAAACGTGGACCCTAAAGAAACCAAATTCCGAAATTTCAAGTCATAAAAATGAATCTAGGTTGCACATCTATATTTGAGATAATCTTATAAATGACGCTTGCACCAGGCACAGGTCCTTAAAATCACCATTAAAACATGTCTAAATATAGCTCCTACAAAGCCTCATATATATTTATATATATCATATATTATAATATCAAAACAAATAATGAACCCATAACTCCAAATTACACATATTTTAAAATTATTTTGAATAGATAAGTCTTAATCCTGCCTTAATCAGATGTTAACCATCTCTGTTCTCAAAATATTAGTTTGAAATATCTACTTCAATGAACGCTCAATTTTATTATAATTCTTTTAATATAAATTTATTTTTTTTCTCGAATTTGAGCTACCGGGATGTCAGCTAGCTTCAGTACACCTCCAAGGCTTAGTGATATTCTCGAATTATAAAAAAAGAGGTAACTGTTACCTTTGATTTGGAGGCCCTTTCAAACTAGAAAAGTTTATATATAAACTACGACGTTGATGGCCATGTTCTTTCGTTTCGTCTGACGTTTTATGAACGTGGCTCCATTTTTAAATTGAGTAGTTCTTGTTGTTGCGTATTGCAGTCGTGTCAAAGTCCTTCGTGCAGATTTACTCGTCACGGATGACCACGAATTATGAGGACTTAAACACGACTTGGTGATGAACTTTGACGACTTCGCTATACGACTTGTGACGACAAAGCTTAATTTGTGAAAATTTCAAGAACAGCGCCTGGAATGATAAGCGCTCCAGACATTGCTACGAACACCGCCGAATTTTTTAGGTATCTTCTACGACACCCTACGACGTCCCTACGAATAAATATGGTGTCAGTTCTTGGAGATTCGGCGCCAAATTCATGTTTACAAGCGGGAAGAGGGCTTTACATAAAAGCACGGACGCGGTATGCGTGTGCGGCGAGGGCCGGTATACCAGTGATGTACATGTACAGAAGCGGATCCGGGGGGGGGGGGGGGGGTCCAGGGGGTCCGGACCCCCCTTTTTCACCCGAAGCAACCTTTTTTAAGGGGTTTTAGACGTAATTTTGCGGCCTAGACCCCCCCCCCCTTTTCCAGACGTGATGACCTTTTTTTTAGGATTTTCATAAGTCCTCCTGGGTTTCCTAAATCCTGGATCCGCCCCTGATGTATATGTATACGTAATATTCGAGTCCGAACCTGGACTCGAATCCGAAGTCGAGTTCACTTTTATAGGGACTCGGACTTGGACTCGAGGGTCCTGGAGTCGGACATGTATCCGGACTCGGAAGTGTACGTAAGAACTCGAGAATTCAGGCCGGGTCCATCTCGAGTCAAATAGAAAAGAAATTTATCATTTGTTAAAAAGACTTATGAACATGTGCGAACTACCAACAGAATATTACAAAATAAAATCACTTTATGTACCAAGCTTTGCTTAACATCGGGGGTTCTGAATGTAATTATATAAGCGTATGTGTGAATTAATTAAAATGTACATGATAATTTGAAATGTTAAATTGGTTTAAGGATGTTTGTATTGGACTTGAGATTCCAAATGACTCGGACTCGAAGGACTTGGACTCCAGCGGCCTCTCCTCGGACTTTCAACTGGACTGGGATGGTGTGGACATGCGGACGCGGACACGTTCTAGTCACGTTTTTACTTGATCAATTCAAAGCCGTTCTCTTAATGAATTCATACTCGGGGCTATTCCCTTTAACCTGATGGTGATCCGTAATTAGACCGTAACTAAATCCGTATTTTCATTGTACGCAAAGGCTTTTCAATATGGTTGCTTTATATACAGAAAACATATAATGTCAGTTGGATATTTTCTGAATGAATTAATGTCCTGTTAACCATAGACATTTAATTATACCATGGTATTATGATCGAAAAGTCAAACATAACTGTAATCAGAAGGTTATTTATTTGTAAGAAACTGCTCAAAGGTACAAACTAGCTGTCAGTGGCGTTACAGAACTTCATATGGATTAATGAATAAAATTTGATTGGTTGAATCGGACTATCAGTAATATCTCTTCGATGGATGTCAACCTTGACAGAAACATGTAAAAAAAGTTCTTTAATTCGAGAAATTATACTATTTGTTCAAATCAAGGCCTGCTTTAGCAAAATTATTCAAATTAACGTGAGAGGATTAATTATATCTAACTGAGTGATAGAGGATGGACCAAGCAGTCCTGGAGATCATGACGTAGAAATACCCTTTTTTGCAAGGCGCCACCTAGCGCTCGACATAGGAATTAATATTTGTTCAATCTGTGGGTACGAAAGACAGATAAAACTGACCAATCGCGTTCAGGGTTCCTTCCCGCAAGGTAGTTTGGGTTTAAATCCAATCTGGTCTCTCAGTCACAGCTTAAATTAGTTTATTTATTTTATTTTAATTTTTTAAAATTTTAGTTTGAATTTTTAAATATTCCTCTTAATACTTCATGAAACATCAACATTTACAATAATTATATATATCATGCGCTTTTGATGGTAAAGAATGTTGTAAAATCTGCCCTGTCGGATGGCAATTAGACCATATTATTAGTGGCCTGGGCAGGTGCGGTGAGTGGATGGCGTGAAACTGCCGCGAACTGGTTGAGGAAGGAGGCTGACTCTGCATCTATCCAAAATCACGTCTTCTACTGACGTTGATCCATGAACTGACAAGTGAAGGTGCTATAAATTGTTTGTATTCTCTTCACAGTGGGTATGAGAAGCCGTTATAACTTTAAACAAAATGATTCAAATGAGGCCTAGTATTATATAGTCCCAGTGATATCTCGATCTATGACTGTATACCCAGAGCCACAGGTATCCGCCTCAAAGGCTTCATTTATCAATCGACTGACCGCATGCATATGGTAAACGATGTACTTGTTTTGAGTACATCTGATCCTGTGTGTTTGGTGCAGTTCTTGTGAGCAGGCGTGATTGTTTCAGCCAGCGGTGTGCATGTGTTTCATATCACAGAGTAGCCCTAGCACCAGTCTTCTCTTAATTACTACGCTACGCTGTGCGAGAGCCCTAGAAGATGATTTGAGGAAACTGGAGACATTCCACATGATAATTAAATTCTTATATTTCGTCTGAAAATGTCGTATTCTTTAAGAAATAAAGATATTCTATTCAAATACACATATAACATACCACTTAGACAGCGTTTGTCCACTTTGAATGTTGATTAGAAGAATATGTATTATCCTAATAAACGGTGATACATGGGGAACAATGTCTGCTCTGGGTTTTCCCCCAGCCACAGCTGGCTGGCAGCCGCCTGTGTAGCCAGTGGTAACGGGCCGTGTTGGCTCAGTGAGCAAAGGTCACACAGTTCATTGTTTCAGATTCTGAGACAGTTTCAAGCGCAAGGGTTGCAAAGTTTTAAAAGTGAGTCTTGTTTACATACTAAAAAATAGCATTTAGCTAAATTTCTTGGTCATTTGAATAAAGTATATATCTCCCTTAGATTACTTAAAGTTTCCTTGTCAAAAACCCACTATTTGATTTTACACGATTTTTTTTCTGACAAGGGTTTGAAGTTCTCCAGTTTACTCTGAAGCTTTTTATGTGGCGGTATCCAGGTCCTGGATACCGCCGCATTTAATGCAGTTAATCACAGAGCTAACGTCTGGCCCACCCAGCTGAAATTCAATGTATTTATCTCCGGGAAAGGGGGGGGGGGGGGGCTGAAAGAGACACTAAGAGCAGTGATGATGTAACAGGTGTGCACCGCTGGCTGCCCAGGACAGGCACCAAACATCAGGATCAAATGCTTCGTTCCATCTGCTAGATAAATTAAGGTAGTGGCCTGTGGCTTTGTGTATGCTATGGGGCTACAACTGGGTCTAGAGTGACTGTATAGAATCACAGGTGCTTGGTTGTCCATCAGTGGACCATACGTCCTATATTATATTTGTTTAAAGTTCAAACCAAGATTCTAAGACACCCACATTTAAAAGGACAATACTTAGCTTTAAGGTGTTTACAGGAAAATCACAGTCCATTACAACCCCTGGGGCTGCAGAGGAGCCGTTCACAAAACACGGTAAATTTTAACTGTATCAGTCCAGACAAAACAAATAACAGGATAACATCCTGAACCAGGCTTGGCGAGACATCATAACAGTTATGTAGTGTAAGTTCAAAGCACTTTTATACGAGACATATACGAGACTTGTGACATTGGAGTGTTGTTCCAGTTTTATGTTACAATATAAACAGTCTGTAATACAAAAGTTCTGGTTCCTCTTCTGTGTTTCAATTGTTTATTTGTTGTTCTGTGTCTGGTTGTTACATTTCACTGGTCTCTGCTCAATTGTACTTGCGTCTTTCTGACATTGGCTGAACCACCTTGGTGTAGGCACCCTATGGAGACAGTGGCACCATCGCACTGTAGAACACCAATGTCATTATAGATTGCAGGGTTGGCATGACAATTTCTCACAGGCAGCTGCAAGTGCATAATTGCCATTAGAAACTTGTTTCTGCTGTAATGACAGAAATACCTGAAAAACTTACAATCACATTTGTGTGATGGTGTATCTGTTTTAATGTGATACATTAAATACACAGTCAAGTGAGATATTCATGATTAGTTTTAACAAATGCCCATAACTTGTTTAATTTTCCATGTTAGTCTAAAAACACTTACCAGGTGAGCAGAGACTGGTAAACCACCACCACAGGGTAGTATGAGGATACAGCCCCCTAATGATATCATTTAGGAAGGAGCCTATATGGGGACAATTTTTCAAGTTGCCAACTATCAGCCTTGGTTCAGCTTTAGTTCACTGGTAGTGGATATATTAAAATTTTAATTTTTTGTAATAAGGTGAAAAATTTGTAATTCTTGCTTAAATATTTAATACAAAACGCATTACATATGATAATATATTTTTCAGATAGTGGAAACACTGCATAAAGGTTTTCATGATTATTCAAATATAAAACATGCTGTAGTATCTAGATAAACCAGTATCATGAATCATCTGAATATCAGCTTTTAAAAAATACATATGTGTATATATAGCAGTTTCATGTTTCACAGTTGCAGAAACCAGTAGAATAAAACTGAGGAAGAAAAATGCCTAAGTCTAAAGAGTTTTTGAGCAGTTCAGACTCAGATTCAGATGTTGAGGTGAGAGACTAACGTCATTGATTAAAACAGTTTATTATTTTGGAAATACAGTGAAATTCCCCTAAGCCGGACATTCAAGTGAATGGAGTATTTTTTCCCTATTAGTGAGATGTCCTGTTTAGAGGAGTTTGGCATACTGCTTTTATTTGTTAATTTAATGTTTCTAATATCCTATGTTTTTCATAAAATGTACGCCTTATTTGAAAAAGGCTTAAATCATTTTAAAATAGCTTAATTATGCACTTGCAATTTATAATTAATGCCTAATATAATTATTAAAAAAAAACAAATACAGCTAAACCTCGCAAAGTAATCTTGGCAGTTTCACTTTGACGTACCATCATGCTTTTATGCAAGTGGCAGTTCATGAATGGTTGCACTTGGCATATTGAGGACTGATTAATGACAGCTAGTATCCAGATAGCATGATTATTTGTAAGGATATAGTCTTAACCATGCATTCACTTTAACAAAGTGCAAACTGTCACAAACATTAATTGCCGCTCCCTGGGCCTGACTCCGAGCACAAAGCACAAACTGCAGTCTTTGATGGTGCTGTTGTCGAATGAAATCCTGTTTCAGTTTGAAAGCTTATTTTTTCCTAATTGACCTGCCAGTCTTAATTTAATAATGATTGTGTTATCAACACATTTATAGAAATAAACAACAATTTTGATGCTGTATATTTACATATAACATTCCAATGGTTCACCAAATTACGCATGCCCCCGGGCTGTCGCTTTGACCAAAACAGGTCATACGAGGTCATGACCTTAGAGCACCATCTCCCGGCAAATATTTGAACAAAAATAGAACTGGCAATGTCTGTCCACTTTAGAGGGTCATACTATGTACTTGATATGCTGGCGAGACAGGAAAATTTGTCTGTTGTCCGGGATATTGAGTTGTCCGCTTTACTGAGTTTACGTTAAACATAATATAGAGGCAAAATTGAAGGGACTGGGATCTAGTGTCCGCATAAGGGAGTTGTCTGCCTTACTGAGTTGTCCGCAAGTAGGGGTTTCACTGTAAATGTTATTGATTGCAATAAGGAGTACTTTAAAAGCTGTAACAGTTTGTATTGATGAACAGAATCATTGAGCGTTAGTCATGGATGATAAGTTTCGTGCTAAATGGATTTGAGGTGAAATAACAAAGATCTTTTTTAAAGTCTTGCTTGAGAGGTAAAATACCTGCAGATGTCTTACACAGAGATCGCTTCCAAGATCTTAAAGAAAATAGGAAATAGGTCCATATAACAGATATTTTTTAAATGGCAATGTTGGCTCATATTACTTGGTATGTATATATTGCGAAATAAGATGGGACAATGAACCAGTTGAACTAGTTTTTTTCCTGGTAGAAAGTGCAAAACTGCTCATATAAAGCGGGAGTTTGTACCATTGTAACACTATTCAGTTAAATGTAACAATGACTTTATTGTTTTCAGCCTAAACCAAAGAAAAAGAGAGAAGAGAAGAAAAAGGAGGAGAAGAAAAAGCCATCCAGCAAGCCGAGTGGATCACAAGACGGTGCGGAAGTCATGCTCCAGGTAACAGAACATTAATGGATACCAGTGTTGTAGGGGAGTCCACTGTATCCCAGCCTTGAGTGCAAGTCAGAGTCTGTTAGGTTCAAGTCCAAGTCCATCTCCTTTGAGACCAAGTCTTTTAGAAGCTAAGTCCAAGTTAAAAGTTTAGGAAAAAAAATCATAAGAAATATGGTAGGTCCAGCAGGGTTTCCCTCTGAGGAAAATTTGTCTAACACAGATTCAACTCCTTTCACTGTTGCATATATTTTCATACTGATACACAAGTTTCAAGTTTATTTGCTGGATTGATCTACAAATTTTGGTTTCATTTTGATTCATCTTTGAAATTTTTTTACCTGAATAGTGATTTTTATGATAATCTTGAGACAGATTATATGTAAATTCAAATGAAAGCTGCAATAAGTGTCCTTAGTTTGTATAATCTGCTCTGATATCACTGCTTCATATTTATTTCATTTACATTTTATGATTTATTTAATAATTACAGTAATTTACAGTGTGCACTGAAAATCATTTATTTAATACTCATGTTACAGATGTCCTATGTTTATAATTATTCACATGATTATGATGTACATTTGAAAATCTGATATTAACAATTATATGCATGATTATGATGACAATTAAAATGTCAGTTGGGAATAATTAATATTTCTGTAGCTTGTTTAAATATACGCTCTTTACACAGCGCTTTACCTATAGGGCTACTTCCTATATCGTAAGGCGCTGTTTGTTATGACCTCGTATCCTGAATTGCAACACCAGAGGGGAGCACTGTATTTTTGTCCAATCAGATGAGACCTTGTGCTGGAAGACAAAGCCAAGCGAGGAATACACGGAGCCAATCATATTCATTTCTTTTTGAGTGACAGCTCATCCCCCAGCGTAACCGTCTGAACAGGCCACAGGCTCAGAGAGAATTGCCCCTGACGTGGTTTGCTTAGGGCCTTTTGCACATAGGATGCTCGGCCGGTGAGCTGTAATTCAAACGAAACGTAACAACAAAGGCTGCGTGCACACCTCGCTGGCTGGTTTCAGTTCTGCAGACAACAGATACATGGCTAAGCTAACACAGTCATAATGTCATAATCGAATCGGTCGATGATGCGAGAATGCAGAGGGAGCAATTTAAATTTGACCAGAAACTTATCAAGCTTATCATGGGTGGAGCCAGGATGCCTGTCGAGTCTTTGTTTATTGGCATCTGATTGGCTGCTTGTCACATCATACGCACATTTATTTCAGTGGAGAACAAACCGCCATCTGGTGTTTAAATATATCATAAACGGTCAAAGCTGGCAGCGTGAAAATCAGTTGCTTCTTTAGAAGCGCAAGATTTCCGCTGCCTCGGGAGCGTAGTTTAAATAATAAATATATGTATTTATTAGTTGTAATCAATTAGGTTTTTATCTGTACATACAAGATCAGTGATTAATTACCCTTAAATTTGTATGGAAAGATTATCATAGGCACTTTATTTGTATGCACATATTGATAATGCATATCATAGCAAATGTCTGGGTAAACAGGTTTAGTGTTTCCTTCCAGTTATCCAAAATGCGCTATGTGAGTGTGAGTGAATTCAGGGGCAGAAAGATGGTGAACATCAGAGAGTATTACAATGCTGACGGTGAATTGAAACCAGGAAGAAAAGGTCAGATACTTAACATTGTGCCAGACAATAATAGAACAGTAAAGTCTCCCTGCCTAAGTAACTCATTAAGAGTATAACATGTAGGTTAGTATTGGGTATGTTTTATTTAGGTGAATACATAATATTTTTTGCTTAATTCGAGAGCAATGCATGCATGTTTCAGTAACTATGATTTTAGACACTTTGATCATTTACACTAAGTGCCAAAGACTCGAGTTCAAAATAAAATGATTGTATCCCCAGACAATGACGGTCCTGCTGCCGCTGCCGCCGCATATAGATCTTGTTGGCGCTATAACTCAAAAAATATTTCACGGATCTTTACAAAACTTGGTATATATATAGATATAGGTTAGAGGACGAAGTCTTTTTAAAATTAGGTCATTACCTTCACTAGGAGTGTCCTTGACCTTGAATAGGTCCAGTTTTGGGGAAAAATCACACAAATTCTTAAATATCACAAGAAATCTTGCATTGATTGATCCCAAACTCAAGTTGATCAAAGGTCATGGATAGGGTTGTCATGTCCCAGAAACTGGTGGCGCCACCTATTATTCTTTACTTGTTTTCGTGCCTTTTAATACCCCCAAAATTGCCACTTGACAGTACTGTGAGCATTATAAGTCAAAAACTAAAAGACAGATTTCTTTTTTATTATGCATATATACATAGATATGGGTTATGGGATGATCTTTATTTAAATTGGGGTCATGAAATTTCCTATGAGAGTGGCCTTGACCTTGAATATTCGCATATTTAGTGAAATTCACACAAAATCTTTAATATCTCAGTAAGGGAAATATCGAATGATCCAAAAATCAAAATGACCGAAGATTTTGGATGGCTTTGTCTTTTGACAGGTGGCGCCACCTCATGTTGTTTTCTTGTTAAAATGATGTTAACGCAATAAATTTGTAAGAATTTGAGGTACAGTCACCAAACCCACAGTTTGATGCATCTTATCAACGGCTAGGTTAAGTTTGAACATGGATGACCTTGATGCATTTTTCAAGGTCACAGCAGCAATTATGCTAAAATGATATTAGGGCAATAACTCGAAAAGAATTTGTGGTACAGCACCAAACCTACAGTTTAGATGCATCTTCGCAAGGGCTAGGCCAAGTTCGAATATGGATGACCTGGATGCATTTTTAGTTCAGCTGACTATAAGTCATCTGAGCTATAGGCGTGGTCCATTGTCCGTCGTCCGGCCGGCCGTCCGTCCGTTAACAGGGCACGTTTTGAAACCGTTGGACCTACAATTCCAAAATTTTGCATACCATTAGATGTCCCCAAAATCTTCTACCATACTGAAAATTGGGTCATTAGGACTTCGTTCCTTCGAGATATTAAGGAAAAACCTCTGTTTTCCATAAAAAAGCCATTGTTACACTTCAAGGCTGCCTAATATCAAAACCACTGATCTGTTTTTGATCATATTTAGTATTCATATTCTTCCATACGTTTTTTTATGAACATACAAAAAATTAGATCATTGTTGGGTATTATTTTGAAGTTATGGGCCAAAATATAATGCAATTTTTAAAAAATTAGGAAATATATTTACTCACCTAACATGAGAATTGCTGAAGCTAGAGACTTTTTTTCAGGAATATAACTTTATTTAATCAAGATTCAATTCTTTACCCAAAATTAGATCTGAATTTTGCAAATTTTTCAAGTTATTAGCATAAATAAAAAATCAATACCTTAAATTTTGTCCAACTTTGGCAATGGCACGTTTTTTCCCTGTAAGCACTGTTTTTCACAGCATATATACATAAGGATTTAATCTTTTAAATTCTGAAATTTCAAAGGAATTGATTGAAAAGAGTAGCTTTTATTCAAGTTTTCATACACAATGTCAAGTGTTGTTTACATCTAGCCCAGCAAGTTGTACAGCCTTCACTTGCATTATGTAACCCTCCCCAGGCAGCTTGCCTTGGCTCAGCTTGGCCACTACCAGCAGGCTTCCCCTCTGCCCTGCACTCCCCCCCCCCCCCCCCCCCCCCCCGATGGTTCATAAACTAGATGAATGTTATTATTTTCTGTATTTGATTCATTCTTATTCTAGGCTATGCTACATTTTTTATTTTGTATTGTACCACCAGGGTTACAATGATTAAAGTGCACATTTAATTGTGTCCACAAAGTGGTGTATTGCTATGAAAGTGTGGATGTTCATCAGATAAGTAATTCCTTACTTCAGAAGAGTAAAAACTTCACCAGGTGTGAAATTGACTATTAATTCCAGTAATAAATTAAAGCTGAGATAGTAATTAGCACACTGATATTGTTTTCCCTCATTCAACCAACAGTGTGTATACTTTATTTGAAAAGATGTTTTATTTTATAAAATTTTCTGAATCTTTTATTTTATCTCAGTGAATAAAATTAAGCATGTACTGAAATCTCCAATGTGCAAAACTTTTAAATAGTGATTCAAGGAAAAATCTTGTAGATGCTATGTTATGGCATTATTTTCTTTTAAATTAAGCTTAAACATTTGTGATTTAAAAATAATAAAATATATGTGTATGCATAATATGAGCTACACTCTGGATATATAATGATTGCAACTTTT
Organism: Sipunculus nudus; assembly: GCA_026874595.1. Lineage (NCBI taxonomy): Eukaryota > Metazoa > Annelida > Sipuncula > Golfingiida > Sipunculidae > Sipunculus > Sipunculus nudus. Next base: position 60,330,930 of record CM049313.1, read on the forward strand.
GCAACAATTCTAATATTTTAACTTATATTTTCAGTTTTTTTTACTCTGGATATATAATGATTGCAACTTTTGCAACAATTCTAATATTTTAACTTTTTTTTATTAAAAATTTATAAAACTTGTAAATAAAAAAAATGATTCAGATAAAAACTTTTAATGGAAAAAGTGGATATGCTAAAAAAATAGGCTTATATATAAACTTAAATGCATTATTCCCTTGAAAGTGAAATAAAGGTATTAGTTTATTCTGTCCACTTGCCTGTCCATCTGTAAATTTCATATGCATCACATTATCTCAAAACTTTTACTGTTTTTCTTCATGACAGTCTTGTCAGAGTATTAGTTTGCAATCATATATTTAGAAATTTACTATAACCAAGTAGGAGGGCCCCTTTCCTCTTAGCTTCTCATATTCTTATATAAATGAAAAACATTACAATAGAATACTTTGCATATTTTGCATTTGCAAAAATTTCAAACTTCAGCTGAGCGCCGTGACCCATGGGTCCCTTGTTCAAGGTCACAGAGGCAATAATGCTGAAATGATGTTAACTATAATATCTCACTGAGGGATGCACGGATTGGTCCAAAAATCAAATTGACATAAGATCTTTGATTGCATTGTTTTCTGCAGAAGACAGATGGTGCCACCTTATGTTGTTTTCTTGCTAAAATGATGTTTAAACGGAATAATTTTGTAAGAATTTGAGGTACAATCACCAAACCTACAAGTTTGATGCATCTTATCAACGGCTAGGTCAAATTTGAATGTGGATGACCTTGATACATTTTTTCAAGGTCACAGCAGCGATAATGTTAAAATGAAATGAAGGCAATAACTAAAAAAATTGTTGGTACAGTCACCAAACTTACAGGGTAGATGCATCTTATCAAGGGCTGGGGGGGGGGGGGGGGGGGGGGGGGGTTAATTGTCTGGGGATACTATGGCACCAGTGGTGCCAAGAAATATCTAGTTAAAACTTGATTTTCTGAGTTCCCTGCTGTGATTGTTCAATTTAAAATGAACATACTTGAATCAGTATTGGACATAGCCTTGTGGTTTAAAGGTCCAACTTTGACACATAAAAGCCCTAATTTGACCTTGTAACTGTCAGAGCCTTCAAGGAAAAATAAAATGGAGAAATTAAGATAAATGCTCCAAGATATATTAATGTAAAAACAACAGTTGTGATTTCTTGATTATTTTGACCTGGTGCAAATAAAGCTTGATTTCCAAAAGGGCTTAAAAAGAACACATTCATATCTTAAGGTTACCATCATCTGGATTAACAAATAGTGCCACTGACAGGCTAAATGTCTTGTCAACATAGTGACCCCATCCCAATTCTGAAGGCTTAATATAATATCAAAACCAATCTTCTGACCATGCCATTTTACTGAAAATCCAAATGACTTCAGTCATTCCAACTCATTAGGTGATAATCTTTGACAAGCATCATTTTATGAGCTTATTTGGGTGTGTGTTACCGCGGCATGCCTCCAACAGTTAGTACCAGGGGCTGGGGTCTTCTTAATTTATTTTAAGCATACACAAATTTATTTGTTGTACAGTGAAACCCTGGGTTGCAGACATCCCTCTCGTGCAAACACAATGCATAACGGACAGTCTTTGGTACAACCAAATGGTACTTCTACTTTAAGGACCCATCCTGGGTGGAAGCCAGGCTATTCAGGACAACAGACGCTTTTTGTCTATCCAACAGTTAAAATCACTCCTACTTGTGGACACACGGATGGCCTCCTTGGATGGTGGCTGACAAATACTTGATAAATGAGATCATGTTCTGCTTATCACCACGGTTTCCATAATATAAGCAGGTAGCTAAGGTGACAAAACAAAACACATTTCACTCCATTTACCTCGTAGTGTGTAATTTGTTACTAAAAAATGAAGGAACAAGACTCCATTACATTATGCTAAGCTTTAACTAAAGTGAAATAGTCATCCTGATTTAAGGCTTTATTCTCTCACTGGCCAAAGCCTGAGGAAAATACCATAGTTGTCATGCGTTTCACACATGAAGTCATGGGTCATGACCTGCTGCCAGACTGTAGACTTAGTTAGGCTTTTGATTAAAGGTGATCAAAGATGTTTATTATTCACCTGCTTGGTGATTGATATGGTCATTAAATGCTAAAAATGATGAACTTGAAATTTCTTGGAGTTGTTCACGTGTCTACCATTTTAAATGGAGTATTTACAGTATGCATGATAACGTACCCATAGCCCAGATGTGAGCCAATCACAGTGGTATAACATAGGCCTTATGGATATGAGTCACACACTGACCAATCACAGGTGATGTAGAATACACCATTAATTCATTCATCTTTATTAACTTTTGCATAGCGAAGAATGGTAACATAACCAAGGTTAAGAAATGACACATGGTTGACAGTCATTTAAATAAATATATGATACTTTTTAGATTACAAAAAGACTATCTAAGAAATTTGACAGACATATGGGAAGTGCATCAAAAACAGGGCATATGCAAGAAAGTCCTGCCACTCGGTTAATTAAGGAATGTATATTCTTGAACAAATTATGACATTATTGACCCAATCAATATATCATGCAACAGTTTTATAAATTAAAAAAATCAACGCAAATTTTCATTGATGGTTATGTTCCACAATACATGTAATCCCAACAGGACTGCTGAACCTGACCCCCTCTGGAGCAGACACCCCACTATAACAGACAAACTTTCTGGTTCTGTGACTGTCCACTATAGAGGAGTTTCACTGTATTACATATAGATTATTCATTTATATTACATAGTTATGATTTATTGAATTACTTTTCATGATTTGTTGTATTAAGTGGAATTGATTTGTTGTATTACACTATTGATTTGTATTACATAGTATTGATTGGTTGTGTTACACTATTGATTTGTATTACATAGTATTGATTAGTTGTATTAAACTATTGATTTGTATTACAAAGTATTGATTTGTTGTATTACACTACTGATTTGTATAACATAGTATTGATTTACTGTTTCAGGCATCTCTTTGATGATGGACCAGTGGGAGAAGTTGAAGGAATACATTCCTGAGATAGACGAAGCCCTGAAGAATATGTGAAGGACAAGACAATGCCATGAAAGAAACTGTTGATATTTAATTTACAAGAGGAGCATCTTGAACTTTTCAGGACTAGACAGAAGTACTGATAAAATGATTGTGATGATGACCCTAATTTTTTCTTTAATTTATTAATAATATAATGAAATTTTAAGATTATAAATGATAACAGCAGATCTGTGTATCTGATGGTTATCAAAGAACTGTATCTCTTATTGTCAAAGTGCACTGATTGGGCTGACTAAAATTGTTGAGCGTACAAGCAGTTTTTTTATAAATGTTTAATAAGTGTTCAGATATGACGAGAAACATGTGAACTTTGCAGCAAATACCCTGGAAAGAAACACAGTGTTTATATAATTCCACTACACCAAATAAGTTATTGCAAGTTAATGTGATACACATGTCCTGAATAAATGCGTGTTGGCTGTGTTGGATGGCAAAGGGCTGAATTTTTTTTTAAAATCCATAGATCCTGGGACCCAAATGTGTTCACTCTTAAGGTTATAAGTCGTTTCTCACCAGGCCTGAAAGGATAGCTATAACTTCAACTAATCAGGCAAATATTTCATAATTACCAGACTATGGTTTTTGTTAAAAATAAATAATAAATCCTGTAGAACAGCTCAGAATATTTATATCCGCGTGTGCTTGAATTTCGAAGTTATTAAGTAATTGTTTGCTCGATTAAGTAGTAGTTTCCTTTATTTTGTGAAATCAGGAGTTACTTGTATGAGATGATAATGTTTAATGCAAGACTTACTTTGGAGCAGGAAGTCCGTGTTTGGAGTAAACAGGATACACTTTCGAAAGGTGCATGTTAATCGGATGAACAAGTTACATTAAGAAACAAGTTGCCAAGGATGGGGCATTCACACTGGACAGAAGACCACGTGTTGGAGACTCGGTGTAAATGTTGTTGTAAGTCAATAAAACGTATTTTCTTGTAATTCAGTCTTGTTTGGTTGCGTTGAAAAAACAAAGCTTTGTATGAATGTACGCATTTTGTATTTCCATGCATGAATGTGGAGGAAGAGTTTCAGGTTTTGAAGTTATGAGAAGAGTTTCAAATCATGTAGCGACGATATTTCACGTGGGCACAGCACAAAAATACAGTCCAGGGGATGTTGCTTTTTTCATGAACATTTCAGTTTACTCTAGGCAGTGCTTAGAGGGTTCGCAGGCTTAATTAATTGTATGAATCTGCACACAACCAATCGCGCTGGATCATTTAGGGCCATGGGCGATTTTAATATTTAATTTACGTTAATAGGTGACGTAGTCGCAGAAGAAGAGCATATTCATATAGTAACTCGGTCCATCATCCCTCCCGTTATGAAAGGGGGCCTGGACAGCTGAGTAGTAAAACACTCGGCCTTCTCTGCTGGCGACCCGGGTTCGAATCCCGGCGTGGCTATGAGAGTGGGTTGTAGTTGCCCGTCCAAGGTCGGTGGTTTTCTCCCGGTCCTCCAACATCCGAGCAATGGAGAGTGCCTTGTATTAGTTATTATAACTAGTTGTACAATACATGTAAAATAAGTAAAGTTTATAATAAATACGGAGACAATAGACCTGCAGGGTCTTCCGACAGCCAGGTTTGGGATCTAGAATATTTATATAGGTCTCACATCTTCATTGCACATAAATCATGATTTTTTTCATAGGGAGAGATAGAACATCAAGTGTGGAACAGAACTTCAGGATACCTTAATTGTTTATCATTTGATCCAATTTAATGATGTACACATCGATGTAATGCAAATTTTGTTGAAGTTTGTTTACTCCTTTGCAGCAATATACCCTCCAACGGGGTCCGTTCTGTTCGAATAACATTTAGATCGGTAATGCCTGGGGCACTTTTGAGGTGCCAAATATAATTGCTGCTCCTAGAAGGCGCATCTTTAAGATTGGTATTATACGCGACTGTATGTGTTGAGATTGTGATTGTTGGTATGCTTGTGTATTTGTCACTTAGTTTTCTTTAGTACCTTAGAAAATGTAGACATGAAACAGTACTTAAACACGACTAGGCAAGTGTTTAGACTGTAGGGCTGACGTCTCTGCAGACTCCTTTACGTTAAGGTCCAAACCGGCGTCAGGGACCAGTATGCCCAGGAATAATTTGGCTGTTGGATGTATAAATTCAGAAAATATTTCCGTAGGTCAAGAACTTTTTTGTTCCAATTTATTATTATTAAATGCACTTATCGCACGGCGGTTATACACTGTATGGTTGTCAAAGACTCAGTCGCTGTTGTAACCGCTGTAATGTCTAGCAAAATAGTATGGGTTTCACAACCAGGTCTGGCGCAGGTCAAATAATTGTAACCCTTTTGTATTTGTATGCATAGAGAATGGAATAACACTCACCAAATAAATTATTTTTTCATGTTGAGTATAAAGTAATCAAAAATCGTGTTAACATGAATGAAAAAAGATAAATGTCCCACATTATATGTGTTTCCTGCAGTGTAATCTTATTTTTGGTTACAATTTATTTGTTTTATTCCTTTCTGATCACTTCAAAATGAAATATACTTGTTTGAACAAGTGGCAGTGAATTCATCCATATAACCGTGTTGTTCTCAGATACAAGCCTATAACAAGGACATTTGACATGATATGTTTCTAAATGTTATCCAGTTTTGTAATGTTTTGTTAGACGGGCGGCAATTTCTAACACCTCCCCGGGCGGCAATGAGGCTAGGTACGCCGCTGGTCAAAGTCGCTGTTGTAACCGCTGTAATGTCTAGCAAAATAGTATGGGTTTCACCACCAGGTCTGGCGCAGGTCAAAGAATTGTAACCCTGGCGTTAAGACGCCGAAAAAATGCAGCAGTTATAGCGAAGGCGATCCAGAACGACTACATGTCGATCATAACCGCTGTGTAAAAGTGTAATGTGAAATTTACAGTGGAAGATGTTCTTGGTAAGGAGAAACCGGCTTATGAATATTATGAGACTACATATTCTCATGAAACATGATGTACAATAAGAATTCTTGTTTACGCAAAAAAAAAAAAAAAAAAAAAAAAAATTGGCATCGATGTACCTTAAAAACTGTGTTGTGTAGGCTGTTATTGTATCCCCTGATTTCGTTTTCATACATTTTTATTTAAGATATAATCAGGGGGAAAGGGTTATTCCGGGGGCCATATCAGTTTCAGATGTAACAATAACCAGTATATTAGAGTTGGTGATAATGCTTTAATAACTGCCATATAGAGTGAAAACAAACATGCTTTCGTGGTGGTTGTTTTCGTTAAACAATAGGTTCTATATTATAAAAAAAAATAAGATATATAGATTGAGACAGAGGCTGTTTTAACGATAACACCAGCAGCCTGCAGGCTTTGTTAGTATATATAAAGGACACATTCTATGTGGGGTATTTCAAGAAATGATTGGCTTAAAATTTGTGTGACTACGAGTGCATTGTGTTACATTATGGCATACTGAAACTGATTAGGATAACAGTGTTTAGCTCAATGTTAGATGAGAATAAGATTTCTGTGCTAATTAAGCACATCTGTAACGTCTTGTGCAAGAAATATTGACCAATTATCATGGTCCTGACAATGGCTTGAAGCTTATGCCCATAAATATTTTCATATCCTGTATGTAAATGCAGTAGTGTTGTAACTCGCATCGGTATTCGTGCAATATAACGGACCCATGTTACTCTCTCTCACAAATAAGTGTGACCACATTTCACTAAAATTTTTTTTGCATGATAAAGTTGACGATCCGGCGCATCTAATGATATCATATTTTTGTATGTTATTAATATATTTATTTTGCTACAAACTGTCGAAAAAGGGTAGTTTGCCGAAAATACCCAAAATGACGTCGTGTCAAAGACGTTCTGAGCCGACGTCATGAATCCACAGTAATATACATATATACCATGTTATACATTTAGATGATGTCTTATAAAAATTACAGTCAATATATAATATTACCCATATATGTTTATACTTTTTTACCTCTTTTTATCCACATTTCACTTGATGTACGTTCAAGGTGACGACGCCCTGCCGCCAGAACGTAAACAAATGTCGAGTGTCACGTGACAAGTCATGCACTTAAAATCAAGAGAGACACGGGAGAAACACGTTCGTCCGCATTATGTTACAACATTTTTTGTTATACTAACATAATAATATCCTTATTTTTAATAAAATAATTATTAAGTGTGACAACATTTATTAGTTATAATGAATGACATTATTAAGGTGTGATCTCTTTTGTATAAATTGTGTGACCACATATAGTAGTTAGAAATAGTAAAAAAAGGTGTTGTGACCACATTTAAATATATTCTTACATCATCATATCCCTTATTTTTTTCTAAGTTTAATCCTGAATTTTTTTCAAACCAAGAGACCATATTTTTTACCAATAAAAAAATAAGTTGTGACCACATTTTATTTGACCAGCCATATAAGTTTGTATTATATATAGAATATTATAAAATGTGGTCACATATGGTGTGACCACATTTTTTAAAATAAATTTTGCTAAAAATAAGTTGTGACCACATTTTACTTGACCAGCCATATAAGTTTGTATTATATATAGAATATTATAAAATGTTGTCACATATGGCGTGACCACATTTTCACCAAAGAATATTGACAAAAATAAGGTGTGACCACATTTTATTTTACCAGCCAAATAAGTTTGTAATAAATATATAATATTTTAGAATGTGGTCACATATGGTGTGACCACATTTTTTACAATAAATATTGACAAAAATGAAGGTGTGACCACATTTTATTTGACCAGCCGTATAAGTTTGTATTATAAATAGAATATTATAAAATGTGGTCACATAAGTGTGACCATATTTTTTACCAATAAAAAATAAGTTGTGACCACATTTTATTTGACCAGCCATATAAGTTTGTATTATATATAGAATATTATAAAATGTGGTCACATATGGTGTTACCACATTTTTTAAAATAAATTTTGCCAAAAATAAGTTGTGACCACATTTTACTTGACCAGCCATATAAGTTTGTATTATATATAGAATATTATAAAATGTGGTCACATGGTGTGACCACATTTATTACCAATTAATATTAACAAAAATAAGGTGTGACCATATTTTATTTGACCAGCCATATAAGTATATATATATATATATATATATATATATATATATATATTTATATATATTATAAAATATGGTCACATGGTGTGACCACATTTTTTACAATAAATATTAACAAAAATAAGGTGTGACCACATTTTATTTGACAAGCCATATAAGTTTGTAATAAATATATAATATTTTAGAATGTGGTCACATATGGTGTGACCACATTTTTAACAATAAATATTGACAAAAATAAGGTGTGACCACATTTTATTTGAACAGCCATATATGTTTGTATAATATATATAATATTATAAAATATGGTCACATATGGCGTGACCACATTTTTTACCAATAAATATTAACAAAAATAAGATGTGACCATATTTTATTTGACCAGCCATATAAGTTTGTATTATATATATATATATATATATTTAATATATTATAAAATGTGGTCACATGGTGTGACCACATTTTTTACAATAAATATTAACAAAAATAAGGTGTGACCACATTTTCATCGGCCATATAAGTTTGTATTATATATATATATATATATATATATATATATATATATTATAAAATGTGGTCACATGGTGTGACCACATTTATTACCAATTAATATTAACAAAAATAAGGTGTGACCACATTTTATTTGAACAGCCATATATGTTTGTATTATATATATAATATTATAAAATATGGTCACATATGGCGTGACCACATTTTTTACCAATAAATATTAACAAAAATAAGATGTGACCATATTTTATTTGACCAGCCATATAAGTTTGTATTATATATATATATATATATATTTAATATATTATAAAATGTGGTCACATGGTGTGACCACATTTTTTACAATAAATATTAACAAAAATAAGGTGTGACCACATTTTCATCGGCCATATAAGTTTGTATTTTATATATATATATATATATATATATATATATATATATATATATATATATAAATATATATATATATATATATATATATATATATTATAAAATGTGGTCACATGGTGTGACCACATTTATTACCAATTAATATTAACAAAAATAAGGTGTGACCATATTTTATTTGACCAGCCATATAAGTATATATTATATATATATATATATATATATATATATATATATATATATATATATATATATTTAATATTTTATAAAATGTGGTCACATGGTGTGACCACATTTTTTTCAATAAATATTAACAAAAATAAGGTGTGACCACATTTTATTTGACAAGCCATATAAGTTTGTATTATATACATAATATTATAAAATGTAGTCACATATGGATGATATGCCCAACATGGTCCCGTGTTTCTCCCGCGTTCGTCTCGATTTTAAGGGCTACCGGTCTGTTACTCATGGGGAGGGGAAGTTCCCATCTGATTTTCCTTACATAAAGTAGTCTAACAGGACAAAAAAAATAAATAAGATAAATGACATGTCTAAAATGTAGTCTTTAATACTCTGTCCACAAAAATGACTGTTTATTACACAATTTATATTTATTTGACATATAAAACGTACATAGAGACAAAGCTGAAAAGAGCAAGAGTTAACGTGATCAGTCGAATACATTCACAGACGACAGTTGCATGTTTACGTATTTGGCGGCACGACGTCGTCAGCTTTTATTAAATCTTGGGAAATATGGATATTTAGAGGTAAAATTGTCTCTCTATCTATGCATAAAAAGATATATTGACTGTAATTTTTGTTAGACATCATCCTTTTGTTTAACATGGTATGCATGTACAGTACTGTGGATTCATGACGTCGGCTGAGAACGTCTTTGACACGACGTCATTTTGGGTATTTTCAGCAAACTACCCTTTTTCGACAGTTTGTAGCAAAATATATTTATATCAAACATACAAAAATATTGTATCATTAGATGCGCCGGATCTTCAACTTTTACATGAAACAGTTTTTTCATTGAAATGTGGTCACACTTTTTTGTGAGACCATGAAATATGGGTCCGTTATATTGCACGATTACCCTCGCATCCCCGCACCCCCGCCCCGCCATTGAGCCCTTACCCCTGTGCAGTGGGGACGCTAGTTGCATTATTTGTTGCAACTGTATAAAATTTATCGAATTGAAAATAACATGGTATAATAAAAAAGTGAGGATCTAACTAAAGATATGTGTCAACTACTGTACATGTCAACAGTTTATCAAAGAGCCAACCAATGATCATAGTTATAGTACAGATCTTATGTTTACAAACTGCTCCACATGGTTCAGTTAGAAAACACATAGACAGATCACAAAATATTACTTTGCAACAATTCCTTATTCATTAATTCAAACCAATCATATAAGCAATGGCCTTTATTAACTCTTTCTCTAAGGACTTTATTCTATTTTTTTAAATAAAGATTTTCACCATCAAGGTCATCTTCAGCTGAGCACTGTGACCCATCGGTCCCTTGTTCTTCATGTTAGGTCAATTTTACGTGTATTAATTTCGTGAAGTAATTGGCCGAAACATAATTCACTTTTTGAAACATGAGGAAAGATATTTACTCACTTAACATGATATTTGTTGAAGCTAGAGACTTTATCAAATGATATGAATTCATTTAATAAAAATTCAATTGTAAATCCGTAATAAGTTAAGAATCTTGTAAATTTTTAAATTCTTTAGCGTTAAAATAAAATCAGTATACTTTCAATTTTGCTAAACTTTGACCATGGTACATTTTTCCCTGTTAGTACATTTGATTTAATTTCATAGCATGTACAAATATAAGGATATAATCTGTTAAATTCTGTAATTGAAAATAAAAGTTAAACAACTAAGCTATTTTATTGAAGTTTTTTTGAGGCTCTGTTGTATTCACTTGCATTGTCAAGCTCCAGACAGCCCAATCTGGTAAATGTGTAAGTCATTTAATATAGCTCTGCCTGCATATAACTGATTTGTAATATATCACTCGGAGAGCACTCCTGCTGCAAAAGGGGTATAGTTATTCCCATGTTAACATCCGCCTACCAAGTGTACTGCAATAATTGTTATTGTTTGAATTGTCTTCCTTGTAAAGCCGGTACACTTTAATGCACAAAATATTTGGAAAGAGTAATTCAAGGAGTAATACAGAAGATGTCTTGTTGTAATGTAGCATTTTTAAATAAATTAATTTCCTTTTAGATAATTTTAGCAAATTAAAATATTAATAAATCCGTCATGAGCATAATTCGATAATATATGAGCCAAATTATGGCTAAAATAAAGGGGCCATTTAGAATTGTGAATTTTGATTCAAGTAACATTTTCTTCTATTTCATTTTTTTGCAAATTTTGTGGTAAAATACAAATACATCTGCATGCCTAATGTGATGGTATCTGACAAAATTAGGGATAAATGATTATGTAATTTAGAATTGTGAATCAACTTATATGTTCAAATTTTACATTATATTGTAAATGTATAAAATTCATAAACATGAAACAAATTCGATGTAATAAAAAATGTAGATCTTTTCGCGCAAAAGCCACTATGGGAATGGTAGATTCGTTCTGCTTATACCTGAAGCGTCTTCAGTGCGACTCGGCCGAACAGCTTCCCAGTGATGCTGAGGAGGGAATGCCGGGATAGTTTTTACAATTGCTCGTCTTCTGTGTTATTATACAGTGTGACTATCCCTCATGTCGTGTGGTACTTCACCTTCATCTTCCCGCCAGAAGAGACAGAGGATGTCGTGCAGTTCCTGGATTGCAGCGTCAGTACAGCACTTCAGGACCTCGACCGGGATGCCGCCTAACTTAAAATTCAAGGTCGTTGGCTCTCCTACAACACCTGAGATTAGGCCATGATGGCCTATATATATCCTGTGACCTTATTTTGAGCACCCTGAAAGTCAGACATGGCCATAATCTTATAACTGTTTGATCCAGAAACATAAATTTAATGTCTCCTTGAACAACCGAAATAAGGGCACTGTAACATTTATTTTGCAAGATATGTGAAGAAAAAACATGGTTTGAACAATATATGTCAGATTTGAACAATTTATTACAGTTGGATATGAAAACTTCTACACTGATTACGAACCAGGGAGGTCCCTGTAAAAAACTCCACGGAAACCTTAAATATATATGGTCACTGTGGCTATATTCTGAGAGAGATATATATAAAAAAACATGATTTTAACACCCTTTAAGGCAGACAGGCACAAATCGATGTTGTTGGGCATAGAAACTTTTAGCACTCTGAAAGGGAATTTGTCCATTGTTCAAGATTCCGTACAACTATTTTTCACCAGATCATAACATTAATAATTAATACATGCATTGCCTGCTTGTCAAATTCAGCTGACTGTCATGGCCCATATGCCACTTGTTTTACAAAGGGTTAAGGCAAACGAAGTAATCATATGCACAGGGTGACTTGCACCATTCCAAAAAAAAAAAAAAAAAAATCCTTTAAATATCTCCCGGTTATATCATATATGGTATATTAATATTAAATACAAGAGAGCTTGTATATAAGCCAATAGCTACCTGTAATACTGTTCAAATATATATATGTTTAAATAAATATGTTAAAACCAGTTTAAATGCCTAGTACCAGTACATTCACATTTTCTTAGCTTGTCTCCCTCCCCGCCATTTCCAACTATAAATGGGGTCGAAATGAGCTTGGTTCTACTATGAAAGAACGGGTTTGAATGGCAATTTTTCCTATAAGCTAATGTCACACTCCTTGACAAATATGCTTATTCAGCCCAGTTCATATTCTAACTTAGCATGAATATCAACGCCGAACCATGTATAGACACAGACGCAGAAAAAAAATATGTGACGCGAAACTATTTGATGAGTGGAGATCGGGATACAGATAATACCGATCATCGAAAAATAATGATTTATTTAAAAAAAAAACAGATATGATATTGTTCACAAAAATCTCGTCCAAACATATTTGCTTCGAAAGAAACCTCACCTTATGAGATAATTGATTGTACGACTCATAATGACAAATATGATCCATCCAAACGATTATTAAACGTTTCGCTTCTTCACACTGTCCGACGCCATTGATACAACCGAATCATAGTGAAAATATAATAATTAAAATTTAATGTGTTATCAATTGGGTTTAAAATATAAAATATAAAGGCACTGTACTTAGGGCACCTCCTATTAAGGGCCACTTACAGGCAGTCCTCCTATTGCGGGTAAAATGTCCGATCCTGTCCGTGTCCGTAATTCGGAGGTTCCAGTGTATATATATATATATATATATATATATATATATATATATATATATATATATATATATATATATATCTACTGTATAATGAATATATATATTTCTACTGTATGATATATATATATATAAGGTAAAACATAATACAGAATTTCCGCTTCTGTCACACTCCTTGTTTCCCGAAAGAGCTGATTGTGTCCATGCTTCCTCTGTTTAAAATATTCATTTGTTTGGGTAAAAAGCCCTGCACATGTACAAATAACAGGTTTCATGACCTTAAAAAAAACCAAGGTACGCCAACATAGAAAATAGGTTCCGTGTGTAGTCAAGCAAACATTAAATAAGGAAATCACTTGAAACACAGAAATGTTTCCCCTCTTTGCTTAAACATGCTTGCATTGGCACGGTGTCACCAAGCGTGAAACATTGCATGTTTATATTTCTTTGTAAGCCCCACAATACCTTGACTTCCTGGTTTTGCAGTTTTCGTGACTAACATGTTTGTCATTGAAGGAGGTCATCATGAAAAACAGCATTCAGTAGGACCGTCACGTTCAGTATCATGTGACTGGATAAAATGCATGATTGTATGCTTATCGTCTATCCGGACACATGGCGATTACCCAAAATTCCTATGTTTTATGCTTTGTTTTAGGGCGGGCGGGGGAAGGTTTTTTTTTTTTTTTTTTTTTTTTTTTTGGGGGGGGGGGGCGGTAGGGTCAGACAACGAAACGTTATCCCCTCACTTTTTTAGGGGGCGCGGACATAATACCTTTTGTCCCCTCACTTGTAGGGGGGTAACACATAATTTTTACAGAAGAGTTAAATAACAATGAACCGGTTTTAAAATTTTGTTCTACATGTATATGTTGATTGCTTTTTTTGTTTTACAAAAAGGAACCCAACCCAATCCTAGACCCAGTGTGTACTGTTGTGTTCCCATGTGATGCCGTTGTCGTGTGATGCGCACACTTCCTGTCATAAGATCATGGATTGTGGTTAGGTTTGTATATTAACGAAATATGAGAGATAAACATCATAATACACACACACGTGTACAGTAAAACTCCAATGTGTCGAAGTAAGAGGAACCGACAAAAAATAAACTTAACTTCGATTCATTCCAGGTTCGGCATATACGGCATTAAAACGACTTGAAAAGACCGAGCATCACTAGTTTCAAATCAGGTTTGACCTATAATGAAACTTATTTTTTGAACAGGCCCTTACTGGTCCCGACTTCGCCTCAGGTTTCCTAATCTGTAGATCCGGAAGTTCAAAGCGACTGTAAATTTAGATATACGCGGTAAAAGGGTCCTTGTGCATTTGTGTATGCGGGAAGGGGAAGGGGGGGGGGGGTTATAAGGGTCTGAATTTGTACACAGTATCTGTACGAAGAGGAAACATGCCAATCTTGTATGTTTCTACTTCTTGAGCGCTGACAGCATTTGTTCTTTGTTCATTAATTATACCTCCGTCAGTAAAGTATTAAATTTCCCCTTGGTACGTTGTTTTTATCTGTGAGTAACTTTAAATAAAGATGCTAGGAATGGATTTTGATAAAACTTTGTCGAGGGTAAGGGTGACAATCCATTATATTATGGTGGTGATCTGGATCACTGTCAGTAATATATTTTTTAATTTCTAAATAGTATATACCATATTGTGATTCTTTTGTACTCCTGGGGACCGCTCCATTCATAGCCATTAGGGTCAACTGATAAGACAAACCCCTGTTACTGAAGCGTGACATTGGGCACAGGACAGAAAAGCTTGATTAGGATGGGTGGGAATCCTGCAGGGGTATCAGGTAGTCGCACGACTGCACACTCGCATATATCTAGTTTAAATATCATATTTGTGTAGTTATCCACTTCAAGTGTATTTAAATGGTCTAGTCTTGTTCTTAGCTATATATATCAGACCTAATATCAGCTTATGCACCACCTAATTTCGACGTCTCAGGTTTCACAGGTTGTCAGATTATTTTCTAACTTTTAGCCTGAGTAGCACTCATTGACCTCGGACTCAGGGTTAATGACCATGTCAATCTCGTCATCGGTCAGATATGCTTCCGGCCGCCCTCATCCCATAATCTCGCCTTTGGTGAGAGCTCGGTCTCCAAAACCATACCCGCCTCTATATCCCATAATTTCCAGTAAAGCAACACTAGGGTCAGACTCACTGCTTCCCTTCGTCCATTAGGTTCCTATTAGGGAGGTACGCCCCCCCCCCCCCCACACACACACCCTCCACCCAGTCTCAGACCGTGAAGGACTTTTTTAACCATTCCGTTATGAGGTTAATTATGCGGATCCACACACACACACACACGTGATGGGAACAGCTTTGCATTTTCGTCTGCGCGCGCATCCTAGTGTATGTAAAGCGGCAGAGGGCCCCAATATATAAAAAAGTGATATTGATTCCGCGTGCAGTCGCACCGACGGAGCTGAGTGAGCTGACCTATATCAACATGACGAGTTGTCTATATGTCTGCATCGTGGTCTTGGGTAAGAATCAAGAGTTAAATGCTTTTTACTTGTAAGAATAAGTAAATGGTAACGTTGGTCGCAGAACAATTATTAATAATAATAGCCCTCATTAACTATATTGAGAGCTCCGTGAGTGCCATCAATTATGTTGCATTCCTTAATTTAGTAATATACTTGCTAACTTTGTTCATTGTTTATCAGAAAGTCTGATATGAAATCCTGAGAACTAGACAGAGAACTAGACAATGGCTATTCATACATCCCTCTCTCTATTATATATATATATATATATATATATATATATATATATATATATATATATATATATATATATGTGGAGAGTTTTTTTTTGGCATATGCAGCTGTCCAGTTATGTTCCGAGTTATAGTAAAAGCCCAAATCTAAAGAAAGCAAACATGGTATATGATAATATCCTGTGATAAAGCTATCCGTTATTGTCCCTTTTAAAGGTTATTTCTGTAAAAAATTGTTATAATTATACATTTATTGGTAAAAAATTCTGTTTCGATTTAACCATTTGATGCCAACTTACCTCCTAATAAATATACTAAGCTTTTTGCTTATACATGAAATAAATGACTGTTGCCTATATATATATAACTTCAGAATCAGCAGATTCTGCAGGATCAGCAGAATATGTATATAAATAATGGATTATTCGTCCATACAGAAAAAGTAGTTTACAAGTGTGATCTCTCATTCGTTTCTATTGTTGTTGATTCAAGCATTATTGTTTCCATGGGTTATATTTAGATCGAATGATAGTCACGATTAAACAATCTTGAAAAATTTGAATACAATAGGCTGCTCTAATCAGGCGATACACTACGTTGCATAGTCAAAATTAGCGGATACTTTCTATAGATGCTGACTACTATGAATAGCTTAACCTAAAGTCTAAAAATAGAATATACTTGATAACCATACAATAAACAGTAACCGTCCCGAAAATACATGTCAGTTAAAAGAGTAGCAATAATATGTTGACACACGTACACAAACAATATAGCTGTATGTGCGAAGAATTTTTATTATGCATGTATCTCGGCCTACATCGTGACAGAAGTCTATAATAAGAAATTATAACTCTGTGCTGCTCCATTCTCTGATTTTAATTAGAATACGGGTAGTCGACAAGCGACTACGTGTATCCGCCGAAATCAGAGTGGGACGGGTGAAGTGAGGCATGGATAGAGTGGCAAGGGGAAATAGAGTGAGGTGTGTTGCATATTAGCATGGATGTCTGCAGCCGAAATGTGTATGTAGGTGGCGCCACCTACCACAAAATCCAGAAAGCTGTCCGAGTTGTATTCATATGCAAAAAGTCAAACCACTACTTATATATGAGTGATTTTATCCTACGGCAGAAAAACAGACTGACGCTGTGCAAAAATGGTTGCAGGTGGCGTCGCCATTCTTTATGTATGTTATAAAGCTATCCAAGGGCTACATTTGTGCAAAATGTTTTTCCTGATCGGTCAAACGGTTCCCGAGATATGTGGGTTAATGTGTCAAAACAGACGCACAGGTGGACGCTATGTAAGATCTATAGACATGCAAAATTTTGGCCCAATCGGTCAAACGGTTCCGGAGATATGAGCTTGGATGTCTGCAGCGTAAACGTGAATGTAGGTGGCGCCACCTGTCATAAAATCAAGAAAGCTGTCCAGGATGTATACACATGCAAAATTTCAGTTGGATAAGTCCATTCACTGCAGAGATATGAGTGATTCTATCCCAAGTAAGATGAACAGATGGACGCTGTGCAAAAATGGTTGCAGGTGGCGCCGCCATTCTTTATGTATGTTATAAAGCTATCCAAGGGCTACATTTGTGCAAAATGTTTTTCCTGATCGGTCAAACGGTTCCCGAGATATGTGGGTTAATGTGTCAAAACAGACGCACAGGTGGACGCACTGCATGGAGAGAGGAAAGGTCAGAGGTCAACGCCAAATATTTTGGCACCAGTTCACATGTGACCCGATAATCGTGTAAAGTTTTGGAAAAATCTGTCCAGTGGTCTCAGAGTTCTATTCCGGAAACGAACGCGGCGGCGGCGGAACCCGGTCAAGAACATAATATCCGCAAAACTTTGTTTTTGTGGATACAATAAAGTGCCGTTATATCACTTGTTGTTGGGATCAGTGCAACGGCGCTCAATGGCAACTGCGCGAAGAATGATTGTTTCAATAGCGACTAGAGGTCAAAATATATTTCAAGTGGCGCAAATCTGTCACCTCTGACTAAATTACTCTGACAAAAGGTCAGTTTTTAAAAAAGCCAGCATAATTGACGACCTTACTGAAATACCACCATGTGAGAAAAAAATCTCGTTGATGGTTTTGCATTCCGGGGGACCTAAATAGGCCCCCTATGGCTCCCCCAGTGCAAATCTGGACCAAAGTATATTGATATAGAATTTCACTATGGAAAAGGATGATTTAAAAAAATAATGAAAATATTAAGTTTGTAACCCTCACTCTTCACAAATCTCAGTTAAGTTGCTGACAGTCAAACCAACGCAGTAACCAGCAAAACAAAAATAGAAATACTGCCTATAGCCGGGCTAAAATAATTCAAAAGCTAATTATGAAATTAAACTTACAGGCTTGTTTTAATAATGGCTGTTCAGTTGTATATAACTATACTGATTTATTACAGGACTTGTGAAGCATATTGGAAGTGACATATTTGTTTGTCATGTGTCAAACCTAATTCAAATTCAATATGTATACATATATTGAATATATATAAATATATATATATATATTATATGAATATATAATATATATATACATGTATATATATACATGTATATATAAATATATATATATATATATATATATATATATATATATATATATATATATATAATGGTAGGAACCGGTTGTAAAATCACATTCGAATCACAATCACAATGTAAAATCACAATTCAAATTATAATCATAATTTAAAAGTAAAAATAAACGACCTATGATCGATTATAAATCGATTATTTTATGTACCATGAAATCTGCTGTATACATAGAATTCAGTCAAACATGTATATAGAATTTAATTAAGTCTAAATTGTACTTCACACTGGAAGGTCATGGTAATGGCAGCTAACACTAACTTAATCGTTGTTAAGTTTTAGTGCTCTTCGCTGTTTTGTGCATCGTATTTCTTATATCTCTGACAGAATTATATTATATATATCTTAATTTCCTCGAGTTGTTGTAGCTGTGGCGGTTTCGGACACAGGAGGCTCCACCACGCCGTCACAGAGCGAGACATCATCAGTTGTGACTGTCCGTGCAGGAAATGCAATGAGCACCGACACCACCCAAAGTAATATTAACGTGACTGAAGGGTCCACCATAACTCCGGCCCCTCCCAGAACAACGTAAGTATACATGGCTGTGGGCTGTCGATTTTCTCCGATAAATATATTCTCTTGTACCAGAATTATTCGTGTGTGTGTGGGCTTTTTATTTACGCGGTAACTGGACGCGTTTTTAAGTAATGAACAAAGATTCTGGTTCATATTTTTAATAAAATAAAATGCATTGGCGGCGAAGTGATATATTCAAAGGGGGCCAAATAGTATACATACACACACACACACACACACACACATATACATATATATATACATATATATACACACACAAATATATACTTTTATTTTTATAGATATCTTATATTTCCACCACTGATACAATAATACCCAGGGGCGGATCCAGGATTTAGGAAAAGGGGGGTTCCGACCCAGGAGGACCAATGAAAATCCTAAAAAAAAGGGTCATCAGGTCCGGAAAAGGGGGAGGGGGGTCCAGGCGGCAAAATTTTGGATGAAAAAGGGGGGTCCGGACCCCCTGGACCCCCCCCCCCCCCGGATCCGCTTCTGATATCCCTCTTTGTTAATTGTTACACCACCAGATTATCTCACTAGATTGTAACACCGTGTACAGGTTATGATCAAGAGCAGCACAGGCTTCTTTTGTTTTGTTGGTTTAACATACATATACAGCACGGCGCTTTGCAGCTTGCATGGGCGCTAGAGTAACCATATTATATTCCGTGTAACCTAATTCGTTTCGCTTTTTCTTTGGGTATGTGGATGGAAAATCTTGCCCTGCGTCCCTATAATAAACATCTGACAGGAAGTGACGAGGTTATTATAATTTTTCATAGACCCCTTATGTGTATGTGTTTGTTTGTGTGTATGTGTCATTTTCATCTGGACTCCCACCTAAATTGAGCTGATTTTATTGGCTCCGTAAACTAGAGCGGCTTTTCATGTGGATTTTCCATTGGTATAAATACCAATCAGCAAAATAAGTTCAGTGGCTTATATTCATATAATGAGATATAAACGTGTATAAATTAACATGAAATATGTCGAGCCAGTGGCGTCAACAGTATAGAATTAATTTCAAACCAGGTATATATATATATATATATATATATATATATATATATATATATAATATTTCATAGTAATACTTTTACTTATTCGGCCAATTTTCCCTGGTCCATTCGTGCCTTTTCATTTATGAATACTTCTTGATGACGTTCAGCAATCCGGATCATATATCGGATCCTCACCAAAATATCATTCTTGAAATGCCCTGAAAATTTCATTAGCATCCGTTCATGATTAAGTGAGTTATAATGTGAACAAACACACAAACACACAAACACACACGCGAACGAACGGGGATGAACGCATACCCTCCGGGTGGAGACAATGAGCCCGTACGTATGTTCCTAACGTGTTGATATAATAAAGTAAACCTCATTTCTGTGATTATAATATAGTTGTATTGACTATGGTAATAAAAGGTGTGATCATAATATGCAATTCGCATGCCCGATTACAATACAAATACTGCATAATGTGTACTGCACTTTTAAGTTTGCATCTGTGAAGAGTATGTAGGTTTTATCTACAGGATTGTGAATATCAAAAAAAGAGTTTAATCTGGGAATTCTTTTATGTATTCTGCAAATAATTTAGTGTAAATATAACTAAATAGCAGGCTTCTGAACCACAGCGTAATCACCCATTTTTTTCCACAAAGCGACATCTTGCGATAGACAGATATATTAAAAACAAACAATTTGTGCTCCAGAAAGTTCATCAAACAATACCTTGCTGGCTGTTATACTTTTATAACGTCAGTCAGTGAAGTTGGACAAGGTTTTATGTGCACGCATGACTGTATGCTCATCTGTCTGTTTGCCTGTCTTTTTATTATGACCAAGCCGCCTTAAATTTTTCTTTGGTGATTTTTAACAACAAATTCTTGAAAAATGGAACTATCACCAGAAAGGGGGTGTTGAGTTTTATATTTTTGAATATGATTCCAAATAGGCTCCTGCTTGTGGTCTATGTATTAGGTCGCTGAGTACAGTGAAGTTTCATAATTAATATACTGCCTAAAAGTTTGCTATTAACACACAAAGTCCCTTGCATTAGTAGGGGAAATTGCACAGACAGGGATAGACTGGTGCCCTGTCAGCTTTCTATCCTTACAACATTTCCCTTAAAATATAAAGAAACGGTTTGGACACAGGAACCAGTCTAATAAGCGTCTGTTTCATCTATGCTGTTATTTTTTCATACAGAGGATTTATCTTTGAATTTAATTTGCTGTAATAGATCTTGCTGCTGCGTGGAGGTTACCGCGTGATGTGTGAAACGTACTGGTGTTTTATAAAGGCCCGAACGTAAATATACCACTTACAAAAAGAAAAAAATTCTGTTAAGACTTAAGTGTTCTCAACAAATAAACTTTTTTTTATCAGATATTCATATGTTATCTTAAATTTATGTTTTAGTCTGGTTTCCAATCCTCCTCCTCCACTAACCGATTTCTCCTACCTATCTGACCGAATTGGCCATGCCTCGTACATCAAGACAACAGTGTATTACAGTTGTGGTTTCAGCAAATCAGCTCTTCGCAAGACTTTTTAAAGTCCTCCTCGTCCCCCCTGTTTTTAGCAGCATCAGTTGAATTTTGTTTTTGCTGGCTTTAATTATGATATGATTAATTATTTCTGCTTGTAGAGCTGGTGCTGTGCGCTTGGTTTGGTCAGGAGCAACAGTTCTTTCAGCGATCTGCGCCACCTGGTGCCTGTGGAAGTAAACATTTTGGAGAATCTCTCAACCGTTTATGTTTTTTTTTTCACGAAGAGAATGATGTGTGATGTTGCTGTATATCTAATAAGATAAAAACTGATTTTTAGAGAATATGCACACTATTTAGAGTGATAAATTTTACATATAGGTTAACGTCCACAAGGTTTTTTTTTACATGGAAATGCTGTACATATAATACATTTCATTTAATTATGTGTGGTTTAATATGGTTCCTGGTGAAGCCTGTTGACGGGTACCGGGTGTACTTTCTTGTTATATATTGATACGAATACCGCATTTGACTCTGAGTTCCATCTGATCTTCATTAAATTAAATGAATTAATATCCAGAGAGAATGCCAGAATTCGTAATGGCACAAACATTTTCTTGAAATAACGAAAGGTTGTGATAGTTTTAGACTGTAATTTAATAGAATTTAAAATTATAAAGTGAAAAAAGTCGTTCCATGCCAGAACGCTAAAGTACGGTGGCTGATTTAGGACACAGAAAAAAAAATTTTTATCTCGAGATCTCGAGATAACATCTCGAGATCTCGACATAGGTTTCGCAAAAAAAAAAATTAGGAAGCAAAAAAAATTTTGGAAGCAAAAAAAAATTTAGGAAGCAAAAAAAAAATTTTTCGGAAGCAAAAAAAATATTTTACGAAGCAAAAAAAAAATTTTTACGAAGCAAAAAATTAATTTTAAGAAACAAAAAAATTAATTTTAGGAAGCAAAAAAATATATATATCTCGAGATCTCCAGATAAAATGTCATACTTGTACGAACCATTCGAAGCTGAATTGACATAAAGCAAAGCAACATTAAAGGGGCAGTACACGTTAAGAGTGCTTACTATAGCAATTATAAAACAAAGACCATGTATACTGTGTTTAACTGAACGGTAATACAATATAATTAATTTAAAATCAACCAAGTTTTTATACCCCCTAAGATAAGGCTGAAGAAAAGTTCAATATAAATTCAATATTTAATTATTCATATCCGTAAGGAAGATGTCAAAGCCTAAAGACACTGAAACATTCTACCTGAACGGCAGATTCAGAGCCATGCTGTTAAATCACTCAAATAGAAATGTTTACGTCTGCATGCATGCATTGTGGGTACCTTATTATTTTAAAAATACAAAAAAATATGAGCTTCTTTTGTACAATTTCTTTCAGCTTTTGTTTTTATTGAAATGGTGTGTTGTTTTATCGAACATGTATTAGACCATCATAAATTAAAATATGCTAAAAATGATTACTGTGTGTTCGGGTAGGTACGCTGGGGGGGGGGGGGGGGGTAGGGGCGGTGATTCAGCCCCTAAAGCCCAAGTCTTGATCCACTATAGCTATAACTATAGCTCAGATTACCTTTAGTCAACCTATCTTCATAAATGTTTTATATTCATAAATAAACGGTTTTAATATTTCGATCATCTCTCATCATGATTTTTCTTCAGCAAAATGCTCTGCTTTGGTCTTAAAGTCGCTATTCACCTGCATTATTTATAGAATCTTTGTAATACAGGCTAACTCTGCATATACATATTAAAGAAGTGAAGGTCATAAACAAAATCTAGGTAAACATAATCTATTAAACTTTTCATAAAAATGAGCCAGTCCCATGGGTAAAGGCGGTGTCTTTGTCTATATCCACCACGTGTTTTTATAACATGGGTCCGGGGGGGGGGGGGGGGTGCAAATATTGCCACCGATCGTAATAGAAAGACGTCCGGCAAAAACATCTGGCTTCAATTCAGAGAGTACAGAGTTCTGTATATGACAAATACTGCATTGCTTCACATGCTCTAACGAATATCAACTAGTGATCTTTCAATTACTCGGTTACATGTTTTATCTGTATGTTAACACTTGCTCAAGTGCCTTGTGTACAAGTAGCCTGTAGATAAAATGTTTATACGTCAAAGTGGCGTTATAAGACCCATTCCCAGCTGGGGTTACCTTTATTACTTTTTTTTGCTTCCTATTTTTTTTTTTTGCTTCCTAGAATTTTTTTTTTATTTCCAAAAATTTTTTTTGCTTCCTAAAAATTTTTGTTTTGCTTCCTTAATTTTTTTTTTGCTTCCTAAAAATGTTTTTTTTTGCTTCCTTAATTTTTTTTTTTGCTTCCTAAATTTTTTTTTTGCGAAATTCTATGTCGAGATCTCGAGTTGTTATCTCGAAATCTCGAAATAAATATTTTTTTTTTCTGTGTCCTAAATCAGCCACCGTACTAAAGGAAGTGGAACACAGTTTTCGTGAAAACATTAAGAGTGACATTTTAAGGTACTCCATTATATAAAATGGAACAGACTGGAACTGTGCTTATAAGTATCTAAGTTCAGGAGGCAGAAAAATATAATTAATCTACATGAGAATTAAATGCAGCAAATTAATTTCCACCGAAGATGGTTTCCTGAACTCGGCAAGCCATACAACGATAGTTACCAGTCTAAATCTTTAGCAACAAAGGCCGAGGGGACGGGCACGAGCTTTTTTATGATGAAAAATAGTTATGAGAGTTGATCACGTGATCAGTCCGAATATTCATGACGACTCTGATAGATCAACTAATATTTTATGAATAAACAATTGAACAAAAGAATTTGGCTTTGAGCTTATCTTTTCTGAATAATTACTTGAGTTCAGTTTATGTCAGAGGGCATTGTTAGCAGGCAGGTATCTCCCCTTGTACAACCAAAATCTAAATTATTATATATTATATATTATAATTGACGATATCACTGTCACGTAACTCCTCTGTGTTAACAAATGTGCATATTTGTTCTTGAACTGTCGGGGACATTGCCAAGTGATTCTTAAGGGGGGGGGGGGGGGGGGGGGGGGGTCATTTCCCATGTTTTCCATTCATCCTGAAAAATTTGACATTATTTCCCGAATGGGTTACCGCAGTGGCATATATCAACACCATAACAGTGTACCCAGTGTTTGTACCGATACAAACAGCGCCAGCTGTCATTTTTGGAATGAAACTATATGTTTGCAGTCCATATATTCTCATAGATGAGAGTCTGTTTTCATTTTTTAGAAAATTTCAAAACAGATGCATTAAAAGGAAAAACATTACTAAAATCAAAAATTATTTCCTGTTACAGAAAAAAAGCAGTTCTACAGAATAAGGGCAAAATCAGTTTAAAACATTCTTTTTATTAAACCACAGTCTCAATAAAGGTAATATTTGACTTATATATATAAAGAATAGCCCTTACTTTGCTACAGCACGCACCTAAGTCTGTAGCGTAGCGTTCAATATATAATCGTGTTTCATATCTTTCGCCCAATTTCCCATACATCTGGATAGTTCGTGTTCATGATATATCCATAATGATCCTTTATAATTACAATGTTCGTGCCTATAAGCAGACAGGGAAGCAGCCATATGCACTCACGGTTGGGTTCATTTCCAACTATATACGATCACTGAAAACTCATCAATATGGACCGGCCCCCTCACCCAAACTGAAGCCCCTAGGTCTTCTAATAGCTTACTTCTATGCACTCACGGAGCCCTGCGTGACTGAAAAAAATTATTATATACGAAACCACACGAAGAGGTGTAGGCTCATACATATATAAAGCAAATGTACCATTGAATGTTGATAGGTGATTTTCACTGCATGATAACCCTGCGACTCGTCCGATGAAGAGTGCACATAAATATGGGAAAGTCACAGCATATTTCATGGAGACTGTCTCTGTTAAATTAACAATAATTAGAGTTATTCCCCTGATGGAGCCCTGACTTTAACAACGCGGCTCGATAGATGGCGCTGTTTGAACCATTCGCCGCCTCGTGAAACATGCTGTTTTACCCAGCTGACGGTACGTAGGCGTACAAGCATTTGCTTGTCATCCATGCTCAGTCAGACCTAATTTAAGCACATTGGACCATCACGCCTGCTACATTAATCACGTCTGTGTCTGTTGAAAAAACCTTTTAATCTGTTTAGTCGTATTTTATCAGTGTACATTATGTACTAAATGTACAAGTGGGATGAATGGATTTATATTTAAAATGCTGGAAAAGCTTGTGTTTTTAATGTATTATTTGTGGAAGGTAAACGCTTCCATGTTTCATGTAAGCCTAACTCTCAGTATATGTGCACCTTCAGAATTTCATTCCGGTTTAGGACTACATAAAAAGGCAGTAACACACGCTTCCTCTCATTTTTATATCATAGTGTTAACCAGGCCCGCTTACCTGGGGGTGTGACCATCCCCATTACACTCTCAACAATCAACCTTTGACCTTACGTGGCGGCCGTGAGGCTATTCTCTCTGAATAGCCGTGACGTCACGTGAGTGTCCGCATTACTCGGTCATACTACTGAGGAATCCTCAAAAGACGCACTCGTTAGTGAGAGAATCATGGCCGTTGGGCACGGCCTTCATATTTAGCCTGCAGAGAACTCGCCCTAGGAGGGTCCGACCGTGAAACACTCAAAGTCTCAGCTGTGATTCGAACTCACAATCTCCCTGCTCTGAGTCCTATGCTATACCCCTGAGCCACAGAAGACGGTAAAAAAAAAAAAAAAAAAAAAAAAACCTTGTGGGTTATTCCCGTTCGAGATGTGGATGCAGTATAATTTTTCATGTTTAGGTCAAAACAAATAAAAGGTATGGATCTCAGGCACCGCCCGCGTCAATTTTAACTCCCCCCTGGGCTTAAAATATGTTTATTTTGATTTTCATCTTTCAAGAACATAAAATAATACAATTTTAAATAAGATTTCCTTTGTTATGTAGTGCTTTTACGTTTTTAGTAAAAAAAATTGATATTATCTTCCTTTACCTGACTACATGATATATTAATCGAAACATACAAATAGTAGAGAGAGAGAAAAAAAAAATGGCCCACACGCAGTGATTTCTGAAAAAAAAAGTGCCTGAGAACCATACCTATTTTTGGCCTTACATATTTTTTTCAATTGAACTGCCATTGAGACTGAATATACCTACTCGTAGCTAAAGATAGATTAAATAGATTTCAATCAATAAATGAATGTATCATTAAAGTCTTTAGGGGACCTTTTTTTCAATCTTTGGATGAGCATAGGCTCTGAGAGTCATATTTATAAACATATTTTCCCAGGATTTGACCATGCGTTTTATCCCTATACTAAATGTCTGTTTCAAACAACTTCCCGGCAGTCAATAAAAGAATTGAAATAACTAAAAAATTAAAAAATGTATTATTTTGGCCCATGTTTCCCAAAATGTTATCTTTTGCAAGTTTAGCAACGGCATTTATGCTTTTATGAAGTTATATTTATAAACGCTAAATAGCTTTTGAAGAATTCCGAGTGGCCTGGTTTTTATTTTTATTTCGCAAACGGGTATAATGGTTTTGATCCCGTTTTTGTTGGCTACGACAGGGCCTTGAGATGACCATCCGATCAACTTCTATCAAGAGTGAATTAAATCATTATTGAGACACCGAAATAGTTTAACATGATTTAATTTTAGTTGACTTCAAATTAATAATGCCTTATTTACTTCAAACGTTTCACGGCAGCTACCTATTAATTAAAATTACTTGTACGTTTGTAAAGCTACATGTATCACGAAAGTCAATGACTACCCATGCATGGGTACGGAAATACCAGATCCTGATCATATATATGGTCTTTTTAAGTTATTAAAACATTCCTATCTCTATTTTCTAATGTAAAAGTTGTCTGTTTGTATTAACAACCCGCTCGAGAGAGGTTGAGAACGCCTAAACCAGCACTTGTCTAATTAAAAGTCATATAAAAGGTAACGTTTGAATTTACGGATGATGCAGTCTATATCTTGTGTCTCACTGTTCTCCACCAGAGGTCGCTGCTTCACGCAGTTTTTCATCATTCAGACATGTGACGTTTGTAAAATTTGGGAACCCGCTGGACCTGCTTATTAGGAAGTAGGTTGAAAGGTTTTACATACTGTTATTGTTGACTTCCCTCTTGAGCATTATATATATATATTATATATATATATATATATATATATAAAGCCCATTCTTTCTTTCTTTCCTCAACTTTGTCGAGGGTCAGATGATCATTGCCGGGAAAATGAACTTAAAAGTATGAACTATAACTTATTCTTAATAGGTACTGCCCTCGTTGACATTAAGTTGTGTTCTTAGTCAAAGACTGGTAAATTGAAATTTAATGTGAGTATAAGACAGGTAAATAACATTGTTGCTAAATCAGGAAAAATGCATTACCTATCATATTCCAAACTTTCATAGTTTTTGTGACAAAATTTCTCGGATACAAATGGGCCACCAGATCAGAAAACCTACATAAAATGAAGTGAATGTATATATATATTTATGTCTAAGGTGCAAACCCCAAAACTTTACTTATTTGTAGATTCATTATAAAACTATTTCTATTTGCAATTAAACGTATTGTAAAAATCAAATCGCAAATGAAATATAAATAATGTGAAATTTAACAACCCACTTGATATGGCTCTGCTGTACTTGCTTTACTTGACTTTTCTTTCTCTTCTTAATTTACAAAACCACTAAGCAATACAAGTTGCCAAGTTGTATTATTTTTTTCATTATGTTTTGAATCATGACTCCTGCAATGATTTTAAACACAGAGAAAAATACGAGAGTTATACGGGGGTATAAATTAACATCTATACCTGAACATTTCGAAATCATAAGTAATGTACAGTCCAAACAAAAGTGTCTTTGGGTGTCTTTTAATAGAATAGTAAAATATTATATTGAAGACCAGTTTTTGTTTCTTAAAAGCGGGGAAGATTATACTTGTATCAAACCTCATAAATAAATAAAAAATAACGGTTTTGGAAAGAACGGGGGGTCGACTTGATTTTAAGATTTTATTCGATTTTAATTCATGTCTAAGTATCTATACCTCGGTCCTATCGGGAAAAATAATGTGGCGCTAAAAAAAACTATCAGTGCTCAATCGGGCGAACTCAATTTTATTTTACATTTATTTTCCAGCGCAATCCGATGCCACAAATGAATGAACCCATATAGAGAGAGGCCCCTCGTAAAATTTTAAATGACAAATTAGTTTGCACCTGAAGAACGTCAGCGCTAGCTTGATGTCACTTATCCTGAGAATAAAAAAGGAGATATTTCCCATGTCACATGCACGTCGGACTTTATACGACTCAAATGGTACCCTCCATCTATAACTAATTGACATTAAAAAAAGATTGTGGTGATCTAAGTATATATTTGGCAGTATACATAGTATGTTCACTTACTAAAATAAATATAATAACGCTTAAGAAATGCAGTGATTAAAGACGTTAAGCCTTTGGTTAGCCCAAGCTTATATGAAAACTATAGGAAGTTATCATCATCTTAATAACACACACACATGCAGTGCCATTATATATATATATAATTAATATATATATATATATATATATATATATATATATATATATATATATATATATATTTAAAAGGGGGTCAGACTGGACAGCTGTTTAATATTATAAAGAATACAATGCAAAGATTATAAGGTGAGGATTCAAAGATGTGCAAATGTTATAAGATGAGAATTCAATTGAGGAAGCATCTCCTCATTCCGATACAATAAGAAGCTATTTTACATCAATGGCCCCTAAGACGGAAGACTGAAAAAAATAACACATTTGCATTATGCCACACACTTCGTTCACGGAATTAGATGTTAACTAGCCGAGCTTAAATATAAATCACGAACAGCCGAGCACAAAAAAATGCTAGACTGATCACTCAAATTATTCTTTGTTAATCGTAATTTGTTTTCATTGGTTCAAAGATCGGGGAGATTT
This sequence comes from Sipunculus nudus, assembly GCA_026874595.1. Lineage (NCBI taxonomy): Eukaryota > Metazoa > Annelida > Sipuncula > Golfingiida > Sipunculidae > Sipunculus > Sipunculus nudus. The sequence goes on from CM049313.1 coordinate 60,360,856, forward strand.
CAAACATGACCTGCTTTGTTGAAGCTATTTGAGAGGTTTCCTTGCCTGTGTTTGTATAATTACACAGAGTAAATTGATGGATGAACTATGAAACTTTCCACGATAAAATTTCATGAATATATCGCACATATATTCAAATTCGAAATACATATCTACTTGTTTCAGTAAAGCTTCTGTTTGAACAAATTTTAGATTCACTATAGTGTTTACAAAAGTGATGATTGTGCTTGTCTTTACTATGGGAATTATACACACCCCTGGTGCAAAGCTCCTTTTATCTAAACCGTATAAATTTACCTATAGTTAATGGGTGTTCAGTAAGGTGAACTTCCACTGCACATATAGACACACATTCACATAAACATAAAAAATATGTTTTTTTTTTTTGTAAATGAGACTCACTTGGAGGACAAAACAGTATTAATCTTGCAGATTTTGAGCCCATTTCTGTGAGAAAAAAAATCGTATGTCAACAAATACGTCGGGTGAATCATGTACACTACGGTAGCTGAGGCATCGAACCATGATACCAGTATAAGCAATTTCATTTCGTCGATTCGCAAATTATGTTTACATGGTTTACCATCAAGCCCAGTGGTGGAGAGTAAAGGTTCAAAGACATTGAGGCAAAAGATTATTTGAGACAACCATTTACAACGGTCCAAGAACGCGCACACCTAGTGAAGAGTTATAGTCTGTAAAACTAGGCCTACAAACAGTGACACACAAGGGATAAAAGGAAGCGAAGACACGGCTTTGACGATGAAGATTTTCCTGGTGTTTGAGTTTCTCCTGATTGGTAAGTTATCTATATCTCTCTCCTTTATCTCTCTCAACATAATGATCATGTTATCTTTTTAACAGTACGTATCATTATATTGTTTACTGTATCACCATTACGACACACAAGGCTGCCTGTTTCCATGCAGAAATCATTGTTTCATGCATAACCCAGTTCGTTATAACATACACATTTGTGTTACTCGGTGATCGAGGACTGTAATAGCTTGCAACATGCACGGAAATCGTTTAGGGTCTTGTTGGCACAATACCAGTTAATATTAATTGAACAATAATGTTTGATCCGCCACTGAAATTAAAAGGCCCTGTGTGTGTTTCCTTAATGAAAATGGAACTCTGTCTATAAAAACATGCATATACAGTCGAGCCCACTTTGTGTCATATCGGTTAATAGAATATCCCGTTTATTGTCATATAAATATGAAATCCATAACCATTTCCTATATAAACAATGGTAAATCTGACCGTTTAATATAATTGAATATTGTCATTATCCCGTTTATTGTCATGCTTGGAACCCTGGACAGTGATACCAGTTCGCAGTTAATATCACATCAAACGCTGACACGGCGATCAACGAGGCCTGTAATCGGTCAGGCGTATCAAACGATCGCATCTTCCACCAGTGTGCGGCAGGCAAATGCAGTGATGCATGCGGGTCACTCCCCATCACTTAGCAAATTAACGTCTTAAGATAACACGGTAATCCATATCATTGCGTTTCTTTGTACGTTAACAAGGGCAATGTTCGCGATCACATATCATGCAAAATGAACTCCTGGCCTTTGAAAGGCCGTGGTTTACACTTCAGTGACGAGATGATATGAACTCGAGCAAGCTCTTAACGTTGCTTACGATTTGAAATCCCCTTTAAGTGTCCGTGAAAAGCTGGAAGTTTTGCGAGCACTGGAGGAGATACCCGGTCCAAAACCTAAATCGCGGCGTAACTTCAGAAAGTTGACGATCATAGAAGTTTATGTCATTAATAAGATATCCGGAAAATTAGGCGCAATAGTCGGGGAAAGAATTATCTAGTAAAATAGTTTGCCTACGCATAACGTTATAACTGTGCCGCATATTTCCAGACATTTGACCGCATGACCAAGACGCTACGTCTCTTTCTGTTGGCTAGTCGGATTTTTGTCTGTTATTGCGGCATGCGGCACAAAACTTACAGGAAATAAATTGTCAGATGTGCATAAACGTAATTTGATATGCCGTTGTGCATAAAAATATTCATTAACGTTTCTGTTTTCTCTTTACTTACGATTTATTTAATATCATTAGAGACATAACGCTTCTTCTGTGACCCGAAAGGACATCTATGTTGAAGCCCGCATAATATCACGTCCCGGGTATTATCATAATTTGTGGTTGCTCCACCGACATGACAATAAGCGGGCTTGACTGTATATATATATATATACATATAACCTCAACATCAAGCAGACACCTTTGATAACGTTGCACAGGTTCATGATCCTCAATATGTATTGAATACACTTCAGTATTATTTTCTTTTTATAACAGTAATCTTGGATCACAATACCGTGCACACACAATTGGATGGTGATCTGTTCGGCTCACTTGTTAACATCGGAAAGAAGATCGGAGACGTGGCAAAGGAGGCGGTATCTGTGCTTCCTAGTGCGCCAACCCTTGTGCCGCCCCTCAAAACCGAGAAACCCCTCAACATCCCGGGACTAAACCTGGGTTCTAATGCCATCAAGAGGAACAGCACCAGGAGAAGGTATGCGTGAAGTTGAGACTTTTATACTCGGTTAACCTTAAGGATTACCATTAAGGTCGGAATAAAGGGTCAATAAAATTGATAAGATTAATAAGCGTCCCCAGGGTATACACGGTTCAGTTACTCCAGGAATGGACGTTAGCGGGTGTTTACAAATGGTTGTTAACAAACACCCCCTTCCCCCCGGCCCAGGCCCCTCAGTGACGCATTCGGTTCCAGCCGTCAAATTGCCGGAAGGCTTGTCAGTTACTTAAATCTCGGTCCCAACTACGGTTGATTTTACCTCAGAGTTATAAAATGTAACAGACGTTATCTTCTGGCAGCGATATTTAATCCTTTAAAATTTACATGAACCACGCATTGGTGCATTTAACAAAAAAAAATAGGTGATATGGATCTTTATGTTAGAGGGACAAGATACTGCCGCCGGAGTGAATGGTTTGGCTGTATCTAATTTGGAGCCATAGATTCTGATGGTACAAAATTATATCGCCAGTATTTGGGACCGGTGCGTTCTTCTGGAATATACAATTATATTTTTGACTGAAACGCAAAGTTCACTGATGGATATAATTTACTATCGTTTGATAGAGATGAGTTATTTTATGAGGTTCTTGCTTTTGGATTGTTGTAATGCAATGTTGTTGTGTGCATCAGGTTTCATTAATGTACACTTTCATGTAACTAATATCAACGCTTCTTTGGTAGGCATGTTACAGTTTGTATGGATTCCCCATCGGTTGAGCGACCCCTTCCTTATAGTGATTAACTTTGTCGAAATAGACTGTGGCAAACATGCAAATATAACTTTACCATTGGAGATTAGGAGTTGTTTTCTTTTCAATCATTTTCTTGTAAAGCTATTTGACAAAATGCCTTTGACATCTTCTGCCTTCCACTGAAAAAGAGTGTTTTTTTTCCTTACCACTTTGAGTTCCATTAAGTAAAATTGTTATCACCTATAGCCCGTTTCACTACCTGCTGTCAGTCTGTTTTTGTAAATATTTATATTTTTTTTCAATTATTCCGAGAAAACTACATATGAGAGTGACAACCTAATATGGCAATTAAGAATTTTAAAATAACACCCCAGTTTATATTTCACAATTTTTTAGTCTCTTTACAATGATCTGGCAGATCCGATCTGTCCCTGCATGAGTATAGCTATCTTTGTTTCAGCTGGTTATATTTTATAGTGTTTACATAACATCATACATTCAGAAGCTGTCAATTTAGGCTGTTTTTGCATGTGAAAATGACTTTGACTGCCATAAGTGGGTTGGATATGTTGTAAAATGTAGACTGATTTTTCATATTTTTAAAATAATTCTGTTTTTTTAATAAGGTGTAATGTAGGTATTTGTTTATCTTGTTGAAAATAAGGTCCTTAAATCCTCTACCCTAAACTAAAATTGTTTCCCTTGAAATTTAAGTTATAAAAGTGTTCATAGCAAAAGACAGGTGGACATGAGAGGATGAAACGGACTAGTTGTAAATAAGTGTACGCAAGGTCGAACTTTAACATTTCAAGTTTTACACATACATCAGTTAAATTAATATCAACACTATATTTCCTTATAGTGTCAAACAAGTATGTCAATTCAAGCGTATATAATGACATGATAATTTTTATAATTTCAGCGGTGCCACTTCTGTGTCGATGCATTTCAACTTGTTGGCCTTACCGACGTTTTTGGCTCTCCGGCAGATTGGAGGCTGATCGCGGGGCAGACAGACCTCGCTTTCGATTCATATATCGTCAGGCGGTCATTAAAAACTGTATATATTACAATGATATAGCATTCAATGATTCATGTGTAGTACCCATTATTTTGATGAAGCCCTGGGCCTAGGAACTTTCAAGCAATGGATTTCAGCTTGAAGGCTGGACATGAAAGTTATTAATGAACGGCTGAATGTGGTTTTCCGACGTGGAAATTATGATTATATTGTTATGATGACTCTGATTGCAGTTACCCACTACAAAATATTGATTCATCTGGGAATAAAGCCGAGCCTGTTAGTGTCTATGATGCCGAGCGGGTCAATTATTCCTGGACAAAATGAGTGTTTACCCATGTACTTCTGTCCCTCTCACAATGCAAGAGTTCCATCTAGTTAAACCTCACCGGATCGATACTGATTCAATCGAAACAATTGTTTTTGTCAGTGTGAAACGCATGGTTAACTATTGCACTGGTCAGTTTTATTAACTACTCCGACAGTAGCTTTTCCCTTATTTGATCGTGAATTAGGACAATTGATACCTAGCTATTCAAGAAGTGTTTAAACAAACGACAAAGTCAGTATCTGGTTAGGTTGTCCTTAAGGCGTGATCAAATTACTCATTTTGTTTTATATATCATGTTCGTTGTGATATTAAAAATCACGAGTGATCACGTGTAAAATTCAATCAAGTTTGTGACAAATTGCATGTACCTCGCCGATACATACATTGTACTTTTGTAAACGACGTAAAAGATTAACTTTACAGTCCAGTCATGACATTTTATTCAAAATAAAAACTTACAACATATTAAATGGGTCAAGGTTTTTTTTATTTACAGCATTTGCGGCTTTCATCCAAACTTTATAAATAATAATTTAAAAATAAGTCATTAGTTGCCTAAAAGGTTCCAAAACTCTCTTTTTCGTGATGTTTATATCAACCTTTTATTGACCACAACATAGTTTACTCTAACATCTAACGCACAAATAATATACATATTGGTTTGTATGCAATGTGCAGATTTCTAGGTATCACGAATACACAGAGTGATACGGATTACGCACAAATTGATTTCTTTCTTTAAAAACAACAACGTTTTGTGGTATTTGTTTTAGTAGAGGGTGTAAGCATATATAATACATTAACTATAGTAACTCAAGTTATCCATTTTATAAATCCCAAATATAAATGTCTATGTGTTAATCCTCTGGTTTGAAGGATGGTGGCATACTTCCGCCTACACCTGGTCTTTCTCCAGTTGTCACTCCACAGCGGGCTCATGTCAGTGCAGTATTTCTCAGGTAGATCAAACCAGGCCAGCCGAACATCCACTGGGTGTACGAACTGGGTCGCCACCGGAAGACCAAAAACATGAGATAACTTCCGGGTCATAGGTCGCGGGAAGCCAGTAATAAATTAGTTTAACTATATATGAAAGAGCACGTCATAACGATCAAAGACCTTATATTTTATAATTTAATACCTCCACTAACAGTTGAAGTTACTAGTATATGTTTGCATTTATAGCATATGTCTGATTATGAATACAATTCCTCCAAAGATTCTAAAAAAATAAGTTTAATTAGTGATAAAACAAGAGGGGAGGCCAAGATATATTTAATTATAATAAAGACATTTTGAAACCATAACAAATGCCAGACCTATCACTCAAAAAATCTTTTGTTAATCGTTAATTGTTTTCAATGGTTCAAAGATCGAGGAGTTTTCAAACAAAACCTGCTTTGTCGAAAAAAAATTGGGTGGTTTTCTTTCCTGTGTTAGTATAAGTATATAGAGTTGATAGCTGGATGAACCATGAATATTTCAACGATAAAATTTCATGTACTTGTTTAAGTTTTGCTCCTGTGTGAAATTATTTTATGATTCACCATAGAGTTAACAAAATTGATTTTTGTGCTTATCTTAACGATATGAAATACCCATCCATCCCTGGAGCGAAGCTCCTTTTTTTCTCATCGGCATAAATTTGCTCATCATTGATGGATGTTCAGTAAGGAGAAATTCTACTGAACATATACCAAATACACAAAGCCATGAAAACATTATAGTCGTTTTGCTATTGAGGCTCACTTGAAGGAAAATCAGTATAAATTTTACATATTTTGAACCAATATCTGTGAGAAAAAATCGAATGTCAACAAATACGGCGGGGGAATCATGTACACTACAGCAGCTGAGGCAGCAAACCTTGAAACCAGTATAAATATTTCCATTTCCACGATTCGCCAATTACGTTCACATGGTTTACCATCACGCGCAGTGGTGGAAGGTAAAGGTAAAGACACTGAGACAGCAGATAATTTGATAAAACCAGTTTCAACGGTCCCAGAACATGCACACCTAGTGAAGAGCTATGGTCTGTAAATCTAGAACTACAAACACACAGTGATACGCAAGGGTAACAAGGGACTGACGACACGGCTTTGACGATGAAGATTTTCTTGGTATTTTGGTTTCTTCTGATTGGTAAGTTATACCCCGCTCCCTCTCAACATTATTATTGGGTTATTTTTTAAAATACGTGTCATTATATAGTTTACTGTAGCGCCAATACGACACATGCGGTTGTTTCCATGCAGTAATCATTGTTACATGCACATCAGATTTCATTATTACATGCATTTTTCTGTTAATGGGTGTTCGAGGCCTAAGGGATGTAATTGCGTATACAGAAATATTTTGGGGTCTCCTTTACACAGTACCAGTATATATCAATTGAATAATAACCGTGTGTTTTCCTCAACGACACTGCCATAATGTCATTATACATGCACACATCTGTATACATGCATGGATATATATATATATATATATATATATATATATATATATATATATATATATATATATATATATATATATATATATATATATATAACCCCAAGCACACATCCTTCGAAAACGTTGGACATGTTCATATTGGTAAGTTGGACACTGAAATATTTTCTTCTTCTTATAACAGGAATCTTGGACCACAATACCGTGCAGACACAATTGAATGGTGATCTGTTCGGCTCACTGGTTAACATCGGAAAGAAGATCGGGGACGTGGCCAAGGAGGCGGTGTCTGTGCTTCCTAGTGCGCCAACCCTTGCACCTGTGCTTCCTGATGCGCCAACTCTTGTACCGGTGCCTCCTACTCCGCCAACTCTTGCACCTCTCCTCAAAACTGAGAAACCTGTCACTATACCGGGACTTAATCTAAACCTTGGCCCTAATGCCATCAGGAGAAACAGAACCATGAGGAGGTACACATTAAAGTTATAAGTTGAGACCTTTAAACCTTTTGGGTAACCATTAAGGTCACATTAAATGTCATAGTAAAATCGATAAGATTATTAAGCGTCCCCGGAATATTGATCGTCAATATACGATTCACAACCTCCCCCTCCCCCCAACCACTCCGGCCCGACATTGTCTAGCACAAGAGTGACACATTCAGTTCCATCCGTCAAATGGCCGGAAGGATTGTGCTTTATGCTCAAATTTCGGTTACACTAATGTCAGACTTATGAAATGTAATAGACTTCATCTTCTGGCCCCGATACTTTGCTGGTCCCTCGACAAAATATTAAAAAAAATATCTTCATGAACCACATAGCGCGGTACATTTAAAAAATAGCGGATTTGTAAGCATCGGCTTTAAATGTTTTATGTGCATTTAAAGGGATCTATATATTAATAGCGTAAGGCGATTTTTGTGATTTACGTATCTCCTCTGATACCGCCGTACGGATTGCCGTGATTTTCGACATACATATGCTCTGGGTTTGTCCGAAGAGATTCCGCCCCCTTTTATTTGCAATATTTGCGTATTACCTGCATAATTAATAATTTTAATATTTGCTCCCCCGTGGGCGCCTCTTTTCTTTGTGTCTTCGGGCCCGGTAACACAATGGCCATAGGATGTGTGATGGCGGGACAGTTTTACTCCGGGGGCCCTATCTGGGGTTTTCTTACATTTCACAGTGACCGGCCCGAAATAATCCCCATCGGCGATCCCTTCTCAAAAGGGGGATCTTTGAAAGAATTGTTTTGCAGGAGCCCTCTTCGTGGCCTGATATGCTTGAGTGCACATCTACCGGGTCGCAGGAAATCGTTATGAACAGGCCGAAAAAAGGTATGGTTCTCAGACACTTTATATCAGAAACCTGTGAGGCCGGGCGATATTTTACCTTTGTTTTGTTCGTTTCGATAAAAAATTCACATGATCAGGGAAAGCATGAAAATAACAGAATTGTTTTGTTATACACACAAAAGCACATAACCAAGGAAATCTGATCAAAATTGTATCATTTTATCTTCTTGAAAGATGAAAATCAAAATGATTTTTTTTTATGCGGGAGGGGGAGTACAATTGATGCGGGCGGTGCCTGAGAACCATACCTTTTATTATTTTTTTTGTCATATACAGTCGCACTTGGTCGCACGAAGTCCAGGGCCTTGCATGTGATTTATGTCCTTGACAAATATTCACCAACACATGCAGGCCTAATATGTAATAGGTGTAAAGTAAATGTTAACCAAATTCACATCGTGGTTGGTTCAGTGTGATGTGTACACGTTGGAGTGGCACCACCAAAGTTGTAAACACATAATATAGACTTTAAATGTTTTGTTAATCGAGATTTTTTCTCATTACTGCAGTTACAAATGTGCAACTCCTGTAAAAATGTATATTTAATACGTTTGTACTGTATTTGTTTCTGTTACATGCATGTGCCATCTTATTTTCAATAATGTTTATTTAATATTCTTTGTTTTTAAAGACTTTTAATTCTTTAATTCAGTATATGCTTATTGCGTATAAGTCATGGCCATCATTGATACTATTTTCACAACTAAAACTGGTATTTTTGCATTTTCTTCTTAGGTCTATTCCGTGAACGGTTTCTTTCGTATTTATACGTAATCCTGTTGATCAGTTTCTCATGTCACAGGGTACATGTGTAGGTGACTATTTGTAAAAGACCCCGAACACATGTTAGGTACTGGGTTCGGGGGACCGTACGCTGTTCCGAAACATGTTCCGAACGCTGTTCCGAAAGATATATATCCACAACACCATACTAATAATGGATCTATATATTAATATCGTAACGCGATTTTTGTGATTTTCCGTATCTCCACTGATACTACCGTACGGTTTGCCATGATTTCTGACATACATATGCTCAGGGTTTGTCCGAAGAGATTCCACCCACTTTTATTTGCAATATTTGCGTATTACGTGCATAATTAATAATTTTAATATTTGCTCCCCCGCGGGCGCCTCTTTTCTTTGTTTCTTCGGGCCCGGTAACACAATGGCCATAGGATGTGTGATGGCGGGACATTTTTACTCCGGGGGCCCTATCTGGGGTTTTCTTACATTTCACAGTGACCGGCCCGAAATAATCCCCATCGGCGATCCCTTCTCAAAAGGCAACCTCCGCGCAGCGAAAAGGTCTATTGTGCACAAGGAGATCTCGCGTGAGGAAAATGCTCAAAAGGGGGATCTTTCAAAGAATGAAAATTTTCCGAGCGGTAGTGAATGCAGGGTAGTGTGTAAAACCCGAACCCCACGGTCCCCGGACCCCATAAACCTATTTCCTCATTTTCCATTATTTATACCGAAAAAAAAAACACCACTATTGTTGATGTAAGGACAGAGCAAAGTCCCTAAATGTTGCACATTTGTAAATGACCGATTCACTGAAAGATTTATAATTACAAAAATATTTCGAACCTCATTTACTTGAATTTGCCGACTGTTCAATTTTGACGGACCCCAGTAACCACCGCTCATATTTTAATTTATGACTAAAAGAGGACAAAAATAGCACTCATTTCACACACTAAAAAGTAAATATAATATTTGTTATTTTAAATGAAAATATAATAGTGCGGACACAGTGGGGGAGATTTAATTTGAAGTGCACTAACAGTTGAGGGGACCTGAGACTGATATATATCAGAGCACTTCCACATAACAACAGGTTTCGTGCTCCGTTCATAACAACCATTAGCGACAGCTTGTCACCCCAAACGTCGATTTTAGATATACTGAAGACGATGGGGTGACAGTACAAGCTATTGGGTTCGCATTAATTCTAGTATGTGCAGATGTGCACGCCATTTCTGACACTAATTTTTCATTTACTTCTCGAGCTGTCACTTTCCTGAGTTAAGACAAAAAGTGACGTTATTCTGTTGGCGAAAATAATAATTATTACATCCACGGTTGACTTACGTGTATTCGTGCAGCAGTTTTTAATTCCGAGGCTAGTTTTACTCGAAAAACTCGTCTCCACGTCTGTCAGCGGGAGAACCATAACTTCCGGTAGGGGATTCCCAAACGGCTATGTGTAAAACTCGGAAGTCGGAAGTCGGAAGCAAGGATTTTTTAAATAAAGCAATGATCGAAGCATTATTAAAATGCTACTATACATCAATGGAAAGTACCATTTTATGTTTATTGATAGAATAAGGTTTTTTTCTATCATAATGCAAAAATCAAAGTTATCCATCCGAAGTTTAAGTTTTTTCTCGGAAATGCCCGGTTATGGTCCAGATGTGTAAAACCCGGAAGCCAGTATTGGCTAATACACTGGTCATCATATCGTCAGCAAACGTGTCAAGCATTTTCAATTATTTCAATATGACATTTATTTCATAAACTCAATCTGTTTTTTAACATTCATGATGCTGTTTTTTTTTTATAATATATTATATTGATATTTTATTTCATTTGTAAATCAAGATTATATTAACTCATCAATTTTTTACGCTGTTACGTATTTTATGTTGGGGGAAAGTTCAGTAAATGTTTAAAAATAAATTGTTACATAGCAAATGTTATAGATATAACACATTCTGTTTAATTAAGAACCTGGCACCAGCAACCATTTAGTTCGGAGATAAGGATGTCCGAAAGCGCACGGTACTACTGTATCGAGAATTCCGACTATAGTCCGGTTAATTTTGTTTTCTGAGGATAAAAATATAAGAATAAAATAAAAATAGTGAGTATACACGGTATATTCAGATAAAGATTTTTATAAGGATTAAAATATATTGAATTTTCATATTTGTTCAACGTATGGGAAATATATTACTGTTTTTATTTTGAATGACATCGTAATTTATTATTATTTTTATGCCGTATTAAGGTTTATTATACCATATTTATTATTCAGTGGTGCATCCATAGAGGGCGCAAGCCCGTTCGGACGTAATATCTCTCATTTTATCGAGTTATTTTCCAATTAATTCGTAATTAATTTTCCTCTCTTTTTCAGATTACTTTTTTATTCCCCAGCAATTTCATTATTATATTTTTTACTTTCCAATTCATAAGTTTGTGATTTACTCCACTATGAGAGCATCCAAATATATACTATATAGTATATTGAGGAATCTCCCCCCCCCCATCCCATTATCCCACAGAGCTGAGCTCGGGGTGGGATCGACCGTGAAAAATCTCACGCCTCCTCGGCTGATACTCAGACTCACGCACTGTGCTCTGCTGCCCGAGCCTGGGCGCTCACAGATCACAAAAGTCGGTAAAACGCAAAGATTGTCATAAGATTTAAACATATTAATTATTTGACAACGAGTACTACCTTTAAATAGTGACATTTTGCAAGTTATAAATGTATAGACGCGCGTTTCATCATTGACATTAACATGTTACGAACTTTTGAATATTTGGACTTTCCAGTTTATACCGTAATTTTATAGAAATATAAATATTAAAGCCCAAAAACACCAGGTTTGTATATATTGTTCAAAAACATGTAGGAGAATAGTTGCGGAACAGAAAATCCTCATAATCATTTGTTTAAGGTGCCTCAAAATGTCCTCTTTACATTGCATATTATAAAAATTAATCCCTTCCCATACCCTCTCCATGTAAATATAAATATATTTAACAAAAAGAAAGCTCTAGATGGGGTGAAATATATTACGTGAAAATAAACCCACACATATGTATATATATATAGATATAATTAACAAATAAAAAAAATTAAGAAGTTATAGTTTTTCGATTATGTATCATGTATTGTATTATACACTCATTAAAAGCAGAATCATGCATAAGCAATTTAAATATATGCATGCAACTATAATTATAATGAAACTGCGTTTGGGCTGTGGCTCTTAACTGACCATAAGTTAACCAGTGCGTCTCTGTGACTTCCGAGTTATACACATTGGATCACATCCCAGCACTTCTGCCTGAAATCCGAGATGGCTTCCGAGCACAAATCATCCATAACTTTCAGATTAAAGAATGGATCACTATTATTCTTCACAGAATGATAATAAAGATCTTATTCTATCGGGGGAAAAACAAAACGGTATTGAAGCGTTAGCATTTTGTACATGCTTTAAACTGCTTAATTTATAAGACATTCCTTGGTTTCCGGCTTCCGGCTTCCGACTTCCAAGTTTACATACACGACCGCGCCATGACACCTTTAGTTTTGAATGAGAAGTACCGCTTCACGTGAATCGGTGCCACAGTGATGAAAGGAGGTAAAAATGTAATTATTTTTGTGTAACAACATTTCTTCTTCGATATTAAGCACATATAATACGACTTTATAAGCCTGTGATGCCAAATAATACCAGACAGTAAATATTTTGATCCGACCCTTAGAATGGGCGTTCTGTTGTGACTGCCATCATGACTCCAGGCCCTATCAGTTTATTTCCGAAGGCCTGAGTGTCATGTTGTCATGGCTAAACAACCATGCAATTTTAAAGTTGGCAATAATATAAATACCGAAAGCAACTACAGGTTCCAAAATAATGACTTTGTAAATGTTTTAAATTATAATACTTTTTAAAACGCTACACAAATGAAATAAATAGCAAATATAAAATTATGAATAATGTAAAATGTAAAAATACAGATTCTAACACAATAATAAATCACAAATGTGTCATGGCTAAACGTGATGTCAAATACATGTATGTACTAAAGAAATGGTAAAACAACGAGAAAACGGGGTCCGTGTAATCCATGAGGTCCGTGCCCCAGGGTCCGTAAGTGTTTTTTTTTATCAAATTTTGTTGCAAAACAGACTATTTTTTATGTTTTAACCAAACATAATACAAAATATGTTTTCAGATACGATTATGCTAAAATATCTGGACAAATTACCATGAGAGTTTAAGAATTACAAATTTTTCTTGGGTTCCGGGATCCGGAGTGGGATCCGGGTTTAACACACTGACTGAACGCAGTGACTGTCTCACTGGAAAACATTATAACAGGTTCCTTTACTGGCGGATTCACGGGCGCGGAGGGCAACTTTAAATGGCGATGTTCAGCATAATATATATTTTCATATAAAAATGATTTTATTTAACATATCAAATTCTTCGAAAATTCTCCGGCCAACCTCTCGGCTTCAATTAGAGTTTTATCCATAACACCATGCATTTAATGGATCTATATATTAATAGCGTAACGCGATTTGTGTGAATTTACATGTCTCCTCTGACACTACGGTTTGCCGTGATTTTTTGCATACATATGCTCCGGGTTTGTCCGAAGACATTCCACCATTCGGACAAGAACGTATTCGTCCAGGTCATTCAGACTCCGACACAAGGTTAACTCAGAGACAGAACACTTATACCAAATGTCGGATTCAAAGAGACAGTAACATTGTACACCCAAGACATGAAACTATGACAGACTATTTGACATCAGAACTAAATGCTCGCCCAAAACCGTGCGTAGCACGGCTAATTGCTAGTTATTTGATATTTGTCGAGGGACAAACATGATACCACTGCCAAAAGAAAAGTCTGTTACATTTCGTAAAACTTACCGTAAGTGGAAAATTTACCCTTGCTGAAACTGGGATTTGAGCATTTAGCCGGGGCAAATCTGCCGACCTGATCTGACGGTTGGAAGAATGGAATGTGTCATTTTAATGCTGGACGCCGAAGGAGGGGGACGTATGTGAAGCTCGTCTTCGTACCGTTCTGAACTACGATTCAGTATGCATTTTATATTAGACTTCAATAGGTCTATTAAATCGAAAGACTCTCGTATGCTAGAGGGAGAAAATGACGCTACCGGAGCGAATGATTTGGCTGTCTCTTTGGGATTTGGGAGCCATAGATTCTGATGGTACAAAAGTATTCGCCAGTATCTAAGCCTGGTACATTCTTCTGGAATATACAATTTAAACTTTGACTGAAACACAACGTTCACTGAAAGATGTACTAGTAATTTATTTTCACTTGAAAGAGATGGGATATATATATATATATATATATATATATATATATATATATATATATATATATATATATATATATATATTGAGAGGTTCTTGCTTTTGGATTGTTGTAATGCAATATTGTTGTGTGTATAAGGTGTCATGAATATACACTTTATTATTTAACTTGTATAAACGTTTCTTTGGAAAGCATGTACCAGCTTATATATTCTAATTGGTGGAAAGGCCCCTCTCTTATAGTGATTAACTTTGTCATAAAGCCTGTGGCAAGCATGCAAACTTTGCCATTGGAGATAAGGAGTTGTTCGAATGGGAGTGATTTGGTCCTTCGTTTTCTTTTTTCAACCACATTCTTGTGAAATCTCTGACAAAATGCTAATGACTTCATCTGCCTTCCACTGAAAAACAATATTTTTTTATTTCTTATCAAATTGAGTTCCATTAAGTATAAATATAAGATGGAGCATCATTTTATGGAGAGAAATTGGGCCGGTTTTTCATGAGTGTACGGAATGTCGAAGTTTAACATTTCAAGTATTACACTTACATCGGTTAATATGGACACAGTATTTCCTTCTAGTGTAATTTATGAAATTCAAGCCTATATAATGACGTGTTAATGTTTATATTTACAGCGGATCAACTTCTGTGTCGATGCATTTCAACTTGCTGGCCTTACCGACGTTTGTGGCCCTTCGGCAGATTGGAGTCTGATCACGTGACAGACAGACCTCGCTCTCGATTCCTATATCGTCAGGCGCTCTTTAAACAGTTTATATTACTATGATATAGCATTAATGTATAGTACTCTTAATTATAATTTTTAATTCTGCTATACTCAAGTCTAGGAGACAGAATCTTGCGAATGCTGGATTTCAGCTTGATTGCTCGACATGAAAGCTATTAATGACAAGTTAAATTTGATTTCTCGACGTTAAAATTATGATTATTTTGTTATGATGAGTCTGACTAATACGTATGAAGACTCTGATTGCAGTTACCCACTAAATAGTTAAAAACTAAAACATGTTGATTCGTCTAGTTGTGTCCTCGGCATGTACAAGCTCCAGCCTGTAGGTGTCTATGATGCTGAATGTGTGAAATATTCCTAGACAAGATGAGTGTTTGCCTGTGTATCTCTGTCCTTTTCACAATGGCAGTGACAATGCATGAGTTAAAACCGGTTTAAACTTACAGGATCAATTCTTACCCAATCCATACACTAGTTTATGCCAGTGTGAAATGCGTGGATAACTTACTGCACTGAGAATTTTAATCAGATTTCACACTGCTCCGAGAGTAGATCATCCCTAATTTGGAAGATCGTGATTCCGGACAATTGACACCTAGCTATACAAAAAGTGTTTAAACAACCGAGTCAGCGATGGAGTCAGTATTCGGTTAGGTTGTCCCTCTGGCATGATCTCTTGCTCATTTTGTTTTAAATATCATGTTTGGTGTGAAATTAAAATTATAGTGAATATATATTTTAAATTCAATCAGGTTTGTGATAAATTAATTGCATGTACCCGGTCGATGCATACCTTCTGCTTTTGTAAAGGATGAAACGGATTAACTGCGGAGTACAGTCCAGTCATGACATTTTATTCAAAATTAAGACTTATAACACATATAAGTCGAGGCTTTTTCGTGTACAGCGTTCTCAGTGACATCTGTCATCTGAACTTAAAAAAAAAAACGGGGTGTTTATATTAACCTTCAATCGGCCACAAATTTGATGGACTTTTACATCAACACACTGACTATGGGCTACGAATAGATTTACATACAAATGGGTTGGTACACAATGCGTAACTTTCTTGGTATCACGAATACAAAGGGTGTTACTGATTACTCACATTCGTTGAAGAATTGAGTGACAGCAGATATTAACACGAAATTAGTAACGCAACATTATCCCTCTTATATCCCTCTTACATATGCATGCAATGCAAAAGCATCTGTAGGTGGCGCCACTAGTTTTTGTATATGACAAATTTATCTCAGATGTATGGACATGCACAAATTCAGGCTAATATGTCAAATAACTGCATAGAAATAAGCAGGCACATACAGTGCGTTAACATAATTGTAGCGCCACAGGTCTTGTGTATGAGAAAACTGCACGAGATGTACAGACATACATAATTTCATACAGATATATTAAATAACTCCTGAAACACTAGCATGGATATACACAACACAAAATAATTGTAGGTGGCGCCATCAGTCTTGTGTATGCAATCGAAAATGTATGGACACGCAAAATTTCAGGCTGATATGTCAATTAACTCCTGAGAAATAAGCTTGGACACATATTAGTGGTCGGACTTGGTTTTTAAACCATAATCGATGATTGGAAAATAAAAACGACCCATTATCGATTATAAGTCGATTATTTTATGCACTTTCATTATAACCTTGAAATTTGCCTTATAATAGTACCTAAAATATTGACCCCAGTAAATAGTGTGACATGTACATCGGTATTCATAATGAAACAATCAATTCACGTGTAAGATATCTAACCTGCCTACCATTCCTATTATCTTTTAGTTTTCAACATAAAAACAGCGCGTACATCGACAGGGCCACAACTCGTGTCAGTCAGGAGATGACCTGACTTTCCCAAAAATATGTATTACATGTTCATGTTGGCTGAAACATCGCGTGATGCGGCTAACAATCGGGCCTCCGGTCACGCGATCTTGTTATGGTAAAAAGACACGTGGACTGTGTTTTCCAACACGCAGAGCCATAACAAGGTGTAAAACAGCTGTATGCGAAGTACTGCGACTGTGTGTTGGGGTGGTTTTTCTTGGAAACGTTTCTATAAATTAAATTGAACTGATAGTGTGAACGAATAAGCATAATATAACTCCAGATTATATCCCTTTAAGTCAAATTTCAGGTAAAATCTGCTTTAACATCCATATTTTTTTAAATCTTTTTCTGCAGCAGCTGTGAAAACTCATTGGATAGATTTTCTTAAAAATGTCCATGGTGATAGAAACATTGTGTAAATAATGAAATACATCAACAGCCCATGATTAAAAAATCGCATTTTTAAAGTCAACATTTCTAAAGGACTGGCTGCTCTAATTTCCTTCATTTAAGCTCAGCTTACTGGTACATAACTGAGGTATAGGTACGGCGCTTTGTCCGTAAGCAAGGCTCAAATCTTAACCACTGAATCTTCTTAGTAAATATCCATAGAGGTCAATTATAAATCTCCTTGGAAACCTAGAACTAGATCACTGCGACCTATACTCCCCAAGCTATGGGATTTTTTATTACCCCCCCCCCCCCCCGAATATTTAAAATTTGATACAATACCTCCAGTATCTTGATTATTAATGTATGGATTGTCATGGATCTTGCCTTGAATATTGACTATGACTAGTTTTTTCAGTTCCCAAAAAATTGACGGCGCCACCTATATTTTTTTGCTAATTTCTACGAAATGTTTTCTATTTTTTCAGACTATAAAATGACAGCAATCCTGTCTGTTTCTCAGCTGTGGTTTCATTTAGTGTCCCGAAACCTGGTGCTTTTTAAGGATCACAAGCGGATGTCCTATAGTTATCACTCCTCTTTCCATCCACAAATTTGTTTCAAGATGATTACTCCAGTTTCGTTTAACATATGGATTTCAAACGTATGTATGGCCAGGTCAAAAGTCAAGGTCACATGACCCACTTATTTAAAAGATTGTGGATGCATTTTTAGCCAAACTTTACATCCATAACCTGCCATCTTGCACTTACAGCTGACCTGCAAATAAGGGAAGAACCTTATTAAATTAGGAGTTAAAGATCAAGGGCGTTTCGGGCCATCTGTCTACAAATTAGTTTCCAGATGATAACTCCCGTTTGGTTTGACATATTGGTTTCAAAGTTGACTTATATATGACCCACCATTGAAGTAAGAATTCTTTCGATTTTTGGTAATGAGGTCAAAGGTCACAGAACCCTTCCTTTAAAAAGATTGTAGATGCATTTAACCAAACTTTTCATAAAAAAAACCTTGCATGTTCCAGATGTTGATCACCTACTAATCAGGGAAGAATCGAATTCGAAAGAAACGACAGATCATATTTAATCGATTTATCGGCACACCACTTACAGATACGCACAATTTAATGCTTATATATCATATCCCTCCTGAGAAATAAGCAAGGACATACACTGTGCAATCATTGTGGGTGGCGACACCATTCATGTGTACGAGAATGCCATCATAAATGTAAATGCACTCGACTGACAAAGGCCAACTGACCAAGGCAGTTGCCTCCAAGTCAACCGTAGCTTATGTACCAGGTGTGGCTATTGCACTAACTGAACTCTTGGCCTGTTGCCAAATCTGATATGTGCGTAAGCTATAAATAGATACAGATTGAAATATGGCCTGTTGCCAAATCTGAAATATTTGGCAGTATGACAAGCTATTTTCAGATACAGACTGAATCATGGCCTGTTTCAAATTTCTTTATACATACTGAAAGGCTTTGGCTACAATGTTTTTTTTACATATTCATCCGGTTTTTTTAAATCAAATGTTATGAATAATAAAAATGCCTATTGATTGCAAACTCAGAATACAGATACATTTTTTATGGATTTATCTTACACATGTGGGATATGAAAAATAATCATTTATATTGCCTGTACAGCTCTGCGTAAATACCCACAGGGCTCACGATCTGTTACCACAAGTATGTAATAGCCTTGTTTACCAAAGTATCTCACAGTCCTTTCGTTGTAAAAGTTCTTATAATTATGCAAAAGTCATTTGAGTAAACCTGAACAAAGGGCACCGAGGATTATTTTTTGTGCAATGTTACAAAATCTAGAAATGAAACAGTCTTGTAGAGGGTGACTTTTGCAGCCCAGTTTGACAAAGGCTTACTTGGTCACATGACCAACATGGCCTGTTTCAAATTTCTTTATACATACTGAAAGGCTTTGGCTACAATGTTTTTTTTACATATTCATCCGTTTTTTTTAAATCAAATGTTATGAATAATAAAAATGCCTATTGATAGCAAACTCAGAATACAGATACATTTTTTTTGGATTTATCTTAAACACATGTGGGATATGAAAAATAATCATTTATATTGCCTGTACAGCTCTGCGTAAATACCCACAGGGCTCACGATCTGTTACCACAAGTATGTAATAGCCTTGTTTACCAAAGTATCTCACAGTCCTTTCGTTGTAAAAGTTCTTATAATAATGCAAAAGTCATTTGAGTAAACCTGAACAAAGGGCACCGAGGATTATTTTTTGTGCAATGTTACAAAATCTAGAAATGAAACAGTCTTGTAGAGGGTGACTTTTGCAGCCCAGTTTGACAAAGGCTTACTTGGTCACATGACCAACTTCAGCTATGACGCTGACAAGATCTGTTCTTATACAGCCCTTTCCCTTGGATCATTATCGTGAAATATTTAACAATCCGTAATGGTTAAAAAGATGATAAATTACTCAAAAACATGTGACCAACATTTGCACAAAACTTGGTTATTCTAACTCCTGCCGTTTCTGAGATAATAATGTTAGTATGGTAACTTGAAGATTTTCAATGGCTTTGAATCTTTCCCCCCTGTAAAATTTAACTCGATGCAGGTGGTGCCACAAAAAGCTCAATCCCACATTTGATATGCGACTGATTTTTTTTTTCATAATTCTTGGGATGCTAGCTCCTGCTGTTCCTGAGAAATTATGGGTTAATTATAATGACGGCCGATGACCTCCGGGGTGGGGCCAAGACTAACGGGTCAAAGACTATTGTGTGTGTGCAGTAAAAACAGTTATCAATATTTACATTATTATTTAGTTTCCTTTAATGATAAACTGATATTTAAAGTATAAGACATTTGTTCTGTTGGTGCTGTGAAATTTTATTCAATTCCATTTAAAAAAAGTAAAATTCTAATCCTAAATCAGGATATGAGTACCTGGATGGCCTTTCATTTTAAAACATTTGAGTGATTAATTAAACTGCCCATTCACCTACTTTTTTAAATAGAATTTGATATTTCTTGCTTCCGCTGTGTATATAATAATGATCTACTTGTCATTCTGTTTATGACAAATTCTAATAACGCCTCGGTAAAGGATGTGGTAAACTTGTTTATCATGTTTGAAAACACAGCAATGTTGACAAACGGGAAAAACATACAACCAAAGTTGCCAACCTGGTAGCTAACTGGTTGTGTGGATGTTGAGGTAGAAAGGTCACTTTGTGCAAAACGCCATTTGCAAAGCTCTGGCTTATCGGAATCGCCACCAGATGCCCTTGTTGAATTTGTTTTATTTTGGCGAGCCCCCCTCTTATTATAAACACACTGATATAAACAAAACAAGCAGATTGTGAGCGGTGATATCCACCTTTTCTGTCCTATTTTTTTTATACAAAAGCTTATAAAAGGGATTACCTTTAGTTTATTAAGGTTAGATAGGTGTCTTGGCCACTTTTATTATACCTGTAATAAGTTTATAACAATCTCACTATTCTACCGAATTGTGCCAAAGGAGCGCTTTATCAGCCTGATAAAGTCCAATTTCGATCCTTTACGACTCCTAAATTCTGAAATTACATTACACACGGTTCATTCAAGAAAAGACAAATTCTCATTTTATTTCAAAATGTCCTCTTACAGTCGGTCACAATGGTGGAAAAGGGGCCAAAATAATGGTCGGATATTATCTTTAGTCCAACATCTGTTATTGGTTTCAGTCCCTGCTTTATTCAACTTGGAACTTGCTATCTACAAGGAATGCCAAAATATCTGTGCATGTTTAAAAAATCAGTACGTGTTTAGTCCTACCTATAGGCGAAGTTGTTTATCCAGCTATAAGCAGACTATACTTTATGTTACCATATTTGTGTATGTGTGGGGGCAACTGGTCACACGACACATCTTAAGTCATACCTATCAAGCTTGTGGCACAGGAAACTGGTTGTACAAAAGTAAATGAACCCCTGAGTTATTTTGCAAGTTTGATCTGGTCTGATGGGGATTCAGTCATGTTTAAAATATGTAGAACGTGCAGATAAAATTGCTAAATTTGCAAACACACAACTCCAGTTAAGTGTTGATCGGAACAAACATGGTGCATGGGGTGTTTAAATCTTATATTTATGCCATGACCCATTACTAACCACATTTACCAGGTCAGGTGAGACTAAATTGTGCAAGAAAACAAGGCCTACAGGCCTAATGCGAACCTGTGCAAAGTTTGGGAGTATGAATGGAGGTTTATTTTTAAGATTTGATATTGATCCTCTTAAGTCCTGCATGTCTACCTTAGTCATTATGATTTCAGGAAAATTGACTTTTCGGACCTGCAAGTTTCAGACTAGGACATTTTAAATTTAGAATATGGGTAGTCGACAAGCGACTTTGTGTATCCGCAGAAATCAGAGTGGGACGGGTGAAGTGATGCATGGATCAAGTGGCAAGGGGAATAGAGTGAGGTGTGTTGCATATTAGCATGGATGTCTGCAGAGTAAACGTAAATGTAGGTGGTGCCACCTGTCATAAAATCGAGAAAATTGTCCAGGATGTATAAACCTGCAAAATTTCAGGTGGATAAGTCAAACCACTGCTGAGATATGAGTGATTTTATCCCAAGGCATATGAACAGATGGACGCTGTGCATAAGTGGTTGCAGGTGGCGCCACCAGTTTTGCCTATGATGAAGAGCTATGTAAGATCTATACACAAGCAAAATTTTGGCCAAATCAGTCAAACGGTTCCCGAGATATGAGCTTGGATGTCTTCAGAGTAAACGTGATTGTAGGTGGCGCCACCTGTCATAAAATAGAAAAAATTGTCCAGAATGTATAAACCTGCAAAATGTCAGGTGGATTAGCCAAACCACTGCTAAGATATGAGTGATTTTATACCAAGGCAGATGAACAGATGGACGCTGTGCATAAGTGGTTGCAGGATGCGCCACCAGTTTTGCCTATAATGAAGAGCTATGTGAGATCTATGCACATGTAAAATTTTGGCATAATCGGTCAAACAGTTAAAGAGATATGCTTGGATGTCTGCAGAATATACCTGAATGTAGGTGGCGCTACCTGTCATAAAATCAAGAGAGCTGTCCAGGATGTATAAACCTGGTGGAAAAGTCAAACCACTGCTGAGATATGAGTAATTTTATCCCAAGGCAGATGAACAGATGGACGCTGTGCAAAAATGGTTGCAGATGGCGCAGATGGATAGTGTATGTTATAAAGCTATCAAAAGGCTACATTTGTGCAAAATTAAATTTTTAGCCTGATCGGTCAAACAGTTCCTGAGATATGCGGGTTTATGTGTGGAAACAGACGCACAAATGGACGCTTGGCAGCAAGGAAAGGTCAGTGGTCAACCAAAAATTAGGGGGCACCAGTTCACATGTGACCTGATGATAAACCCAATTTGCTTAAAAAGCAATCCAAGTTTTTTCAAACAGTTGAAAGATATAGTTCCAAAAATCTGGGAATTCTGCATCTAGACATGCTGTCTAGACGTCTAGACGCTGTGTCTAGACGTATAGACACATTGTCTAGACACTCGCCAGGGCCAGGTCAGTTGCCATGGTGATGTCTGGACCCCACCTGTTTGTACTGAGTGACCTCTTGACTTGGCTGCTGAAACTCAGCAGGTTGTCAAATCTGTTTCAAACACAGAAAGTTGTATTTACTCAATCTATTCTTATAAAACTGGCAGAACCCTACCATAGAATAATTTTTGTAAAGTTTAAACCAATCAGCTTAACAGTTTCATCATAAATCAGTGTACAAGCTAGAAGAGTTTAAAATTACATTTTCGCCTGTAGGTGGCGCCACCAATACCTCAATTTCAGATATGACATGTGACAAACATTGGTATAAAATTTGGTGATTATAGCTCTAGCCGTTTCTGATATTTTAATTTTAGTGTGCTTTTTTGGACAGATGATTAAGTTCAACCTCCTGTAACTCAGCCAAAAATCTCTGAACTGGAACCATTCGAACAAACTTGAGAAAAATTGTTCCAGGGATCATTTCTGTGAAATATTGGACAATTTGGCTGGACAGTTTTGGAGATGGAGATTTTTAAAGCTTTTTCCCTATAAAATCTAAGAAAATGCAGTTAGAAAAAAAATAAACAAAATCCGATAAGAGTTTTTGAGATGACTGATTATTTGCAAAAATTAGGTGATGCTAGCTTCTGCCGTTTTTGAGATACCTATGTTTAACTTACAGACGCCGCACCACGCTGCATCATCACACAAGCTCACAGGTTTGCTAAAAACATTGCCATAAAAAATGTGCAGTGTCACTTGAGGAACAACCCACACAAACATAAATACCATCGTGTCATCTGTATAATCTTGTAAAATACTCCTATCTCATTTAGTTTCAAATTTTTGCTTATGGTAACACAACGATTCTTCCAAGGTTGTGCTATGTATATTGTGAAATGAAATTTTTATTGAAGAATGGACTGCTTTGAAGATAAATTGAAAAAAAATATTGCAAGGTTTTGGGTAGAATTAATTTTAGCATTTGATCTGGAAAATATGCAAAAACTAGAATATGGGTAGTTGACAAGCGACTACCTCAGAAGCGGATCCAGGGGGATGGTCCAAACCCCTTTTTCAGCAGCCACAAGCTTTTTAAATGAACATGGACGTGGCAGAACCCGCTCAAAAAAAAAGTATCCGCAAAACATTGTTTTGGCGGATTGGACGGGATACAATTATTGGACACTTTCCCCTAGGTTAACAAGGGACCCATGGGTCATGGCGCTCAGCTGATCGTGATTGGACTATAAATGTTTCTCCACTGTGATACTATATCGAGTCGATAAAGCTTATGAATATCATGTACATGTTGGGCTATTATAAAGGAATGTAATGTAATATGTGAGTAAATGATAAATGAAATTACCTGACTGATGGATTAATAGAGTCAAATAAAGTGGTTTATTTTTTATTTATTTAGGAGGGGTTGAAAATTGTGATATATTTGAGCAAATATGAATGCAATGACAGCAGTAATAAGCAGTAGATGATAAGGCTATTTGTTGAAGGATCTTAAGTGTATGGTAGTCTGCAAGCGTTCAATTTGACAGATATGATGTTATGATTAACTATGCTGATGAAGTGATTTATGAATATGTGACTGTATGACACAATATCTCTTTAGTCTTGACAAGGTACATTATTGTGATGCCCACTATGTCTACATATAACACAATATTGACATAATTTCTGGCATGTACATAGGTACCTATGGACGAATAGTTATACAAAATATTAAAGTATGAATATATCTGATTAATCTTGTTCTTGCTTACTGAGGCTGACTTTGGGATGGGGTTTGGAGAAGGGAAAAGTGAGGGCAGCACGAAGGTGGATGTAGAAATATTCTATTGTAATGTTTTTCATTTATATAAGAATATGAAAAGCTAAGAGGAAAGGGGCCCTCCTACTTGGTTATAGTAAAGTTCTAAATATATGATTGCAAACTAATACTCTGACAAGACTGTCATGAAGAAAAACAGTAAAAGTTTTGAGATACTGCGTTGCATACGAAAATTTACAGATGGACAGGCAAGTGGACAGAATGGACTAATACCTTTATTTCACTTTCAAGAGAATAATGCATTTAAGTTTATATATAATCCTATTTTTTTAAGCAGATCCACTTTTTCCATTAAGAAGTTTTTATCTGTATCATTTTTTTATTTACAGGTTTATAAATTTTTAATTAAAAAACCTGAAAATATAAGTTAAAATATTAGATTTGTTGCAAAAGTTGCAATCATTATATATACAGAGTAAAAAACATTGGGTCATATTATGCATACACATATATTTTATTATTTTTAAATCATAAATGTTTTAACTGATTTTAAAAGAAAATAATGCCACAACATGGCATCTACAAGAATATTCCTTGAATCACTATTAAAAAGTTTTGCATATTGGAGTTTTCAGGACATGCTTAATTTTATTCACCAAAATAAAATAAAAGTAAATTTGACAAAATAAAACATCTTTTCAAATAAAGTATACACACTGTTGGTTGAATGAGGGACAAACAATATCATTGTGCTAATTACTATCCCAGTTTTAATTAATTACTGGAATTAATAGTCAATTTCACACCTGGTGAAGTTTTTACTCTTCTGAAGTAAGGAATTACTTATCTCATGAACATCCAGACTTTCACAGCAATACACCACCTGTGGACACAATTAAATGTACACTTTAATCATTGTAACCCTGGTGGTTCAATACAAAATCTAAAATGTAGCATGTCCAAGAATAAAATAAAATACAGAAAAATTATAACATTCATCTAGTTTATGCACCAGGGGGGGGGGATGAGTGCAGGGCGAGGGGAAGCCTGCTAGTAGTGGCCAAGCTGGGCCAAGGGCCAAGGTAAGCTGCCTGGGGTGGGTTACATAATGCAAGTGAAGGCTGTACTACTAGGTGGGCTAGATGTAAACAACACTTGACATGGTGTGTGAAAACATGAATAAAAGCTATTCATTCCAATCAATTTCTTTAGAAAGTTCAGATTTTAAAAGATAAAATCCTTATGCATATATGCTGGGAAAATTAAATCAACAGTGCCAAAGTTGGACAAAATTTAAGGTATTGTTTTTTATATATGCTAATAACTTGAAAAATTTGCAAAATTCAGATCTAATTTTGGGTAAACAATTGAATTTTGATTAAATAAAGTTATATTCCTGAAAAAAAGGTCTCTAGGTTCAGCAATTCTCATGTGAGTAAATATATTTCCTGATTTTTTTAAAAATTGCATTATGTTTTGGCCCATAACTTCAAAATAATACTCAATACTGACCTAATTTTTGGTATGTTCATAGAAAATGTATAAAAGAATGTGAATACTAAATACGATCAAAAACAGATCAGTGGTTTTGATATTAGGCAGCCTTGAAGTGTAACAATGGCTTTTTTTTATGGAAAACGGAGTTTTTTTCCTTAATATCTCGAAGAAACAAAGTCCTAATGACCCAATTTTCGGTATGGTAGGAGATTTTGGGGACATCTAAAATTATGTCAACAGCCTGGGGAGCATAGAGATGTGCACTGAATGACCTACAGTCATCAAAGTAGACTGCTTGACAATGTAAGGGAATACAACAAGAGCCTCCAAAAAAATTCAATAACTAGCCTAATTTTGCAGCTTTTATTTTCAAATTTCTGATTTTAACAGATTAAATCCTTATGTATACATGGTGTGAAAATTAAATACACAGTACTTACAGGAAAAAAACGTGCCATGGCCAAAGTTGGGCAAAATTTAAGGTACCAATTTTATATTTTTGCCAATATTTAAAACAAGGGACCTATGGGTCACTGTGCTCAGCTGAAGTTAACCTTGAAGGTAAAAATCTAAAATAATATCAAATGGAGATAAAGTGTAAGAGGAAGAGGTAATAAAGGCCATGGTTGGTTTATATGATTGGTTTGTATTGATGAGCAAGAAATTGTTGCAAATAATATTTTGTGACCTGACCATGTGTTTCCTAATGATGAAACTGAAGCATGTGAGCAGTTTGTGAACAAATGATCTGTACAATTACCATGATCATTAGTTGGCTTTTTGATTAACTGTTGACATTTCAGTAGTTTACACATTTGTTCAATCGAATCTTTTTTTGTATAATATTTATTATTATATATGTTTTTTTTTTATGAAATGTATACAGTTGAAATATAACTAATTAACAACATAAAACATGGCAAACAAAGCCTGATCTCAAATTCTGCTGATGCAGGAAAATAATGAACAAATGTTTGTAATAAATTCTCATTTTTTTATCACATCAATTTTTTTTTAATTTAAGTTTATATTTCTATACATTTTCAATATAACATATATATCTGAATATAAAAGTTGATTCATAATTCTCAATTGCATCATCATAAATCTCAATCTTGTCAGATAACACCACATCATGCATACAAATGTTTCTTTATTTTTTACCACAAAAATATATCTTTTAAATCTGCAAAACAATAAATATCTAAAAAAAATACTTGATTTAGATTTTACAATTTTTAATTGTGTCTTTATTTATCCATAATGTGCTTCATATTTTATCATAATTTAAGCATACTGATGGGTTCCATTATGATTGGTAAAATCATTTAAAAGAAAAATTATTTCTTTAAAAATGCTACATTACACAACATTGCATCTTCTGGATTACACCTTGAATTACTTTTTCAAGGAAAGTTTTTGCATATCAGAGTGGAAGCAGCATTACAATTAAGGAGATACAGTGAAAACAATAACAATCCTGCATAACACTTGGTGGGTTGTGTTTGGGGGGGGGGTGATTGGGGTGGTGATATGAGAATAACTGTACACCTGTCACAGCAGGGGATCTCCCCCAGTGACTGTAACAAATCAGAAACCCTGGCATAGCTGACTTCCAGTGACCTGGAGTGGGACCCTGCATCTGTAAACAAAGCAAATGACTACAAAAGAGCCTCAAGAAAAAAATCAATAACTAGCTTAATTTTCAAGCTTTTACTTCCAAACTTCAGATTTAAACAAATTAAATATTTATGTTTACATGCTGTGAAAATTAAATCAATGGTACTTACAGGAAAAAAACGTGCCATGGTCAAAGTTGGGCAAAATTTAAGGTACTGATTTTATTTTTATGCTAATTACTAAAAAAATTTACAAAATTCAGATCTAATTTTGGGTAAACAATTGAATCTTAATTAAACATAGTTATATACTTGGGAAAACAGACTCTAGTTTCAAAATTTTTCATGTTAAGTGAGTAAATATTTTTCCTGATTTTTTACAAAGTCCATTAAGTTTTAAGAATTAAGAATTTATTCTTAACAGACTTAATTTCTGGCATGTACATAGGAACTATATAGAAGAATATTTATGGTAAATATGAGGAAAAACAGATGAGTGGTTTTGATATTAGGCAGTCCTGAAGTGTGAAAATAGGATTTTAATAAAAAATTGAGGTTTTTCCTTAATTTCTCAAAGGAATGAAGTCGCAAAGATCCAGTTTTTGGCTTGGTAGGAGATCTTGGGGACATCTAACATTATGCTGAATTTTGGATTCCTAGGTCTTACGGTTTCAAAACGTGCCACATCTACGGACGGACGGACGGACGGACGACGGACAATGGACCACGACTATAGCTCAGATGACTTATAGTCAGCTGAGCTAAAAAATTAACAGATTTTGATCTAATTTTTGGTATACAATTAAATTTTGATTAAAGTTGTATTACTGGAAAAAAGTCCCTACCTTTAACACTTTGGGTCTTAAGTGACAAAATATCTTCCTGATTTTTTTACAAAGTGCATTATGTTTGGGCCAATAACTTTTTTAAATTATATAATACTGACTTAATATCTGGCATGTACATAGGAACTATATAGAGGAATATTTATGGTAAATATGAAGAAAACCAGAAGAGTGGTTTTGATATTAGGCAGTCCTGAAGTGTGAAAATAGATTTCTAATAAAAAATTGAGGTTTTTCCTTAATATCTCAAAGGAACAAAGTCCTATTGACCCAATTTTTGGCATGGTAGGAGATTATGGGGACATCTAACTGTATGCTGAAATTCAGATTCGTAGGTCCAACGGTGTCGAAAGGTGCCAGTCTTACGGACGGACATCCAGACGGACGGACAGACAGACAGACGGACGACGGACAATGGACCATGACTATAGCTCAGATGACTTATAGTCAGCTGAGCTAAAAACAGAAGGGGTTGGTCTGAAGCCTTTCGAGCTTCAGGTCTTTATCATAATATGGAAACAAATCTTCAGTCAAGATCCTGATAAATATGACAATAATATGGACTTATATCTAACTCTATAATAAGCACACCCTCCAAACTTCTCCTTGCCGATAAGCCACTGATGGCTGTATTGAAGGTAAGGTTTACTTTGCAAACCCCTAAGAACTGAATGCAAGTGTCTGGTGGTAAAACAAAAAAAGAGACATGATTCCTGATCAGATAGTTTATTGACGGCTGTACAAGTAAATGGGGAGAGGTTAAGTGCGGGGGTTCCTGAAGCCTCCCTGTACATTCTGCATGTTCTGAGGAGTCACCACCTGGATTGGGATGCTGGTGAAGTCCTGTAACAAACATATATAATCACTGTTATCATCAGGCCAGACGTGTTCACAAGTTTGATTGCATTAAGATTATTAAGCACCACAAAATCTGGTCACCTTCCTGACCAGACCTAAGGCACAATGTGGAGATTAATCATCAACAAAGGGCACAAACTGCTCGATAATAAACTAATTTTGATAAGCTGACCAATAATGATGTATGCATGTATTAGATGAGTAATACAGTATACTGGTTGTCATCTCAAGTCAATGTATTAATGCCACTCACACTTTTTTTAACAAGTCCAAGGAATGAATAATCACAATTTGACTCTGTGGAAATTATCTACATCTGAATGATAACAGAGCTGGTTTTAAAACTTATAGAGTCACGACTGAGAAATGAAAAGATATGAAGTTACTCACCATGGCCTTCAACATCTCCTTCGTGTCGGGGTCAACTTCAATGATGTCTTGCTCAATAGCAGATACCTGAAAACATACAGCACATGATAAATCTCAGGGATACAATCAGTCCATTAACAAAATGTACCAAACTGTGCGAGTTGTTAAAAATCTGCTTCAGACCTCGTAAACTTTGTTTATTCATGTTTTAGGACTTGTGACAGACACAGAAATAGTATACTTGAGAGGAAACTGAACACTTGTAGGGCTCAATGACATTTTATCCACAGGCATATTTGCAATGTTATTTCAGTAATGAAAAGAATGCAGATGGAAACACAAGTCTACCAGTCAAACACAATGACAAAAATATAAAGCATGCAAAAATTTAAGATTCACAATAGAAGGTTATAGTTGTAGCCATCTTTTCAGGCATATGACAGAGTAAACAAATGTAAATGCAGCCACGTGACTGCACAAACTCAGATTTAACCTTAACATGTTTACTATACCTCTGGCACGTAGTTATCTCTGCGCTCTCTCTCCTCCTCCTGCAGCTTGATGGAGATGCCTCTCACTGGACCGCGCTGGATACGCTTCATAAGATGAGTCACAAACCTACGAACAAATGACGTCTTTATACTCTTGGGGTTCAGGCATTGATATTTAAAGGTTAACAGCTTGCCTGGGGCAAGTTTCTGAAAATGGTGGTAGAGAAACTGACAGTTGGCTCCTACTTGCCCGACATGAGAAGTGGGCCAAACATGGACCTTTACTCAAGACCTGAATCTTAAAAAATCATCAGTTGGCCATTTTCTTTCATTGAGAAATTAATCATATTGATAAAACCTATTAATCTTAAAATACCTGTATATTTTTCTGTCAAAATATTGAAGAGAAATATAATTAAGAAACAAATATTTGAACATTTTTATTGTCTAGCATGCAGAAAAAACATGCAACACAATCATGTGGAACAATTTTAAAGACTGGTTCCTGGAAAATATAGCCTAGCACAATAAGTGGTGCAATATATTATTTTTGAGAATAGCTATGAATCTCTGTACTGACCCTGCGATCTTGTTCCTCAGCTTCTTGCTAGGAATGATAGCAATCTCCTCACATATCCTCTTGTTGGTGTGGAAGTCATTTGTCAGACGGGTATAGTACTTCTCGATGATCACCCGAGAGGCCTTCTTCACCGTCTTTGTTCTCACACGCCCCTGAAATTCAGATAAATATTCCGTAAGAAACCATAATCAATCAATACACACAATTTGTTCGTTTCTGAACATTTCTTAATACAAGTTGATTTTTTTTGTTAAAGCATCATTGGTAAAAAAAAAAAAAATTACACCCAATACAATTTTGGTTTGACAAATGTTCTCAAAACTGTTTGCTCCAAAGAGCAAATATTTTGTTATATATCATGCCAATAAAAGTTGTTTAAATATATGTTCATTGGCACTTTTCTTCTATTTCAATTTCAACAGATATAAGAGATTCAATCCTTTTCTGCTCAGAGGGCTACTCAAGTAGATGGCTACCTGCATCCACTTGAGATTTACGCTTATAACTCCCATATTTTGCAAGTAAAAAATAATGCATATTGGTATGCAGTATGTATCGATAATGCAGCTAGATATAGATTGGTTCCTGTGATTACATTAACAGGTATGCAATAAATAAACAGCAAAATCAGGCCTATTGTATACTATAGAGTTGCACAGGTAGAAGTCATCTGCCAGAGGAATACCCAATGACAGGCGTCAAATGTTGGGATTTCCATGGATGTTACCATGCGTATACATTTTGAATCGCTAGCCTGGGCAATCAAAATGTGCTGCATACGCATATAACTGTGTGTAACACCTAGCTGCATACACATATGTAACATGTACTACATATTCACAAATGGAATGCTACCCAAGTTACACTCAAGAATTCCATTCACCTAAATTAAAATCCACACATTAAAACTAAATGGAATGACCTACACACATTAATATATACCTGTGTTTTAACTGCATATGTTTAAGAAAGATTATTCAAACATAAACTGATGCACTTTATGTGCTCTTATTCTTTTGATGTACTCTTTATGTCTTAACTTTGCAACTGGCAATCACAAGAAGTTAAATCTGTAGCATGCATGATGGCGCTGATGACTGATAGTTTACCAACTGTGCAATGGGGGGGGGGGGGGGGGGGTTACATTCACAATTCTAATTACGAAGACTTTTGCTTATCTGAAGTAGAAATTCTATCTTAAAAATATGGATCTCATATCTTTTTGTGATCATTCCTGCATCAACGATCATGTTCCTTAAACTTCGATTCACCAGTTCACTGTGATCTCTTCATTCGAACTACTTTGTCATATTCAGTTAGGTAAATATAATCATTACGGTCAGTGGTAGCATACCATAATTTAGATTTAGCTGTTTTTTATTTAATTTAATATCCGATTAAATTAATTGTACATCAACAGATTCAAATGCTCAAGAAACCACATTCCTCTGCTGTTGATCATCGATGCGCCGTGACTGCCAGTGTAAATGCCTGAAATCAAAGGGGATTTGGATGAAACTCTTAACAGATTGATTAATGGTATTCTCCTTTTACAATGGGAAAATATGTTTATTTTTGTTATGCGGGTTAAAACATTCATGTTCTCTCCAGTAACAGCAGATGTTGCAGGATTTATTATCATGGTGTTTCAGGCTGCTCACCATGTTTGTGTCTCGAGCGGAAAAGGAAGTTGAGATGCGACTAGGTCAGGGCACCGATTTTGCGTGATGCTCATTGGTTAAAATTCTTTGAAGGGGATTCCCACACTGGAAGCCCAGAAATGCCTCTGAGCGCCATCTGGCGAGTATAAAATCCACTTTTCATTAAAAATCATCACAGCTCAGGCGCTTGATGATCCCTATTTGTTTTTGTGTGTGTGTATATATATATACTGACTTGAATAATGTTAAAAAACTAAAAAAAAAAAAAAAAATCACCTTAAGCTAGCATGTA
Source organism: Sipunculus nudus (assembly GCA_026874595.1). NCBI lineage: Eukaryota > Metazoa > Annelida > Sipuncula > Golfingiida > Sipunculidae > Sipunculus > Sipunculus nudus. Next base: position 60,393,966 of record CM049313.1, read on the forward strand.
CTCAGCGTTAAACCAGGATATTAAAAATGCTTGCCAGTCACGGTAGTTGTTTATATAAACAACGACCGGCAAGCATTAATTAATTATATCCTTGTTATAATTTTGTTGTAGAATATACTAGATTTAGATGTTTGTTCATGCCGGATCCAGGATTGACCTCTATTTTTTTATTTGATTTTAAAACATATCCCTGAAATGAAATTCATATAGGCCTATGAAGATTAAATAAATAGACGTGTGTACCTTTATAGGGCTTCACACATTTTGCTTAAAAGTCCGCATTAATTATGTCTAAGGCTGAGCACTAAATCAATTGCATGGAGATATTTGGCATTCTTTGTTTTTTTTTCTTTATAATTTTTTTAATTGAAAAAAAATCATATTTTGCATGAAATTTTAATCAAATGTGTAGCCAAATAAAATTTATAAACATTCAAATTTATAATTTACACGCGAACCTTTATAGGGCCACACATATAGGGTTTGTTAAAAAGTCCGTATTAATGCATGCTTAAGGCCCAGCACTAAATCGACCCGGAGCTGTTTGGCATTCTTTTTTTTCCCCCGATTATAATTTCTTTAAAATATTTTGTATAGTTTCAATAATGTGTTCGTATGATCAAATTTAAAGTAAAGTTGTTGCATTCATGTTACGAATCAGACCATCAAAATAAACCACCTATCAATATACTTAAAAATAACGTGTATTCCAGGAAGATATGTTCTGTTTATTGCGTCAGCAAATCGGAATGTATTCAATGACATCCAAAAGCGCGGTTATATCCAGTAATATATATTGATAAACTTTTGCGTTCTTTAAATACTTGTGATCAGCGATTTTCATGTTTGAATTTGTTTCCAGGCATGCATTCCTAATGTAAATTGTAAAGATGCATATATATATATATATATATATATATATATATATATATATACACAATATCGTTTCTATTTGGTTTCTATTCCAATTATGAATTGGAGAAAAACTCAATGAAATATATTGTTTCTCGGGGTAATATTATGTCACACGGACATATGTTGTTATATCTGACGTTGATATGTTCTTTATTTTTTTAAAGAAATATATTGTGCTATTATTTTGTACATTATGTCAGTTTACGTCTTTTTAACATAAATAAAAAAAATTATGCTTTCGCTTAAACATTTCAGCTGCTAAAACATTTAAGATGTTAAAATACCTAGTTCATTCTTTGCAGTAAACTAAACATTGTTATTACTTAATTAAACGAAAAATTTAGGCGTGCGTAATCAATAAGTTACTACAGACCAAAAAGATATAGATTTCAATGTGTGGTAAATACCTAGAGAACTATTTGACTGCATAGCCAGCCAACTATTTTGTTTTCAAATGCTGCATGTCCTCTCCTGCTTTGAACGATTTTAATGAACTTAAATCTCCTAAAAAATATGCATGTGTATATATATATATATATATATATATATATATATATATATATATATATATATATATATATATATATATATATATATATATATATATATATACAGTGAAACCTCGTTGTGTCGAACTCGCTTAATGTCGAATACCTCGGTTATGCCGAAGTTAAAGGCTCGATATTCCGGACCACTCTAGTTTAATTATAATCAAATAAAACCCGCTTATGTCTAATCTCTGATGTGTCGAAGTTTCCTGAACTGACAGTCCCTTCGACTTCAGTCGCTCGAATCCCTATTTGTGGTTGTGTGTTAAATGGACGAAACTGTGCATATATATAGTGCCTTAATTCGAACGGAGATAGCATGTATCACTATAAAGGTGTAATCTGCAGTTTCTTTCCATTTCCCCCTGAAATAGGGATTTGGTCGACTGTGATATATATATAAATATATATATATATATATATATATATATATATATACATACATATATATGCGGATTTCAGTGAATTCGAGAAGACATGTACGTGTATACATGAAATTAGACGGCTTCAAGTATAACTTGAAGGGATTCGAGTAAAATTGGGGATTTGTACAAGTGTTTTTTTTTTAAAGTCAACTGGTCACCTGTTTTTTTTTAGTTTTTACTTCCTTTTTGACGCAGTTGACCTTCTGATTACTTGGGACGGATGGAGGCATTTCAGTTAAAACTCGCATTGTATCTGACCGAAAATACACTCATGACGAGTATGACAGACGTGGTTGTATAAAATGTATATATCAGTGCTGATCAGATAACGGTGGTGACTTTAGATGGGCTCGACTCTGCCCAACCAGACGCTGTCCCATTATACGATATAACACGAACACTTGACAGGGCTATATGGTTGTTTAATAACACTTAACATACAGGTTACAAATTCCTCCGATGAAATGATAAGCGATCTTTATATGTAGAGAGATAAGAATAATTAAAATATATATAAAGGCGTTTTGTTATACAGTTCGGTAGTAGATCCAACTAGATCTAAGTTTGGTAGGTGCATTTTATTAAAAACAGATTGCTTGTACAAAACAGCCTTGAATCACACTTCCGCGTCTGACAATGTCACCGAGCACATAAAACGTTCGGGAAGGTATAACATGTCCGTAATATAGGTTCCTGTACTTAACTGCCTCAAACAAGGAAATATGCAAGACCACTTGGTTGTGCAATCTACGGCCTTGCATGCATGGAGAATTAAATCACACGGGCTACTTCAATTTGTTCACAAGTCCAAGGTGCTGTCTTTTCTCACACTATTACACTAAACGTGGACAAAAAGTGACGGCAATACCGTATATAGTCACATCATGAAACATGTTTATGTTTATATTTATTATCTTAGTTGGCAGTGATTGAGATAAACCAAACTGTTGGGACTCTATTTCTGTTATCCACTGCATTCTGCCAAATGTCATCAACTAGGTCCCACTCAATACGCAGTGCCCAAGTTACATTGGAGCTCATTCCACTTCAGAACAGTAGGTGTTAAATCAGCTGTAACATGGACATGGTGTAAGCAATGTGCAGCTGTATAAAAATCTGGCTACTGTTTTGGGCAATGATATATTAGACAACTGTTGCAGGTCAACACGTGAATATGGGAGTATGATGTAAAGAAAAAGACGTGTCCGTGCTCGCGTGGTGTTTGCTCAAAATGTCATGGGAAATACAGTATTTCATCTTAGAAACCATACACGAGATAATCAGTTCATTAAAGGTTTAACAGTTCTTAAACCAAGGGCTGATTTCTCATGCTGAGGAATATGAGGGATCTGCTTGAAAAAAAAATCACTTATCATCTGTAATCAAAGCAAGTAAACTAGAGAGTGCTAGGTCATGATAAATCAGGTCACACATAAAGTCTCAGATCTATATATATATATATATATGCAGAGTGGGCCAATTTGTCTTTATATGTGTCCTGTTTAAAGGACTGAGCATATTAGTATTTGGCTGTGTACTCGGTTGGTGTATTATCTGGTTGATAAGGAAATATTATAGCAGTGGCATATTTTACAATTCATGTTTCCTTTGGTAACAGAACTATAACCTTTCCTGTTGTAAAGGCTGACAAAGGAGCACTCTGCTAACTACCTGTCTGGTCAGGACTTTTAGTTAATGCTGACTTATCATCAAATCACTGTAGGACTTGCCTGTTTAATCATAATAATAAAACAAATAAAACAGTAAAAGTATATTTGTTAATTGTACTAATCTGTGATCTATTGAAATTCATAAAGACCCTTATACATGAACTTTTATACACATAAGGTCTGCTGAGAATGACAATAAACACTCTAAATTTAACATGAGCAGACAAATCAAGAACAATCTTAAGCTTCCTTTTGCCATACTATGAACGTCCAAAATGAGACCAGTGTCCTGGTTACATCACCTGCAATTCTTGCTGTATATACATCATACAGACACACCTTGAACCAAAACTAATATTATAATTTCCTGAATGTTTAAACGGAAAGGAAACAGATATGGCTTACATGTCATCTCCCCTGATTTCCTTAAACATAAAGCAAAAGCATAAACTTGATATTCACCAAATGACCAGAAAAATGAATGAATATCTACAACTTTTTTATATCCTGGAAAGCTTAATAAAAATATGACATACATTTAATGACAAAGGTTTTTATACAGTATGTACAAAAGGTTGGCTTAAAAAACACAAGACAAGAAAGAGGCATCTTGACAAACAGTGCAGGGTTATGCTACTGTGTGACTGCAAGTATTTGTGTAGTGACAGAGTTAAAGTGCAGTCAAAATCATTTCAATGAAAATGACATGACAGCTGTGAAAATGAATCCTGATTACTGTTGACACTTGGGTATAAGTCGACTCAATATGTAAGTTAAGTTTATATTCACTACCAAAAATGCACTAGTAATACCCACACTATATATGCAGACAATGCATATAATTTTTTTTTCAAAACTTCATAAGATGTATGGAAATTCACAACCTTCATCAAAACAAATTCACATGAACATTCACTTTTTTCTGTATAATCAAAAATGTGCATTTTCTGATGTCACTGTGTGGTTATTGTCCACTGTTTCTGATGTCACTGTGTGGTTACTGTCCACTGTTTCTGATGTCACTGTGTGGTTATTGTCCACTGTTTCTGATGTCACTGTGTGGTTATTGTCGAATGTTTCTGATGTCACAGTGTGGTTATTGTCCACTGTTTCTGATGTCACTGTGTGGTTACTGTCCACTGTTTCTAATGTCACTGTGTGGTTATTGTCCACTGTTTCTGATGTCACTGTGCAGTTATTGTCCAATGTTTCTGATGTCACTGTGTGGTTATTGTCCACTGTTTCTGATGTCACTGTGTTGTTACTGTCCACTGTTTCTGAGGTCACTGTGTGGTTATTTTTCACTGTTTCTGAGGTCACTGTGCGTTTATTGTTAACTGTTTCTGATGTCACTGTGTGGTAATTGTCCATCTTTTCTGATGCCATTGTGTGGTTATTGTCCACTGTTTCTGATACTGTGTGGTAACTGTCCATTGTTTCTGATGTGACTTTGTGGTTGTTGTCCACTGTTTCTGATGTTGTCTGGTTATTGTCCACTAATTTTTATTTGAATGAGGTTAGATATTACACCACTGACAGTAGATGTTCCATCATATCATATCCATATTTCATAGAGAATAATTCTTCTAACCTCTGTTCAGTTAACTGTATATAAGCCATGTAAAAATCATTTGAGATTCCTGTTTTTCATATATTCAGCAAGGGATACCTGTTACTTGCAGTGTTAAATTCATAATAGGGTACCTCAGCATATGTCTTCATTATTAATTAGCTATACTGATATTGCATATCAGCGCCATCTTGTCTGCATTTAGTGAAACGCAAAGTTTGAGTACTGCATTATAACAATGGATTGCCAACATGAATATATAAAATTTATAAATATGATTAAAGCTAATGTTTATCGAAAAGACAGATACAATGTATCTTAAATTTCTAAATCTTTAAAAGCTTGAATACTAGATGGTGCTGAGAAGCAAAAGCAGTAATTACCATAAATAGCAATCATCGTGTTCAAAGGCATCGTATTTTAACATTAGGAAATGTTGCATTATTTACCCTTACCATACATTTGCAAAACTCCACACAACACAGTGCTGACTGATGCCTATTTTTACTACTGAGTGGATGAGTGCATGTAGATTACATTTACACAGTTAATGAAACAAAAACATGCAGAAGAAATCAGCGAGATGTGTTGATATTATGCAACAGTGATGATAAGTCTGTAGATTTTTAAGTGTGAAACTGAAAGTATTCAGTGAATCATAACTTCAAATTCAAATCGAAGGTATTTCTCAATCAAGATGCCTGACAGCTGGGAATGATTCAACATTTGTGCCCTATCTTGAATATAATGGAATGCTAGTGAAACTATAAAAAAAAAAGCGACAAAAGGAGGCACAAACAACTTAGTGCCATAGTTATGATTTTATAACAACTAGGCACAAACATTAGTTAAAGACAATATATGAACATTTAGTAAAGCTTCACATAACTGAAATTTGTAACATCCAAGGTGATCTTTTTCCCTTGGATTGATACATCTTAGTCAAGAGTGACCATGGGACATTTAAAGAAGTATTAAATAACCACGTGAGACTAATCAGGCTGTCTTAGGTCACTTTTTGCATCACTTCAAAATTGGCTTTCAATAGCCTCAGGGCAGTAGACAAGCCATGTGGTTATAACCATGCTATTTCAAGCCCTTATTGCTTGTTTCCCTAAAATATTGAAAGAGTGTTTTGTTTAGGGCACACCTGTTTACACGTGTTACCATTGATTTCATCATTAGCTATGTTTATATCTAATACATAATATAAGCCGTTAGCTTCATTCTAACAACTTTCACCTGCGGATCAGGTGGCATCCCATGAAACAGCCAATAGTGAATTTACAGTTTTGTTTTTCTTAATCGTAATACATAATATACATAATATACATAATATACATTTTATTCATGGTACACCTGGGTTGAGTACTCTCTGAAATAAGGTGCATCCCTGCAAAGTTAAGTGAAAAAGCTGTTTTGGGCACTCTCTGAACTAAGCTATATCACTCCAGAGGTAAGCAATCACGGTGTATGTTAAAACAGCGTGTCATACGTGTGACACTGGAAGCGCTGAAGAATCTGAGTTTGACTCTGTGGAGGACGAGTAGGGTCTGATGTCTCCATTAATCAGCCTAGGGCTGGTCTGCTGTGTTTGGTCCCGCGAGCGTGCTTTTCACAGATGATTGTAAAGATTAATCTGAGTCTTCTTCATCTCCGTAATCACCAGAATATGACCGTGGCATCACTGAAATGACAGAAATAGGAAAACAGTTTGTAGATAAGGCCTGGCATGATAAATTTTACTGTGAGAACACTGATCCAATTATTAAAGGGACATTGTCATGAGCAATACTATTCTTATTCTTTCACAATATCAATTCAGTTTTGCTTTATACGAAAGTTTCCAAGCAAAGGATTCCAGCACACAGTCCAATTTCCTTACAAACGAATGTTTAACACCTTGTTATAGCCCTGCGTGTTGGTAAACACAGTCTGTTTACCATTACAAGGCTGTGTGACCAAAGGTCCGATTAAGAGGGGCAACATGTGATGTTTCAGCCAGCAGGAACATATATTACATTTTTTAACTAAGTAAGTCAGGGCATCTCCTGATTGGCATGTGTTGTGGCTCCGCAAAGCACACGGTCCAAGGCACTATGTTTATGTTGACATCAGCGATCACGCCCGGTTCACTGTTTTTAACACTCGTTTACAGGAGTAAGCAAATGGTTTAGAGGCAATATTTTGGCGGGTAAAGATTTATTTTAAAGGGAAGAAGCTATTTTTCATGTTAACTTGACATGCTTTTAAGGTGATTGGGCCCCTTTAATGCTTTGATAAGAATGTAAATGATTCTCAAAAGTTCTGACTAGAATCAATATTAACAAGCAAATTCTTGGAATTTATGTCCCCTGCTTTCATCTATTGTTATTTTGCTTGCCTATTCAATATGTTTTAGTCTTCATTGTCCCCTCAAGATGTCTCCACATGTTAAAATTTTTAGTGTGGATATGGAACAAAAGGAAATTTTTTGTTTTTGAGCAGGTGATGATATATGTTCAGACAGACAAAATCCAAAATCATTCCCAACTGAGGTATGCATGAGAGCAATCACTGACCTAAACCTGAATGAAATTTGATAATATTTAGGAAAGTTATCAAATGGAAAAAAAACTGACAGACAGACAGATAGACTGACAGACAAACCCAAATCAATGTCCCCCGTTCCACAGAAGGGGGGGGGGGGGGACAAAATATGAACAACCTTCAGAAACTGGTACAGCAAACCAAACAAATTGCTTGCATTATGCTTAATCTGTTTTACAAGGAAAACATAGCAACAATGAGTTGAAGTCAATCAAGACAACTCAAGGCAAAGAGAGATGAAGGACAGCTGAAACATGCAGCCCTTTTATATTATCATTAAAAAAATGTATCTATATCAATGCTTTCATCATGGCACGATAAATCTATTTTTATATGTACCCACTGACTAAATCTCACTTACCCGCATGTTGCAATAAAGCCGCAGTTTCTGGGTCCTTAGCCAAGGTGTATGGGGTTTTACCTTCTTTATTTGCTACATGTGGTTTGGCACCTACAACATGAACATAAAATTGATATGTTATCAGCCATGCTCACCCTCTGCACATTAAAGCATAAAAAATAGGAAAATAATCTAAAATAAATGGCTTTATAAAAAAAAAATCTTAAAAGTTTATATTTAAAAATCATTTCTGTACTTTTTCCTAATATCTACATGACAAACTTAAGATTATAACTGAAATATTTGGTAAGTGATGGTTCTGTTCCCTAGTTGCAGGTAGGTTCCTTTGGTTTAAATATATTTTATGATAACTAACTTTCCCATTTAAAGAAGTCACATTAACACAGGTATTTTATGAACAGGTAAATAGAATTGCCACAAATTATAGGATAAAGGTTAACAGACTTAAGTAATGTGCAAAGGACAGATCTTAAAAGAACATGCCTTAGTTGTCAGAGGTAGAACTGATAACAGCCAATTTTCAGTTTGCTTTCATGATTATCAGTCAATTTACTTATTCCTAAACTACTTTGATGAAGGTCATTACAGTAACCACAATTTTCAACCATTATAATTTGACCAAATGCTAAAAAAACACTAAAGCATCAAACCTCTTTCAAGGAGAAGCTGAACAGCCTTAGGATGTCCTCTCCAAGCTGCTGAGTGCAACGCTGTGTCTCCAAGTTTGTTCTGAAATGTAGAGTTGACCAGTACACTTGTGCAAACACAAACAAAATTACCCTGCTCACTTTCTTGAGAGCATCTGAATTGATCTAAAGCTAAAAGCTCTTGCAGGCTGGGCTTCAGAAGTGACAACTCATGATTTTGCTTGATCAGGTTAGAATTTGTTTTATTTATTGTTTATGCTCACACTATCTGGATGCTTCATTGAAAATATATTAAGATGAAAATTAAAGCAAACTGACACAAAAGAATTCTAGTGAATATATTTAAAATACTCATTAGAATTCATAAGTTACTGAGCATCTGAAATATGAATTCCAATAATTTTTTTTTTCGATGAATCTGTGAATATGAACAAAATATAGGGAATTTCAATTAAAACCTTCACCTGTATGATCATATGTCATTATATAATATTCCACACCTGTACATTAACTTGACCCTGGAATTAAACTAAGTAGTTTTCTCATCTGTACATAAATTGTGGTAAATTGTATAGTGGGCTCAAAAATACATTAGTTTGACTCTGAGGTACAATAAGAAGCATCCTAACCTGAACATTTATGTGACACTGGGGTATAGTGACCATACCTGTACAATAATTTGACACTAAGGTATATTAAGTAGTGTACTCACTTGAACATTAAATTGACATGTAGGTACATTAAAAAGTGTATTCACCTGTAAATTAACTTGACACTACGGTACATAAAGAAGTGCACTCATCTGTACATTAACTTGACACATAAGTATATAAAGTAGTGTCCTCACCTTTACATAAAAGGAACATAATCAGGAGCAATAATCTACCTATTCATTCACACTTATAGTTCAGTTTTGCTTTATACAAAAGATTCAAAGCAAAACCATCCAATCACACAGTCTAAGTACCTTGCTATAGCTGTTTCACAATAGGTTCATTACATAGTGTCCCCACCTGTGCATTAACTTGAAACTTAGTTACATTAAGTGGTGTACCCACCTGTATATTAACTTGACACATAAGTATGTAAAGTAGTGTTCTCACCTGTACATTAACTCAACACTGAGGTACATTGAGAAGTGTCCTCACCTGAGCATAAACTTGACACTAAGTTGCATTAAGTAGTGTACTCACCTGTTCATTAACTTGACAATAAGGTACATTTAGTAGTGTACTCTCTTGTACATAAGCTTGACACTGGGGTACATTATGTAGTGTACTCGCTTGTATATTAAAATGACACTGAATACATTATGTAGTGTCCTCACCTGTAAATTAACCTGACACTAAATACATAATGTAGTGTACTCACCTGTACATTTACTTGACACTGAATACATTATGTAGTGTCCTCACCTGTACATTTACCTGACACTAAATACATTATGTAGTGTCCTCACCTGTACATTAACTTGACACTGAGGTACATTTAGTAATGTACTAACCTGTACATTAACTTGACACTAAATACATTATGTAGTGTCCTCATCTGTACATTAACTCGACACTGAGGTTCATTGAGTAGTGTACTCACCTGTACATTAACTTGACACTAAATACATTATGTAGTATCCTCACCTGTACATTAACTTGACACTGAGACACATTTAGTAGTGTACTCACCTGTACATTAACTTGACACTAAGGTACATTAAGTAGTGTACTCTCTTGTACATTAACTTGACACAAAGTACATTATGTTGTATCCTCACCTGTACATTAACTTGACACTGAGGTACATTTAGTAGAGTTTGCATACAGTCTATATGCCCCCCATGTGCTGCCCAGTGTAGTGGAGTTGAGCCGGCCTTGTCCAAGCCATTCACTGAAACCTGAAACATATTCACTAGTGCTTTCAGTTACAGATAAGTACACACTATTATCAGAGATGAGAAGTTAAGATACTTGTGGACCTATATAAAAACCATGTTTTAAAAAAGTGACAAAGGGTTCATGACAATCATCCGACTGGCATGTTGATAATATGTCCTTGCACAGCAACAAATTAAGATAATGTAGGTGGCATCATAGTTCATGCATATTAGCTGAAGTTCATCAACACCCATAAGCACATCAAATTTGATGACAATCCATCCAGCTGCTCCTGAGGAATCTGGCAATTTGAGAGTATTTTACATTATTTCTGGGGTACTCAAACATGGCCTGTAACTCAGATAATATAGGTCGCAGTGACCTCAATTCAAGTTTCTGAGGAGAACTTTTGAGGAACTCTCAGGATGTCAAGTAAGAAGATTAAGATCAAATGGTTACGATTTGTGCCCTGCTTTGGTATCAAATTTTCAATTATTCTGGAGGTGCTTATAAGCCCCATAGCTTGGAGAATATGGGTAACAGAGATCTAATTTCAGGTTTCCAAGAAGACTTTTTCATGGACCTCCCTGGTTGTCAAAATAGAAGATTCTAGGTCCAATGGTTATGATTTGTGCCCTGCTTTGGTATCAAATTTTCAATTATTCTGGGGGGTACTTATAAGCCCCACAGCTTGGAGAATATGGGTAACAGAGACCTAAGTTTAGGTTTCCAAGAAGACTTTTTCATGGACCTCCCTGGTTGTCAAAATAGAAGATTCTAGGTCCAATGGTTATGGTTTGTGCCCTGCTTTGGTAATAAATTTTCAATTATTCTGGGGGATATGTATAAGCCCCATAGCTTGGAAAATATGGGTAACTGAGACCTAATTCCATGTTTCCAAGAAGACTTTCATTGACCTCCATGGATGTCAAGTAAGAAGAATCAAGGACCAATGGTTATGATTTGTGCACTGTTAAAGGATGACCACATCTTTAATGATCTCAAAAACAGAGAAAAACATCACAAAAAATTAAAAAACAAGGCCTACAGGCCTAATGCGAACCTGTGCATTGGGAAATACACCAGGTATAATGCTTCAATGCTGGACCATTACTTCTCATATAATGAACAATGCACGTACTAAACATTATGAATAAGAAACAATTACACAAACATCACTGGTGAAATTCTGGCATGGGTGCACACAACACAAAAATGATTGTAACTGGCACCACCAGTCTTGTATACAACAAAGCTATCAGAGATATATATGTCAGAGACAAGATTGAAATCCAGGCGGATTATAAACTCGCCTAGACGAGATTGCGATTGTGATCTCGCCTAGGCGAGATTACGATTGTGATCTCACCTAGACAGATTTTAAACTCGCCTAGATGAGATCACAATCGCAATCTCGCCTAGGCGAGATTAAAATCCATCATGGAGCTGGCCAGGATTTTAATCTCGTCTAGGCACGTTTAAAATCCATCTGGTATCATCCAGGCGAGTTTAAAATCTGCCTGATATCACTTAGGCGAGTTTTAAATCTGCCTAGGCGAGAATAAAATAGTGATCTAATCTAATTTTTTAATATATTATGCATTGTAATTCACATTTTTCAATTAAAAATGTTTTCAGTCAGATTTTCAATATTTTAACACTGAATGGTTATGTATAGTTGACAGGTAATATATTTATTAAAATATTGAAAATCTGACTGAAAACATTTTTCATATGTCAATTACAGTGCATAATATATTAGAAGTAACCTCTAACCTGTTGTCAAATCTGAAATAGTAGCCACACCATTGCATAAGCTCATGCAGGGGCCCTGCCCTGAGGGCATGACACCCATGAAGTGATCACATAGTGCCCATGAGGTGTTCACATGTCACCAATGAGGTGATCACATGCCTTGTGCTTGGCTGCACTGATTGAAGTCTTGACCTATATCTGGCTGCACTGAATAAACTCTTGATCTGTTGCCAAATCTGAATTGGCAGTTTCTCAAACTATTTAAAGATACAGACACAATATTGGCCTGTTGGTAAATCTGTTTACACATACTAAAAGACTTTGGCTAAAATGCTTTTTTTTCAAGCTGACATATTCATAAACTTGTTATCAAAATATCTAGAATATTAAAAGATGCAGTCCTTTCATTGTAAAAGGTCCAATAATTCTGCCAAAAATCATTCAAGTAAACTTGAACAAAGGCCACCTAAGAATAATTTTTGTGCAATGTTACAGATGTTATAATTGAAACAAAAATTTTGTAGAAGAACAGTTTTGCAGTCCACAGTTTGAAATAGACATGATAATGGCCATAAGACCAACTTAAGTTTTCTGATATGACTGAAAGAACCATGTCCTAGGATAATTCTTTTGAAAAAATGAACAATTCATTTTGACAGTTTCACCATAAACATTTTAAGCCGAAAGAGGCTAAAATTATGAGGGTTTGTCCATAAAAAAACAGGTCCATGTAGGTGGCACCACAAAATTTGCAACTTCAAATATGAGTCATGTGACCAACATTTGCACAATACTTGGTAATGCCAGCTTCTGTCATTTCTGAGATTACACTGTCAGTATGCTTACTTGGCCAAATGACTGTTCAAATTCCTGTAACTCTACTAAAATTCATCAAATGCAAACCATTTGAACAAACTTGTGAGGGCCTGCCTATGGGATCATTTCTGTAAAATATTGAACAATTTGGCTGGACCGTTTAAAAGAAGAAGACTTTTAAAAGTTTTTCAGCTTTTTCCCTATAAAATCTAAGTAAATGAAGATAGCAAAAAAATAAGCTGAATCCCACAATATTGGTATGTGACAGATTCTTGTATAAAATATTGGGATGGTAGCTCCTGCTATTCCTGAGATATTATGGGTTAATGTACAGATGACCAATAACCCCCGTACAAAAAAAGGTCAATGCAGGTGGCGCCACCAATAGCTGAATGTCACTCATGTGACCAACACTGGCATAAAATTTGGTGATGATACCTCCGGCTATTTCTGAGACTGTCATTCTAGTATGCTTTTTATGACAGATGACTAAGTTCAACTTCCTGTAACTCGGCCAAAATTCACCAAACTTGAACCATTCAAACAAACTTGAGAGAGATGGTATAAAAGATTATTTCTGTGAAATATTGAACAATTTGGCTTGACCGTTAGGGGGGAGAAGATTTTTAAAGGTTTTTTAGCTTTTTCTGAGTTTTTCAGATGGCTAATTTTTACATTAAATTTCATGATGCTAGCTCCAGTTGTTTTTGAAATAGTATTGGAAACGTACAGATGACAGACGCCGCCACACCATCACATTAGCTCACAAGTTCGCTAAAAATTACTACAGATGCATATTGAATGCAAAATTATAATACAGATATATACATCTCACATCTCTCTTTATATACCCACAGACAGCGTTATACCTGTGATTGTAAACATTCCCTGGCATAAGGAATATCTAAAATCATAAATCTACATTTTTTAAAAGATTTTATAAAACATTCTTGTTAATATTAACCAAGGATAACCTGAAATCTAAATGTCTAGAGGCATGATGTAACGGATGCTGATAAATAGGTGCCAGGCTAGATGTATCTGCTTCACACAGCTAACATATATGGTAAAATGACTCAATTCAATCTTTATAATTCAGCCAAAATTCATTCTATGGAACCATAAAAGGCAATTAATATAAGAATTATTCAGGGGATTATTCTTGTAAAATATTAAACAAATTGGCCTCAGTGGAGTCAGTCAAAAATGTTTTACAGGTTTATAACTCATATGGGAAAATACAGAAAAATGGCTAAGTTCAGCTTCCCATTACTCAGCCAAAAATCACTGAACCAAAACCATTTGAACAAACTCAAATTATCAACATCTAAGGATAATTAATGTGTGAGATTTAAGAATTTGGCCCAGTGGTTTTTGAGAAGAAGATCTTTGTAGCCACTGAGCTAAAATGGGCTGTTACAGCATATGACTAAATTCAGCTTCCCATAACTCAGCCAAAAATCACTGAACTGAGACCATTTGAACAAAATTCAGAAAGCACTACCCTAGGATGATTTCTGTGCAATATTAAACAATTTGGCCATATTGTTTCAGAGAAGAAGTTTTTTGTAGACGTCAGTATGATACGGGCACTGATGACCCCTGTACAAAAAAGGCCGATACAGGTGGCACCACCAATACCTCAATTTCAGATATGACTCATGTGACCAACATTGGCATAAAATTTGGTAATGACAGCTTCGGCCGTTTCTGAGATTGTAATTTTAGTATGCTTTTTTGGACACATGACTAAGTTCATCTTCCTGTAACTCGGCCAAAAATCACTGAACTTAAACCATTCGAACTAACTTGAGAAAGGTTGTTCTGGGGATCATTTCTGTGAAATATTGGACAATTTGGCTGAACAATTTCAGAGAAGAAGATTTTTAAAGCTTTTTTAGCTTTTTCCCTATAAAATCTAAGAAAATGCAGTTAGCCAAAAAATAAGCAAAATCCGATAGAGTTTTTTAGATGACTAATCTTTTGCATAAAATTTGGTGATGCTAACTCTTGCCGTTTTCAAGATAGTAAGGGTTAACGTACAGACGCCGGACGACGGACGCCGCCACACCATCGCATAAGCTCACAGGTTCGCTAAAAAAGGTGGCACCACGAGTCTGCAGAAACTGATGAAACATTCCATGACCATTATCCATGCAAAGAATCATGATCACCAATGCATTAGTTGTTGAGATACTTGAGCTTTTGTATCAAATTTTCCATTATTCTGGGGGATACTTCAGAGCCCAATAGCTCTAAAGTTTTGGGTAACAGAGACCTAATTTTAGGTCTCCAAGGAGACTTTTCATGGGCCTCCCTGCATGTCAAGAAAGAAGATTCTAGGTCCTTTATATATATAAGTATATATATACTTATATAAATTTATATATATATATATATATATATATAAATCTATATGTGTATGTACAAAAGGTTTATACAGAGTGCAAAATTATACATTATCATGAGTTACATGGAATGTTTAAGTGAGAATGTAAATCGGTTTTCACATGACTGACCTTGTTTCCGATGCATTCGTTCATGAAGCCAAGATTTCCACGCTTTGCTGCCTCATGCATTGGGTAATCCACAGATTCTGTGTTCTCTTCAACTAAAAACAAAAAAAAAAAAGAAGATTAAAAATAAAGAATGATTCACTTTATTATAAAGTCATGTAGTATGTCCATATTTTTGGATATGTGTGGTTGATTGGGTGATGGTTAATAAACTTATACAATAACTAGCATTGGTTTAATGAAAGATATTAATATATCATATATATATAAACTGTTCTAAAATTGAGAATACCATGTAGAAAAATTTAACTTTATTTATTTCACATGGATTGTACAATTAGTTATTAAGAGTAATTAAGTAACTCTATTAGGGCTGAGGTTTTTGTATTCCACAGTGTCTAGAGGTGAAAGAAACCACAGAAACCAGAGAAAACCAGCAGCCTTGGATATAGAGAAAATAATTAACAAAGTTTATTGATCATTTTCATTTAATGGTTCTGTAAACCTGTTATTATTGCGTCTTGTGGTGTTTACATCACTGTATTAGTAAATAATAAACCAGCAATGGCACTGACCATAGTTAGTGGGAATGAGTCCTGTTTTGTCCCCACATCTTGCCTTCCACCAGTTTTTGTCTGTCATATCAATGATGTAAAGCAGATCTCCCTCTTCAAATGATAACTCATCATGCTGAAAGAAACCAATGAAACTTGGTGTAAGTATGGACATAGTAATAACTCAGCTGTTTATGTAAATATCTAAAAGCTGGTGTAAATAACTCAGACCTGTGTAAGCAATACTTCAGGTCTGGTATAAAATCTCTATAACCTGGTTTAAATATCTCAAATCGGGTGCAAAAATCTAAATCTGAGTTTAAGTATTTCCAGGGTGTTACCAGTATTTAAAATTCAGTGTTAATACCTACAGCTTGGTATAAATAACCAGCTTTTCATGGACTGGCTCAAGAGACAGTGCACACATTCGTCAATCATATCTTATTACAGAAGTCCAAAGGTTCAGTAAGAAAGGTAAATGTCTTGAACATCATGTGTGTATTTAATGTTACAGAAAATCTGTAGAAAACAGGTATCAGTACAAAAGATAGAACAAGGCCTACAGGTCTAATGTGAACCTGTGCAATGGGATATACATCAGGTATCATGCTTCCATGCTGGACCATTATTTGTTATGTACATGTGTGACATCTACAGGACAAAGCCATCAAAGATGCATGAACAAGTTAAAACTTCAGGCCAATACATCAAACTTCTCTTGAGTCAAGAGCACTGGGCTGACTAAGCTCAGGAGAAAATGGCAGTTGCTCCGAGTGATCTGGAACAATTTGCCAGCTGCAGCTTCTACACTGGGTGACCTCTGGACCTGTACCTGGCTGCACTGAGCAAACTCTTGACCTGTTGTGAAATCTGATATAAACAGATCACGTCTAAAACTTGGCCTGTTGCTGAATCAGAAATAGTTGGAAATTTGCCAGCTCTTAACAGATACAGACAAAATTTTGGCATGTTCAAAATCTGTTTATACACACTGAAAGACGCTGGCTACAATGCTTTTTAAAGCTGCATATTCATAAGATTTTTTTTTATCAAAATGTTGAGAATAATAACAGGTGCAAAATCAGAATACAGATATATTTTAATCACAAATTTAGCTAACACATAAGCTGGATAAGGAAACCAATTATTAATGTTACCTGTACCACTCTGCTTATATACCCAAAGAGCTCAGTCTGTTAATACAATAAACCTACTAGCATTATTTATCAAAGTATCTGACAGTCCTTTCATTATTTAAGGTTCAATAATAAATAAAACAAGGGACCTATGGGTCACGACGCTCAGCTGTTATATATGATAAAAAAAATATTATTTAGAAATGAGGTACATGCTGGTTTTGTGTGGTAATAAATATAAGCTGTATTATGAGTTGTTGTTGTTTAGCTTATGTATGATTTTGATAGTTCCTTTGGAGACAGGGAAGAGGATTGATTTCATTGATTTTATTAACAAATGGAGTACTATTGTCACACAGATTTTGACTTGGCCATATAACTTATAAGCAGAACATATAATATAAGAGTTTAACTATTTATTAAAAAAAATTACAAATATTGTCTCAAATATAATTTTTAATAAAAATAATAAGAGAATCATATGATTTTTTAAAATGAAATATAACTGAAATGATTATTAAAATAATATAAAAGAATATATTCATGAATGCATTCATGAATACATTTTGAAAGTATTTGCACAAGTATTCATATACTTTCATTTTTACCTGAATTCCCATTCTTTATGCAAGAAATTTTATAATGGAGTACATAATCATATTCATATTCAAATACAATTACAAAGTATTCGCACCATGTCTGGTATTTATTCAGTTTTCACCAAACAATGATGCTGGGAATCCAGAATATACAAAATTCACACATTTAAATAATGATCATAAGTACCTGGTTTTATGGCTTTTATTTATATTAAACTAGATGTGTCGGAACGACACGAATGACCCCGCTTTGGGCAAATTAAAATCATTTGTAAAATTTGGAAATTTTTTTCAGTTCAGGAGGTGTCGTATGGTCAAAAGTAGGTCAACAAGGGCAAAATGCAAACTCGATCTGTAACAGGTCATTATCAAGCAACACACCAAAAATCATGCCAGTATATGCAGGCACTGGAAAAAAAGTCCATACATGTGCATTTTCCATAAAAATTTCTGTCTTTCATGAAATTTTCTATGTTTAGGAGCCGTAAAACAATCAAAGTAGGTCAACCGGGATGAAACTCAAACTCAATCTGTAACTGTCATTATCTGCCCACACAAAAAAAATCAGGGTGGTATCTGCAGGCATTGATGAAAAAAAGTCAGTACATATGCATTTGTTATGAAAATTTATAATTTTCATGAAACTTTCTATGTTCAGGAGCAGTCAAATGGTCAAAAGTAGGTCAACTGAGACAAAACAAGAACTCGATCTGTAACTGGTCATTATCTGCCTACACACCAAAAATCAGGCCCGTATCTGCAGGCACTGCGAAAAAAAGTCCATACATGTGCGCCATTTTATGAAATTTTCTATGTTAGAGCACCGTCAAACAGTCAAAAATAGGTCAACTGGGACAAAACGTGAACTTGATCTGTAACTGGTCATTATCTGCCTACACACCAAAAATCAGGCCAATATCTGCAGGTATTGTGAAGAAAAGTCTGTACAAGTGTATTTGTCATGAAAATATATATTTTACATGAAATTTTCTATGCTCAGGAGCCGTAAAACAGTCAAAAGTAGGTCAACCGGGACGAAATGCGAACTCCATCTGTAACTGGTCAATATCTGCCCACACACCAAAAATCAGGCCAATATCTGCAGGTATTGTGAAGAAAAGTCTGTACAAGTGTATCTGTCATGAAAATATATATTTTACATGAAATTTTCTATGCTCAGGAGCCGTAAAACAGTCAAAAGTAGGTCAACCGGGACGAAATGCGAACTCCATCTGTAACTGGTCAATATCTGCCCACACACCAAAAATCAGGCCAATATCTGCAGGTATTGTGAAGAAAAGTCTGTACAAGTGTATCTGTCATGAAAATATATATTTTACATGAAATTTTCTATGTTCAGGAGCCGTAAAACAGTCAAAAGTAGGTCAACCGGGACGAAATGCGAACTCCATCTGTAACTGGTCAATATCTGCCTACACACCAAAAATCAGGCCAATATCTGCAGGCATTGCGAAAAAAAGTCCGTACATGTGTATTTGTCATGAAATTTCATATTTTTCATGAAATTTTCTATGTTCAGGAGCCGTGAAAAGGTCAAAAGTAGGTCAACCAGGACGAAACGCGAACTCGATCTGTAACTGGTCTATATCTACTCACACACCAAAAATAAGGGCAATATCTGCAGGCATTGCGAAAAAAAGTCTGTACAAGTGTATCTGTCATGAATATTTCTATTTTTCATGAAATTTTCTAAGTTTAGGAGCCGTAAAACGGTCAAAAGTAGGTCAACTGGGAAGAAACATGAACTCAATCTGTAACTGGTCTATATCTGTCCACACACCAAAAATCAGGCCAATATCTGCAGGCACTGCGAAAAAAAATCCGTACATGTGTATTTGTCATGAAATTTCATATTTTTCATGAAATTTTCTATGTTCAGGAGCTGTAAAACAGTCAAAAATAGGTCAACCAGGACGAAACGCAAAATCGATCTGTAACTGGTCAATTTCTGCTCACACACCAAAAATCAGGCCAATATCTGCAGGCATTGCGAAAAAAAAGTCCGTACATGTGTATCTGTCATGAATATTTCTATTTTTCATGAAATTTTCTAAGTTTAGGAGCCGTAAAACGGTCAAAAGTAGGTCAACCGGGACGAACCGCGAACTCGATCTGTAACTGGTCTATATCTGCCCACACACCAAAAATCAGGCCAATATCTGCAGGCATTGCGAAAAAAAGTCCGTACATGTGTATCTGTCATGAATAGTTCTATTTTTCATGAAATTTTCTAAGTTTAGGAGCCGTAAAACAGTCAAAATTAGGTCAACCGGGACGAAACGCAAACTCTATCTGAAACTGGTCTATATCTGCCCACACACCAAAAATCAGGCCAATATCTGCAGGCATTGCGAAAAAAAGTCCGTACAACTGTTTGATTTCGGAATGACGGAAGGACGGAAGGACGGAATGACGGACATGGGTAAAACTATATGCCCCGGCCACTTTGTGGCGGGGGCATAAAAATAACTGTTAAAAATTCATTTTGGACTAATATCACATCAATGTACACACTAGACACAGTAGGAATCTAGATTAATATTATCAACTGCATCTTTGTTTATCATTAATTTCCTTCATAATCATATGATCCCTAATGATTAGTAATGAATAATATGATTTACTTCTTTATCATTAAAATTGAACTGAAAAATGCATAGGTGACTACATGGTGTTATTTGGAATTCGTGACATTCTACCCATTGATACAAGATTCTTATATCATCAGTAACTGCAAGTTAATTTCCTGTTATTATAAAGTAACAAATTCCTTTTCTATTTTTCTTTAATTTTTTATTAAAAACCAATAAAAATTTATTAATTTATTGTTAATGTTATGTTGTTCGTTAAAACTACTAGATGAGTTGGGTTGGACACCTGGATCAACTGTGGCTGGCCATAAGCTGCCTGGATTCCGTGTATGCCTCGCCTCAAGCATGCATAATACAGGTGACTCAAGAGGGGCTGGAGAGAGCCAAAGTCTGACAGGGTCTCATAAAAAACATTAATAAAAGCTACAATTTTTGGCCAATTTCTTTCAGCTTTCTAAACTAAAAAGCTGAAATCTTTATGTGTGCATGATATGAAAATTATATCAACAGTGCTCACGGGAAACAAACATGCCATGGTCACAGTTGGGCAAAATTTAAGGTACTAATTTTATATTTATACTAATAACTTGAAAAATTCAGAACTAATTTTGGGTATTCAATTGAATCTTGATTAAATAATGTTACATCCCTGACAAAAAAATCTCTAGCTTCAGCAATGCCCTTGTTAAGGGAGTAAATATATTTCTTGATTTTTTACAAAGTGCATTATGTTTGGGCCCATAACTTAAAACAATTACGCAATACTGACATCATTCTGGCATGTGCATAGAGATTGAAAAATATGTGTATTATTTATGATTATGTCAGATCAGTGGTTTTGATATTTGGCAGTCTTGAGGTGTAACAATGGGTTTTTAATGGAAAAATGAAGTTTTTCATTAATATCTCAAAGGTATTAAGTCCTAGTGACCAAATTCTTGGCATGGTAGGGGATTTTGGAGACATCTAACTGTATGCCGAATTTAAGGAACTTAGAGCTGAAGCTGGGGAGCTGAGCTCTTGTAAACTGCATAACACTAGCTTGATGTAAACAATATGTTACATGGTGCTTGAAAACTTGAATAAAATCTACAGTTTTTGATCAACTGGTTTCAAATTTTTGGTGTTAACAGTTGAAGTGCTAACAAAAACATGCTGTAAAAATTAAATCCACAGTACTTACAGGAAAAAAACGTGCAATGGTCAAATTTGGGCAAAATTTAAGGTACCAATTTTTTATTTTTATTAATATTTTAAAAAATTTAAAAGATTTTCATCTAATTTTGGGTATACAATTTAATTTTGATTAATTAAAGTTATATTACTGGAAAAAAGGTCCATAGCTTTAACATTTTTTGTGTTAAGTGATCAAATATCTTTCCTGAATTTTTACAAAATGCATTATGTTTGGGCCCATAACTTTTTTTAAATTAAATAATACAGACATAATTTCTGGCATGTACATAGGAACTATATAGAGGAATATTTATGGTAAATATGAGGAAAAACAGATGAGTGGTTTTGATATTAGGCAGTCCTGAAGTGTGAAAATAGGTTTTTAATAAAAAATTGAAGTTTTTCCTCAATTTCTCAAAGGAACGAAGTTGCAAAGACCCAGTTTTCGGCTTGGTAGGAGATCTTGGGGACATCTAACATTATGCGGAATTTTGGATTCCTAGGTCTTACGGTTTCAAAACGTGCCACATCTACGGACGGACGGACAGACGGACGGACGACGGACAATGGACCACGACTATAGCTCAGATGACTTATAGTCAGCTGAGCTAAAAATCATTCAAGTAAACTTGAACAAAGGCTACGTAAGAATAATTTTTGTGCAGTATTACAGAAGTTGTAACAACAGTTTTGCAGAAGGGGAGTATAGGAGCCCTCAGTTTGAAATGGGCTTACTAATGGCAACAAGACCCAACTTCAGTTTTTTATGAAGCTACCAAAAATTGATGAACCCAATCTATTCTTATACAAGTGAAAGAACCCTACCCTAGGATAATTATTTTTGAAAGTGAAACCATTCAGCTTGACAGTTTCATCATAAATAATTTTTAAGCTGAAAGAGGCTAAAATTAAGAGGATTTTGCCCTTAAACAAGGGACCCATGGGTCATGGCGCTCAGATGATTGTGATTGGACCATAAATGTTTCTCCATTGTGATACTATATCGAGTAGATAAAGCTTATGAATATTATGGACATGTTGGGCTATTATAAAGGAATGTAATGTAATATGTGAGTAAATAATAAATGAAATAACCTGAGTGATGGATTAATAGAGTAAAATATAGTGGTTTATTTTTTATTTATTTAGGAGGGGTTGAAAATTGTGATATATCTGAGCAAATATGAATGCAATGACGGCAGTAATAAGCAGTAGTAGAATGATGAATAGGCTATTTGTTGAAGGATCTATAATGTATGGAAGTCTGCAAGATTTCAATTTGACAGATATGATGTTATGATTTACTATGCTGATGAGGTGATTTATGAATTTGTTACTGTATGACACAATATCTCTTCAGTCTTGACAATGTACATTATTTTGATGCCCACTATGTCTACATATTACAAAATATTGACATAATTTCTGGCATGTACATAGGTACCTATGGACAAATAGTTATACAAACTATTAAAGTATGAACATAGCTGATTCATCTTGTTCTTGTTTACTGAGGCTGACATTGGGATGGGGCTCAGAGAAGGGAAAAGTGAGGGCAGTTATGAGGTGTATGTAGAGAGAAAAGAGAGAGAGAGAGAGAGAAAGAGAGACAGAGAGAGGGGATGGAACATTCAACAGTACTTAAACACCTGGAAGGTTAAAATCTAAAATATTATGAAAAGCAGATAAAGTCTGATCAGAAAAGGTAATCTTGGCCATGGTTGGTTGATATGATTGAAGAAATTATTGCAAATAATATTTTGAGATCTGACCATGTGTCTCCATTGGTTACCTTTTTGATAAGCTGTTGACAGTTCAACAGTTTACAGATTTGTTTAATGAGATCCAATTATTTTAATAAACCTATTTTCTATTTTATCATATGTATACAGTAGCCATAAAGTCCCCACTTAACAGGTGGAAGGATTGACCGGGGGAGGGGGTTATGATGGGAGTTAAAACACCTCAGCCTTTCTGTATATATTATCTTTAATTATAAATTTTATGGAAAAGCAATAGAACTATTGTTCACAGTGCCAAAGAGCAAGGACTCTATGGGGTGGGGGAAGGGGATGGTGGGAGTTACAGCACCCTTTCATATTCATACAGGATATTAAATTGAATTAAAGTGCTTACAGAGATAAATGTTTATTCATAATTATTAAATATTTAAGCAGGCAGAAAGGTGGAGAAACAAACCAAATCATTTTTATTCCCATTCTTCTGAGCCAGGAAAAATTAACAATATTTGCCTTTATTCCTTTTTTTCAATACATCATTTTTTCCAGGTTTAAAAATATAACTACACATTTACAGTATAACACATATATATATATATGAATATTTCAGTTGATTCACATTTCTAAATTGCTTCAACATTCATAGCTAATTAATCTGGTTTATAGTACCTGTCAACAGAATGGGGTGCAGGGAGAATGGGAGGCTTAGGGGTGAGAGAGAATGGGAGAGAAAGAGAGAGAGAGAGAGAGAGAGAGAAAGAGAGAGAGCAAGAGAGAGTGAGCTAGACTGTCATGGAGAGAGAGAGAGAGAGCTAGACAGCCAGAGAGAGAGAGAGCGGCTCTCTGGTAATTACTGTCTGACCCAGCCTGACCCAGACAATCACAGAGGCAGTCGCTAGGTCAGAAGTTGAACCGGTTATGTAATACTGCCCAAGCACACTTTTCATTGACTTTATCAAAACAATCAAGGCATGGTGCTTGATCAATTTGTTTCAAATTTCAGATTTTAACAGATGAAATGCTTATGTGTACATGCTGTGAAAATTAAATCCACAGCACTAACACTAGTAACAGGAAATAAATGTTCACTGTAAGTCATCAGGCCTCGATTTTATGCATTCTCTCGGCAGGCAATATTCAAGGAGGGAATGCTGTATTTTTCATTGAATTCCCGATCGGGAATGCCAGCCTATTATAAAAAAAGAATTGGTTTATTTTAAAGGCCATTTATTATATGAAATAAATCTACATAAAGAAAGGAAGTATCCAAACACTACCAAAAATAGACGGTATACGCGGTTGATTTAATTTTATGCGTCTCCTGATCAGTTGTGTCCGGTACAGAGACGATTTGTCAGAATCTGACCTGCTCCTAATACCGTCATGATCAATTCAAGACTTGCAGTTCTTTCAATAACAAACATCTGATTTGTGGAGATCATGCACTAGACATCGTATGTGGCCTGTTCCATTATATAGCCCTGCGTCATTTGTTTTACAACACACAGTGCCACTGTGATCTGAGCTGAAAAAAATGTTCATAACCACTGTAAGTGACGCAATGTCAGTGAATATTTTCCCGCCAAATTTGTCATGAATAAAGTCACGTGGGGTGTATTTCTACTACGAATCACTTATTGGCTCTCTATCAATGACATGTCATCGCTCCACCAATCAGAAGAACCTGTGCACGAGGCACGGATTTATGCAAATCAACATGTCACATGGTTTCTATGCAACTTTTTTGCCAACACCGGCCAGTTGACAGTATGAATGACTAGCATAATAATGTGACAGGGTTGAGCTTGCACTTTATTTGTAATCAAATGAGAACGATTTCTAATTGCTCAGTGTTTTTTGTTATTTTTGCAATTTGCCTATTTTTATAAATATTTGTGCATAATAATATGTCAGATTTCATTGATCGCGGGCTGATGCCCGCAGGCTGTTTCGCCCAAGTGACGAAATTGGGGAGTGGTTTACAGGCAGTTTTTTTTCCCCTCCAACGTATGTGAATGTATCGGTCCTTCCACGAATATATAGGCACAATCAGACTAATTTTAAAGGCTCAAATTAAACTATCAGCTTCGCCTGGAATACCTTTAATTATGGAAATTAAGAACATCTCCCATCAATATTACTACTGCTGTTTTTTCCATGCAAACATTGTGAACGGAAATAAACAAAACTTGTCCGATCGTACCAACTAAAGTTTCTGCACTGGAGTTTCTCTTGTCCCACTTGTGTCATTTTGATCCCAGGTACAATATATTAATGCTAATTTTCCCCCATGGTACCCTTTCCAAATGTGCGGGTTCCCGCATGCTACCATCCCATTTACATGCATTTGTATAGTATTTGATTAGAGACATCGGAGGCCAAGTACAAATGCTAATACGAAGTATTATAATTTTACACAACACAAATGCAAAAACAAATACACAATGTAGCTGTATTTAAATACAAATATTTATTTGACCCCAACCCTGCAAGAATCACATTTCACTGAATACCATATGTATTATAAAGTTTTTATATGGTGAACTCTGTCAAAGCATGCTGCATCAGATGATCCTTTATCTTTTGCTTCAGTTAGTCATTAAGATATACCTTGTTGCTCTTTTTCTATATTTATATTTCTATAGTCAAATTTAAAATATAAAAGTTTTAGTGTCATCTGATTAGTCATAGGGATATTGCTTATTCTTTTTTCAGCTTAAAACATTCTAAATTTAAACATGTAGTTTCTGAGGGAATGTGATAGGTCTGGAGGGAATGCCAGAAAAATTGTTGCATTCCTGCAAGGGAATGTAACAAAATTTGATTATTTCTACCCCTGTAAGTCCTGTTAATTATCAAGAATGCTTTTTACAAAGGAATTAACTGTTATTCAATAATTTCAGGTTGCCCAAAGTACCACAAGCACAAATGATATGAGAGTTAAACTATTCATCAAAAATTAATTGGAATTATTGGACAAAATATAATTTTAATTAAAAAAATATTATCAGTAACATTTGAAAAGATTTCTCTTAATAATATAATTGAAATAAATGATTTAAATAAAATTATAAAATATATTCATGAATGCATTAATGAATACATTTTGAAAGTATTTGCACTCAAATTCTTTCTTTTTACCTGTATTAGTATTTGTATTAATTTTCATTATTGAACTATTGAATTTTTTAAAATCATATTTGAATACAATTATTAATTATTCACTCAAGGTCTCATATTTATTCAGTTTCAGTCAAATGAAACTGTTGAGAATCCAGAATATACAAATTTCACAAATTTAAATAATGATTTTAACTACCTGGTTTTATGGCTTTAATTTATAAAAAAATATTATATTCACTTTTGAAAACTTTCACATCACTGTCAAGACACTTATGACAATTATTAACATTATACACATCATAATGAGAACTTGTCTTTAAGACCTGATTTTTTTATTACATTTAAAAAATTTAATTTTTTTTTATTTGAATCAGAAAAAAAAGAAAATAATCTCTTCTACCAAACTAATACATGTGTTAAAAATAACCCAAGGATCAAAACAAACCAATATATTATACAAGGAGCAAACTTGAGTTGGGAATGTTTAATTTTATTAACTGAAATATGGTTATCAGAAATATAAATTTTGATTATTTACCCACTATCATGTAACAGCTGATACAGCCATGAGTCTGAATGTTATTATTCAAACATATTGACATCTTTAATGAGCACTTGTCTGAGTAATTTTTTTAAACTTTAGTTAGACATATTTCATTTTTTTTAAATTTTGTAATAAAAAACCCCAACCAATTAAACACCTGGAAAAGAGCTGGAAATTTAGAATATTTAATATGATCAAATGCATTCTTGTCTATCATTAACTTGCTTCACATAATCCCTTATAGTAAACAACAATTTTATTAAATGATTTATTTTTCATTTTTATGATCGAAATTAAAAAATACCCAATGGTGACTGCATGCTGTCATTTGAAATATATTTTCAGCAATCCATGAAAGATCCATAAAACATCAGTAATTGCAAGGTCCCTGTTGCTCATTAACCATAAAATTCCTTTTCCATTTATGTTTCTTAAAGTTGTTATTGTAAACCAATAATTTTTTTAAATAATTTGTTTATTGTTATGTTTTTGGCCAAAAAATTACAAGAGGAGGAGGGTTGAATAGCTATATCCAGCTGAGGCCACCCAAGAGCTGGCTTGCTGCAGTATATGCCTCGCTTCAAGCATGATAGGTCAATATGGGGACATACAGAGGGGCTTCAGTACAGCCTAGGTGTGACATGGTCTCATATGTAATAAAAGTTACAGTATTTGGTCAATTCCTTTCAAATTTCAGAATTTAGAAGCTGATATCCTTACGTGTGCATGATATGAAAATTAAACCAACAGTACTTACAGGGAAAAAATGTGCCATGCCCAAATTTTAACAAAATTTTAGGTACTGATTTAATATTTATGCGAATAACTTATAAAATTTGAAAAATTTAGATCTAATTTTTGGTATACAATTGAATCTTGATTAAATGGAGTTATTTCCCTGAAAAGAAGTCTCTAGCTTCAGCCATTCTTATGTTAAGTGAGTTAATATATTTCCTGATTTTTTTATGAGGTGCATTATGTTCTGGTCCATAACTTCAACAAATTACGCAATACTGACCTAATTTTTGGTATGTACATAGAAAATGTATGGAAGAATATGCATATTCACTTTGATCAAAATCAGTGGTTTTGATATTAGTGTGTAACAATGGTTTTTTTATGGAAAATGGAGATTTTTCCTTAAAATCTCAAAGGAATGAATTCCTAATGACCCAATTTTCGGTATGGTAGGAGATTTTGGGGACATCTAACTGTATGCCGAATTTCGGATTCGTAGGTCTAACGGTTTCAAAACGTGCCAGTTTAACGGACGGACAGACAGCCAACGGACAAAGGACCACGACTATAGCTCAGATGACTTATAGTCAGCTGAGCTAAAAATAGGTTGATGTAGGTGGTGCCACAAAAACCTTAATTTCAAATAGTCACATGAGTTACATGACTAAGATTTGCACAAAACTTGGTGATGCAAGCTCCTGTCATTTCTCAGATTGTTTTGTTAGTATGCTTACTTAGCCAAATGACTAAGTTCAAATTCCTGTAACTCAGCTAAAATTCATCAAACCAGCACCATCTGAACAAACTTGAGGGAACTTGTCTCTGGGAGCAGTCCTGTGAAAAATTGAACAATTTAGCTGAATGATTTCAGAGAGGAAGAGTTTCAAAGGTTTTCAAGCTTCACCCCCTTAAATGTAAGTTGATGAAGGTGGCCCCACAAAAAGCCAAATCCCAAAACATTTGAAATGGGACAGATTTTTGCAAGAAATTTGGGGTTGCTAGTTCTGATATTCCTGATACATTATGGGTTTTTGTACTGATGACTGAAGATCCCCTTTCAAAAAAAAAGGATGCAGGTGGCGTCACCAATACCTATTTTTAAATAAGACTCATTAGGCCAACATTTGCTCGGAATTTGGTGATGACAGCTCCAGCCGGTTCTAAAACTGTAATTCTAGTAACCTTTTTTGGCTAATGACTTTGGTCAGCTCTCTGAAACTTGGCAAAAATTCACCAAACTGGAACCATTCGTACAAAATTAAGAAAAATTTTCAAAGAAAAGTTTTTTTTTTCAGCCTTTTCCCTTTAAAATCAAAGTAAATGCAGATAGCAAAAATAAAGTAGCAAAATCTGATAGGATTTTTTAAATGACTGATTTTTGCAAAAAATTGGTGATGCTAGCTCCTACCATTTTTGAGATAGTATGGGTTAACCTACTGGTACTAATGACGGACAATGTCACACCATCACATTAGCTCACAGGTTCCCTAAAAATCTACCATTATTGAACATAAACTTATGTATAAAATATTATAATATTAACTATCCCCAAAACTATTAACAACCATATTCTGTCAAAGATATTTGATTTTAGCATACTGAGGGGAATTCCATAGTTTAATAAGGTGGTATTTTTTAAAGCTTCCAGAAAATGCTCCTTTCCTGAAAGCACATTGCAAATTATCAGTCTACTAATGAGATATCACATTACAAAACTTACCAGCTGTGCTTCATATTTGTAGACAGCACGAACAACCTTCACTTGACCTGAAAAAGAGCTCATAGTTTTTAGAAGTATATCTTTGGGTGAAAAGCTATAATTACAATGTGCTATCAGATGTAGAAATGTTTTTGTTAATAAGCAATTTTCACTTTCAGCTGCAATTGCAATTAATATACTGCTGTTCCGTAGATGAGATTTGAACTCATGATCTCATGGCTGTAAGTACAATGATCTACCCATAGACTACAGAAACAGGGCAAGTTCTCTATGTGTATATAAGCAAATAAAAAAAGAAGAAGCCAATATCTATCAAAATTACATGTTCTGGTTGAAAAAGAGAAAACACATCTGGGAGGTGTTTCAATAACATCATAACTGACTTAAGTCCAAACCAGGGACTAGAGCCCAAAAAACTGACTTGCCAAAGTCCGAGAGTAAAGTCCAATTCAGTAACGCTGGTTTAATAAAGCCCTAATTAAGCCTGGGAAATCCCCTTTTCAGCGCCACCTAACGGCCGGCAGAACGTGGAACAGGGGCCAAGTTTAAGGGAACACATTAACAGATACTGAGATAGTGTCACTTCTTTTATGTGTATTTAGAATTTTAACCTCTATGATTGTGGATTTGAAAAATTAGGCTTGGTAATATTTGTCTGACTAAATGTTTCAAGTGATATGTCATGGAACCTTGTACAACAACGTACTATTTTTATATAGTTTAATTCCTTTTAAAGTTTTAGTTTTATAGTACATCATTACTTGTATTAGCTCACGAGTACGACTTTCAATGACAATGGCCTCAATTTTTTTTCATGGGGGGGGGATGACTTGCACACATGCACCATCACATACCCTCGCATATACACACACACATATATACATACATATATATATATATATATATATATATATATATATCTTACAATTAATTATAAGGTTTCAGAAATAAGGTATTATGTTTCTGGTATAAGATAGTTCTAAGCCGGGTTTAGATATAAATTATAATATTTCATAGTAAACTCATAAATGGAACCAAAGTCTATAAATCTATTTTTTTTCAATAAATTTCCTTTGCAATATATGTGTGTGTGGGGGGGGGGGGGGGCGAGGGGGATGATTACATAATTGATCATGCTCCCCTTACATTGGGGGGAAATACCCAGTCAGCATTGTGATATATTTACCGCCCCCCTATATTGACGCCCCCTGTTCAATGAAGCATGATTTTAAATGTTCAAGTCTAAGATTCTAGAAATTCATTTAAATGAAAGTCTTTAATTTATTTTATAATTCATATTAATTAATAGTTCGTGACAGAGACCATACATGTACAGATGTATTTAAAAAAAAAAAAAAAAAAAAAAAACGTGTTTAACACTGTTTCTCCACTTGTGATGAGCTTGATTAATTTTACTTTGTTGTTATATTTTATATCATATAACAGTCAGGATGGTTAGACAAATCAAAGCTATTAGTACAGTGAAATATTTATTATAATCAGTATCATTGTCAGATATAAATCATCTGTATATCGATCATTATGTAGAGCTCTATAAAAATGCTGTATAGGAATGACAGCTCAGGCAGATCAGGAAAAAAACTGTTTCGTTCAGGTTCTCACACAAATGTCAAGGATACCACTCATTTTATTTAGCAACCTGCCTCTGTACA
This sequence comes from Sipunculus nudus, assembly GCA_026874595.1. Taxonomy (NCBI): domain Eukaryota; kingdom Metazoa; phylum Annelida; class Sipuncula; order Golfingiida; family Sipunculidae; genus Sipunculus; species Sipunculus nudus. The sequence goes on from CM049313.1 coordinate 60,425,263, forward strand.
AACACCTGTCACTTTCATTAATTTAGTAGACATTTGCAACTGTTTTGAAGTGCTGATGACCTCTTTAAGATCTATGTTGTACTGCGCCTGCCGGGCCTCGCATCAACGGGATGAATACCATGGTCAGTTGCACAGCGAGCATCAGAATGACCGTTCTGGGAGACCAGGACCAGGCAATCACCTCCCTGTCAACAAATATGCCAATACTGCCGATAGGCTTGCCGTGGTTCCCGAAAATGCACCAATCAAGTTAATTTTTGGGCCGGACATCTCTCAAAACAGTGTGTCATGCGGCCATGATTTTTGGACTTAAGTCTGCTACCTGACAGGCTTGGGGCTTAAGCCCAAAAAACGGACTTAAGTCATTTTTGGTAATTTTATTGAATTGGGCTTAACTCTTCAGCTCGGCGGCTTAAGTCAAAATCGTTCATTTTCGGGCTTAAGTCAGTTTATTGAAACACCCCTCTGGATAAAAACACCACATAAATATTAACAAAAGTTTACAAAATGTTGGATGCTGACCACATTGGTAGAAGACAAGGGAATACAAATGGCAATGGCTTTAAATTAAGAATATGTACGGTAACATGGCTCATAGGAATTGAAACAAACTTCAGGCTATAGAGAATTGCCTATTCTAGAAAATTGCCTTTCACTGCTTTTACGAGCTGATTGACAAGCTTTTCCTTAACTGCATTAAATGCGGCGGTATCCAGGACCCTGGATACCGCCGCATAAAAAGCTTCAAAGTAAACTAGAGAACATCGAACCCTTGTCGGAAAAAAATCGTGTAAAATCAAATAGTGCGTTTATGACAAGGAAACTCTAAGTAATCTAAGGGAGATATAGTACTTTATTCGAATGACCAAGAAATTCAGCTAAAAATTATGTTTAAGTATGTAAACAAGACTCACTTTTAAAACTTTGCAACCCTTGCGCTTGAAACTGTCTCAGAATCTGAAACAATGCACTGCGTGACCTTTGCTCGCTGAGCCAACAAGGCCCGTTACCACTGGTTACACAGGCGGCTGCTGACTAGCCGTGGCTGGGGGAAAACCCTGAGCAGACATTGTTCCCCGTGTATCACCGTTTATTAGGATAATACATATTCTTCTAATCAACATTTAAAGTGGACAAACACTGTCTAAGTGTTATGTTATATGCGTATTTGATAACAATATCTTTATTTCTTAACGAATACGAAATACATTTTCAGACGAATTATAAGAATTAAATTGTCATGTGGAATGTCTCCAGTTTCCTCAAATCATCTTCTAGGGCTCTCGCACAGCGTAGCGTAGTATGAGAGGACGTGCTAGGGCTAGCTTTTTGGCAGAACTATAGAAACCGGGCTTCAGCCTACCGCTGGTACCTTATGCATGTCGGGCTGCATAATAAATTGTTTCCTGAAAAATATTATTTTCCTGAGAATTCCTGTATTTAATTTTGCTCATAACTGGAGTTTATTATATTAGAGGAGGAGGGGTCCGGGGAACCTGGGTTCCTGTCTGAACGGGGGTGTGGGGGCAGATCCCCCACCTTAAGCTTTATTTTCCTGTTCAAATAGTAAATGGTTTCCCATTTTCACAATAGATGGCACTTCAATTGCAGATATAAATGAACCAAACTTGCTCTTGCTGGTATCTTGTCTTCACGGCTCACTTAGTAGCGTGTAGGGCTCCTAGTCTTGAGATAGTAGGTTCGATTCCCCATTCAGGCGACTTCTGATGCTTAGTAGTTGTTTATGGGAGCGAGTATAGAATCCGGTCTTCATGGACGAGGTTATGGGTGTATACGGACGGACGTAATGATGTTTAGGATTGATGTAATGGAGAAGTGAGAAGCATGTCGATGTCATATCATCAGGCATGCCACGGCTTATGTTGATTGCTACAAATATGAGACGGTCCAGTCAGTTTAGAATCATCTTGGAATTGAAGACCGGATTCTATACTCGCGCCTGTTTATGTTAGGAGAATTGAGTGTAGGGACATCTACAGGAAAAAGTAGGAATTAAAATAGGGAATGAGAGGAGATAGTTTTATTTATATTTTCCTCAACAGAAGCGAAGCCCGCGTTCTATAGTGGCTCCAGCTTTTCCTATGATGATTCTCAGAAGACATCAACCAGATTATAAGGAATTTATAAATTGACCAGCGGATATATATGTGGGCTGGTGTTTAAAATGGACTATCAGACAGTATAACAACAGTACTATTAGTCTAAGGGGACGGTAGTGTCTATCCGCACGACCGTCGTGCGGACTAGCTTTCTTATCCGCACGACACCCGTGTGTTCTTATATATCGTACACTCAATATATTTTAAATTTTCATAAAATAATTACTTCAAGTACCAGAGGAATTAAAATTTTTTTTGGAAATCGATACAAAACCAAACTCATTAACAGAAATAAACATACCACAAAGAAACTTGCTATATATGACAGCTTCCCAATGAATATTCGTGTGATAGGCCCGGCCTAGGCTTTTCCAGTGCACTGATTGTGTCTAACTTGTAACTTTATGTAAGTATCAAGTTTACGTAAATAAGATAAGATAAGATAAGATAAGATAACATTTATTAGCCTTCAGTTCCAGGAATTTTCCAGGAAAATAACCCAGCATCTACAACTTTTAAATAGTTCTGTTGTGCTGAGGTGTCTGTTACCAGCCATATTGTTAGCAGTGGTTAGGTTTTATATAATAATATATGAGAGGCTGTCGTGCGGATTGTACTTCTTATCGGCACGACGGTCGTGCCGATAGCCTCGGCCCTAAGGGGACAGTGGTCAAGAGCCTCTGACACAGTATCCACAGATAACCGTTAGATATTTAAGTCGCTCTTGATGGCTCACAAAACACTCAATGATTCTCTTTGTAAAATATCATGTTACCTGGTTTAGGCGCAGGTTTTGGCGGTGCAGGCCGGGTGGGTTGAGGTTCTGACATGGCCTCTGACAGTTAATGTTTGAGAGGTCCGGTTGCTGTGTCCTGTCACACCTCCAACTGCCAAAACACGGAAGTACTTATGAGGGAAAACGGTAAAATATAACAGCCGTGATTGATTAGTAATCCGCGAAGCAGCTTGCAATAACTTGACATGATGTGTACCTAAAAAAAATAAGATATCTCTTATCAGCGCGAGGTCACAGCGGGAACAATAACGGTATAGCACTATATCATACGCAACGCAGTTTCAGAGAACATGAAGGACAAAAGTGGACCAACTTCCTTTTTATAAGTATCAGATGTCTGATGAACAAAATTTTACATCGTTTACCCTTTACGACAGATGTTCATGCAACATTCCATGTGAAACGAAGCAGAAAAAAAGTTGTCCCATTATCCACCAGATGTCGCTCCTGTACTCTAGGTGCCAAATCCTGGGAAATGGAGATTAAAATCGTCGGCGATATCTGAAGCCCGGGAAGGTAGCATAATTTTCGAGCCGCGAAAAATCAGTGATTCTGTCTAATCTATAAACCAAAAATGTCATATATCATGCACCTTTCAGCAGGTTGGGAACAAATATCCAGACGCTCAGACAGATGGACAGAATCAGACTGTTATAGCTGTATATATGTATATTCAGAATGCATGCATGGAAATCCTCCTCTGACTGAGAGTAGGCCTAATATTCTTTATATCGTCATGGGCATGGCGTATACATATGTGATATCTGAGACCTACACCCTCCAAAAATGTGTAAATTTCCCGTCTCACAACAGTCAAAGACGGAAAACAGTATATACAAGACTGTATTAATTTTACCCTATCAAATTACTCTCTGCATGTAGTGCATGGGATTGTTAAAATGAAGGATACATTTAAAGAATTATTGGAAATACTTAAAATCCATATATGAGAGTTTAAGAGGAGGCAAAGACTATATCTTAAGTGATGGCGCCCTCTGAGTTGTTTGAACAAACCTAATCCTGATCCAACCCTAACCCTATATATACCTTCATGCCGACAGAATGCCGTTCATACATCTCTTAAAGAAATTGCAAGAAATATCTCAGTTGTGGGTCAAGTGTTTTTTGAGACTTCGCTGCCTATCGACCTTCCTTCTTTTTTGTAAACACATAATTCAAAAACGTATTGAGAACGGGAATTATTTCTTGTTACAGTCGGAAATTTAAAGTTGTGGTTGGTAGAATCACGAATCACGGTCATTTATTAATACGAAGGGCCCTTAAGAGATAAAGCACATATGCAAAAGGGCGACTATTGTTACAAAACAGTAGTGATAAAGAAAGGGGGCGTAACAGCTTACTGGCGGCCATTGCAAATATCTCCATCTTCGCTCTGCATGTTGTCTGGACCGATTCTCGATGATAACCCAACTTTGCCTTGTAGCATCAAGATGAGCTGAAGTTAAAACACTGTCACACCCCGGTAGGAATTCATTTTCAAGGTTCGTTAAAACCTTCGTTTCAACGGTGGAAGAAACCGGCCGAAACTCACACATACACTCACGAAGACGAGACAGTCGTGTGTAACAAAAACAATAAAATTATAATCAAACTCAAACAATTCTTAGAGAGGCGTTCCACACACAAGATAGGAAGATCCTTAGAGTCCATATGATTACACAAATTCACCGAGTCCTGTTAAAACCTGACACTCGCCGTTAGCACAAATCACAGAAAGTTCACCGAGCAACATGGCCGCTGGTCACATGATCGTCGCGTACGTGACTTAGGTTAGCACTCCCTGAGTCCAGGCGGTTTATCACTGTATACACACGCACAATTGCTTTTTGCCTTAAAACAAAACACTAGCCTAACACAGTTCTAACTCCTGAAGTATTCGCTTCTCTAAATCACTGGCAGATAGGTTCACAGCCTTCTTTGTAACATCACTGAGACAATGTCTGTCACTGCAGTATTATCCTGGATGTATCCAGCACTCTGTACTCAAATAAGACACTGCGCACGACAATATTCGGTTACATTCACAATGATTAGCGTATCAGTTGTCCTGGTATGTTTGCTGGGCTTTACTTCGGCAGAAACACATCGGATGTTTACATGTCCTTCTGTAAACACAACTCTCAAGTCCGTCAGAGAGATCTACGTTGGTCGCCCGCAGACTCTGACATAAAATTCTCCGGGAAATCGCCACTCAGTTATTCAATTCATTGACAATCTTGGACCCTCCTCTTGATTGTAAAACTCTCAGACTTAACCATCTAGCACTGCCCTAGAAGAATGTTTCTTTACTTTTGCGTTTATAGCTTTTATACTCCTGCTTATTTCACATATCCTGACCGCCCCATGGCCTATTGCCTTACAACATAAAGCAGCCTGTCATTAATTGCATGGACACAATAATGGGCACGCCTCCAGGGAAAAAAAAGCATTGTGTAATTCATGTATGCAGGAGCGTGGCCCCTATGAAGTCTACAGTAAACAATGCTACTACATAAAACGTCTAGAATAAAAACGACAAGAACCGGTGCTCACGGAATTATAACTGTACTGAGAAACCAACAACTAAGAAAACACCTGGCTTCTCTAAACATAAGTTCCCACTCTTACATAGATACATACTACTGCATATTAATGGACAACAAATTAAAGAAACGGTTATCTGTTTATATTCTCCTTACTTAAAAGCAATAAAAAATTCTAATTCACAGTTCTCATGTGACAGACGTAGCAAGCAGGGTTTAAGAAATTGGCCCCTCAGAGATATTCTCTAAATTTAATTGTGGCCACCCATTTTAGCACGATGTTCAATTCGAGCTTACGAGCATGGTGCCTGGTTAAGTTGTGGAATTCCTCCTATACAAGGAACAAGTAGGTTATATGCATTATAAACCTGGTACAGTAATGTTCCTAGTCCCAATGACAGAGCATGAGCACGCATCAAGAAGATTTGACTTTCTAAAAAAAAAAAAGAAAAACAACAAACGCAAAGAAACTTTAAAACGAGGGAACGTTATAGTGTAATTACTGGTGCTTTGCCAAAGGTACAACGTTCGGTGTTCCCATTTTTAGGTATGATACATTTAAAATAAATCTTTATAAAGCAGAGAAAGACCTCAGCAGGAAGCCTGCTGCAAGTCCAAAACTAACCGCCTTTGTAATGGACTGAAATTTCAAATCGACCTCAACAATACCTAAACAAATCTAGTTAAAATTAAAGATTAGTTTAATGTCTCGAGACAAGTTTTATGAGGGAAGAAAAAGAGATATCTGTTATTCAAACACTCAGCCACTATGGTGACACATTATTTAATGAATACCTCCCAGAAACATTACTTGACGGCAAATCCACAACAGTTACGTTTCTCTAAAGTGGGTCTCTGTATTTCATCTGTCTATTTTCCCTCCTTTGCATTGGATTTCCGTTAAACCAAGTGCTCTGAACAGCAATACATACGAACAACATATTCTCAGAGTGCCTGATTCTTCTGCACAGGATATCCTATAGATATAATTGGTAAAGTTTGATAACAGTATTTAAGAGCACATAAAATATGGTTTAAATAGTTTTTGATCTCACTTGCATTCGTTGAAACTGTATTCAAAGTATGTCCATTTGAAAAAAATTACGGCCACCCCTTTTAGCACGATTTTAAATTCGAGCTTACGAGCATGGTGCCTGGTTAAGTAGCGGAATTCCTCCTGATATAAGGAACAAGTAGTTATATGCATTATAAATCTGGTACAGTAATGTTCCAGGTCCCAGTGACAGAGCATGAGAACGCATCAAGAAGATTGAACTTTCTAAAAAAAACTACAAACGCAAAGATGGGAATTAGAAACAGAACCTCAATTTATTTTTCAATAGCTTTCTGATGTACTTCTTCCAAGTGGAGGTCGATTTGCCACGACGTTTAATCGTTTGTCCCTTTTACCTTCAAGAGATTTGGTATGAAATTTTGACAAACCCCGCCAACCGGGATAAACTTTAAACCTTCTGAATGAAAGTTGGTTTGGGAAACTTTTCTAAGTCTTTTATTTAAGCTGGGTCGTTATAGACTTTCCCTTTGACGTAGCTTTAAATGTATGTTTCTTTTTGTGATAGCTCTGAATGTTTGTATTTTTGTATGATTATCCGATCGCGCATTGAATTCACACAGACATGCAGTATTCACGGCGCCAGCTGGCACCAATTATTAAGTTGGCCTACTCCCGGCATTCTGTCTGGCCTGACCTATTTAATGCATATACCGGTGGTTTACTGGCGAAGCGTCATCAGTCAGAATTGATAGTTACCGGATAGAATCGAGTCTTACAGGGATACTTAAAATGGCCACTGATTTCAGCACTGCCGGAACGAACAATGTCCCTCTCCACGCAGAGTCTCAGAGTTACATGAAACAAGTCGCAGCTAAGTTTGCAACTGCCTTAGCTGCACCACCTGAGCTTGAACAGATACGGACGGACACTGATGACATTTTCTTGAAGAATGCTGGAAAATACGACTACGCTGGAAACACCAGAGACATGAACATACCAACTAAACGACTGGAAGGTAAAAAGTACAACACCACTGAACATCATGTTAATGTGTTTCGTAGACGGCTAGATGAATAACTGTGAAGGCATATCGATATCGATGATAGAAAAAAATCAATAATAGATCGGTGCCTTGCTCACAAGCTGCATCGAGACGTGTATAATCATATCGTGCCATGTTTTCAAGTGGAACTCGGTGGGGTATTGGCAAAGTATCTTTATACTGCGTAAAAATTGTTGGAGGAAAGCTACTTTGTTCCTTGCCTATACTGACTCTGATACCCTTTATTAATGAAGGGGTTTCATACATAATGTAGAAGTCAATTAAACAAATTATCCCGTTAAGTTCAAGTTTATAGTACAGGGATTAGAGTCGTACACAATTTCCCCAATTACTGTCCTTAATTCAGCGGCGTACCTAGCCATATTGCCGCCCGGGGCGGTCTTAGAAATTGCCACCCCTCTAACAAAACATTACAAACCTGGATAACATATTGAAATATATCGTGTCAAATGTCCTTGTTACAGGCTTGTATTTGACCACAACGCAATTATATAGATTCACTGGCGGGGAATTCTTCCGCCACATATTTTAGAGCAGACATCTCTTTGCTAATGTAAATCAAAAGATCGCTCGAAGCTCAAACAATTATATTTCATTATGAAGTAAACAGAAAGGAATAAAACGAATAATTGTAACTATAAACATATTACACTGCAGGATACACATATAATGTGTGAAATTAAACTTTCATCATTCATGTAAACACGATTCATGATTACTTTATACTCAGCTTGGAAAAAAAAACTTTATTTGGTCAGTGTTATTCCATTCTCAACGTATACAAATACCTTGTTACATTTATAATTCCACCTCTTGTTAACGCATGTGACAGCATGCAGGTACACCTAATAGAGCTACTGAGATATGCATGGTACTGCTGCATGCAAGGCACTTTAGTCTTTACTGAAAAAGCGTAATTCATGAGTTAAGCCTATATATGTAGGCAGGGCATGTTTAATATTTTCACATACAAATCAACTGTTTGGACAAACTGACTTTGTTTAATTAAAAAATCCTCAAAGTTAAAAGCATACTTTATTTCAAGGCTACATCAAAATCATTTAAGAATTATAGTGATTATGCATTTTGCGAAGTTTTATTTATGAACTGATGACTATTTGTTATTCAATAAAGTATTTAATATATTTCAAGTAATGATATAATTTAAATATATATTATAATTTAATTTCAAATGATTTGTCACAATATACAACAATTTTCTGTAGGTAGTGGATAATCAAACTGTTAATAACAGAATTAACAGTACAGGTAAATATATCTTTAATTTAAGTTTTGAATCAAAAGACACAGGCATTTATAGGTAGTACTCATTATAAACACGATATTGTAAACGTCTGTATTTTAACAAGACTGATGCTAGAGTATGAAGAATCGTGGAAAAAGGGCGTTTCAGGTTGTTTTATAGGCTGTTTAAATATCCTGGAATTTCGGGAATTCAAGGGTTCAAGAATGGAAATTCTTAATACTTTCCAAGGAAAGAGCAACACAATTCGTCAAAATATTTTTCGCACAATTTGTATGACAGACACCTCACCCCCACCGACGGGGGCCATTGGTCTTCTGGCAGGGTTTTTCCCTGGTGATTATGTGGTGCTGCTAGGGATTTCTGTAAACGACGACCGCCCTGAAATGCAGGCTTTTTGCATGATTGGTCAGTTTATTGATGGCGTTCTGACATTGCAAGACCACAGATCTAACAAAGAATAACTACAGATAGCTTGCCTCTATAGAGATCGTTCGCAAAGAATTTGGTTGGTTCCACTGCCAAGTGTTTAATCCCTGAAATTCTTGAAAAGGGACAAAAAGGCCGAATTTGAACTTTTTGGGGAACTCCTTATGCCACTGATTATACTAATTCCCAGAAATTCCGCCCCTACAAATGTACAATTCGTTCGCTAATCGTTCTGTAGGTTCCACTGCCCAGTTTATAATCCCTTGAATACTTGAACATAGGACAAAAAGGCCAAACTTGTACTTTTTGAGAACTCTTTATGCCACTGATTATACTAAATCCCAGAAATGCCGCCTATGAAAAAATGTACAAAACGTTCACTAATCATTTGGTAGGTTCCATTGTCCAGTTTATAATCCCTGGAATACTTGAACATGGAACAAAAAGGCAAAATTTATACTTGTTGAGAACTCCTTATGCCACTGATACTACTATAAATCCCAGAAATGCCGCCCATAAAAAATGTACAAAACGTTCTCTAATCATTTAGTAGGTTCCATTGTCCAGTTTATTATCCCTGGAATACTTGAAAATGGGACACAAAGGCCAAATTTGTAAATTTAGAGAACTCCTTATGCCACTGATCATACTAAATAAATGCCGCTCATAAAAAAAAAATATACAAATCGTTCGTTTATCATTTGGTAGGTTCCATTGTCCAGTTTATAATCCCGGAATACTTGAACATGGGACAATAAGGACAAATTTGTATTTTTTGAGGAATTCCTTGTACCACTCATTATACTAAATGCCGCCCCCCCCCCCCCCCCCCCAAATGTGCCGCCCGGGGCGGACCGGCCCGGCCCCCCCCCCCCCCCCCAGGTACGCCACTGCCTTATTGTTCCAGTTTTAACAACCTGCGATTATATTGTTGTCATCAGCAAATTTAAAAGTAATGTAAAAAATACCATGCATTTCAGATTAGTTTCAACAAGCCTGTAAACTTATTATAAACATAGTTAGATTTGTATTTTTTGTCTGAATCTCATTTGGTTTATTTTTCATGATATCACAGGTGGCATTCCCGCGCGTGTCTATCAGCCGTCTGGTATGACGTCATGCCCGCTGATCATGGTGTTCTACCACTCGGGTGGTTTCTTGGCAGGAAGCATCAAAACAGCCGATCATCTCTGTAGGATGATGTCAGGGTAAGTAGCGACTTAAGCCTCTTTCACAGAAGAGTGCATCGTATGTTATTTTATTACACTAAGTCCTTAAGAGATCTTAAGAAAAATACAGTAGATGAACCAAGGGGCGTGTTCATGCGCCCCCCCCCCCCCCTTTTATTGTGCCAGGTCAAAAAATGTCACTCAATTCTTATCATCGTGTTAAGCGTATTTTTTAAATCAATCATACATTTAAATAACCGTATTGCTACTCTCTCTGGTAATCTCAAAGTGATTAAAATTAATCTAGTAAATTTTATTCCTATATATTATCTTTTTTTTTTGCTAATACTAGTATCTGATCAATATTTTACTTTTGAACGCTCTGATAAAAAATCATTTTGCGAGAATCTTTAGAGGCCCTCAGTCTCGAAAATGGTGCCCCCCCCCCCCCCCCATCTTCAAATCATGGAAAGGCTACTGGATCTAGTTGTTCTGTAAACCAAGCCACAGGACAAGCCACAGGAGCGTCCGTTAATAATTTTGTTTAGCTTAGTAATAGTTTCAGGCCAACACACGAAGAAGGTGCGAATACGTATTGAAAGTATATTTCGTTTCAAATACTCTCTGCATTTATTAATTTGTTTCCATTTCTTTCAAGTCGCTACGGCTGTATCGTCGTAACCATTAACTACCGCCGAGCGCCCGAGGTCAAACTTCCGGAAATCATTGAAGATTGCAACGAGGCAGCAAAATGGGTTCTTGGAAACAAAGGAGCAGTTGGTAAGCTATTTATAACATTTACAAAAAAAAATATTAAAAGAGGTTTTATTTTTTTTTAATTACAAAAAAAAAAAAAATTTTTATTTCGAGCTGTTCATCGGATTTAATTGCACACAGGTGGCGCCAGTGACAGTTTAGTCGGCGTTGCCGGAAGTAGTGCTGGTGGGCTTCTCGCGGCCTCTGTGTGTCACGATGTCCCGGGTCTCAGCTTCCAGGTAATGAATGAAATTTAAATGAATACATACAATATTCAAATTTAATCTCTTGGACTGTTTGAACAATGCATGTATAAAGGCACCATTTAAGTAAGGATTTAAACCTTTTAAGGTGTAACGTTTATTGAAAATTGCACTGGAATAGTCTTGAACTGACACGCTGAGTATTCTGAGTTTTCTAACATGAAAATTGAAGACGTTTTTTTACCTTTCCTGCTCGTCCTAAAAATGAAGACTCCTGGTCACATTTTAAATCTTTTTTAAAACGTAAAAAATCTGCTTTTGTCCTTAAGGTACTTGTGTATCCGATGATTGACCCCCGAGGAGGACATCCGTCAATAGAGGAGTTTGCATCCACAATAGCCTTTCCTAAGGATGGCTTGGTTATGTAAGTGTTTCTGTCTGAGGCTGACATATAACACAGTAACATAGAGTAATATATGTTCATGTAATATGCATATTATGCAGAGAGCCTAGGGTTTGAATCAGCCAATGATTGACTGATTCTATTTGAAGAAGAGGAGTATTGGTTTCTCTAAATGCATTTTAAAGGGAAAAAGACGCAATTTCCTAATAATATATTGTTTATACATTGTATATATTGTAATACACAATATTGCTGGCATGACATATGGTCAGTCTCACACATACTGGTTGTGGATCGGCAGTACATTGTACCAGAAATCCGAACATTACCAGATTTTCTCGTAGCACATTCATTAAAAAAAATATTCAGCGGAGGCGTTTTTCCATCTTTATCGATTTTCAATATACATGTGCGTCTCCGAAGGCTTAAAGAATTTTGTGATCACTTTAAGGAAAAAGAATTAAAAAATTATTCATTTAATTCAAATTAATGAAAGCATGAATGGTTACAAAACAGTCATCCTAAACATGAAAACGTTACTCAACAATTATGCTTGCTATCCAAATGAGAAAAAGCAATATACATTGTATTTGAATTTTTGAAAATATACCTAGCCTATTGTTTCCATGCCAGAGTCGGACAAAACGTGTTAAAATATGAATATGAATTTTGTTATATATATATTAACATATGTGTCAACTGCTTCAGCCGATAATCATGTTTTATCTTTAAGGGTGTATGGACTAGCACTCGAGAACGAGGCACAAAAGAGCGATCCTCTGGTGAACCCTCTCGCGAGGAGTCGCCATGACAACCTGCCTCCAGCTTTGGTCATCGTGGCAGAGTGTGATATCATGAGAGACGAGGGGATACGTAAGTGCTCTGATTTTCTGCGGTGTTCTTGAATCCTTACGTGTCCACGTAATAATGTCGACAATCATAGAAATACTCTCCCCGCAATCATGCAGTAATGTTCATTTCACAACGTACTTTCAGGGTCATGTTTTCCGATGTGGCATTTTTAACAACAAAACGTTAATTTCCATAAGTGTCATTTTAGTTTTGTCTTTTTTTATTTACTATGAAAAAGGGCAAACTCATGCTATTCATCCCCGTCCTTTAATCGGCCATACAATCCGACTTCCATTTATCTGTATTTTGAACATGACAATCCACCTGTTTAATGTCGGTTAATTACGGCGTCATTAAAAAAAACTATACAGCCAAATTATGTGAAAAATTACAACTGACAAAAGAGCAGTTTTGTTACTATTTTGCTATTTTTGCGGGCTGAGAAATTTTTCTCCCGGGGAGATCTACCTTATTTACCCCATAACACAATTTACCTATGCAGAACTTAACCTTGATGTGCCCATCTACAGCTAAAAAACACCGTTCACTCATATATAATAATTGTTATTTTTTTTACCTAAATGTTTGCACCCGGTGTGACCATGTTTTAATTTATCTATTAAACAGGTTACAGTGAGAAGTTGCGGGACAGCGGCAGCCACAGTGAATTGATCATTGTGAGAGGAGCCGTGCACATCTTTTTTGATCTTAATGGTGAGTCGCTGCTATGTTGATTTTATAAAAATTGACAATGATGGGTTTTATATACATTTTATGATAAGTTTGAGACATTTATTATTTTGATCACAAAGCCGAGCGCCATATATGACAAGTCCTCATCAGACGACGCCGCATTGATCTTAAATATACAGTATCTCAATTTCGCTCTCTGACAGCGTCACAGTGTCCTTATATCTTGCATCGAGGTCCGCACTGTAGTGTTCGATAAGGATGAAAATATATTATTGTTATATTTGACAATGGATCTTGACCTGCTAGTACGCTGTTACTTGGCATAAACCCGACCAATTGTTAGCTTTTTTTAGTATTTTTTCCAACAACACCTACCATGTGCGAGAATAATTTCGTCTTATCTGAGCCTATTGCTAAATATCTCTGCATGTTTGTTTAATTTCTGGTCGCATGAGTAAAAGCATGGCTCACACGGGTTTCTGAACGAGAACCAACTTGTACGCGATACAGGAAATGCCTCATTACCATTAAGTCGTATTTTTAGTTCGGTTTATGAGACCACGTGTATTCTTTTTTAGAGATGTTAAGATTATCGGTTGTTTACCACGATATTAACGTAAACAGATAGATGACCGTTGAAGTACATTCCCTCGTATGGTTTGTATAACGTCTGAAGTCAGGCTTACCAGTCCAATAGACTGATGCTTAAACAGGTTCGAATTAGGCGTCTGTTCATGTTCGGCTTTACAAACTTTATAAAGAAATGTGAAATACTGGCTTATGTGATTACAAAATTAATGTTCGACAGTTACTGATCGAAGAATGAACTCGCATCCTCGTAAGGACAGAGAACAATGCTCGTATAGTTCATTCTGCTAAAGGGATTGCCAAGGATTTTGAAAGATGTAAGGCATATAACACTGTGAATTTAGTGTATCGAGAACATGTTATTGTAGAGGATTCAAACAACATAATTTGCGGAGTATCTGAGTAAAATTTGTTTCTCGGAGATAATACCATTGTTGAATTGTGTAATATTGCCTATGCATGGAAAGCAGTACCAATTTTTTATCTTGAGAAAATAGGTGGAGTTGCCAATGTGTCTTCAAACTTTGAATACCATAGAATACCATCTAAGATACCCGGCTTTTATAAACAATGTTTGGAAGATTTGTCACAATTTGTTTCAAAATATCCAACCATAAAAAATGAGGTAAAACTGCAACCTCTATGGAACAATAGGTGGATTAAAGTGGATAAAAAGTCAGTGTATTGCAAACATTTGGACTCGTGTGGAATAAGGTTTGTAAAAGACTTTGTATCAAATGAAGGAAAAATGCTAAAATGGTATGACTTTATTAAAAAATATCCAGATATTAGAACAGGAGTCTATCTCAAATGGAGATCTGTATTAGCTGCAAAACCATGTAACTGGCTAAATTTATCGCGAGACGAGGATATCAAATCTAATGAAGGTATATGAGAGGAGCATATCATAATTACAACTAAGGGTATTATAAATATACAATCTTTATCTTCTAAATATGTTTATGATCTGTTGGTGGAAAAAAAAATTAACTGCACCCTCATCATTGGTCAAGTTAAGACATACAATACAGGATGATAATATCAACTGGGAGAGTTACTTTGGAGCCATCCAAAAAATCTCATTGGATATGTAATCGAGGGAATTCTTATTTAAAATACTCCATAACTATCTACCAACCAATAGTTTACTTTACAAATGGAAGTTAGTTGATAGTTACCGATGTTCTTATTGCTTCATAGAATTAGAGACCAAGGAACACATTTTTTATGAATGTTTTGTAACAAAAAATCTATGTTTTAGAATTGTGGATTGGATGAAATCAATTGGAGTGATAATCCCACCATAAACCTTGAACGAAGTATTGTATGGAATGTTTCCAATTAAGAATAACCTTCTAATAAATCAGGTGCTCCTTACATTTAAAATGTGTGTATATCTAAGTAGAAAGGAAAATAATCAAAACACAAGCAATTTAATGCCAGATTTTTTTAGGAGATTGAAATATATAGAGAAAATTGTATATATATATAAGCAAAACAGAAAAATAAGATTACTGCACATTTAGAAAAATGGGGAAAAGTAAGGAAGCATTTTTAACATAGTTGGAATAATATCCAGGCAATGTGCTTTGTATATATTTGTATATATTGTATTTGATGTGATTTTGTACAATTATTTATGAAATGTGTATTGTATGATTTTTCAGCAATAAAATTTATATTTAAAAAAAAAACTGTTGAAATGAGGTATTGTATTATGGTGTAGTATAACAACTTGTGTCATAAATATTCAAAGCAAATATTCTGTACTAAGAGAATGACTATGACAATACTAAGAGCGATCACTTCAAGAGGTATAGACAACACAATAGCGCTACGCATAACGCGCATGTTGTCATATTTTTTTAAGCGTTTCATTGAGTGTCCCGGAGTTCAGAAGCTGATTTGTATTCAATCAAAATTTGATATAGTACAAGAGAATGTCCGCTTACGAATCTTTAGGGTCCCAAATGAAACCAGCAAAAAAAAAATTCCCTTAAGACCCTTTTCCCCACTGTAATGGTGCCTGGTAAAAGGTTTGAATTCTTAACCTTTGAGGAGACCGGACATGGGGACTACGTGTGATCGGTACTTTTGAAAAAGTTGAGAGGTTGTCTTTCGGCATTTATTCTGAAAAGCATTTCATAAGGTAAGATATTATTTCTCCGACGATGCTCATTGTGACATTTACATGCCTATGCAAGGACTCTACTGATGTAGACTGTTAATATATGTTGTTTTTTATATTGATATTGAATTTATAGTTTGATAAATTGTTAGAAAGACGTTATCGCTTGATATAATTTGTAAATTTGGCATATGCAAATCATTATTTGAATCAAATCTGTTGTATTGATAGAACCTTGGGGGGAAAAAAGCTTTTACCTTCTTCAAGCTCGCACTTATGTGTGTGAATGAGAGACAGAATAAGTGTAATCAGGGAAGAAGGAACGTATTTTGGTCAGACATTGTAAATCCAATTAATTCCCCAAACTAAGAAAAACAAAGAAAAAAGAGCGAACTCCTCTGATGCAAAAACAGTTTCGAGCTCACTCAAGCACAGACCAACTGGCGATCACTGATATAAAAATAACTTTTACAATAACTATGTTAATTATATATAATTGATAATAAACTTTTGCATATCCTCTCTCTGGGATTTTAGGATTATTAGCACATTCGGTCCGGGCGATGAAGCACTTGTAGCAAATGCCAATCCCCCTTAATTTACATACACAGCTGACGGTTCTCAGCCACATACTATTATTTCATGTTATAGCCATCAGTTCTGCAAGATAGCGAAAAATAATAATGAATACAGGGCATTCATAGCCTTGTTGTAAATAGCAATCAATCTGGTTAAACAAAGAGATTTTTATCAAATTGAACAAATTGCTGTAATTTTCTTTTGTTCGGAAGCCGTCAGCTGGTCTGCATTTAATTAAAAGGAGTACTTTTTATCTGTCACCGTCCTAACTGAATGTGTCCATGCATAATCCATATCATACAGATGAATTTGATTTCAATTGAACAAACAACGTGCATTTGCTTTACTGTGAACGCCACCAGCTGGTGATGTTGAGTAGGTGTATTTGTCTGTTTGTGTGTGACATGTCTTCTATCTAATTTTGTAGATGGATTCTTCGAATGGAATATTCCCCACTTCTTAAAGGAACCCTGTGGACATACAGACTACATTTCTGCTCATATAACTGAATGCACGAAACTTGTTTTACGTACAGCGTTTGAGTAGAAGACGATACAAACCATCCAATGCAAACATTCAATACAATACGTTTGCATAAAGAACTTTGCTTAGTGGTTTGAATAATATAAACCCAAGGGGCTGGCCGTATTTAACCTGCTATGACTTTTATATATATATATATATATATATATATATATATATATATATATATATATATATACTGCTTTGTAAGATATACGTCTATCAAATTTATTATACAAAAGGTTAGCACACAGATGCCTAAGAAGGCAAACATTTAGATATCATACGAATATATAGGCCTATTATTTCATCCATCAAACAGAGAATTCTACGGTATACAGAATAAGTAATGTGTTGAGCACCTGGGATGTAAATTATTTTGTATTTTTATTGCTGTTTTGCAGGATAAGGATTAAAACAGGAACATATACTATATTCATTTGACTTGTCCATGTGCCTGTTGACTATCCTTTAAAAGATATGAATAAACACGTGTTACAATTTACAATCTTGAATTTAATACATTTTTTCTTCGAAATATTTATCAAGATTTTGCTGTTCAATACAGTGGGCAGGTAAAGAATGCACCCTTATAACTATATTCCCGGTATTAAAGGAAGAACCTTTCCAAAATGAATCCGAATCGGATTGTTAATCCACACCAGATCACATGTCCGTAAAAATCCTTTTAGCAAGTCAAGTCCTTGACAAAATTTCCATAAAGGATCTTCAAAGAAACCTTTAAAAAATCATACTTGCATGGAACCATAAATCTTCAGTACAGTAGGGAACCGTCTAGAGTTTCCATTACCTCATCATGATTATTTTGGCTGGAGCACAAATCCTAAGGGATTGAAAGTGAACATTTATTCTGACAGTGTATAACAAAATTAACATTTCCCAAGTTGAAACCGATAGCCGAAAAAGGTTGAACGGATCATTAAATAAAATCATTTCACTTCTCAAAGTCCTTTTATTTTTTATTCTTTTTGTTGGAGCTAGCCGCCTTTCATTAATATCCTGGGGATAACCAGGTCCGATCACTACCGCACCTGCGAACCCTTGGTGCGTAATCTTCCTATTGCTTTGTCATACAACCACAGGTGCGCTGGTTTATGATTATCGATTAATGTCTTGTACCTCTACAATTTTGCAGGGCATTTCAAGGAGCTGTCAGCTAAAGCATTCGATGCTATAGAGGGCTTTCTACAGCGGGTGAAAAATGGGACACTGAAGGAGGGACAGTGAACACATGATGCTATAGAGAAACCTACAGCCTGAAGATGAACATCTTGAATACATAAAGTACATGGGAGTGGGTTTGTTTTAGCCAGTGTTATTTCATTCACAGCATGTTATATATGAGCTATAGAGATAGCCAACTTTTGGCGTGCATATTAACTGTGGCGTTAGGTTTTTGAATGATTTATATGACACTGAATTACGAACGCCATATGCCGTCAATTTATCATACTTCAGTTTGATAGATAGTTTAGTCGAAAGAATTGTTAAATAGTCGTTATTAGTGATATAATCATGTCTCGGTTAAATATTGTGCAGTCTTTGAAGCCTTCAGACTTTGGTATTATTTTGTAGTTTTAGTCTGCTTGTAATATATGCACATCTAAAAGTTCGCAATCGTATTTAGTCGGGAAGTCCAACCTTGCTTACAACAATTTGGTTACTAATGTGCGATAAATGTACGCTTATAATTATCAGTTTTTATATTGTCGATTGTGTCATTTATTTTGAAATTTACCTGAACAGTCTATACTACTTTTATTTTTACCCGGCTTACCGTTGTATTATAATTGAATGTTTCCCTTTTCGTATGAATTCATGGTTATTTACTTACCTTAAATCTTGTCTAACAGTCATACCTGTACAGTCTTTCATTTATTTGTGCATCCAGTTCAGTTTAATTGTGCACCTGCAGTTCGGTTTATCGCCAGTTTCTGATAATTGCGGATTGTATCTACCTTTTTTCTGTCATTCATGTACCGTATAATCGTATGTCTAGGTTTTATCAATCCTTATAAATTCCTTTATATTTTACTGGGGTAATAAATATGGTCTGCTTACGTCTGCTTTTATCTCATCTTATCTAATCATAACAATATCATGTTGAAACAAAACGAAGCATATACATATATGTATACATGTATGTTTATATATGTATGTATGGATAGCTATAAGAATGTATGTATGTATGTATGTATGTATGTATAAATGTATTTTGTATGTATGTTCCATTAGTAGATTTGAATTATAACCATTATACACGGGTAAATGAATAGACTGGTTCCCGCGTTTTGTATAAGGACACGACAAATAATGTAAAGGGTCTCTGTCTATATATGCATGTCTGTGTGCATTTATAAAAATGAAAAAAAGTGTGTTATCAGCTTGGATCGTTGAGCATAATAGGACCTCCATGTGTACTGACAGTGCCATGTATAATTATTACAAACGACTGGATACCGTGCCTGTTTGAAACGCTCTTCACAAAGCAAGCCATGAACCAGTCATAATAACAACGGGAGAGATTCATTTGTAAAGTTCACACGCTATGCTGCTCTATAGTATTTGGTACATGTGGCCTTTCCCGCCCTTTGAAAATAAATAATTGAGTATTAATTGTGTTTTCCTATTTTAGCCTGTAATAATGCCAGTGAATACAAATGTATACGATGCGATACGAGAGAGAGATAGAGAGAATATCTTTCATTTTGCATTTTAATAAATAATAGGTTAATATATATATATATATATATATATATATATATATATATATATATACATGGTGATTTTCCTCTAAGCCTAATGAGCGTGTTGTTTTGTTAAGAGGTTTGGGCATATTGCGCATATTGTGTGCTTAATTTGAAATGCATAAATTATATTTTGATTATATAACATCGATTATTTATAAAAATCAAATATGCATTTGTAATTTATAAAATATAAATTATATAGAAAAGGAATAAAACAAAAAAAAACAAGAAAGATTATCTAGTAGATCGCTATCATATCAATGATATAAAACATGAAATATTCTCGGTGTCTGAGTTTTATTTAAAAACAAAAAACGTACACTTGCAAATCTGTTATTTATTGTATAACATTATCACTTCAAACAGGTATAAATGTCATGTTCACTGGTTAAAATGCACCCAGGGTTATCTGACGGTTGTCGCTGATCACATGATGCTGCACGAACTCCTGGGCACTCTGCACACATTCCGTTCTGGGGGGAGTGACTTTTCCAACCCGAAGTTCTCACACTGTGACAGACTGTCCGAACATTCTATATACGGCTTCGGGCTTAGTACCGTTTGACTGTCTGACTGTTCTTCTAAGTCTGAATCTTGACTGCTGGTATCAGTGCCGCTCGAGACTGACTTTTTGTATCGGCTGATCGTCCCAGTCTTCTCTAAGTTGTTCTATGGCTGGTACATCAATACAAAGATTATAAATTTTTGTGCAGTCATCGATTCCGGAAGTGAGAGTGACTGGGTTTTTCCCTGGTAGCAATACGTTTCGTTAATGCCCAGCGGTTTAAATGTCTTCTTCTGTACCTGCATTAAAGCAGGACGTCTGTTCTCATGCGCATCTGTTGGTTGAAATTCCAATATATATATATATATATGAATGAGATATTTTTAAAGTTTATTGCCATGTCACTTCAGGCGCGGGGTCGAACCTCCACCCCCTGCTCTCAACCAACGACCTTTCTAACAAATCTTATGTGGGGGGGGGGGGATTGGTGGGAGTCGAGACCCTCCCCCCCCCCCCCCCCGGCTCTCAACCAACAATTATGTTTATTTGACAATAAACAGCCCGCTTTAATTCAAGCAGATTCAGGCAAACTACACTGCACTTGTTTACCTATATATGATTATTATTTACTTGACCTACTCTGCGCTTCCCATCTGTCACGACCTATATCAGCGGGGGAGCCAGCGGGGCCGCGATCACTGGTGACATGACAGATGTACTATACTAGCTACACTGCATGATCACTGGATGTGGTTACCGTAAAATATGGCAACAGATTTCAGTACTACCGGCACCAACAATGTCCCTCTCCACGCAGAGTCTCAGAGTTACCTCGAAAAAGTCACAACTGATTTTGCAACCAAGGGAGGAGTTGCATCCACGCCACCTACACTGGAGCAGATGAGGCACGACTTTGAAGAGCTTGTCGAGAAGAATATCGGAAAGTGTGACTACGCCGGGAATATCAAAGACATAAACATACCATGTCAACATCTCACAGGTACTAGTATATACAGGTCAGAACAAAGAGTTAGTGCGTGTCATGGGTGTGTGACTGGCTAGAGGAATAATCAAATAAGTAAATAAAGCACAGGTATATATATGATAATAAAGTCGAAACTAGACTGGGGCCCATCTCAAAAAGATAATCTTCACTGAGACATTCATATTAAGAAGTATGTGTCTTGTGGTCAGAGGAAACTCTATCTCAGTCTATAAGGTCTCGCACATTGCCTTTGTTGCGGTCCCTTTTCTTTAATTTTTTTTCCCCTGGATATTTTGATAATGTTTTTATCACTTTTTTCCACTTTAGCAAGTTTATTTATATGTGCCAGACGGACTTTCCTGGTTTGGTAAACATGCATTCCATTCTGTATATATATTTTAGAGTATCATTAGACTGAAACAGACCATAAATCATGGTTTTTATTTGGTACATGTACATTATACAAATGTACTGTTTTGACGCATTCAAGTTTCACCATATACATGTATGTGTATATATTTAAGATATATTTATTCCTGCAAAATTCAGCAAAAAACAGTAAAAATAGTCTCAAGTAAATTTTATTGTTAGCCAAAGTGTGCGAATAGAGTGAGACCTTTATTTTTTAATTAATTTCTACAAATATTAAAAAATCATGTATTTTGCCTTTATCTGGTTTGATGTCTTTTTCATAATAATAAAAAAAGATGGCATCCCTGCGCGCGTCTATCAGCCGTCTGACATGACGTCACATCCGTTAATCATGGTGTTCTATCACTCGGGTGGTCTGTTGTATGGCAGTATCACAACAGCCGATCATCTGTGTAGGATAATGTCAGGGTAAGTGAAAGATCTTGCTGTTTTCCAGAAAACTGTCCACTTTATATTACTTAATTTGTCATTTTAAACAATTCTTTTCTAGACTCCCCTCCAAAGAAAAAAAAATACTCATCCTGGCATAACAAAGACTAACTAGCGCTCAATACTAAGATTATGTGGCTTTTGAGACCTATATCAAAAGACTTGAGATATTATCTAGTTGAGCAATTCAAAATCTGTCCAGTATTTTATTTTTGTATAAGCAACATTTGTTCTAATTAAAATTTTTTTTTCTTAAATAAATTTTAAAGATTCCGCCAAGCGAAACATACATTGGCTAGATAAATACATATTTAATTTAATTAGCTTGAAACCCTGAGTTATTTCCTGGTTGAGCTATCTAAATTCTGCCCATCATTTTATGCTTGTGTTAAGCAGCGTTTGTTCTAATTATAATATTTATTTAGAAAGTACTTTTTTTAGTTTCCAACAAGAGAAAATTACATCGGATAAATAAATAAATATTAAAATTAGTGAGGTGTGTTTATTTCCCTTAATTGAAACCTCTCAGTATGATGAAAGTCAGAATAAAACAAAAATATGATTGTTGTCTTTCTGAGTGATTTTATTTGTTTTCCATTTATATATAGTCGTTACGGCTGTATTGTCGTGAGCGTTGGTTACCGGCGAGCGCCCGAGGTAAAACTTCCAGAAATTATATTAGATTGTGGCGAGGCAGCACAATGGGTTCTAGACAACAGAGAAGATCTGGGTAACATGGTTTATCATATTTATCGAAATAAAAAATAATAGATCTCCTGTTATTCAACGTATTACGAATGTATTGATTTTATTTGCACTAATTATAGCATCTGTTAACAGGTGGCGCTAGTGACAGTTTAGTTGGCGTTGCCGGAAGTAGTGCAGGAGGTCTTTTATCGGCCTGTGTCTGTCATAATGTTCCGCGCCTCAACTTCCAGGTAACTAATGAACTGTTTTTAAATATATATCATGAATCCGCAGATCCTTTAAATAAAATTTAAATTTAAAGCCCTGCCTCGTGTTGTAGCATGCACATGCATGTCCACTTCAACGGCAGGTTTTCTCTCAGAAACAAACGTTTTCTAACCCATATATACATAAGTATAAGGTATATATTTTTATCTTTCCCGCTTATTCTGACAATAGAAACACTCCTAGTTCAAATCTGAATATATTACAGTGCCACCTGTGTAATAAGACGACACTTCGGTCGATCTGGTCTAAAGTGGTCTTAATTCGCAGGTGATCTTATCAGATAGGTCAGTTATAACTTACCTGAATGCTGATGTGTATCGAAATATCTCTTATTATTTAGGTACTTGTGTATCCTATGATCGACCCTCGATGTGATCATCCGTCAGTAGAGGAGTTTGCATCTACACTATCTCTTCCTAAGGAAGGTTTATTGATGTAAGTATTCTGGTCTACATCTAACACAATTACTTCAAATAGTGTCATTTCTTTAATTTAAAATAAGATATGAGCAGGGTCTGGTTTAAGAAATGGCGGAGCATTCAATTGAATATATCGTTTTAAAAACAGCCACTTTTACCTCTATGTATTTTGTGAAGACGAAATATATAAGGCTAATATCAGATCTCATATTATACTGAGTATTACGGTCTTACTGCAAGTGTCCATGACGCATGAAACGTGAAAATTACTACACTTTTGTCGTAGGATAACCACAAATCGTTCTGGTTTATGGCAATTTTATCATTATTATTTCATTTCTATATTTCCCAGATGCTCTATAAATATCGGAGAGAACAATGAGTTCAGGATAGTAATCCCGGGGAAAAAAATTAGGATGCATATTAATACATTATATATGTCAGCGTATTACCCGTTCATTCGTTTGGACAGGTCCGTTTCACGGGTTTTTAATGGACCGTGTATACCCTCTGTGTGTGAGTTCTTTGTTAGAAATGGTTTGCATATCTTTAAAGTTACTATGAATAATACCCGTGTTTTATCTTTCAGGTTGTATGGGCTAGCACTCGAGAACGAGGCACAGAAAACCGACCCTCAGGTGAATCCTATCATGCGGAGTCGCCATGACAACCTGCCTCCAGCCTTGGTCATTGTTGCAGAGTGTGATGTTTTAAGAGACGAGGGAATTCGTAAGTGTTCTGACGTCATTGATTAACATGAAACTATCAGCACAACGACACCTGGTATATGAAAGAGTCATGCATTATCGAGGTCTCCTACGGTACCAAATCTTGCACGTTTCTTTTTGGTCAAAGAAGGCTGTTCATATCAGAGTGCAAGATTAGGGAACCACTTTCGGACAATGTGATATCTCTAACTACAAAAATAAAGGTCTTCAGATTTGTTTTTATATTTGTTGTTCCTACCTTTAATTATAATGTCCAAGTTTTCTGGGAATATGGACAGTGCTTAAACGTGCTGCCCCTCTCTACCTCACATCAGCAAGGCTAACTACACAGACATATCTTTAATATAGACGCAAAAAATGCCCCTACCCGTTCATTATCATCTCATTGTGATTTACAAATTAAGGTTAATTTATTTAACAGGTTACAGTGAGAAGCTGCGGGACGGCGGTAGTCACAGTGAGCTTATCATTGTAAGAGGAGCCGTTCACATTTTCTTTGACTTTACTGGTATGTCGCCCTGTATATTTTGTATAAATCTATAAGACTCGGCTAAAAGCACTTCAGGGGATGTAGACAATTTCTTTTTAATTTACACACATTTTACTCACAAAGCAAAAAGTAAGATCCGAAGGATTTTTATATCGAAATGTCTGACTGCCGACGGCGTAGCACTGGCCTGAAACACATTGGGGCAGTTGCAGCAACTTATCGACCGCTTTAGGAAGTTTGTTTGGAGTCTGGGCTGGCGATCAGCATAAGCAATACCAATATGATGGAACGGAATATTGAGACGGCGATCTGTATCTCACAGGATGAGCTTGACAGCTACCGACAGCTTTACATATACCAAAGCTCAACCGTCCCAACAGGCCTATCACTTTGTGCTATAATCGAAAACGCATTCAAGAGGGCCTCGAAAGGTTAGTTCAAATTGTGCAAGACAGTACGGACCCGTAGACAATTCACCGAGAAAACCTTACTTCAGGTGTGTCATGCTGTCCTAGCCAGTATACCAGTGAATCATGGACAATATAAGCTAGGCAATCAACAGGGCTTCATTCTGCGCTGCCGTCGTCGTACCCTGGCCATATCATGGCATGAAAAAGTTCCATACATCTTGTCTTGGAAACAGCTGATCCGCCCTTAGCATTCACTTCATGCTTTGCCTGAGTGGTCGTCGATGACATGACCATATGCACCAATTGGGGAACGGCTGAACCAGACCCCTTGCTGTGCTTAATGATATTTCTGCAATTGAGGTCGGAAAATCACCGACATTGAAGTGCACTTTTTCGACGACAGTTGCAACCGATAGGGAGGGAAAATGGATGTGCCGAAGAAAAAAACACCCGTAAACAAGAGGAAAAGAGTACAACTAGGGAGAAGCGAAGACAGCATAGTAAGCCGATCACAACACACCAATCAGACTTCACTTGAAGAAAATGTGGCGAAGATTCGAATGGCCAGAGTAAGACTACTCCGTCACCTCAGTCGCTGGTTACATACTGAATGAATGATGGAAATACCATCATCTTCCGAGACTGGAGTATGCAAATGCTACTCTTGTTTACATTACTCGGTCACATTCGGGGATTCATTTTAAAGGGAAAATAGTTTATGCTTCCATAGAGTGATCATTTGATGCTTTTGCAAACGGAAACGTTATATTGCAATCAGTGATATCTGGGTATACACTTAGAAGATAACTCTTAAGACCTTTAAGAGTTCTACATGCAATACTTAAAAAAATACTGAAAAATAATAACGGACTATTTGAACTGAAAATCATATCTCAAGGATAGTCTTCATTTAATAAAGAGCAAAAATGTACACAGATTTTTTCCTAATACTTGTTTTTATGATTTTACAGCTCATTTCAAGGAATTGTCGGAAAAAGCATTTGATGCTATAGATGACTTCCTGCAGCGGGTGAAGAAAAGGAAAGTTGAGGAGGGACAGTGAAAGTTAAATGCTTGGTGGAGTCGTAGAGGTTTAGAGGTTATGGTCGTGACTGAGAATGACACTGCCTGCTGGAGAAGTATGGTGATACAAGATGACAAATGAACGCTTTTACAACATCTTGGTTTCAATGCGTTACACTTCAAAATGGAACTAAAATTAGTTTCTCCTACTGTTTTCTGTGAGCTTTTGTGCTAATCACTCTTGCTTTGCTCTACTTCGTAACTGGATATAAATCGATATCTTGGGGATATGAACTCAACATCTGGTGTATGGTGCTTATGCTGCGGCAGATCCAGGATTTTGGAAAAGTAGGGGCACAAACAAGGAATACTTTTCAGGAAACCTCAAAAGGTTCTTAAGTCTGGAAAAGTGGGAGTCTAGGCCGCAAAATTGGTTTAAAACTTCTAGATATCTTGCTGTGGCTAAGAAAGTTGGGGGGGGGGGGGGCGTTGACTCCCTTGTCTGGATCTACTTCTAAGACGCAAATGCACATTGAACAATCGGACATTTCTCATATAAGCGTATTTTTTTTAGTTTTACTGTTAGATTATTAGTTCTGGTGTGCTTGAATCAAGCCGGAAACAGAAACTGCCTTGTAATTGAGAACGTAACTTCTGCTGCTGAGAAAAGTGGGCAGTGTCTCTCTATATAATATATTATTATTTAATAAAATAATATTACCATATTTATTTTAATAGACTGAAAGTACTTATATTTCGATTTTTTTCAAACTGTGTGCTGTCTAACATTACCGGTTCATTGTTTTCCATATGCATACCGCGGAAGTTTTTTATGGCCCCGCTTGTATGAGCAGGTGCCCTAAAGTAATCACCCTGCCCGTGTGGCTGTCCGTCCATATAAATATATATATATATATATATATATATATATATATATATATATATATATATATATATATTAAAAGGATGTCCCAGCTGTGATAACCCCTCTCCCAAGCACGCCTTGGAATCATCCCCCACCCCTACCTGCCTCCCCCCTTAAAGATAATAGGCCACAGAACGAGATCCAACTAAACACTCAGAGACGCTTTCTGCAATGTAGAAGCGAGGGCCACTAAAGAATATCTGTAATATTCGACAAAGATAGTAATTTTTACCAGATCAGTTTACCAGATACCTGCATGTGATGCTTTGAAAAACCTGCACATGATTGATTGCATGTGAGGCCGACAATGGAGAGAAACGTGTACCCTGAGCGAAGGTATTAGCCTATATATATATATAAGGCGAAGAAAGAAAGATTTATTAAGGGCTTAATTTTTTATTAAGGGATTAATTTTTTGGCTCAGGGGTAGAGCACAGGACCCATAGTCGAGAAATCGTGAGTTCGAATCTCAGCCTAAGCAGTGAGATTTTCCACGGTCGGCCCCCATCCATGACAAGCGCTCAACAGCCTCAATGTGAAGGTCGTGCCCAACGGCCGTGCTTCACTCACAAACGGAGGTTCCTCGCTGGTTTGACCCAGCAATAAGGATCGATTAGACACCATTGTTCCGAAGGTGCAGTAGTCACAGGGCCTGGTGAACACTAGGATATAAAATGAGAGTAAACGTGTGATACTGCCCTGTCACGGACAAGCGTCTGATACTGCCCTGTCACGGACAAGCGTCTGATACTGTCCTGTCACGGACAAGCATCTGATGCTCCCCGTACTGCAGAGCACTTTCACTGTGATGAATTGAACCTTAATGTATTATATTGATTTTATATATATAAATATATATATATATATATATTACTTAACGTCAAGGAAATTCATAGCGTATTCGACATTCGAGGTTCGAGATTCAGATTCAGAATACTCCCCAATTGCTCCTAAAGCCTCCATCTTTCCGTGCCCTCTAAACCTCGAATGTCGAATACGCTATGAATTTCCTTGACGTTATTACCTACACGATGCTAGAGTTTGGTACGACGATACCGTTTAAAATGTCAAGGTCATTATTATTTCAATATTGTGATTAAGACACTATGCGTGAGTCATATTGTATACTTAAATAGTTATGACTAGTGTCTCGGATTACAAACTGAGTCATTTTTTATCACCCGGTAAGTTGTAGTCAGTAGGTTTACCTTATAAGCTCACAAGAGCACCTTATGATCACCACCAACAACACCGATACAAACCAAAGTGCAGATTAATCGCCAACCCGTACGGTTCACGTAGCGGCATTAGTCGTGTGTACAGTGATTCAAGATGGATCTTGATTTTAGTACTGCCGGTAAGAATAATGTCCCCCTCCATCCGGAGTCTCAAAAATACGTGAAGAAACTTGTAGCGGACGCCATGGCTAACGCTGCGGAGATCGCAGCGTCGCCCCCTTCCATAGACGGGATTCGGCAAGCTGTGGACGCTCTCGTCAAGCAGAATATTGACGACAAATACGACTACTCCGGGACCATCAGGGACACGAAGTTACCAGCAGCGTATCTGCCAGGTGGGTCAATGATCAGTTTTAGGAGAAGACAAGTGTGTACGGGGTAAATAACAAGTGACAAAAATTGTGATTGGCAAGCAAAAGAGTGCTTTGTTACATTATACATTACTATCACATGAACAAGTGTTACATGTAACAACATGAGTATTGAGAACAATTGGCCTTATAGAATAGTTGATTAGACGAAATTGCTTAAGACAGACAATTATAACTACCAACATGACTCCTTTACTCTACCGCTACTCATTATTCCGTGCATTCAACTTCATCACAAAGTTTTACATAGAAATGTTCAAGTTGCTAATGGAAACATATAGATAAATTATTTAGACATACAGTTAAGAATACAGTTATTAATTTGTTTGCCGAGCAACGATTTGTTTCATCACTTATATTATCTGAATTTCTTGAGCAGAGGGTATTCCCGCCAGGGTATACCAGCCGTCTTCCATGACGTCACATCCGCTCATCATGGTGTTTTACCACGGAGGTGGTCACGTGTCTGGAGGTATTGACCAGGTTGATCACCTGTGTAGGATAATGTCTTGGTAAGACAAGCGCCTTGAAATTTAACATATAGCAAAAGTGTTTTCGATTGATAGAAACTTTCCACTGCCGAACCGCGGGTCCTGTTCCCTGGTCGGGTATGATATTGGGTTATTATCGTTATTATTTTATTATTAGTTGCATTTATATATATATATATATATATATATATATATATATATATATATATATATATACACATATATATATATATATTTATAAGACACCCCATACCTGTGTCTTTCAAGTCGTTACAACTGTATTGTCGTGAGCGTTGGTTACCGTCTGGCGCCCGAGGTCAAACTTCCGGAAATAATAAAAGATTGTGACGAGGCAGCAAAATGGGTAGTAGAAAACAAGGAGGCAGTCGGTAAGATGATACATATATTTTCATTTTGATTTTAATTGAGAAATGAGCACAAATATTCCTTCAAACAAATTTCGACAGAACTGCACCGTAGGCTGAGTGTTTAGAGAATATATATCATTATACGAGTTCAGAAAGACGCATGGAATAATAATTTATTATATAATTCAAATTTATTTATGTGAGATTACCTTGTCACACACCTTGTGGTTACGCATGGAATAATAACACATATTTAAAGACATATCCAAAATATGTTCTGAATCCATACGGAAACTACAAATAGCCTTTATGGATTTACCATTACTTGGTATAAATATTTATAAATGTATTCAAAATGACATGTTTCTCATTACTGAAGTTGTCGTATGGCTGTCGTTAGCTTCACAAAGCTCAGCATATACAAGACTACACATTATATGTATTCCCCCTCAGGTGGTTCAAGCAACAGTTTAGTTGGCGTTGCAGGAAGTAGTGCAGGTGGCCATCTGGCGGCATGCGTCTGTCATAACGTTCCCGGTCTTGCTTTCCAGGTAATTGATTAATTTCAATAATACGTTTATTTGAAATGATACAAATACTAAAATGAAATTAAACCGAATGAGTTTCGTTAAATTGTGATAACCATATACATGTAATTATAATACAGACTGACTAAAAATGTTTACATTGTTTACAAGTAAAGGTGAATGTAATGACATAATGACAGGGGGTCATAAACGGATCAAACAAAGACCAACATGCATGTAAAGCAGTGACCCCTGGTGGAGATTGCGATTGGCCAACATGCAGGTCTCATTATTGTTATCAGGTTAAGATTATATTTTGCTGTGTCTATCAAAGGTAATCTCCGAAATTCAATCAATGAAAATCAGAGCTTTTAGAGCTTTAGCTAAAAGAATTTCACACATAACATATTGCATCAAGGGAGCAAAAAGTAATATGAAAGGGGTTGGGGGGGGGGGGGGGACGTGCGCTTCACCCTGGCCAAATTAACAAGTGTGCTCCGAATGCCACTAGATTTTATACATACCTGCAGAAATAGGAGAGAAACTAATGCGAGACACAAAGTCCGTTGCTTTTTTACAGCAGTAAACTTGAATTTTTATTACATTTTCATTTTTTAGGACCACTCAGTCCGTCCAGCGAGTTCGGGAAATCTAGTCTGAACACCGCAATTATCTCAATTATTTGTTTCTGTAGATGAATATATAATGTATGCGTTATATATGATGTATATATAAGGTATGCGTTACAGATGAGGTAGCATATACATTATATAGTCTTAACCTGTCTGTACTTATTCAGATTCTCGTTTATCCGATGATCGATCCTCGATGTGGTCATCCGTCTATAGAGGAGTATGCCAACATCATGTCGCTGATGAAAGACGGGCTACTGATGTAGGTATAATCCACGACTCCGGCAAAACATAGGGGATAAATCATGTAATACCATAAGCATGTTGTGTTTCATCAAGAAAACTCGGACGTTAAGGTTTTATAGCTATTTTTTATTTTATGATGTACATAAAGCCTTAAGCAAAAGTTATTTGTGCAGACACGTTTTATCAGGAGAAACTTGGATTTGGCCATTATTAAAGTAATATTTTTTTTTTCAAATGTATTCCTTCTTTTCAAATATAGTATATGCTTGATATAGTGTTCTTCATCCAATGAACCCCACAATTCTAAAGTAAAGTACCACACAAGAATCCAGTAATGCATTTAATAACACGGTTTTGACATTTCAAACGAAAGCGTATTAAAAGCTTTATATCATAAACCAAGGACTATAAGTATTTGTATTTGTAAGAATTGTATTGTTTGCAAGGCTTTACGCATATTCCATTGAGAACGAGGCGCAGAAATCAGACCCCGTGGTTAATCCATTACTGAGGAGTCGCCATGACAACCTGCCTCCAGCATTCACCATTGTCGCAGAGTGTGACATTCTTAGAGATGAGGGTATTTGTGAGTATTCCTAATCCATAATTTACGCTTTGGTCCGTAAACAATTTGCTTTTCATGCCAGGTGGGATAAGATTTGATTTGGAAATGTCAGATTTAGAAAGATATAAAAATATTTGATTTGATTATCATAAGTATTTTTGTGTTTGTATGAATAGGTTACAGTGAGAAAATGAAGGAGAGTGGAAGTCATAGCGAACTTCTGGTCATCAAAGGTAGCGTGCATTCCTTCTTTGATTTTACCGGTGAGTATAATCGTTTACTCTTTCTTTAAAATTTATTTTATTTACAACCTTAGCTATACCCATACTTTCGACATGAGAGTTGTGACATACGGGCTTTATTGGGTAGGCAAAATGTGTAGCCTCAATAAGCGGTTACAAGAAACTACAGGCGTATTAACTTGATGTGGTTCAATAAGGGGGCGGGGATGAAAGAACTCTAAGGAGAGCGTCCAAGCCGAAACCTATCTGTAGAGCGAGTTTAGTGTCTTGGGGACGTGTATCAGCAAAAAAATATAGTGGGATAACGTTTTTCTGGACCACCCCAAATAATTTAATTATAGCAAGTTATACGTGTTGCCTCTCCATTAGTGGATTAAGTAAGCGATGACCGTATTTGTAAACCTTGTTTAGTTAAAATATTTATTAGTATTGCCAGTATATTGAATTATGTAAATAGTTTGTACTGATTTTGAAGTTTAAAGTTGAAACATACCACAAAAGCCGAAATCCATTTTGAATCAATCACCTTCAAAATCCTTTGAAATCTTGTCTTGTTTCAATTAAAACTACGATTATGAATGTCATCGTCCTGCAGGTACGTTCAAGGAGCTGTCAGGAATGGCTTTTGATGCTATTGGAGAATACCTAGAACGTGTGAAGACGGGAGCTCTGAACAAAATAAGTCAGGGCCGGAAACCGTACAAAGATTCTGAAATTATGGTTACATTTTAGATCGTGTATTGAAAAAAGATGTTTAAAATACTTACCACTAGCACAGGATAAGAACACGTTTCAACCGTGTGTTGTACAAATTAGATTGCTTTCCTAAAGATGCGCAATTACATTTTACGAGGATTATCCACGTTTTCAGTCTTTTTATGTGTATACTTTTCTTTAAGGATATAAATATAGCTGTCCCGATGGAACTGCATGATGACACTTCCCCAATGTTTGTTACTTGGTTTTTCTCAGCGGTTGTTTATAGTAATGAACAATAAAGAATTTTGTGTAATTTTGTATTTTCTTAAATGGCGTTTTAACAAAATTTATCTTGATACAGATGTGTTCTGTCTGTATGAGTAACGAACTTGGGGTGAAAACATCCAAAATACAAAAAGGCGTCTTCATCGGTTCCCAGGATTGGATATCGAACGACTAATTTTCTTCCGCATGATGTACACGAAGTAACAAATGAAAAAAAAAGTACCTAAACGAAAGAAAATAAGAAAGTTCAAAAGTATGTAAAATGCGTTTCAATATCTCTCTCTTTTTAATACCATACCTGGTTGTTATGTTCAGTGAAATAAAAATATTACAAGAAAACTGCATTCACGGCTTGTTTGACCCTATACTTTACTAGCTCCTTACATGTTTTGCTCAATATTATGTCAGCAATGCATCTCACATTGAGAAAAGTAGGTGTATAATATGTGTCAGTTGCCTCACTAAATCGTTTTATGTTACATATCGTTTACATGATAGCATGTTGTTGAATGTTTTTGAAAGAAGGTGATTTATTTAAAATTGAAATTATAATTTAAAAATGCGGAAAAGTTACTAAATAAATTTCGTATTACCAGATTATATATTCCATATAAATTCATAACTAGTTTTAAGTCCCCTTTGGGAAAACGACAGCCCCCTTGAATACTTAATGGAGGTCATATGAACTTACATATGCGACAAAACTGATCATTTTGCGAAACATATCAGTTTATATTTGGAAAGTATATGTCCTAATTATACTTTTTGCTACATCCCCCCGTCTCTCGCATCCAGTACTCCCTGTCCTCCCTGAATTTCACTTGTATAATAGTGATTTGTTACGGAACCTAATATAAACAGATCACGTATGCGTGATGAACACAAATTTTGAAATGGAGATAAAAAAAATCAGATTCTGTAACACTAGGCAGCGGGAAATGTCTAGGGGAATAAATAAAAAAGTCAGTGGTTTTTTGTTAACAAATAACTATAATTTATTCCTAAAACAATCCTAACAATACAATACACTAAATCAATACAATTATACAGTGAAACAGCGGTATAGCAACAAGTCAATACGACCACACAGAAAGATAATGGTGCAATACCTGAATACCAACAGTGTCACCAGAATAAGTCCTTTGAATGTAAGCTCTCGGAGAATGACAGTCCAGCGGAAAGTTCTTGAGACAACGCAGAATGTAAACTGAAGTCCAGTGTATAAAATCCAGGAAATATCTGTAATTGCCGCATTCGTCGGATAAGATCTTTAGAATCTGACACACGCTTCTGCGTCTGCTGGTATCTGTTCTGCTGTCTTCCCCCTGGTTCTAAAAAAACAGCCCTTTATATACCTTCACACCCTAAGCTGGAAACCTTCTACTTCTCGAACATTCTACATCAAGTACCCTACTCCACAGTAAACAGGCGTTTCAGGAACTCTCCAGAAAGACACGCCGTGTTTATCTCCACACATACCAGGCTAATCACGTGACCCACTACCAAGCGTGAAAACTCAAGGCCCACATGCCAACGAGAGTTCAACCAGTACGGAATGTAACAACAACACGAGCCACGCCCGTGTCTTACAATAGAGCACCTGTAACAAACTAAAAACACAAACATGAAATTTTTGTCACTGTTATCCGCAGATTTGGGACATATTTCAATGATAAACAGTGCACATGCATGTTTAATGTATTGTTCATTAAAAATTCTACATTTCATTAATTTCATCCTGCAAATATGATATATTTTTATTGATTCCTCCTGAACAACTGATATTTCTAATTAGAATTAAAACATGTGAGGTATATTAATATATATATATAAATAGTTTTATATACAGTTTTAAAATCTAGCATTCATAAATGTATTCAACGTGCTCGCCCATCCATGGCATCCACTACCTCATGGTGAGTTTGTCGAGTCGAGTCAACTTGGTATAAGTGTAGTATATTTGCCTTTTATACTATGAGTATTTTATAGTATATGTGTATTTTTATATCATGTGTGTATACAACTGAATTGTTCACGAGACCCAGGCCCCTTTTAAAATCAGCATACTGTGCGGAATGGGCATACTGGTAAAATATCTTTGTAGTAATACTATAATTATAGAATAACAAAAACGTGTTTGCCCTGTAATGTTATTTAGGGATCAGTGTCCGTCATTTACTTGCTTTTCCCGATACGCAAAAAGCATAATCTCGTAATCTCGCAAGTCTCGGCTTTCAAACCATGCCGTTCGCTTCATTCTAACAGCATCCACCTGGTACGGGTCGCATCCCGTGAAACAGTCTGTAGTGAATTTACGGTGTTTTTATCTT
Source organism: Sipunculus nudus (assembly GCA_026874595.1). NCBI lineage: Eukaryota > Metazoa > Annelida > Sipuncula > Golfingiida > Sipunculidae > Sipunculus > Sipunculus nudus. The sequence goes on from CM049313.1 coordinate 60,460,472, forward strand.
CATCGTTATATATATATATATATCTATATATATATATATATATATATATATATATATATATATATATATATATATATATATGGGGGGGGGTTCTTTTTCATCCGAAGCAACCTTTTTTAAGGGCTAGACAAATGTATTGCCTGGACCGCCCTTTTTTGAACCTCGGGACTCTTTTCTTAGGTTTTTCATTAGTCTTCCTGGCTTTGACCCCCCCCCCCCCCCCCATTTCCTAAACCTTGCTTATTCCTGAAGAGAATCATTTAATCCTTGGATCATGAATAATAAGATTTACATATGGGAGACAAAGTCAACTAAGCAACCTGAGTCTTCTTTAACTCATTTGAAATTTGAATAAAGAAAGTTAAAAAAATTATCTTGAGGTCTATAAGTACCATATTCCAGTCTGTAAACCTAAAAAGAATCGTTATTTTCAAATTGTTGCAGAGTTTAACTGTCTATTATATGAATTGTAACTATGAATTGTATGTTACCATTTGCACATATCAATGTAAATGATTGGTTAAAATAAACATCGGATCGTATATAATCGAGCATTTTTGCTATTTGAATTAATCTTAACGAACCCTGTCAAATTTCACAAGATCATTCCATACGCATCCAAGTACTTTAAGTCCACGTCCGAACCCGGCCTTTCAGAAATGGGACGCCAATTCGCACACGGACCTGAATACTACACCGTTTTACATTGTTAAAGTAAACTGTCTTGTTATTGTACACTTCCACGCTGTAGTCCAAAATGTATGTCATGTTATGGCCACCTGGTAATAAAATGAATCTGGCGCCGAATGCTCTAGATATGTACAAAGGCCCGGCTGGAACCAGGCCGCCGGGATACATTATATTAGGTCACGTGCAGTAGGTAACCAAAGCATTGTACTTCATGTACTTATCAAATCAATATAGGACAAACATGTTATCATATGTTTAGGAGTTTGTGTAGAATTGTGACGGAGTATTTGCAGTAAGAGAAAATGGCTTCTGACTTCAGCACCGTCGGCAAAACGTCCCCCTCCACGCAGAGTCGCAAAGTTACCTGAAAAAAATCGCCCGAGAGGCTGATGAGGGAGACCATGTATCAAAGCCCCCTGTTATTGAGGAGATGAGAGAAATATTTGCCAAAGCTATTAAGGACGATATCGGCACATTTAATTTCACAGGGACCATCAGCCATATAAAAATACCAACAGACCATCGAAAAGGTCCAGTACACAAACGACAAGCTGCTACGGAGATGTATTTACTTTATCTATTCATTTATTTTTTTACAATTTAAAAAAACAGTATGGAATTAGGTGACATTCACGAAATTATTCTTTATTTTACATCAAATGTACCTGTATTTATTTTTTTTATATATATACAATGAAAGTCCTGTCAGCCAGACTCGGGGGGGGACTCCGTATTAGTGAGTTGTCCGGTTTTGTATTGCGTTGATTCTTCATTGAATGTTACTTATGTCTTCTATTTTGATTAATTGTACCCTAAATTTGAAATGCATAAATTATTTTTAAATTATTTTCTATATAGCTTAAATATGTAATTGTATTTTGTAAGATATAATTTACAAAAGAAAAGAAAAAAAAAAGGACAAACTCTTGCTCTTAAATACATCAGAAATTCATATTTGAAGGCATATTTTGAAAAAAAAATCAGTTGTCAAATGTGGTAATAATTTTTAATCCGAGAGGAAGAGAATACCAAGATAATACAACAAAAATACAACACAATGGATAGCAGTGCTGTAACAAAAGTTCGTGAGAAGACCAGTATGAATATAAATGTCATTTCGTTAAAGCGTATTAGTAGTGAGTGAGGGATTGTCTCGTCTGGAGATCAAAAACTTCATTTCAGTTGGTCAGAGTTCTCATATAACTGGCAATACATCTTGTAGAATCAGTGATGTTTTATAAAAAAAAGGTGCTCGGTGTCTTCGATCAGAGAAGATTTTTCAAAATTAGATGAGAAATAACTCATCCTCTCCCAAGCTGTAAAAGAACATAGCTGCAAATATATTCAAATAATCATTTATGAAGCACCAGCATTTACTCCTATAGCACGCCGTGGCATCACATATCTTAATATGGAAGGTTGCATCGTTGTACCCCTTCCGCAAAGTTGATCTAAAATAAATACACAGGATCAACCGGCAAAGTCATATCATGCTACGAGTTTGATCATAAGAGCGAAACCTGACTGAGAACTAGGTATGTCTCAAACATAATACCAAAGCATCGAGGCAATCATGTAATCATTATGAACAGAATTAAAGACATGGAGATCTGACATCCCATTACACATATTGCCGAAGCGCTAATCTTCCATAGCCACAATGGCAGAGGTTATAATCACATTCCATTATTTTTACCGGGGAAGGAACCTGCTGAAACATTAATTATGTACTCTGTCAAACCATATTTATCAAAGATATACGAGTCATTTCCCATGTACTACTCAAAATACACCCTAGCCGTCAAAAGCCAGACAGTATTCTGTATCTGAATATCCTAGATGAAGTTTTACACGAATTTCTAAAGAAAGGTCTGCCAAGGACAATAAATTGTTGTCTATCAATAAAAGATGCAACAGAAGATAACCCAAGCAAACTTAAGCATACTATGGAGTATAAACGGCTTGTACACAGAACCTGTGCATGGGATCCAACCTTAACGTGTGGTTATCACTCAGCGAGCACCACAGTTCGCACAATTACAAAGCCTCTGGTAAGACACACGTCTTCTACATGTTAACGCTTGTAACACAAGGGGGTGCACTCCTTTTCCCTTACAGAAGGGATATAAACATCCCCCTGCCATTCCTACAGGAATTACCTGTAAGGTCACTGAGAGCAAAACTAGAATTCAATATTATACATAAATGTTTTGCAGTTCTATATGGTTTCAGTGAAATCCCCCTAATTTCGATATGTGTGTGTGTTTATTTGAATTAAATGCTTGTTCTGTTCTTTTGACAGAGTAAAATTCCCTAACTGGCAATATAATGGGAATGGGGTTCAATGAGGATTACAGCTCGCCTCCTGAAAAAGCGTGACAGGCGAAAAATGTTTTGCTGAACATTTGTACAGGTTTAGGGTTAAGACATATCAACAGTCCATTTCATTTTGGAGGTAATAAGAGCCACCATAATATATATTTTCTTATAAACCATTATGGCTAAGGACCATTCCTTTGTCCCCGTTTGGAATTCACCCATTCGTATTTATTTGTTCCGTCAATCGCAAGGTGAACTAGTGTTACTGAAGCCTGACAGTGTTTACACATGAAACGCATATACATGTACCCGTGAACACATGACTGACATAAAAGGAGATTCTGATGGAGGTCTGTACACCCTGACTATAGATTCTAGTTTGTTATCAATTTAAAGATGTACTGGCGATATTTTTTTTCATGCTTCACCGTCCCTACAGACAACGGATCTTACCAAATATGTGACCCCCCCCCCTCCCAACCCGAATGATAATTAAGTTGTGGGGCTTCTTTTTGATAAAAAAAACTTCATAAAACGCATGACCTGGCCGAAAATTTGAATCCATGGTTATCATGGAAAGATATTTTTTTAATGTATGTATTTTTCTGGCCTGTCAAAATCCCCGAGGCGCCTCCTGAAAAAGCGTCAGAGGCGTTGAGGACCTTGCAGCACAAAAGAAATAGTAGCACCTAATGGGGAAATATCAAAATTATTAATAATTCAGCATAATAGGACATAATCCCGCAAAATAAAACAAACTTGTCCAAGAAGAGCACACCACCGATACGTCTGCCGAATTTAGATGGTCAAATCAGAGCAGAAGCAGGTAAAACGTGGTCTAGAAAAAAACCCAACTCCGTATTAATTATAAAGATACGCTCCACATTTTTCCGTCGATACCAAAGTCAAAACGTTTCACGAATAGTCCCGTATGCCTCACTGTCGAAAGCGTCGCTAGTATCGAGCAGGCAAAAATAAACATCTGATTGACGTTCAACATAGTGAGCTACACATTCGTGGATATGAGGCATGTATACCTCCCATACCTTGCTTAAAGGAACACTGCATATCATCCGGAAAGCGAAAACCTTGAGCGAGAACACCAGTTATAAATACATGGCAACAGCGTAAATTTTGTGTAGGTGTTTTTGAATAGTAATGATAAGACTTTTTTTCCATAGTACTTTGTAAAATCAATAAAGAATAAGCTTTCAGGTCAGTTAAAGCCAGGCGACATTTTGCAAGCAGAGTCGAGCCACGAAACACGGCTTACTACTTATGTCAACCGTCTTTTTGTCATAGCCAACCACATCAGTGTGGCTAACATGGCACTGGACTCTATCACACGCATACGATTCTTGGACCCTCTTCTAACTTTTCATCAATAACTACACGAATGATTGAATAATTCCTGTCAATAGTTGTACCATAGCAACATCGATAACAGTCAATATGACCCCATTTTTCAAACTCTTTTGAATAGACGGTATCTCAGCCCGGATCTACGCACTATCTACCATGTCGTCACATCCGTTGATCATGGTGTTCTATCACTCTGGAGGTCACGTGGCCGGGAATATCGATACAGCCGATTACCTCTGTAGTCTAATGTCGGGGTAAGTTGTTTATTCAGAAGATAGTTGGTAATGTATGTTTTTGACGAGAATAAGCTTGTTTGTCTACATATTCGGCTAATATGAATTCATTTTCTACTGCTATTACAGCCGATACGCCTGTATCATTGTGAATGTGGACTACCGCCTGGCTCCCGAATACAAGATCTCTGACTGCATAAAAGACTGCGAGGAGGCAGCAAGTTGGGTCTTTAACAACAGGGAGGAGCTAGGTATAATGTTCCTTTCTTTATGTAGGTAAATGCCATTTCAAACATTGGAATCATAATTATATAATAGATATCATATAATTTCTAAACAAAAAATGCATTCAGCTCTACTATACAACTAACCGTTACCAGCCTAGCTACAGTAGTAATTTTTTGAATATATGTGAATTATACTCAAACCTACTGACAATATAGGTGGCACCACTTACAGTTTAGTGGGAGTGACGGGAAGTAGCGCTGGTGGCCACCTGGCGGCTTGTGTGTCTCACAACATCTCGGGCCTCAGTTATCAGGTGAGTAAACTTTCCTTCTCTGAATTCACCACGTATTCAGTAATAAGCCCATTCAGTCTTTAGCTTAAACAGTAGCGGTATTTGGTCCCTCTTACAAAAGAGAGCCTTCAACAAGCGTCAGAGTGCCTTTACATCTTGAATGGGACAGCCACACGCCAAGGGTCGGTGAGAATACAAATATTTTCGTTTTTTTTTACAGCGCCTAATGGCCTACAGATACGCTGTCACTTATAATAAACCAGACCAATCGTTAGCTATGTTTGTGAATTTTCTGACAACACCTACCATGTGCGAGAAAAAAAATCCGCTTTAACTCAAGATATTGGTAATTCTCTCTGTATGTTTGTTGAATTTCTGACCGCATGGACCCAAGAATGTCCATGCGCAAGGGTACCGGACAATAGCTTTATTGTAGGCGACACAGCAATTGACCTGTTACCATCAAGATGGATTTTAACTTTGGCTTTTGAGTTATTATGTACTTCTTTGGGTCGATTCACGATTCGTAGCCTCATGCCAAGATTCCCGGCTGTTAAAGACTGTATTGAGGCAACAGGATGGATGACCGCTGCAGTGCGTTCCCTCCTATGACTTGTGTCACGACTCAAGTACGGTCTTACCAGCCTACCGAATCGTGAACCTACGGCTTCTTTCACAGTAGCTTCCAGGTCTCAACTGCGCATCTTCGTTGGAAGAAATTTGTTATAGGTATAAGAAACCTAACGGGATATCCCGATATCTGACGCCCATTCACCAAAGATTAAGGATCTATCCAATAACGACAGGATATATTTTTTCGTGCAGATTACTCCTTTTTGTGCAGTGGATTTTTGCAGTTTCACAATTTAGAACTATATCCTGTCACAGACAGAAAATCAATTTTATGTCCATGAGTAAATAAATGATTTTTTCACGATAACTCATGTCAAGGCTATATGCATCATATAAATGCCTCTGGGCTGCAAATATTATTTTATATTCTTATTATATATATTTTGTCATATTGTTTCCCAATATATTATATAAATGAGGTATATATACAAACTGGAGTTCACTTAGTAATAATTCAAAATTTAAATTGAAAGGCCCATTTCTCTAAATACACGGGTTTGATTGCAAGTTTGTGCCGTTCTTAAACTATACCCTGCAAAACATTGTTTCATTCCCTAGGATACACTCTTTACGTATCGCTGTATCTCCAGCATGCCAGTATCCAAAGAATAGAACTCTCTATTCGTTTAGATTCTTGTGTATCCGATGCTGGACCCACCCGTCGATGGAGGAGTTTGGGTCGTTACGAACGTTACCAAGAGATTTATTGGTTTGGTAGGTAAATTTCTGCCAAATGCTCTCTGTGACATAAATATACCCACAAGGGTACTGAAAGTTTAGTGGCCATTCTTTTTCTGCTGTCTAGTATGTATCAGGTTCGTCGACTGAGTGTAGATTCGGAACAAATTGAACAGGTTCTGATAGAGTCATCGATCTTAAACCTCATTAAACTTAATATTTAAAAGATATACAATTAGATGCATTAAGAAAAGAGGCAATACTCATAGAAATGATAACATTAAGATAATTTTCAATGAAATAATAATTACAAATAAAATTACGAAAGAATAATAAAGTAAGAATGTAAGAAAATAAGTAATTAGGAAAGTAAGAATGTATGTAGGAAGGTAAGTAAATAAGGAAGTGATTGATGGCATGTTATAAAGTTTCAACTTTGTTGGTGACTCTATTAGCTTACTTTTGGCAATTTAATATAAAATGAAAAGTCATAAAGGGATTCTGATGAAATTTCGGGGAACGTCCGAGGAAAAACCCACGACTGTTATGTGTCTCGAGTTTACCTGTGAATGTATTGGTAACTCTTGACACCAGGTAAGAGACAGGAGTATGGCCAGGCTTTCGATGGAGGTACACATGCTGTTTCATTTATTATTATTATTATTATTATTATTATTATTTTCAGGATCTATGCACAATCGATTGAGAATGAATGGCAAAGAAACGACCCCATGGTGAACCCCCTTCTCAGGAGCTGTTCTGGTGACCTTCCCCCGGCCTTGACGCTGGTCGCTGAATGTGACATCCTGAGAGATGAGGGAATTCGTAAGTATTGTTACGTCACGTAAAACTGACTGAGGCAGCCAAGACATCACAGGGAAGCTCGTTTTGTTCATCAGATGACAAACTTCTAGAAGAAGGATCAAGTCAATTATTTGCAATACAAATCGCTTCCGGGACTCATTCAGGGCCAGTGCTGTACGTGTGTTCAATCAGCTTTGTATTTATATTTATTTTTATGTCGTTAATCATACGCTTATTAATTTACCAAAAAAATATTTTCTTAATTGGGCCAAATGTCAGTTGTTTGACACCCCAAATTCCTCATGGCAGTAAATGAAAATTTAACTTGTTTATGTTCAAAAGACTCTGCTTGGGTAACAAATGCCTTAACACGCAGAAATTCATAACATTTCTTGCAAAAAGTTTATTATATGATTCAAAGCATGTGATTAAAAATCATTGACAGGACAGAGGAACTGACCAGTTAAAAAAACCTGCAAGCTGTCAACCTTCACAGCTGTATAAATTATCTATCTCAATATATTAATTACTAAACTAATTGACTGACTAACATCTAAAATCTCTGCAAGTTTACTATAATTAATCATATTTAGGCTACAGCGAGAAAATGCAAGAGAGCGGAAGTCACAGCGAACTGATGATTTTCAAAGGAGCCATCCATGCATTTTATGATTTTCCCGGTGGGTATCTCAGAGATACATAGCAATAGAAAATCTCACATAGCAATACAATAAACAACATTTTATTTTGGTTATGGTGAGATGTTTAGCCGCATAAGTATAGTTTATAATGATTGATTGTTACAAATACATAAGAGCATACACTAGTGCATTTTTTTTAGCAAATCTATCTATTCCAATACGTTTACGCTGATTTCGCCCTGTCAGTATTCTCGCAGCATATACGCATAAGTCTATACAAGGCAATGTGGCAGATACAGATAGGAAGAGTTTATGCTGATTCCATAAGTAAACAAAAAAGATAAATTTAATGAAAATAATGTTGACATTCTTTTATTACTGCAGAAGAATTTCGATACATTTCCCTTGTCCATTTTGTGCACGGGGATGTAACGTTTATCTGTAATATATTAATATATAATATTTTATTGATCAGGACATTTTGTTTTTTTTCGAGGTCATTTCAAGGAGCTGTCGGCGAAGGCTTTCGACGTCATAGGGGAGTTTCTGCAGCGGGTAAAGGAGGGAAAGCTGAAGAAGAAATAACAAACACTGTGAGAGTGCTCGAACGTTAGCTTTAAACCTGTATGTAAATAAAAAAAATCAACGATTTATAAAACCAATGATTCATGTTTATCTATAAATGTACTCTGGATATATTTACAGTAATGACAAAACATATGTAATGTTATGATTAATGTTTACGCGTATACCACGTTTGCTTCGTCGTGTAATAGAGTGTATAATTGGTGCACCAAATTGCTACAAATAGAAAGATGTTAATACTTGGAACATAAAAATTCCATCATAAATACAGTTTATATGATAAAGTGGTGTACAGGATTTTGTGTACATTAATAACAGCATGTATGACTGAATATGGGTGAACTCTGTCGGTCGTGCAATTGCAATTGTATTTGAGCACAGTGAAGGGACTGTTTTACAGGGGCGTCAATATAGAGGGGTGGGGTGGTATATGTACTCCATTTATTAGCAAGGGGTTGGGGATGTGATGGTCAATGGATTCGTCCCCCTGCTATTCAGAGAGTAATCATTATACATAGGAAATCAAATACATGTGTATTAAAAATTAGAATTATAGACTCTAGTTGCATTATGATTTTACTATGAAATATTATATATCTAAACCTTGATTAAAATTAACCTATACTCAAAACATAATACCTTATTTTCTAAAGCCTATACTTGATTGTAATAAAATACGAGTATGTCTGTTTGTGTTTACAGCAGTTACTTTTAACATATGTTCCAACTTAATTGTTTATCCCATGCCTGCAAGTCATCCCACACCCATGAAGATAAATTGACGCCACTGCTGTATAATACAAGACAGGAAATTTTATGTAGGATTATAATCTGGAACTTGATGGAACCTACTTTATTTGTCTTTTTTTTTGTCAAGTGCATAGAATTAAGCTAAGATTCCATATGCATAATGAGGATAGATTCGATATTAAACAAATGTGGAATGCGTATCCTGCAAAACGAATCGTTACATAAGGAATCTTACGTATTCCGAATGCTGAATCCGCACATAAGGAATTTCACTTTATTTATTTCATCAATACAGGTTTAAGCCGAATTCCACAGGACAAATTCCGCATTCCGTACACAAGGAATCTTGGTTTTATACTTTTATGAGGACTTGTTTTCATTTACCCTTACATAAATCATATTCACATAATTCAAATGGCAGAACATGAAAAATACAACCAGGTAAGGTGATCTTGACCAATCAATATGACAACTACCTGATATATGTTATGTGATCTTTTCTTAAATTTCATACAGGTTCATAAAAAATTGAAATAATATATGCCTTTTTCCAAGCTATTAATCCATTTGACTGAATTCTAAGTATCTAAGTAAAACCCATTCAAGAACACGGACACAGTTCACCTGGTTTATACGTTGTCCACAGTCCACGTGCATCTGTTTACCGTAATAGACTGCCTGACCACAGATGCATTATTGCGCATGCGCGACAATTTGAATACAACTAACCTATATAGCGTAATGAAGTAGTTCAAGAAGTTTCACAGTTTATTTATTATGTGTAATGACAGATATGCTTATTTTTGATAGTGGTTTTCATCCTAAAGGGGTCACTGTCAAATGAAAGGCGAAATGGAGCGATAGATTTTGTCGAATAAAGCATTTTGTGTTCATAATGAATTTCCACCTTTTTTCACTTGGATAACATTGTGCGGGCATCTGGCTACATTTTTTCCTCAAAGAATGATGACATTACTTGCTCTCAACCGGAAGATAAACGAACTTTCCCATGACAGGTGTGATTCAGTCATTGGACGATCTTTCAATGTGTAAACAGCTGTTGCAGGGGACAATGATTTGGTCCTTACCTTGTCCAGGCTGCGGTATATTACACTTTTGCTTCTTGGGTCCACTTGTCTTGTTCATTCGTTTCGCTCTCTGTTAAGGCTCTCTTCATTGGTTAATAGGTGTTGCCATGACACTGGGCGATGTCAGGAAAAGTCATTTCTTGAGCCAGCATACATTTTATAACATATGCTCCCTTCTACACTCCTCCCTCTTTCGAGGAAAAGGTGCTCACCATACTGCATGCAGATAATTCAAATGTTCACAAGTTTAGAGGAGAGAGCAAAGCCGCTCCTCTGTCCAGGTCGCAGATGATAAAAACATGAGAGAACCAGAGAGAAGTGCTAAGCTGTTCTCTCCGGTCAACTAATGACACTCCTCAACAGAATAAGGCAAAAAGCGTTGCTACATTGTGATTGGCCAGATGGAGCACGGTACTCTCACTGCACATGGAGCATGATCTGATTTTCCACCTCTTTTTAGCCTTTCGCCCTACCACTTGGATGGTTGAGTGAATCTCCTCCTCATTGTCTGGCTTGAAACTGGCCTCATCAACGGTATCCATATACACTGAATCTGAAAGAAGAAACTCTAAAAGGACCTTTACTCGATGTAACTAAAAAAAGGCCTTGTCCTATCTGTGGTGTTAGTAAGAATACCTTTACTAACAAAATCCTTGAGGCGAGGAGGGCGACGCACCTTCAATCCCCTGGAAGTTGTTCAGCTTGTATCCTCAGAACCGCTCATTCTGAAGATACATTGCTGTTGTTCTAAGTTGACATTGTCAGCCGTATCAGCTTCTCAGCCGACAGACAGATCTTGATGCGATTCTGGTAGAATCTTGCCGGCCAGAGGCACACCCAAAGTGCTGTCTGTGTTTTACCAGGATTATTTTGTTCAACCTTCCCAGCCTCTGACTGTGCCCTGGTGCCTGCCAAGGGTTCTATATCGCCATCTCTGACCTGATCATCAGTTATACCACCAAGAGGCCCCAGAGGGGTATCACCGTCATCCAATTCCCCCTGCTGATCTGACTCTATATTGTCTTTAACGTATTGATTCCAGATCTTATTCCTGGTCCCCTGGAACTAAAGGGGATCTCTTGATACTTGCAAGCCTTTAGGTTATCATGATTGACTATCTTTTGTGACTTTCTGGTCTAGATCCGGTATATTAGTGGCTTACTGACAGCCACCAAGAAGTTCGGGTTTTAGCTTGGGGCTCTTACCCTTGATGGTTGAGTTTTCCATATCGTACACTAGGTCACCTTGACTATAGAGGGCCTCATTATTCAACCTACTATCATAGGTCCTTTTTTGGTGTATGAGTGTTGCCTTCAAACGCTGGGTGCACCTCTTGGTGTATCCATGTTCTGCTATCCAACATTCTGGGTTCATGACGCAGTATTATCCTTGGCATCCTCCTTGATGATATCTGCAGGTTTTAAAACCTCTCGGCACAGCATAATTTGGTTGGCAATAAAAGCAGTAGAAAGTTCACCATCGCTTGCAGAGCAATAACGACCAGTGGAAGATCCTTTTTCGAAGCCCTGGTGTTCCCTCTAAGAGACAGCTTATGTTTTGAAGAACATTACGATTCTGTCTCTCAATCTGGCCCATAAAAGCAGGATGGTAAGGAGTGGTGCGCTTTTTGGCGATTCCAAGGGATGAGCAGAATGCCGAGAACAAGTTCAATTCAAAATGTCTTCCCTGGTCCGTGAACACCTTGAAAGGACACCCAAAGGTTACGACAAAGTGATGCAAGAACTTATGTGTCACTAACTCTTCCGTATGCTCAGGAATTGCTGCACATTCCAACCATTTAAGAAATTGGTCGCACATCATCAAAATAATCTTGTTTCCATCCTCACTGGTAGTAAATGGACCAACATATCAATGTTGACTCGCTCCATGTAAAAGCGAATATGGTACACTTGCAGTTCCGTGCTTAGATTTCACCGATGGCTTCTTGTTGCAATTGCAAACACCACAGAACATCACTTACAAAGCGCAATCTTTTCCAATATTGTACCACAGGAAGGACCTTTTCAAGCGACTATAAGTCTTGTCTCTTCCCAAATGGTCTGCTGTACGTGAATCATGACAGTAGTGAAACATTTCTTCTCGGAGGGATACTGGCACAACCAGATATAATTTCCGATCTCCCCTCCCACAAATAGAAGAGAGCACCGTTCTTTTGTATCTGGGACTTGCATATTCAAATATACTTGGTAGCAGGACTGCAGATTTACAACTCTGCTTGGGCTGGATCTCTTAACCGCCAACCGAATATTGGACTCAGGTCTGGATCCTCCTCTTGAAATTTTCGAAGTTCCTCAGAGGTATAAGGGAGCCTGTTTGAGAGTGATGTCTCACGGATTTGTCGTGTATCATCAGGCTATTCTTATGGAAGTCGCGGAAAGGACTTATACGGACCTAGCTCCTTCTGTTTGGCTCAGAATGCGGGTAAGCTCCGCCGAACCATCATCCTTGCCAACAGAGTTTTCCGCCCGATGGGAGCTTCAGTGATCTCTGTACTAGGCACTAAACTAAACTTAGCCGAATGAGCGTCAATTTCAAACAAGCTTTCGTTTTCGGTACAGCATCAACACACCACACGGATTGGTTGCAATTCAATCCAGGATCAATGACTTAAGTAGCTTCAATGGATTCAACATGATATTTACGCTGCAAAGTCACATGGTGGGTAGTTAAACTGATGACTTGAACATAAATTTGATTCAACACGAGAGTACAGGAAATGAGAACTGGTTCACAGTTATCCCTTGGCTGAACAATATAATCGTAAATCTCTGGATCTCCTTGTGTTATCTTCACAGGAACAAGAATTAAAAAACGGAAAAGTCTTCACCTCCCACATTTCTCTACGATGATGCAGCTATGCGTCGCCAGGCACCCAAATGATGTTCCTGGCGAGATCTACTTCATATTTGTGCCCAGACGAAAAATCAAGGCCAAGAAGCACTGGATCTGTGACATGGGCCACGTAAACTTCCGAGTCATATTCATGTTACCCGACTTTAATTCTAAATCCACGAACTTTTGTAGTAGGAATTTGGACCCAATCTTTTTAAAGCTAAATTATGAAGTAATTCAACTTTTTCTGGTAATGTTTTAACCAGAATTATATTTACTTGCGCAGCAATGTCAACGACCGCCGAATGGAAATTCTATTTACTGATACAAGGACAATTAAACTCGGTCCTTGATTAACTGATACAAGGACAAATAAACTCGGTCCTTCAGATTTCCTTACCAGAATCTAAGGGAAATATTCACTTTCTGCATTTGATTCTAAGGCAGGATTTTTGGACTGCTTACTTTCATTGTGTTTTCTAATTAGCAGCAATTCATCCCCTTCGCTGCCTGAAGTGACTACTTTGATTTTCTCTTGGCCAAATTCCTAGTGGGTGGAGCGCTGCCTTCTGGCACCACTCCTACTCTCTTAAATCCGCCTTTTTTGATCCGCTAGGGCGACCCTAGGCTGTGGAAAATCCTTTCTCAGATGTCCTTTCTCATGACAGTTGAAGCATTTAAGGGTTGCCAGGCGAGTAGGCGACTGCAGTTTTGGCGATCTTCTAGTGATCGACGTGGAGGTGTCCGTGAATGAATGATAGATCTCAACATTGATTCCAAGTTTACCATACGACTGTTTAACTCTTTCCGAAGAGTGTGAACCTAAGACTGTTGATTGCTAGAAGGATCTTGCTTTGGCCTCAGGCTTTCCGGTCTACTGATACTAGCTGAACGAAAAACTGGAAGTTCTTTGGACTCACTTCAAAAGTCCTCAACAATGCTTACTTTGGGAAATGATAAATTAGTAGTTCCACACAATGACTTCCTGTTATAAATTCGTTTACACATTTAAAAGCTCTGTATATCGTCTAAGGGCATTTCATAATTGTGATTTAAGTTGCCTTTTTTATCATTTTACAACCACGTAAAAATGTTCAACCATGGTAGACTCTTTTGCTCCTTTGTAGCCTTCCAGGGCCTGCATGTTGACCCTCTAACTGAACTCTTCCATTCATCATCCCTCTGCTTAATGAAAAGTAGCAGTCTCCTTGCCGAAGGCGTGGTCTTATTGAAGCCGAGTCTGGAATCCAGTTCTTTGCGAAGAGTCTTGTAATCTATAGAGATTTCCATTTCTCTCACGAAATGTAATGTTTTTCCTGATAGATATCCACCAGGGCACCAGCTTTCTTTTTATTTGACCATCCGTACCGTCTGCTAGGCGTTCAAATTGTAATAAAAAAGAGTGCCACGTCTTATCACCAATAAATGCTGGTAGTGTTTGTGCCCGAGGGACTCTGGTAAGGCCTTCTTTGTCACCTAGGTGGCGTACAACTATCGCATGATCCTGAGGTATCTCTTTGATGGTGCCTGTGTATCCTCTCATGTCTCCTAGTATGCCTGCTCTTCTCTCGACTAATTCTTCTGCTGTGGTAACAGTGACACCCAGATCTATCACAAGATGTATCACTGGTAATGCGGTGGAAACGTCGACCTCTCGTCTCTTTCGAGTCCAGGCGGCGATAGCCTCGAGTACCGCATTCTTTCTTCACTACTGCTACTGCTAGCACTACGGTTGAGACGGTCGCCTCGATGGAGGAAAGGGTGCGCTGGGGCTGGTATCCCCTTCGCTTGCACGGTCATGGCTATATATGACTACTGCTACTTGGTGAGCGATTGCGTGGCTCAGCGTACCGGTAATGACCAACTAAGTCTCTCAATTAAATACCAGGGACATACCTTTTCTGCTGGTGGCTTCAAAGTCTTTTGGTCCTGTCTTTCGGGACATTTAACAGGGGTCTGCATTCTCGTCATCCCCGACGGAATGGACGTCCCGTCACGTCCGGGTTCTTTTGAACGGTAGACCAAACTGGCTAAGTCCACACATACACTCCAAAAGATGAAAAAGACATGAGTAAACAAAACAATAAAATATATTAAAAGTACACTTATATTTCTCTGGAGAGGCGTTCACACACACACATATATATATATATTTAAATTAATAAATATATATATATCGATGACCACAAGAATCCACATTATTAAACAAAATCATTACGTCCTGATTACTTCTCTATGTACAATGCACACGAAAGTTCATTTACTTACACGGCTCCCGATCACATGGCCGACGCACACACTTGACACTGTAGTGTCCGCTCCTTTTTCAGTCTGCCTCAACTGTGTTCATAAACAGGATCTCTCCAGCGCTTCACGATCCTAATTCACACTGTACTTAACGCGCTCGCCCCTCAAGGCAAATTCCAGAAAGCACTGACAGATAGGCTCACAACCCTCTCTGTAGGAACACTGAAGAAATGTCTTTCACAGCAGATGTCTCATCCAGCACTAAGTACCTGAATATGCCCTCGCACGACAATATTCAGTACCACACACGTTTCACGTGTATACTGTCCCGGTCTTTTACTGGCCCCCACAACGGTTGAAACTCATCGCCGGATTACAAGTCCTTCAGTCAGTCATAACGATATACACTCCCAAATGCGTTAGAGAGGTATCGACGTGGCCGTCCCCAGACACTTACGTTTTACGCTCAGGAACATCGTCTCTTAGCTGATCAGATACTGGCAAATACGGACCCGCCTCTGGACCGCAGACAACCGTCACACTACAACAAAGTGACTTAGGCGATTGTAAGAGAACCTATTATCCATGGCTTATATACGCCTGCTGACGCCTCCAGAGAGCAAACCATGAGAAAAACAAATATGCAGGTTCGTTGCCTTTAATGTCTATTGTAAACAATGTTGCTATAGGAAACTTCTAGACATAATTGGTTCCCACGGAATTAAACCGGTTTGAAACTAACATCAAATGAAACACCCGGTTTTCCCTAAACTAAATTCTCACGCTAACATCTAAACATGATATTCCACATTGAATTACAATCAATTACAAAAACGATCATCTGGATATATTGTTACGGAACCTAATATAAACAGATCACGTATGCATGATGAACACAAATTTTGTAATGGAGATAAAAAAATCAGATTCTGTAACTCTAGGCAGCGGGAAATGTCTAGGGGAATGAATAAAGAAGTCAGTGGTTTTTTGTTAACAAATAACTATAATTTATTCCTAAAACAATCCTAACAATACAATACACTAAATCAATACAATTATACAGTGAAACAGCGGTAAAGCAACTAGTCAATACAGAAAGATAATGGTACAATACCTGGATACCAACAGTGTCACCAAGATAAGTCCTTTGAATGTAGACTCTCGGAGAATGACAGTCCAGTGGAAAGTTCTTGCAACAACACAGAAAGTAAACTAAAGTCCAAATGTATAGAATCCAGGAAAGGTCTTGAAAAATCTATAATTGCCGCATTCGTAGGATGAGGGCCTGACACACGCTTCTGCGTCCGCTGGAATCTGCTCTGCTGTCTTCCTTCTGGTTCTAAAGAACAGCCCTTTATATTCCTTCACACTCTAAGCCGGGAACTTTTTTCTTCTCGAACAGTCTTACGGATCCTCCCAACACAGTAAACACGCATTTCAGGAATTCTCTAGACAGACATATCCGCGTGTCTCTACACATACCAGGCTAATCACGTGACCTACGACCAAGCGTGAAAACTCAAGGCCCACATGACAACGAGAGTTCAACCAGTACGGAATGTAACAACAACATGAGTTGCGCCCGTGTCACATAATAGAGCACCTGTAATACTCCCCCTCCTGTAAGAAATAAGAAAGTTTTAACGGAAAACTTTCTTTTTGTGATTACAATCACTAAAGGTTTTACAAAATCTCAAAATCAAATTATCTACAACATCACATAAACATCCTGTTTACAACATTTCATAAACATCTCAATAAGCAATCAGCAAGTACATGGTCTTTCCCTTTAATGTGTATGATATCAAGATTATAATCCTGTAAGAACAAACTCCATCTCAACAATCTCTGAATTTTACACTTCAACTTGTTCATGAACGTGAGGGGATTGTGATCAATGAAGACAATGATAGGCCTGACTGATGAAGTAACATAACTTCAAAATGTTGCAACGCCAAAATCAAAGCCTAACATTCTTTTTCATAGTGGAGTAGTTTTTCTGGTTTTGCATTAAACTTTCTTGAGAAATAACAAATTGGATGATCTATGCCATCATTGCCTTCTTGTAACAACACAGCACCAGCAGCAGTATCACTAGCATCTATATACAGCTAACTTAAAAAGGTACAGAAAAGTCTGGGGCTGCTAAAACTGGTGAACTTTGCAGAATGGCTTTCAAATTATGAAATGCATTTTCACACTGAACATTCCATACAAACCTTTGTTTCTTCTTTAACAAATTAGTCAAAGGTTCAGCTACAGCAGCAAAATTTGGACAAAACTTCCTGTAGTACCCAACCATACCAAGAAAACGCATTATTTGCTTTTTGTTTTCTGGTCTAGGGAATGCAGAAATAGCACTTATCTTAGCATTAACAGGTTTTACCTGACCCTGCCTTACAATATGACCCAAAAATGTTACTTGTGCATGACAAAACTCAGATTTCACTAACTTGACGGTCAGACGTGCTTCACTGAGTCTTTCGAAGAGGTTGCGAAGAATTTGCAGATGTTTCTCCCAGGTGTCGCTGTACACGATGAGGTCATCAATATATGCGTCGCAGCCCTGAATGTCCTTGACAACCATATGGATGAGGCGCTGGAATGTGTCTGGCGAGTTCTTCTTGCCAAACGGCATAACTTAATATTTGTAGAGTCCTTGCGGCGTCACAAATGCGGACACTTCTTTCGCTCGTTCTGTCAGCCGAACTTGCCAGAATCTTTTTAACAAGTCAAACTTGGAAACATATCTGGAGCTACCGACTCTATCAATACAATCATCGATCCTCGGAATTGGGAACGTGTCAGTCTTGGTGACAGATTTCAGTTTTCGATAATCTGTGCACATACGGTAACTTCCATCAGGTTTTGGCACAAGAATACATGGTGAACTCCAGTTACTGTTACTAGGCTCAATAAAAATCATTGTCCAGCAAATATTGAATCTCATCCTGTAGATACTTTTGCTTTTCTGGATTCAGTCTATATGGATGTTGCTTGACTGTGCTTGCCTCACCAACATCGACGTCATGGCACAACATGTTAGTTCGCGTCGGAGTGTCACCAAACAAATGTTCATAATTCCGCCGCAGGTTCTTGAGGGCTTGTTATTCTTATGCGGTAAGGTGTAACAGTTTGGTATCCAGGTTTTTAAGCACGTCTGGGTTTTTAATGGTACTGTACCAGACTGAATGTTTACATCACACTTACAATCAGTTTCTACTTTAACTGGGTCAGGGTCGGTGTTTACACAATTAACAGCAGTAACATTTGTACAACATCTGATGTGCTATTTCTATCATAATATAGTTTCAACATGTTTTCATGGCACAGTTGTTCCTTCTGACGTCTATCTGATGTCAACAGTATGTAATTTAAATCACTGACTTTCTTGTCAACAATGTAAGGATCAAAATACCTAGCTTGCAGTGGTCTGCAAGGGATGGGAAGTAAGGCAAGGACCTTTTCACCAGGCTCAAACGTCCTACTAACAGTGTGCTTGTCATACTTTGTTTTCATTTTACTTTGTGCAGATTTTAGATTTGACTTTGCAATCTCACAAGCATTAAGTGCGAAAGTCTGTGACATTATGCAGTAAACTAAGAGAATCAGGATTTTCACACAAGAGTTTTTCTTTAAGCAGTTTCAATGGTCCGCGAACTGAGTGACCAAAAAATTGTTCAAAGGGACTGAAACCCAAGGACCCTTGAAAGGATTCTCTGACAGCAAACAACAATAGGTGAATTCCTTCACCCCAGTCTTTCTGTGTGTCATAGCAATAAGTTCTGATCATGTTTTAAAATGTCTGGTGAAAACGCTCGAGGGCGCCCTGATTTTCAGGATGGTATGGCGAAGAGCTGAACTGTTTTATACCTAGCTCAAGCATAACTTGTTGGAATAAGCCAGACATAAAATTAGACCCTCGGTCAGGTTGGATGGATTTTGGTAGGGCTGTATCAATATATCGATATATCGATACGAATCGATACACGACATCGATACGATAACCGAAATGCGTTGCATGCTGTTTTGGTCGTATCGATTGCTTGCTAATGAATAGCATTCAAACTCCAACTTTATAAATAACCATGACGATATATAAATCTAAATGCACTGCAGCCTATATATTTGTTGCTTTGGCTTTTAAGACTTGTAAATAAATGTATATACGCATGCACGTCAGTACTTCCATTACAAGCAGGCGCATGTGAGCGATAATAGGAGAATGATAATAGCGTTTATCTTTATTAATGAAATCGATATTCACATCACATATTGCTACTAGGAACAAGGTACATTCACGTATATATCCTTTATATATATATGTCATTTAATCTCTATTTTTTTGTTTACGCAGCCGGTCATAGGTTACTCGGAACTCCCGCGTTCGACATCAGATGTCAAATAAATGGTTAAAGCCTGGGGACACATCCTGTACAAACAGGAGAGTGACTAATGGGATTCATATTCACAGAATTGTACAAAACTGTGTTATTATATGACATAAAATAACAGCCTATGATCTTCCCCACCAAATGCAATAAAACATGTTTGTGCGGGGGGGGGATGCTAAGGGCTAAAAGAAGATCGAGATTTTGCTAGTCTTGATTGGATAGATTTTTATAATTAAAAGCAACTGGTTTGATTATTTTTTGTACATAAAGCTTAACCTGCTTAAGTGCATAGCATACTAAATATGTTGTATGTTAAAATACGTATTGTACCGGAAGAGGCGGACCGATACCCAGCCCTAGATTTTGGTAATCCCAAAGTTGTAAAAAACTTGGTCAGAGCTTTTACAACACTTTTGGCATTTATTTTGCTCAATGGTATTGCCCCAGGGAACCTGGTAGATGTGCACATGATTGTCAGCAATTATTCATGTCTAGATTTTGTTTTCGGCAGTGGTCCTACACAATCAACAATAATCCTACTGAAAGTATTCATGTCCAGATTTTGTTTTGGGCAGTGGTCAAACACAATCAACAAAAATCCTACTGAATGGTTCCTCGAAAGCAGGAATAGGCCTAAGTGGGGCCTTAGGAGGATTCTGATTAGGCTTGCCTACCATCTGGCATGTATGGCATGATTTACAATAATGTACAACATCCAGAGGTCAGGCCAATAGAAGTGTGTACTAACTTTCTGATAAGTTTTATTTATACCTAAATGGCCAGACAAAGGAGCCTCATGTGCCATGCTTAGAACGTCACTGCGAAAGCTTTTGGGCATCACTATTTGATGTTTGATGGCCCACTCATCATCAGCGCATACATCAGGTGGTCGCCATTTACGCATAAGCACTCCATTTTTTACATAGAAACAAACTGGGTTCTGTGACAGCTCATCTTTAGAAACTGCCCTGGGAAACAAACATGAAATATCAGAGTTCTTATGCTGTTCCGCGATAAGTTCTGACCTTGAGAATGCTGCATCCTGTACGGGCGAGTCATTAGACGAGTCACTAGTGACTCCCAGAGTGTTATTATCTGGACCATTATCCTCATGTGTTTTTTTCTTGGCCATACATCTAGTTACAGCACATGAAGGATACAAACCAGGAATTTCCTGACTTTCCGGATCAGTGTCCTGATCAAGTGACGGCTTTTCTGTCACTATTGGCACAGGCTGTACTTTATCACCTGCAACATCATTGCCTAGTAGCAACTGAATTCCCTTAAAGGGTAAAGTAGTTCTTATGCCCACAGTAATATTCCCAGAAATCAAATCTGACTTTAAATGGATACTGTGAAGCGGAACTGAAGTGTGCCTGTCTGAAAACACACCATTAACAAGCGCATGTGCACCAGAAAAGGACCTATAAGAAAATGGCAAAGTGTTTGCTTACATGAGAGTCTGGCCTGAACCAGTGTCCTTCAAAATTCTAATAGGGGTAGAATCTGAAAAATCACTTGAAAGTGATACAAAACCATCATGTATAAATGGCTCCAATAACTCCATTTCGGAGTCAAGAGAGGAATCTACTACCTCAACCTCATCAAACAAAGAACTGACATTGAAGGTGTCAGTCATAAACTTTGTTTCAAGGTCATCTGAGGAATCTACATCCTTACCAAACTCCTAATGGGAGTCAACAGAGGAATTTTCCTCAGCAGAAACAAACTTCTGTTTGTCATAAGAGGACCTGGCCTCATTTGAAATACTCTCGCAAGAGTCATAAAAGGACTTAGCCTCATTTAGATAACACTCCTGGCAGGAGTCCTGAAAGGACCTAGCCTTATTTCATTCCTCGCAGGAACCAACTGAGGTTTGTACCCTACAATCTACGGATTCTTCTTTGGATTTTGACGGCACTTGGGCATCCGTAGCATCAAATTTTTTATTTGAGTCAACAAAGGAGTTGTACCCCTTATTTACATGAAAAGAGCCTGGCTCTTGTACTATGCTTTGCATAGATTTTGAAACAAAACCAGAAGGTTTGCTATTTGTTTTTTTTTTCGCAAGTTTCCAGCAGTCAGATATTAGATGACCTTCCTTCTCGCAGTAATTACAGATTTTCTTTGAGAATGACTGGTCTTTGTTGGACTTAGACACAGTAGACATGGACTGAGGTGTAGCTATGGGCTTTGCTGAACTATCAGGACTACTAGTACGGTGAGACTGCGCTGTAAACTTCTTTTGACCATACTGTTTTACATTCTTATTTGTGAATGACTGGTTTGATTTGCTAGTAAAGGACATTTTGCATGTCAATGAATAATCATCAGCTAATTGAGCAGCAATGTCAAGTGTTTCAGCACTTTTCTCATCGAGAAATGTTTTAACATCTGCATTAATGCAGCGCTTATATTCTTCAAGCAAAATCAACTGGCGCAAATTGTCATAATCTTTCATTACATTTTTAGAACTACACCAGCGATCAAACAACTGCTCTTTTGTCCTTGCAAATTCGACGTAGGTCTGATTTTTGCGCTTTTCTCAATTTCGGAATTTCTGGCGGTAGGCCTCTGGAAATAACCGTTGTACCAGGTCATAGTCAGCAGCAGCTTCTACTGAAAGCTCTGTATAAATTTCTCTTGCCTTGCCAGTCAATACACTTTGTAACAACATAGTCCAATTTTCCTTAGGCCATTTAAATTTTCAGCTACCTTCTCAAAGTGCAAGAAATATTTATCAACCTCTTTTTCTTGAAATGGTGGGACAAGTCTAATGTGTTTAGTAACATCAAAACTGTGAGTTGGGGCAGCACGTAGACTATGTTCTAGTTTTTAAGTCTTTCTAACTCCAGTCGTTTTAATTCAATTTCTTTTTCTAGTCTTTCTCTTTCTAACCGTTCTTCCCTCTCTTTTAATGCTAGCTCATGTTGCATTTCCAACTTTTTAAATTCTAGTTGCATAGCAAGGCTATCATTTTTTTATGTTTCAACTTCAGTCTCTTTAATTAAACCTTTGCTAATGTCGCGGACAGGGGGTAAGGCAGGTCCGCTCCATGTCAAAGGAAGAACCTAAGACAAAGTGGATGGATGAACTTTATTCTGAAGAAGAAAGACCGTGGTCAGCTTGTTGCCAACAAGAGGAGCAAGGCTGGACTCGAACATTCAATTGATCGAACAGATATTATAGGTTACAATATTCGTATATCAGTCTACAAATATTTTAGTTTTAATTAAGTTTCATGGCTAACTGTGTAGTGTAAGCTCCATATGTCTCATACGTATTACTATTAATCTTAAATCGCATAGGTAGCTTATACACCCATTATACATGGATTATACATTATACATAGATACACTTATTTATGAATATATTCATATATGGCATATGAAAGCTATTAATGCAACCATATCAGTATGTCATGACTTCACAATCCTACATAGCATTAGTACAGACCTCACATCAAATTAATCTGAACACGGGCCTATCTAAATGATCTGTTTCCCTTGTCAGATATACTATGGATATTTATGACGAAATAAACGTTCTAAAATTTAAGGAGATGGGGTTTTGTGCCTTCATAATAGTTACAGCGAAATATGAATGATTGCGTGGAGGTTAGATGGCGGGCCCGTCAGGGAGAATGTCTGTTAAATGCAATAGACTACGGCGTATACTATCTTCTCTCTACCACTTAGATCATGACCCTAAAGAAACGTAGGGTCACATAATTCCCTGTGAAATTAGTCTAATGGAAAAACTCCCGGCTTAGCATGATGTAAACATCATGGTTACACATTAAATAAATTAATCTGGGTAATAGGTTTTGAGGCTATGAGACACCTGTCTTTGGCGCGTAATTCGTGCAGTGAGGGGGCTGAACGCGGAGGAATCGTGCTAGAAGTTATGCTGCCCCAAAAGTAAACACATCAGGATCTGAGCGATGGGTATGGAATATGGATAAACAATTTACTAATCGAGGTGAAATGGAGGCGTGGGAGCAAGCTAGAGGCGTGAATCTATACAGCTAAACCGGCATCACTTTGTACAGTGCTCTTTTAAGCGCACTACTTTGGTTGGCGGAAGGTAAATAAAAATGCATCAACAAAACAGAAAAAAAGTTCTCAGCTGGATGGCGATGAGCGAGAGGTAAGTGGTATCCTAGTAATTTCAGTCTAAATTCTTTTAAAAATTATTGACAGTTAGTTATGATGTAGGAAAACTATCTTATAAAAGCTTAATACCTTATCTTGCATGAGCTGTCATAGTAAATCTATCGTAACACTTGTGAAACTCGTTTCAATGAGAAAACCTTCGTATCACTATCAGTAATGTTATTGTTCTTAAATGAACGTAGAAGAATAACATTGTAACGCTACTGTTACTGCTAACTGATAATTCTTATATATTTTATTACTTAATTATACCACTGATTAATCTGGTTTAAGTAAACTATATCCCGTATAGCGGATTTGAAAGTTTAAGTGATATTGCACTATAAATTCGGGTTTAACGAAGGGAGCTGGAAGGCGGATTAGTACAAACCTCGGCGGTCAGATGGCAGCACCGGCAGCATCGTGTAACAGGACTATAATACGTCAAATGGACTCATTCGCTTGGTAAAATGTTATACTGAGGGATTCACGTGAATCGTAATTAATAATCGTTATTAATAATCAAAGAATTTGTTTGCACCTTTTGTGTTAATATTTAACATTTAAAATGAGGACTATTTTTGGAAAGAATAGACATAATAAGAATGTTATTGTATGTTTGGATGGAATTCCAATAGAAGGAATTTACATAAACCTTTCGTAATAATAATACATACATCCCGTATGTGAAACGCGGGGATGAAAGAGTGATTAGTACATTAGTTTCACTCTTGACTGCCAGATGGCGATACTGTTGACTACTGGCCTAATCGATGCCTTTGGACTAAACATATATTTATGAGACCAAAAAAAAATATAATTATATAACTATCTATAATAATACGTGGCAGGCGGTTCTGTCACTGTACAACTAGTTACTAGTTGTGGCTGGTGTGAACGGTTGTACATACCGACCGAAACGGACGCTAAAGACCTTCCTGCAGCCGGGGGGGGGGGGGGGGGGAGAGAGAGAGACACGTGCTTACCAGCCTACTAAAGTGGCCGATTTTTAAGTAAAATAGACTGGGAAATGTATACTAAACCCTTGCAGTTAACCCAACATATAAATGGACGCAATATACGAGATGCCTGCACGAGATAACTGACTGTTCTATTTCTTAAAAAAATAAATAGGATATACCTGGGAAAAACTGACATATTCTCTGTATTCTTAACCATACAAGAAATGCGAAACCAATATATTGGTATTAAACCGACATTCTAGGCCTTGAAACATTCATTAATAATAATTATTCCTCCACTTTAGGGGATCGGGGCAATAATATACGGTTCCTACCTGAAGAAGAAAGACCGTGGTCAGCTTGTTGCCAACAAGAGGAGCAAGGCTGGACTGACGTGACAGTTCCGAGACCTCGTGGACGTTCCGGAGCTGTCACGCCTCATTGCCCAAACCACCCCAAAACCGGTCCGACAAAACATCGTATTCTTTCTCCCAGGATTTTCGCCGGCCACGTATGCAGGCCATACTACGCAAGGGAAACCGTTTAATGACCCTTGACCAGGAGGGACTTTACTCGAGTGTCACTCCGGATTGACAGACAAAATGAAAAAAAAAAACATGGGGGTTAATTTCCCCGTGTTACACCCTCCCCCTGTTCGAAAAAGTTGTCGACCCGACAACTAAAGTAATTGGTAGTAAGATTCTGGAGTACCTGGCTTCCTCGTATAGATGAGGAGGGATTCTCCGATAGGGTTCTTTAAAGGGCGTTTCATCGGTTAAGACAATCCGGTGTTAGATTTTATCAGTTCGGCCAATGTCTGATTCATTAACAGAGAAGACAGAGGTCCAAGTATTTAAGAGACTTAAAACTTTACGACGCTCTTCCTCAGACAATGAGGTTCCAATATTAAAGTGGTCATTGACGCCTTCAGGGACAGGGACGCCTTCAGGGACAGGGATAGGATCCTGAGTAAATGAAGGTATTACTGAGGCGACCTGTAGCGAACAAAGCAAAGCTTTCGCTGGAATAGTAATTGGACTAGCTGTCAAATTGGAAATTTTAACATCGACCCGTTTACTGGTTTTGTTTTTAAAATTTACCTGCATGAATATGGGGTCCAAAACTAGTCCGGCAGGTAACTGACCTTCTGGTTCGGTGACTACGCTGGTTTTGCCATATGTACATGTTCGTGTTACTCCGGGTACAAAACAGCTATGATGGGCAGGTATGAGGACCTGTTTGTTGCACATTACTCTACCTACTGGTTTGGATGTTATACAATTGGAAAGACAATGGTTTTTGCAAGCCAATCGCCAGGGATCAGATAGCCCTGCGGTTTGAACAAACCTTTGTCCCTTGATTGCCCTTAGTTGTCGGACACAAGGTTTAATGATGTTTTGCCCAATTACAAAAGGGGTGGTCATGTTAAAGCTGGTGTCTTAAACAAGTAAGACTGGAGTGGGAAAAATAGTATCCTGAAGGATTGAAGGGAAGTTTACCTCTAACTCCACAATTCCTAAATACTCCAGTTTTCCTCCGCCAGCTACTTCAACCTCCAATACTTGGTCAACGGGCAATATAGGACAAGATGTTAAGTATTTCTTGCAAAACCACTCAGAAACAGTAGAAATGGCCGAGCCAGAATCAATTAAACCTGTGGTAGGAGTATCATTTGCCATAAGCCCTACCCGATCAACATTACCTACCAGCTCTACCGGAATTGTTGTGGGGACACGCTTCTCACCTGCAACCCCCCACCGACTGCTGCAGGCGGACTTTAGTTTAACGGCCGGCCGTTCACATCCCTACGGGCGACACAATCACGCAGAATGTGGTTGTTCCTTTTACACCGGCTACAAAATAATTGGCTGGGACCTTTAGGAGTGCTGCCATTGGTACTGCCAGGAGAAGGATTAGTAAGTGGGGCCGCTTTACTGTGGTAAGAACCTTTTTCTTCCAGTTTACTCAGTCTGGTTTCTAGAGCTTCTAATTTTTTATTACAGTATCTACGGCCTGTGCCAAATCTACATTCGTCTGTTGTTGTATTGGGGTTATACCTTTTCCAGCCTGACTGGGAGTGGACACCCTGACGGACGAAGGGCCAGATGCCGATAGATCCCCCTTGTACTCTACCTCCAGCTCTCTGGCAGAACTAAATAATTCGTCAAAGGGCCTGCCTGTTCGTAAGGGTGCTCGCAAAGCCTCTTTAACTTTGGAGTATGTGGGGTGCAGGCCATACCAGAATCTAGACCTGAGGCTGTTGTCAGCCTCAGTGGGAGTAATCAACCCTCTGCCCTTAAGTGAATGTAGTAACTTTTGGAGGCGACACCCCCACTGAACAATGTTCTCCCCGGGGCCCTGCTGAGCACTGTAGTACTGTTCACGCAGCAAATTAAAGTCTACTACTTCCCCAAACATTAAATCGAATTGCTGAAGTAAACTAATGACATTTGTCCCGGGGTCAGAGCATACAAGAATTTCGGCGGCTGTACCCCGAAGGGACAGCCTTACCACCTCCTCCACCTCACCTCTATGATAGTGGGGGTTATCCAGAAGGCCTTGAACTTGGAATCGCCATTGGCTATATGACAGATCCTTTCCTGGATCTCCGGAAAAGGTCGGGAGACGAGGACGTTGGGTAACTGTATACGTATGTACTGGAGGGGCTTGTACCCCAGCCACTCTGCCGTCAAGCTTGGATTTTAATTTAGCCAAATTCTCAGGGCTGAGTGTATCTAGAAGGTTATCTAGGGGGTCAGAGTCCAACAACGTGGTTATAATAGGTTCATCTGACTCTACTGCAGGAGACAGAAGAAGTTTAACCGGCTCCACTTGGGCCGACAACTTAACCGAACTCAAGGTGCCCTTGGCAGTGGCGACACTAGTGGAAGAAGCGTACACTACATACCATGTGTCGGTGGACACCAAAATCGCCTCCACAGTGCCGACAGAACCGAAGTGTGCCTCAAGTTCGGCCCTCTTCACATCCTCGGGTAAGGATTTCACTACCAAGGTGCGAGGATACCTCATGGCTAGGGACTGTTACTTTATCCTAAATATTACCTGGAACGTACAGGTACTCTATATCAACTTAATATTGCCTTATACTGAATATTACATGGAAAGTACAGTATAAATACTGAATATTACATGAAAAGTACAGTTACTTTATACTAACTATTACATGTACTGAATATTACATCTATTTCAGATACCCGATTCTAAGTACCCTTGGTGAAAAAGGAAGAGAAGTTACAATAATAATATCTAATATCCTACTATCTCTACTGCCTGGAGAAAATGCCCAAAAGTCTTACCTGGCATAGACACCACACTGGCAGGTTACCAAGGAAAGGTAAGGCTACTTAACTGCACATTATGATACAAATGATTATATCTTAAGACCATGAAAACTTACTGTATTCAAAACTATCTTAACACATCTATATGCCTGGTGCATATCACGGAATCTCTTCGAGTACAGGTCTATATGCCTACTGCAAATACGTTTAAAAAATTACAGAATTATGTGAATCTGGTGCATATCACCATTGTATATTATCACCCTTTTATAGGATAAAACACTATACGAGGTATATATATATATACGATGTCCTTGTAGTGTCCGTTTGCGCTTTTGCAAGCGCTGAAGCGCCACCCCGTCGCACTGGCGATGGACCTGTCCATGTAAAGAGTTACGTAGATGTTAGTTTCGACACCAGACGCTTGGCCGGCCCCAGCGCCCAGTCACTTGAAACAGTTCACTACACTGTCTCCAACAAGCAGACCGACGAGCACAGTTAATCGCGAAGGCGTGGTGGGTGATCACAAACAATAAATATGGAATATATCAGTCAGTTGGTTGGTGTACACATACCAGCAGGATCTGATAGTCCCACAAGAAGATACAGCATAGGCTGTCAGGGCGAAACATCTGCCACTACAGGACACAGGACAAATCGCTCAGGATGATTTACGCCAGACCACAAAATCCGGGATGTCCGTTCCTCCTATCATCACATCCTGCAGGCTGCGCCATTTTGTCGCGGACAGGGGGTAAGGCAGGTCCGCTCCATGTCAAAGGAAGAACCCAAGACAAAGTGGATGGATGAACTTTATTCTGAAGAAGAAAGACCGTGGTCAGCTTGTTGCCAACAAGAGGAGCAAGGCTGGACTCGAACATTCAATTGATCGAACAGATATTATAGGTTACAATATTCGTATATCAGTCTACAAATATTTTAGTTTTAATTAAGTTTCATGGCTAACTGTGTAGTGTAAGCTCCATATGTCTCATACGTATTACTATTAATCTTAAATCGCATAGGTAGCTTATACACCCATTATACATGGATTATACATTATACATAGATACACTTATTTATGAATATATTCATATATGGCATATGAAAGCTATTAATGCAACCATATCAGTATGACATGACTTCACAATCCTACATAGCATTAGTACAGACCTCACATCAAATTAATCTGAACACGGGCCTATCTAAATGAGCTGTTTCCCTTATCAGATATACTATGGATATTTATGACGAAATAAACGTTCTAAAATTTAAGGAGATGGGGTTTTGTGCCTTCATAATAGTTACAGCGAAATATGAATGATTGCGTGGAGGTTAGATGGCGGGTCCGTCAGGGAGAATGTCTGTTAAATGCAATAGACTACGGCGTATACTATCTTCTCTCTACCACTTAGATCATGACCCTAAAGAAACGTAGGGTCACATAATTCCCTGTGAAATTAGTCTAATGGAAAAACTCCCGGCTTAGCATGATGTAAACATCATGATTACACATTAAATAAATTAATCTGGGTAATAGGTTTTGAGGCTATGAGACACCTGTCTTTGGCGCGTAATTCGTGCAGTGAGGGGGCTGAACGCGGAGGAATCGTGCTAGAAGTTATGCTGCCCCAAAAGTAAACACATCAGGATCTGAGCGATGGGTATGGAATATGGATAAACAATTTACTAATCGAGGTGAAATGGAGGCGTGGGAGCAAGCTAGAGGCGTGAATCTATACAGCTAAACCGGCATCACTTTGTACAGTGCTCTTTTAAGCGCACTACTTTGGTTGGCGGAAGGTAAATAAAAATGCATCAACAAAACAGAAAAAAAGTTCTCAGCTGGATGGCGATGAGCGAGAGGTAAGTGGTATCCTAGTAATTTCAGTCTAAATTTTTTTTAAAATTATTTACAGTTAGTTATGATGTAGGAAAACTATCTTATAAAAGCTTAATACCTTATCTTGCATGAGCTGTCATAGTAAATCTATCGTAACACTTGTGAAACTCGTTTCAATGAGAAAACCTTCGTATCACTATCAGTAATGTTATTGTTCTTAAATGAACGTAGAAGAATAACATTGTAACGCTACTGTTACTGCTAACTGATAATTCTTATATATTTTATTACTTAATTATACCACTGATTAATCTGGTTTAAGTAAACTATATCCCGTATAGCGGATTTGAAAGTTTTAGTGATATTGCACTATAAATTCGGGTTTAACGAAGGGAGCTGGAAGGTGGATTAGTACAAACCTCGGCGGTCAGATGGCAGCACTGGCAGCATCGTGTAACAGGACTGTGTAATACGTCAAATGGACTCATTCGCTTGGTAAAATGTTATACTGAGGGATTCACGTGAATCGTAATTAATAATCGTTATTAATAATAAAAGAATTTGTTTGCACCTTTTGTTTTAATATTTAACATTTAAAATTAGGACGATTTTTGGAAAGAATAGACATAATAAGAATGTTATTGTATGTTTGGATGGAATTCCAATAGAAGGAATTTACATAAACCTTTCGTAATAATAATACATACCTCCCGTATGTGAAACGCGGGGATGAAAGAGTGATTAGTACATTAGTTTCACTCTTGACTGCCAGATGGCGATACTGTTGACTACTGGCCTAATCGCTGCCTTTGGACTTAACTTATATATTTATGAGACCAAAAAAAAATATAATTATATAACTATCTATAATAATACGTGGCAGGCGGTTCTGTCACTGTACAACTAGTTACTAGTTGTGGCTGGAATAACCCCTGGTGTGAACGGTTGTACATACCGACCGAAACGGACGCTAAAGACCTTCCTGCAGCCGGGGGGGGGGGGGGGGAAGAGAGAGAGAGACACGTGCTTACCAGCCTACTAAAGTGGCCGATTTTTAAGTAAAATAGACTGGGAAATTTATACTAAACCCTTGCAGTTAACCCAACATATAAATGGGCGCAATATACGAGATGCCTGCACGAGATAACTGACTGTTCTATTTCTTAAAAAAATAAATAGGATACACCTGGGAAAAACTGACATATTCTCTGTATTCTTAACCATACAAGAAATGCGAAACCAATATATTGGTATTAAACCGACATTCTAGGCCTTGAAACATTCATTAATAATAATTATTCCTCCACTTTAGGGGATCGGGGCAATAATATACGGTTCCTACCTGAAGAAGAAAGACCGTGGTCAGCTTGTTGCCAACAAGAGGAGCAAGGCTGGACTGACGTGACAGTTCCGAGACCTCGTGGACGTTCCGGAGCTGTCACGCCTCATTGCCCAAACCACCCCAAAACCGGTCCGACAAAACATCGTATTCTTTCTCCCAGGATTTTCGCCGGCCACGTATGCAGGCCATACTACGCAAGGGAAACCGTTTAATGACCCTTGACCAGGAGGGACTTTACTCGAGTGTCACTCCGGATTGACAGACAAAATGAAAAAAAAAACATGGGGGTTAATTTCCCCGTGTTACACCAATAAGATCTTGCATGATTTTAGCAAATGATATCAGGCTTTCTCAAAGCTTTTATCACATTTATCCCTAAGTGTTGTCCCAAACGCAACAACTGTTCTTTTGACAACTGTTCAAGTTGATCAGGGTCCGGATCGTCAACAAATGTCTCAGGTTTGAAATCTGCCATGTTAAGATGTAAAAACAATAACAAAAAAACACTGAGAAAAATCCTGTAAACAATGTACTGTAAACAATATGTAATCTTGTAAACAAGGTATGATAAAACAATGTGTCCAGGTCAAGGCCTAATAAATTTGAAAACAATAATGCATCCCGACGAGAGCCCCCTATTTTATGTTACGGAACCTAATATATACATGATCACGTATGCATGATGAACACAAAATTGGTAATAAGATTCTGTAACACTAGGCAGCGGGAAATGTCTAGGGGAATGAATAAAGAAGTCAGTGGTTTTTTGTTAACAAACAACTATAATTTATTCCTAAAACAATCCTAACAATACAATACACTATATCAATACAATTATACAGTGAAACAGCGGTATAGCAACAAGTCAATACAAAAAGATAATGGTACAAAACCTGGATACCAACAGTGTCACCAAGATAAGTCCTTTGAATGTAAACTCTCGGAGAATGACAGTCCAGTGGAAAGTTCTTGAAAAATCTTTAATTGCCGCATTCGTCATGTGGGTCAGTCCGGGCAGAACCAACAGGCTAGTCAGGAGCAGAACAATGAATTGCTGCAGGCCAAAGCAGCATCAGGATTGTCTAGTCGCTGATAAGCTGCACGGAGTTGAGCTCTGAAAGCTGCCGATTCCTGAAGAAGGTGTCTATGGTCAGTTGGAGACAGCTGTTGCGGTGCACCAGGTCAACCACTATTTGGAGCAGGAGGTAAAACAGTCTTGACTAAGCCTTCATCAAGAACATATTGCCATTCAGCGACAGAGAGTCCAGAAGCTTGTTCTTAATCATGCAAATCGAAATGTAGATTGGACTGGCAAAGTGCAACAACATCTACAGTTGCAGAAGGAGAACGTGTGTCTGTTAAAAAAATAAAATGTCATCCACAGAAGCTGTATGGAGAAGTAATGGTATTGTGAGGGAGAAAGCTGGTATATAATCAACAAAGAACAGATATTCGGGGCATTGCTTTGTCAAACTAAAATGTAAGAAAATGTGGTAATTATTGTGCAGTAATAGTTACTGTCATGTTCAGGGATAATTAGTATTAAGGAAAAAAGTACCCATCCGTGATTAAAAATGGCACCCGAGATGGTCAGCAGATCAAAAAAAAAAAAAAGAAAACTGCTAACTGTAACAAGATTAAAATTAAAAAATTAAAGCAACTATAGGAATACCAGTGAGTAATTGAAATGAATAACTGCTCAAAGTAGCTGTAATTAGCTATAAGCTAAATATCTACCTATGTAGATCCAAATGAGTGATCAAAATAGTGTGAGCAACAAGTGAGTACTCAGTGGTTACTCATAAGCTATCACATGCATATATGACAACAATAGCTACAAGCAGGCCAAGCTAGCTCTTATTAATATATAGCAGGGGTGCCGTGGTGGATAACTATAGGGAACTGTAAAACGTGTATCCTTCCCTTTAGATTTAATGTAATAATTATTCTCAATAGACTAATTATCCTGCTGAGTCAAACTGCTGATCAGCTGATAAATGGAAAAGAAACGGTGTGCTATTGATTAAATGACATTGCTTAAAGCAGGATACATAACTCCATTAATTGGCCCAGTGTTTATTATATTTAAATATTCATCTAAATTCAAGACGTATTCACGGCGTGACCTCTCGTTTCAAGATGTCAGTTTTTCATACCCTGTCTTTTAATGGGAACCTGTGGGAGCCCGGGACGCTACGAAATGTTTGAAAAGTTAAAGTTAAAGCCTTTTCAGCGGATAACGGCATATCTTGGGTAAATAGGTACTATAAGAAAAAAGGAAAACGAGATTGATTAACGATAAGGTACGCTAAAACGACAGTTGAAGAGGGTCTCCCCCCCCCCCCCCCCCCCCCCCGCACACACACATCGTGTCAGGTGCCTATTTTATTCCCAATGCGTCTGCAAGCGAGAGTGCATAACCACTCCCGGCACACTTGTTTACATGTGCCTCGTATTGAGTCCCTCCTTTTTTTCTAAGAAATCCTCTACGTAGAGATGATCGATGCTCTCTGTAGAGTTACGTTTTACATCATGAAAATATGAATGCACATGCTTGGAAGGGATAAATTATATGAAAGTTTAGCATATGAGAACATCTGATAGACGTCTTCTCGAGATTCAATAAACTAACGAAAGTATACAAAAAAAAATTAAAAGGGAAAAACAAACATGTTCATGTATAAGCATGCACCTACACAGCTATATATATATATATATATATATATATATATATATATATATATATATATATATAATGGATAATGGTATAGCCGTATTAGTCTGAGGTCGAAGTGTAGGTAAAGAGACAGATTTACGCCTTTTACATTGACTAATATATATAATATATTTATGTATATATGTATATGTATGTATATATATTGTTCAGTTAGTTTGACTTAACCCGTTGGTACTACAGCACTGTTTCGTGGGAGCGATGTTGAGGTTGCACTCACTCATCAGGTACGAAACAGTACAGTAGTACGGATGAAGTAAAACTAACCGAACATTAATCTAATACTTATAAAAGGAATTCAGTTCACGTTTGTTCGCAATGTTCTCTAAAACCGCGCTGTGTACAATATTGTGCTATACATCATTTTAAAGGTTATTATCCTCGCAGTGACATAGGGCGATATGAAAGTAAATAATTTTTAATATACATATAATTTTGAGTGATTTTTCCGTTATTTTACCGAGCATCACAGGAATGCGTGCATCGTGGTCACTTAACCTCTAACACTAAGGACTATTGTTCATATGAATAACGCTTGCTTCCAATGAGGGATTTGACCCACGTGCATGGTCAGTAAAAGAGAAAAACACATGTTTCTCGCTTTATGAAACTGAGAGTTCAACCGAGGAGGATTAATGACAAAACCTAATTCAAGGTCCCAATTTCAAGAACAGGCGTGGGGTGGAGTGGTGTCTGGGGTTTCAGGCCACAAAATTTGTCTGATACGATGAAAAAAAAAACATTGCGGCGGTTGAAAATGAATACGGACCCTCTGCATGGAGTCCCGTTGCGTCCGCTTCTGCTACTTACGAGGTATGCATATTTCTGTTTCTTTCTTCAGGAACAGCTTCCTTGCAACGTACATTTAATAAATCTTTCATGTGTTCCTCACATCAACCTAATCATTATACGTCCACTGGTAGAATCCAGTCAAATATCATCGAAAACCTGAATGCCCCCGCGTCTCATTCCAGTTCGCAATGTCAACATCATCACTGGCCAGGTCATCAAGGTAAACATACCGGGGTATAAGTTTCTTGCCACGAGGACAGAACCACAAAATAAATGTTAAAAATATTTGAGCGACTGCAGGATCACTCACGCACTGTCTCCACCAGATTATGAGTTTATACGGACGGACGGTATGATGTTAAGGATTCTTGTAATTTAAAAGTAAGTGGCAAAATTAAGATACAAGAAGCTGTACATGGAAACGTTTTCTGTTCACAGAAGTGTTGTGCCTCAGAGGGGTGCGTGAGTTATTCTGCAGTCGTGCCAAAATGTTTATACATATCTTATATACATATCATACAGTTTCCCACTGAAAACCTATATTTTTCTGTTAACTTTTAGAATAAAAAAAAATGAGCCAACATTTCACATCTCAGTTAATAAATCTCCCCAACCCCGGTAATAAGCCCGGTATACCGGGTCTATATCAGCTAGTTTATTATAAATGCAGTCAGTGGGTTCACTATTGATATCGATATTACAATGGAGCTTGACAACTCGATCACTTTGGTTTGCGCAAAAATTCTAATTTATAGACCGGCTTCTGTGGCTCAGGAGTACGGCACATTGCTCAAAGCCGGGAGATCGTAAGTTCGAATCTCAGCCTAGGCTGTAAGATTTTTTAACGGTCGGTCCCAACCCAGGGTGAGCGCTCTGCAGGCCTAATCGGGAGACTGTGCCCATAAGTCGTGGTTCACTCACAAACGAGTGCTCCTTTCGGGGGTTCCTCGGTGTTATGATCCAGCAATGGGGCTGACACACACCTAGGACCCGCAAGAGTGATACACCCATCCTGGTTGACACTCTGAATCCTCTTGTGTTAAAAATAACACAAACTTATGTTCCTCAAATACAAGTGCTTGTGTTTTATATGAACAGCGTCAACTTGTGTTAAAACAGCGCAAGAACTTTTGTCAAGCCCAGTTAAACACAAGATGGGGTTACTTTTAACACACGTTGCTTGTTTTTAATGTATAACATAATCTTGTGTTAGATTAACACAATATACTTGTGTTAAATGTTATGGATTTTTGTGTTAAATTAACACAATATACTTGTGTAAAAGGTAACACAATATTGTGTTACATTTAACACAAGTATATTGTGTTAGGTTTGACACATGGTTCAATATAGGACACCTTTGTTATCTACCATATATTTCCATGCAAACAGGTATCAGCATCACACAAAACTAAATAAAACATGTTGCATTCAAATGATTTTTATTGTCTCAGACCTTGATTTCCTGAAATAAATATCAATAGAGACATTTAAAAATTTGGGATTGCTATTTATAAAATCTATTGAGGTGTTAATATTTAATTAAATATATTCATAGTGAACGAATCTAAGTTTTGACCATGAGTAATTCAGTGTACAAATATCACATTGTGTTGCATAAAACTATACATGTGACTTAGATAATTATGTTCTGGAAAGCATAACTGTATAATCTGGCATTTATACACTGTAGGTATTTGGATTAAAAACGTGATATTTCCACACAACATATGTCTAACAGCCAATATGTTCTGTTGCTGGTATGTCGAGTAAACAAAGCATCTTTGGTTAACGGAACTGAGCTGAAGTTGTCGTTAATAAGAGTAACTTTTTTAAGGTTCTTGATACAGGAAAACAGTTCACAGTTTGATATATTAGTATTTGTTCGCAAATGAAAATGGAAGTGAAAGTTTTACTTGGTAGTCCAATACAAACTACACTGCTATGTATTAGTTAAAATAACTATTTGACCTGCAATACAAAGAAAAATTAAAGGGATTCTGAGTCGTTACTTATCTCATACAATTGAAAAATATATCCAAGATCAACATGCGTTCAATGGAAACCATGTATTAATAAGTGAGAAACAGGTGCTTTGGTGTGAATCTCCACATTTCAAAATGTCAGTTATATCCTTAGAGAACCTGTTTTCTGCCGAATATGTTGAACATTTCTGTGCGCAACAGAAAATGGCCTCTGTGTATGTGTAGGCCCGTGTATCGTAATAGAAGGTACATACACATATATTTCATAGAGAAAAAAAGAAAGTAAAGTTCAGTTCCAGTAAATAAAATATATCAATAGGTTTATATGTACTCATAATTCATTCTTCTCCCAAAAGCATCTTTAAAAAGTAATTTTCTAATGGTGCTTGCTGTTAATTGAGATCTTTGCGGTCAGACCAAATGGCGAGCGACTGTAGCCAAAATCCATGACAATTGAGGCGTTGGCGGGAATCAGCCCGTGACAAATGTAGCCTACAGGCACAAGCTCAGCATAGCCAGTATAGCCCGTGGTAATCTGATGAAATTCCCTGCCACCGACACACTGTCATTATTTTCTCATTAATTCATCATCTGGTCGGAAGTTATCCATTGAAATCGGGCTCAGTATTATTTTGGTCCCACCATATGTTTAATTAGATGATTATACAATGAGTGTTTCAGTGATACGGACCGCAGCCCATATACACCACTCACTGGTAAACCTTGCCCCCGTATAATCAGTACTAAGTGTGTCAATGGATGGAACGGATCCAGGACAGGACTCTTCATCTAGACCGATTTTTTTTTTTTTTTGCGCCTGGTTATTAATCATTGACACGTCTACACACAGACCTATACTCGACCCTGCGTATACATCAGTACGTGCAGAGAGATATCGGGGGCGGTACACTCATAAAAACTGTGCAGAATATACGTAAAGATGGCGTCTGATTTCAGTACCGCCGGCACGAATAATGTTCCTCTCCACCCAGAGTCCGAGAATTACCTGAAACAGCTGGCAGAGGACGCTGCTGCTACGGACGGTCAGCCAATCACGCCTCCTAGCGTAGAACAGATGCGAGGGTTGGTCCATCTTCTTGTGGAGAAGAATGTAGTAAAATATGACTTTTCTGGAACAACAAATGACATGAAAATACCATCCAAAGGCGTCCCAGGTAGTTAAATGATAGTTTTCAATATAGACGGCTAGAAATAATTCGAACTCGTATCATAAATACGTAATGGCGTCCATAACTGAACTCTTGTCAGATCGGTTGTTAAGCATACAAGTGAAGTTTTGCACATGACCCTTAACTAGTTTCTAAGGATCTGTATTACAAATAAACAAATAATCAAAATGCAGTAAAATACCTTCTTGATGAATAGATGGAATCCCAATCCGCGTTTACCAGCCGTCTGACACGACGTCACATCCGTTGATCATGGTGTTCTATCACGGCGGTGGCCATGTCCTCGGAAGTATCGAAACATGCGACCACCTATGTCGGATAATGTCAGGGTAAGGTGAATGTTGGAAACACGTATCCAAATACATCGATTCAATTTTAATGACCTATTCAGATATCTTTAAATTAAAAATATTCCCATGTACAGTTCTTTGAAAAAGACCAGAAAAGACAATTTTCACATAACACAGTCGGTTTGTTTTGTTTATATTCATGTTTATATAACATGTGGGGACACGCCAAAATAATCAAAACACACTCAAAAAGGACATCTGACTGCACATCAGACGAACCAGCGTTTTGCCAATGGGCCTTTTTTTAACTTTGTGGGTTTTAAGTTTTTACACAAACGTGGTCATAAATTTGTTAGAGGCTTTTTGAGCATGTATGTACCTATATTTTCATTTCTTTTGCACCGAAGTTGTATTAAAAAATTTCATATTTGCCTTCCAGCTGTATACATTGAATTGCATGGTCTTTCCTTACAGCTCTCTGCATATACCCGTGATTTATATATATCTACATCAAGGTACTTGACATCAAAGTTATGCTCACGATATGTATCACTTGATGATTTATATGGGTATTTAAGTTCAATTTCTATAGATATAATTAACAGCATAGCTACACGAACCATCGGTTTTTACGCATTAAACCAAGAAAACTGTAAATTATTTGTCAACATGTAAAATACATTTTTTTACAGTCATCATAAATATAACACATACAACAAATATTGCCATCTTCTTTTAATTAGTCGTTACGGCTGCATCATCGTCAGTGTTGAATACCGGCTAGCACCCGAGGTCAAACTTCCTGAAATTATAAAGGACTGTGACGAGGCGGCGAAATGGACACTGGAAAACAAGGAATCCCTTGGTAAACTTTTCATATTTCCTGCAACAATGTTTTATATGGTAAGATTTCCAATATTTTTACTTCATAAGCTTTTTTATAGGAAATAAATTATTTCATGATGCAATAGGTGGCGCTAGTGACAGCTTAGTCGGTGTGGCCGGAAGTAGCGCTGGTGGACACCTCGCGGGATGCGTAGCTCACAACGTTCCAGGTCTTAGCTTCCAGGTAATTCCCGATCATTATTTTGTTTAGAGTCATCATGAATCAAGTGATCATTCCAAATTATCAAGCAAATTTTATTCCATAATATTACTGCAAGAGCATTCTTCCTAAAGGTTAGGAGCTTGGTTAACATTTAATGAAAATTAAATGATTTATATACAGTTACATATGACCGTATTTTTATAAAACGGAAACGCAGACTGCTTACCTGTTCGTATTTAAGGTACTCGTTTATCCAATGACTGATCTTCGCTGTGAGCACGGAGCGGTAGAGGAATTTGCTTCCTTGCAGACTTTGACGAAAGATCTACTGTTATGGTAGGTGTAATGTGCGAAACATTACTTCGGAGCAATAAAATAACTCTTTCCTTAATCTCCATACTTCTATATGATTTCATCAGAATTTACATGGTTTACATTGGTATTGTTTAGGTATATTCTTTATAGGGGAAAACATTTTCGAGACACATGTCAATTCTGTCAATTTGATTATGGGTTTTCATCAATTAAAGGAGTCTAATTTGCCTGAGTATTAATGGATCAGTGAGATGACTTGTAACCATTAAGATTTATGTGTAATAATGCTTGTCACCAGTGGATTGTGACTTTGTTACATTATTGCATGTTCAAGTAAAGAGTGTAACCAGATGATTGTTTTTATAATTTATTGTACATTGAAATGGAGTTTCATGTTTAGATGTTAGCGTGAGCACTGTTAGGTTAGAGAGCACAGGTGCCTCGTTTGATGTTAATTCCAGACAGTCTCTGAAGTAAAGTTGTTTATTGTGAACTTTAAAGGCCGAACAACTGTTTAGTAATAGAGTGAAATGATTAACCAGAAGAGTGTCAGGACTTGGGACGTCAGCCAGCATATATAAGCCGTGGTTTAGAAGAAAATCGCTACAACTGTCTGTTCATTCTCTAGATTTGTGTAGTCTGACAATTGTCTTCAGTCTAAAGGCTAGTGTGCGTTCATCAGAGTCAGGACATCCGAGAGACGATGTATGTAGACGTTAACAGCCAGTGTCTGGGGAGGGCCACGCTGATACCTTTTTAACGGACTTCAGAGTGGATATCGCAATAGCCGACGGACTGGTAATCAGGCGATTTGTATCTGTTGTAAGCGCTTCCAGTAACAGTTTTAGGACATTATTTACAGGCGCAACGTTAGCGGTACTGGATTTCTTAGTGTAGAGAGATATCCAGTTACCTAGTGCTCGATGAATCCAGGAGACATCAGCTGGGACATTGATTCTAAGTTTATATATAATAGGCTGTGCGCCTATAAGTCAGTGCTGCGTGAACTGTGCCTCGAGGGACGAATGTGTACTCAAGCGAGGAACTGTTGATTGTTGAAGCCTGTATATATGCACAAGAACGAATAGACTGAACAAGCGGCTTAACAATCCGGTGATACGTGTAAACGTTGGACATGTGATCAGGAACTGTATAAACAAAGATGACTTCCCTATACAGTGAAAATAACGGACTTAATGCATTTGTGTTTCTTAAATAGACGCTTTTGATCATCAATGTTTATATGTGTGGAACACCTCTCCAGAGAAATGTAGGAATATTTTTATAATATATTAATTTTATAATTTTTTAACTCATGGCTTATTCATCTTTTGGAGTGTATGCATGAGTTTCAGCCTATTTAGTCTACCATTTATAAGTACCAGGTCGTTCACACCTTCAGCGGTGTGTCATTGATGGTTAATGGAAAAATATTTGCCACATGACTATAATAAATGTCTGGAGTAAGTTAAGTAACTTACCGTGTCCTAGGTTGATCGAGCAGTCAACGGAGAGTGAGGCACAGAAATCCGACCCCAAGGTGAACCTCCTCCTGAGAAGCTGCCATGGCAACTTGCCTCCGGCCTTGACCTTGGTCGCTGAATGCGATGTCCTGAGAGATGATGGAATACGTAAGCACTATTAATTTAATGTAAGCGACGATGTAATTTTTTATCGACAAGATAACAAGGATATCGATTACATTTCATATTAAGTGAAGCAATAATTTTACTTTTGATGCACTGCATGCACCAAATACTAAGAAAACAATTATCATCTAATGATCATAACTAAAACCTTTTAAAATTCATATTACGTGTAGTTTACAGTAAGACACTGCAAGAAAGCGGGTGTCATAGTGAATTGGTCATTGAAAGGGGGGCCCTGCACGGGTATTTTGACATTAACGGTGAGTATATTTGATATAATTATAAACTGTACAATAAACACGCCAAACTTAACGATGAAACTGAATCGTTGTCATTTCAGAGCAGAGAAAGCAAACGTGGAAAGAAATAATTACTCGACTAATTCTATTCTTTTAGAAATGAATATTTCTCCTGAGATTCTTAACCTATTAATGAAGCCCTATTTATTGTCCCTGCTGAAGTTAAGAAAAATTCATATAATCACTTAATTCACATTCAGTGCAGAACGTAATGTATATACTATGGACCTGATAGGAACAACGTATTTAAATTGTATTCGATATACTTTAATATTGGTTTGTGAATAACGTTTTATTCAGTAATGTTTAGTGAAGACGCCAATGATGCAATACAGTATATGTATCTTAAAATAGGAAGCTTTTCTCATTAAAAACAATGCAAATCAAATATATTTTTATCTTATTTGTATATATGATAAAAAATGCGCATCTCCTGATGGCCTAAGAAAAGAGACTAGACGGGCTGGTTTTCACCTAGCGGCGATTAAAATTTTTTTTTCATTTAAAGGTAAGTTCAAGGAGCTGTCGGAGAAAGCCTTTGGAGATATCGGAGAATTCCTTGAACGAGTAAAAGAGGGAAATTTGTAGAAGAATGAGTGACTCTAACGGATTGTGCAAGCAAAGGATATCCGGGAGAACCAAGTCTATTGAAATTCTATTGGCTATAGTATAGGGCCATGGGACATGACGCCCAGCTAAATCTGAGATATTATTGAGGGCCACTATAGGAGAAAAATATATACGTCACTCTGGGATTAAATGTTTGCAAGTCTGCATGTGATAAAATTTCCATTTTAAATGTTTTTTATAAAGTAAAAGCCGAAAATTGCAAGTTTCTTTCTTGATCATACACAGCTCCAATTGTTTGGTAATTCAAATCATGTTGAAGTTTGCTTTTCAATATTTATATAAAATATATTATAATATATAATCTACTGACTTTATTTGTAGGAATAAAGCAACTCCGTTTAATGGACACGTCATTAAACTGTAAACTCTAAAATTGTCGAAATGCACTTCTTTTGGCAAGTTAATGAATGAATAATGATGAGAAATGAGTAATGATGGCCTGAGGCCCCTAGATCCAATATATATATATATATATATATATATATATATATATATATATATATATATATAAAATACATGCTACATGGTCACGTGAAATATAGTAATAAGTGATAAAAATAAATAATAGTTAAATAAATAATAACATGTATTTGGTTATATTATAATACACAAATATTATTTATAAAATATTAACAGAAATTACATTTTTCAACTGAATAAAAATACTGTAATAAGGAAACTAATGATATAAAAAGGCATTAAACAAACTAACAAAGGTTTAATATGAGCATAAAATGCAAAAACTAAACAAATTAACACAAACATTTATTTGAATAATGCGAATTCAAATTGGAAAAACTTATCAGAAATAATACTATTTTGCCAAGTATAATTATTTCTCGTACGAATAATATACTTTAAATATGTCATGAGAATATACCTTTGTACATAAATTTGGAATTTTATAGGATTTAAGTTATTTAGACTCTAAATAAAATACATGGGTGACAAATTATACAAAATGTCACTAGTATAATGCAACATTTATATGTTATTGTATCAATATCATTTGAAGAACATAGAAAATGCCAACTTTAAATGAATATCATCTTAAGATTATAAATCATTTAACTTTAAAAACTCAAATTGTCAAACTGCATTACATTGGTTAAGTAAATCATGAAGTTAAAATGGATGTGTCTAGGTAGGTAGCATGTCTACTGTTTAAAGTAGGTAACAACAAGTGCAAATAGGCACAGCTATAAATCAATCCTCCGATACACTGCAGTGTGGTAAGTGGTGCCTAAGCAATATGGACGGAGTCACTAGGTGCCTACTGATTGTAGCCAATCTTCAATTGATTGACAAGCGGGAATGCATTCACTAATAACAGCAGGAAGGAAGTCACAGTGTAATTGAAAAAAATATGGTTATATGGAGTAAGTGTTAGAACGGATACAGCGAGACCACTGAATATGCAGTGCAGTGAAGGTTTGACTATAATAAATACATGTATATGTAAAGGTAGCGTTTCACATAAACCTAAGCTACCGAGTATTACACAGGTATTCGGACAACTCATTATCACCAAATAAAAGACCACTTCATAGTTTTAAGTAAGTTATTTTACTGGTTCGTAATCAGTTCAAAGTCAGCCATTCACCTACTTTTTCTGTAGAATTTATGTGATTTCTTATTAACTTTGCATTCATATTAATAAACTCAAGTTAATTCCTGTTATGTAAAGTTCTTTTAACACCTCTGTGATGGATGTGTTTGTTTGTTTATCTACAAGCTGTTAGTAAACACAACAATGCTTTTCATGATGTTGGGACAGTAGATTATTTTTAGTGGCCCAAACGGACTTATCCCAAACAATCATGAATTGTATCCTTCCTATGATGAATGTTGATTAATCGAGAGCCATCAGGAAAACCCTTACACTTCAAACAGTCTTTGTGGAAAAACTAAGTCCTGTGTCAAACCGTAACATATAACTGCCAGGTGAGAGTGGAATGTTGATGAGGAAACTTGACAGAGATGAGCAGGTGGAGCAGGTGGAGAACCACTCTCTCAGGAAAGGAGGCTCAGTACCTGGCATAGGTAAAAAAGTGTGCCGG
Source organism: Sipunculus nudus (assembly GCA_026874595.1). NCBI lineage: Eukaryota > Metazoa > Annelida > Sipuncula > Golfingiida > Sipunculidae > Sipunculus > Sipunculus nudus. The sequence continues at coordinate 60,504,864 of CM049313.1, forward strand.
GAGTACTGTAAGAGGACTGTCAGACTCTCGCATTTCGCAGCGAAGGGAAGGCAGCGCTGCCAGATAATGCCTAGTTATAACGGGTATAAATTTTTATTACAAATATTTTTAGGTCTAACAGAATGGGCGCGCAAACTGCAGCCAATCCAACCCCCCCCCCCCCCTTACCCCCACCCCTAATTCCGCCAATTGGGAGGTAGGGAGTATTAAAATACATGCGCTTGAATACTTCTTGGTATAAATACTGGCTTTAAACGTTTCTATTCAACTTTCTCCTACTTTATACTGAGTGTATAACCAGTGAATACCGCTTGCCAGTAACACAAAGTCTTGTTGATATGAAAGGACATATGACCGAAATCTTTTCTTTGCAACTGCATTGCATCCATTAATTAGTAGGCCCCTACAGAATGTTAACTTGTCATCTTGTAATTCACCTAAAAACAAGAAATATATAGCCAGGTACCTAGCAACTAAACAAAAGGTTGCATTTAATTCCGTCCTGGGTCTACCAACTAATAAATGCAATGCAGCTTCAAGCATCTCGCACATAATTGTTGAGGTGATATAACGTCAAGCAGCCAAAACTCTATTCCCGAGACACTATCTCTTATATGGATACTGTCTCTGATACAAGCGCACATGGACACATTCATATTCTAACCAAATGTATGACCATTATTGGATAATATTCTATTTTTGTATTTATTCACATTGTACCTCGGATTCGGTTCACGTGGAGAGGAGTGCATGTAATATTTAATTTAATTTAATTTTCCTTCCTTGGTGGTCTAACTTTCGTCAGGTAGTGCAAAGCCAATCATATTACACACCCTTCCGCCAGAGGTCGTTTCTACTCAAACGAATATTGTAGTAGATTTGGAGAATCCACCGATGCCAAATGTTGACCTCTGCATTTTGGATGTCCCGGAACTTGCCCCGAGACATGCGCGATAACCTGATGTAATAGAGACCGAGATATCAACCTGATTCAAGCCAGATCTATACGAGGAAATGTCAGGTCTGCTCTGCCATCGGACCCTTGTAGGTGGGTAAGGTAATTGCCCACATAGTAATTGCCAAACTTTTACAATATCTTCTGTTTTGGCATTGTGGGACTGCTGGGACCACCTGTCTCAACCGGCAAACTTTAAAATAAAAAATTGTTACTTTTCAAGGAAACACCTTATGTTACAATTCCACGTGCGCATGCCTACAAAACATCAATTATTAAGTAAGTCCTTACCACAAAACCACCCATGTTTATGTAACTAGCCTTAAATAATCCTATCCAAAACACTTGTACGGACTACATTGGCCTCTTCACTTCATTTATACCTACGCCGCTAGTGTATGTAGAAGCTCTAGTGCATTGTAGGGGTCAGAGTTTGACTCTTACAATCAATCCCTAAACAGGACAGTGTGCACTTGTTAGTCCGAGACTGCGAATGGTGTGATGTCACATTGTTACATAGACCAGGGACATTCCGGGCCTGCGCATGATGTTAAGGTCTTCAAGGTGATCAACATTTTACGGCTCCCCGATAGAGATAAATCATCATTTTCCGTCTTCATCCCATTACTATGAACCTTTTATTATGTGCTTTTTGTATTTAACCTCTTTGGGTCCGACAATTGAACACTTTTCAAAGTTTTGTAATTTTAGTATTATATATGTCAAATCTGTCAAATGGAAATGTGTATCATTTTGACTCTGCCAGTGCCCAGGGAAGCAGTTAGTATCTTTAATGTCGTGTGCTGCCTCCACACATGCTAACCTTTATTATGTCTTATTGTATCAAAAATGACATTGCCTGGGGCTTTTTAACAAGGGGGGGGGGGGGGAGGGCAGTTGGTCAAAGTAAACATCCCCCCTGATATTCAGAGAATAATATTTATATATTTGAAATGAAAAATATTCATAACTAGAATTATAGATATTGGTTACATATATGAGTTTAATATGAAATATTATATATCTTAACCTGATTAAGTATTATCATATACTGAAAACATACCTTATTCGTTAAAACCTTATATTTAATTGTATTATATTTGATATTTGTCATATAGACAATAAAAGATATATATATATATATATATATATATATATATATATATATATATATATATAGGCTCTAGGACAACTACCCCCCGGACAATTACTCCCCGGACAATTACCCCCGGACAATTACCCCCAGGACAATTATCCCCTGGGACAACTACCCCCCGGACAACTAACCCCCAGACCAAGCATAGGTACATACATCATGTGTATTGTAACGAGAAGGGTATCGGGGAAACATATTATGTATGTGTCAGTATAATATAATAACTGCCTTACGGTACTGTGCTGACTTGTTTCCTTCTACTGTGTCTTATTAAAACACCCTATCATGAATCCCCTCCTCTCTTGTACAGTCATCCCTAGCATGCCTATCACGTTTGGCTGGGTTTCTTCAGTGCACGGTGTACAACCCTGCATACCTTATACTGCCAAAATCAACTCAAGACTAATTAAGAAAGTTTGGTCACATAACTATGATCTCATAATCAACCATCCGCAAGCTTACAATAGAATTCCATTCAAATAGGGAATACCATTCATTCTGATACATTCTTACCATTCACAATAAGTAATATCATAATAAGTAAATGCATGATATTATTATCCAAAGTGATTTTCTTTTTATTTTTTCTGCGATTAACTTTATTTATTTCTTTGGCATTCTGTGCTACTCATAAGCAACACAGAATATATTTAAATGTATAACGTCACTTTAAATGTGTAATTTATACCATGGGGGTAATTGTCCAGGGGGTAGTTGTCCGGGGGTAATTGTATCGGGGGGTAATTGTCTGGGGGGTAGTTGTCCGAGGAGGTAATTGTCCTGGGGGGTTATTGTCCGGGGGGTAATTGTCTGGGGGGTAATTGTCCAGGGGGTAATTGTCGGGGGGTAATTGTCCGGGGGGAAGTTGTCCTGTTGCCATATCTATATATACACACACGCGTGTTGGTGTGTGTGTGTGAAAAGTTGCGAGTCATCCCCCCACCCTTGAAGAAAAATTGCCGCAACTGTTTATAATACTTAATACATATTTTTAGCCATGTATCTGTAAACTGAGTGAATTAATGTGTGGATAAATTTTATAATTTTCAGAGCTGTCAGAGAAATCATGAAAAGTATTGGCTCCACGATTTTTATCAAATAAAGTGTATGAAACATACACAGCGTCGAAGGGGAGGGCCACAAAGTGCATCACTTATACAGATAACCACGTCTTTACAAATATCATATAATTGAACCTGTGTACCCGTGACCCTGTGTATATGAACGTATATGTAGTATAAAGTAAGGTTATATCTCGCAGTCAGTACATTGTGACCAACTGTGCAGTATATGCGTAAAGATGGCGTCTGATTTCGAGACGGCCGGCAAGAATAATGTTCCTCTCCATCCAGAGTCCCAGAATTACCTGAAACAGCTGGCAGCGGACGCTGCGGCTGCGGGAGGTCAGCCAGACACGCCACCTACCATTGAACAGCTGCGGCAACTTGCACTTCTTCTTGTGGAGAAGTATGCAGACAAATGTGAATTCTCTGGAACAACAAGAGACATCACGATACCGTCAAAGCGCGTGCCAGGTGAATTAAAGTAAAGGATTTTAAAAAGTGTCAGAAATGATACAGAAAAAAACGCTGAGATATTACTGTGAATTTATTTATGCAGTGTGTGGATACTTTATTAAAATTTATTGTGAATTTTAAATATTCAAAAATAAACTGGTGTTATGACAACGATCTTTCATATAAAGACCACGTTCAGATATTCATGGACTTTTCTTATTGTAATGTAACATACAACTATGCACATACAATTCGGCACAATATATTCTTGTCGAATAACTGTAATATTATATACTCATTCTTTTGAACAGAAGGAATCCCTATCCGCGTCTACAAGCCGTCTTCAATGACGTCACGTCCGTTGATCATAGTGTTTTATCACTCCGGTGGCCATGTCCTCGGAGGTATCGAAACATGTGACCACCTTTGTAGGGTAATGTCTGGGTAAGTTCAAGATGATTATGTCAAAATGACTTAACTGATGCATGCACATATGTAACCATTTAATCCAAATTTAAAGTGTTATAAGGGAACGATCTTCAATATGCGAGTCTAGGTATATATTACATTTGAAAGTGTAAAAATATAAATCATCTGATCATCCAAGTTGAAGAGTGCTTTTCCAGTTAAATAGTAGAAATATAAATTTCTCTTTTCAATTGCCTTCCCGTAATGCGTTACTTCCAGTTAGTTTTTTTCTACAAAATAATGTCTTATGTCGTGCAAAAATTATGCTGCTCTTTCTTGTTTTTGAAGACTAGCACGATTTAAGGCAAAGTAAATATTTTTTTTCTCGCAAAATTATATAAAAGTAACAACATAAAAACAATTCATAGCAACAATGTTTCTCTCTTATTTAGTCGTTACGGGTGTATTATTGTGAATGTTGAGTACCGGCGAGCACCCGAGGTCAAACTTCCTGAGATTATAAAGGACTGTGAGGAGGCAGCTAGGTGGGCACTGGTAAACAAGAAGACCATTGGTATGCTATATATTTTATTTATTTTTCAGATCGCAAAAAGCTTCATTGTTGATTAGTGGAGAAAATTATCATAATTTGTATCATTATATGTTATGTCCACAGTAGATTTTAGTCGTTAACTTGTAACAGGTGGCGATCGTGAAAGTTTGGTTGGTGTTACCGGAAGCAGTGCTGGTGGCCACCTGGCGGGATGCGTGTCACACAGTGTCCCAGGGCTTTCCTTCCAGGTGAAAAACAGACCATTTTATACCTCAACACGTAATATTTCTGAGTTTCCTCACCAGGTAATAGGTTTTAAGTTAATTTAGCTATCGCACATGCGTACTGCTGAATGCAGAACGCAGGGAAAATGTTATTGTAAATACCTTGCTTAAAAGCATATTTGTTTGTAGATTTGCAGCTTGTACCCAGAACCAAACAATCACACAACTGTTATAAATCGTAGTCGTTTCAGATCATCAGAATTTGGAGCTGGATGCTGATAATTGTTTGCTCTGTGCGAGCCCTGGTGGTGTTACCCGGAGGCTCTTGCTATACACAGCAGCGGTTAAATCGAATGACAAATAGAACGACTAAAGTATCTAACCGCTGCATTAGGAGTGTAACTTGAACCAATCGTGTGGTAATATTTATCCATGATAGGTCCATGATAATTTTTGATACCAGAATTTTCTACAATCTTACCTTCATATTCGACCAGCTGAAAGTATGCAAAAGTGTAATTTAAAGTCCACTGTCAATGTGCACGAGAATGGAGTGTTATGTTCACCAGAACAAAGGAACATAAACCAGAATTATTCAGATATGCGCATATTAAAAAGCGTTTGTTTGTATTCAAGGTGATGGTATATCCTGTCACGGACTTTCGATTTGAAAATCCATCAGTTGAGGAATTTGGTGCCTTGCCGACTTTAGACAAAAACACAATGTTGATGTAAGTAAAATTCATTTACTAAAGTTAACCTAACTAAGAAACCGAAACAACTAGTCTACCATTTGCCTGATTTTCTTGACAAAACTGACGTCTTCGAATGATCTACGAGCAATATATTTACAATAATGAAATAATAATGATAAAAATAAGAATAATGAAATTTCACGCAGCTCGTTCGGTTTAAAATCGATAGTCCTGTTCTGTTCCCTCTGGCGGCACTGTTCTCAAGGTCCCGTCAATTGTCTCTGGGGTCTGAGGAACAGAAAACCGACCCAACGGTGAACCTCCTGCTAAGGGATTGCTATGCCGACCTTCCTCCGGCCTTGACATTGGTCGCTGGTTGTGATACTCTGAGAGATGATGGAATCCGTAGGTATTTTCCCTCCAATTTAATAACCTTCCCCCTTCTCATTCATGTAACTCGTGTTTTACAGCAGTTGTTTTATAAATGTTAGTTCACATATTCTTTGCAATAGCTTTTAATTTTGACGCAGCCTATGAATGGTAGAATAGGTATTAGTAAACATGCTTAGAAAATAATTAATTATAGTTTATGGCCAATTTGATTGAAAATTCCTATTTCGTATTATCGTAACTCTGCAGATAGAAGTGTTTTTTTTGTATGAAGTATGGAGGTTCACATTCTTTGCATTTGTATTTTATATTTATTGTTGCCTTAGGTATATGTAAGAAACGTGCTTGTACACAAATTTAGGAAGTAAACTTTTTTATACATGCAGTGTACAGCAAGAAGCTGGAAGAAAGCGGTTGTCATAGTGAAATGATAGTCTACAAAGGCGCCGTGCACGGGTATTTTGATTTGACTGGTGAGTCCTCTCAAGCCTATTATCAACACATAAAAAAATTATGATCTTTATACTGTCGTTGCCTATTTTTTCGCGAGAGCTTCAAATTCGCGATATTCGCGGAAAGAAAATTATCGCGAAAATAAAACCTTCGTGAATAAGACGACCCAACTAAACACAGGTTAAGATTCGTAGCCTCAAAGGCATCTGATTTAAATTAACTGTGCTTGTTGGGCCGCAAGACCAAATTTTTAAATTATTAATATTAAGTGACTGTTTATGTTATCCGTAAGACAAAGATTGAAATTTTTAATTAAATTGCATCCTTTTGCATTATATGCCTATCAGGCAAAAAAATTATGGATTTCAGGCATTTTATTTTCAGACCCAAGTGCGGGCGGGCGATATTTTATTTTTTACTTTTTTATGTTTCGATATAAAATGTCATATGATCAGGGAAAAGCATGAAAATAACATCTTTTATTTTGCGTAACAGGTAATAGCATTAAATAACAAAAGAAATCTTATCAAAATTGTATTATTTTCTTTAATAATGAAAATCAAAATAAATATATTGATGCGGGGGGGGGGGGTAAATTTCACGCGGGCGGTGCCTCAGAACAATACCTTTTATTTTTGTTTGGCCAATGGCCACGAATTTTTAATCTTTTTTCGATGTCGACTGGGTCATTTTCTAATTTTAAAGAATTCATTCAATTTAGGATATACTTTGCATATGTAGTTTTACCGTAAGGTGATATTGCGAAACCTAAACCCTCGTCAAATACTGATTAAGTGCAAATCGGGATATTTTAATCCCTGGAATTTGAGGCAAACCAGAGCATCTCTCGAAAAGCTGTCTTTTGTCCATAAAAGCAAGATTTACAATAAAGAAAATTAAAAAATGAATATGAGATGTCTAAAGTGTATGACTGAAGATATTACCTGAGGCTAACAAATATAAGATTATTCGTTTGTTTTGAGCGTGAAGTTACTTTCTCCAGCATATTTTTACACAGCTTTGTTACTCTCGGCTCATTATTTTATAAATTTATCTGCAAAAGTTTCATAGGCTGACTTGCTACATGTTGACAAATAGTCAAGTTAGTGCTACATCATTGTTGTGTTAAAAGAGCAAAGTTAAATTTCAATTCAGGTTTTTCGTCATATCTTTTTTAAGTTAGCTTTTCGCATTGAATGTCACCTTCAGTTTAAGGTACATATAATGTTCAATGAAAACTAGATGTGTTATCACTGTCATTACATTGTATAACTTCGTGATTTTTTAGGTGCTTTCAAGGACCTGTCAGAGAAATCCTTTGAGGCTATTGGAGAATTTCTTCAGCGCATTAAAACGGAAACACTGAAGGGCGCAGTGCCTACGGTGGCGAATTCTCAGTGCTGTATTATAACCTAAGATGGAAAATCGTTGTAAAAATAAAAGAGAAAAGGTACAAATCCGGGAGGGGAGGGGGGGGGTGTTATAATAACGAACTCTTAAAAAAGAAACGAACACTTAAACATTTTATTCAAGTTTTTATATTTTGTAGAAGGGACGTTCACCTCGTATTCGCGCTTTATCTTATGTAGGCTATGCTTCTGAAAATTTGCTTTAAAAGTTTTTATTTTTCCATTTGTTAGTACTCGTCAAAAATGCTGAGTCACTCTATTAATGTAAAACATCCATTAGGGCCACGCGCACATGTATCAGTGTTTAATGTTCACAGCTGACAGAATATTAGGACAGATATATATATATATATATATATATATATATATATATATATATATTTATATATATATATATATATATATATATATATATATATATATATATATATATATATATATATATATATATATAGGTCAGTACATCTCAGGTACGGAGCTGAACATAATGTTGAACAATGTGTAAACGCGGTGTGTCAAACCTGATCCGATTAACCGGTGACACTGATGACCTTGTTAGTCATTCCCAGCTGCACGTGAGGTGGTACATGACAGTGTCATTATTTACTGTATTGTAACACAGATATGGTCAAACAGTGCATTAAGCCCATACCAAAAAAATCTTATGTTCTACGGGTTCGCCGCTCCTATATTCTTCGAACAATTTTATTTTGCAAATGAAGATAAGATGTGTGCTTTTCAGAAATTTCTTAAAATAAGTTCTGAAAGGTATTGAAAATGAACTTAATTTTATGTTGATTATATACACCATTTCAAGGAATTGAGCATTTTCTTTATTTTCTAGGCATGCTGACAAAAGAGTACACGGGCTGTGTCTCGACTGGTAAAAAAATCGCCAGCTCTTTTCATATTTTTGTTCCAGGAGTCCGTAGAACAATATTCTTTGTTTGTATGTGCTTGTGCAGCCTTAAGCATTTTGCACTGCAACAGAACCATGTCTTGCGAGCATGTTCAAGACCGGTCTCGCACACTTAACCTGATATGATAAACGTAGGCGAGTGTGTCTGATAACCAGTACAGGCACGATAATCTTGTCACTATATTTCAATAGATCTGCACTAATTTATACCACTTGAACATCATGTGTTTTATTAATGATTACTCACAATGAGAACACAGGCTTATACTGGCGTCATATTATTTTGAACAGTTTCAGTTATGCTCACCATCTCAATGTTTCAGCTGAAATCAAATCATTAGGTTTATTCCAGGAGAGAGAGAGAGAGAGAGAGAGAGAGAGAGGAATATGACTCGGTGATATGGTCGGTAACTTCTATATACTGATTTAAATAATAATGTTATTGTTATGATTGATTTAGTAAATATGTCAAGGTATGTCTGTCTTGAAGAAAAACCTATTCGTTAGTAAATGTCATGCGGGTTTAAGGGTTTTAAATAAAGTTTGCCATTATAAAGTTTTGCTGAATGTTTGTACCTTTTGTCTAACGATGCTCAACGTGCGGAATCATTCAGTTCTCGATAAACGATTCAATTCTCGATAAAAGATAATAGGGTACAAAGCACCGGTTATATATGTCGGAAAGCGGTTTCCTGGGGTAATTGCTACCGCGCGCATCCAAGTATAACGCACGCCAACCACCTACCTACAAAAAGGTCCTATTAATACGTTGCCATAGTCGGGGTGTTGTAATGTGTAGATGGCCCCTATTTGTGTACCTGTAACAAATTTGTAGTTGTAATTCTGAAACTGACATTTAAACAAGTGACCCATGGGTCATGACGCTCAGCTGACTGGGAAGAGATTGGCAAAAGGAAATTTTATTATCTGAATGCTAGTGTATACCCATTCAACTGAAGCATCAAACAGATTAACCAACAGGCCAAGTTTGTGTCTGTATTTATATATCTCAAAAATAGAGAAAAAATGCGTAAACTTTAAAAAAATACAGGTGGCTCCACCAGTCTGCAGAAACTAATAAAAACACTTAATGGTCAACAGCCATGCAAAGAATCATGGTGATCTCTGCATTAGTTGTTCAGATACTTCAGCTTTTGTGTCAAATTTTCCATTATTCTGAGCTGTACTTTGGAGTACCATGGCTCAAAGGATTTGGGTAACAGAGATCTAATTTCAGGTTCCATGGAGACTTTTCATGGGTCTCCCTGTGTGTTAGGAATGAAGATTCTAGGTCCAGTTATTACAGTTTGTGCCACTTTAACAGATGGCAGCATTACTAAAGGTCTCAAAAATAGAGAAAAAAATTCGAAAGATTGAATAAAATATAGATGGCACCACCAGTCTTCAGAAACTGATGAAACACTATAATCAATATCCATGCAAAGAATCATGGTGATCTCTGCATTAGCTGTTCAGATACTTCAGCTTTTGTATCAAATTGTCCATTATTCTGAGGGATACTTCGGAGTCCTATAGCTTGAGGGATATTGGAAACAGAGACCTAATTTCAGGTTTCCACAGACACTTTTCATGGGCCTCCTTGCATTACAAGAATGAAGATTCTAGGTCCAGTTGTTACGATTTGTACCCTGCTGACAGATAACCACATCTTTAAAGGTCTCAAAAATAGAGAAAAAAAATTGTAAAAATTAAAAAAAACACACAGGTGGCGCCACCAGGAACTGATGGAACACCTCTTGATCAATATGTCAGCCAAAAAATCATGACCATCAGTGTTGTAGTTATTGAGATGTTGCATTTTTTTTTTATCAAATTTTTCATTATTCAGGGGGGTAATTGGGAGCCCAACAGCTCAAAGGGTATGGGTAACTGAGACTGTATTTAAGGTTTCCTTGGAGACTTTTCATAGGTCTCTCACTGTGTCAAGAATGAAGAATTTAAGTCTTTACGATTTGTGCCCTGTTAACAGATGTTCACATTTTTATAGGTCTCAAAAATAGAGAAAACAATTCGTAAAAAATCGAAAATACAGGTGGCGTCACCAGTCTGCAGAAACTAATGAAATATCTCATGTTCAATAAGTATGCCAAGAATCATGACCATCAGTGATGTAGTAAATGAGATATTGAAGTTTTTGTATGAAATTTTTTACTATTCTGGGGGGTACTTTGGGGCCCTATAGCTCGAAGGGTATGGGTAACAGAGACCTAATTTCTGGTTTCCATGGAGACTTTTCATAGGTCTCTCACTGTGTCAAGAATGAAGATTTTAGGTCCAGTTTATACGATTTGAGCCCTGTTATCAGATGTTCACATTTTTAAAGGTCTCAAAAATAGAGGAAAAAATTTGTAATATCAAAAAATACAGGTGGCGCCATCAGTCTGCAGGAACTGATGCAACACCTCATGATCAATATGTATGCCAAGAATCATGACCATCAGTGCTGTAGTTAATGAGATATTGAAGTTTTTGTATGAATTTTTTTACTATTCTAAGGGGGTACTTTGGGGCCCTATAGCTCGAAGGGTATGGGTAACAGAGACCTAATTTCTGGTTTCCATGGAGACTTTTCATAGGTCTCTCACTGTGTCAAGAATGAAGATTTTAGGTCCAGTTTATACGATTTGAGCCCTGTTATCAGATGTTCACATTTTTAAAGGTCTCAAAAATAGAGGAAAAAATTTGTAATATCCAAAAATACAGGTGGCGCCATCAGTCTGCAGGAACTGATGCAACACCTCATGATCAATATGTATGCCAAGAATCATGACCATCAGTGCTGTAGTTAATGAGATATTGAAGTTTTTGTATGAAATTTTTTACTATTCTTGGGGGTACTTTGGGGCCCCATAGCGCAAAGGATATGGGTAACAGAGACCTAATTTCTGGTTTCCAAGAAGATTTTTTATCGACCTCTCAGAATTTCAAGTTACAAGATTCCACGTCCAGCGGTTACGATTTGTGCCTGGTTAACGGACGGACAGACGGACGACGGACAAAGAGTGATCGCTATAGCTCAGCATGACTGAAAGTCAGCTAAGCTAAAAAAATTACCCCTTTGTGTTGGTGACTGACTGAATAACCACTTGAATAACCATGCAGCAATGGAGACGATTATACGATCATGACATACAGCTGTTGTAGTCACCGGCCTAGAAACACCAGGATATATAAAAAACAGGAAACGTGTGACTGCCCAAACCGGAAAGGAATTCTGCAGATGTACATATATAAGTTACGTTATCATTAAAAATGGAGGCGATTAAAAGATTATCCAAAAAACTTTCTAACAACAGATATTTGTATCCGCAAATTCAACGATCGAGGGCAAATCTAAGGGAAACCTCACATGCAGTTGCAATAAGAGGAAGTGATGGCTTACGTTAACTCTTCGTAACGTGACATGAAGATCAAAGGTAACATTACAACTGATGAATGACACACATAATGATGAAGGATACCCATCCTTGTATAATTCTAATCAATATGAATTAATAAGTACAATTAGAACGATTCACAGAAAATCACCGAATTTCGAATCCGAACTCGAATTCGCCTACTTAAGGAAATGGATATCAGCAGGCTGAAATGCAATAAAATAAACAAGATAAAATAGCTTGCCTGCCAAGATTTTGCTGTATGATAGCAATCGAGTGAAATGTGAAAGTAATTCTGTGGTAAAATAGGGAAAAGTGCTTATAAATTGTCCGAATGTCAATCAGTTTTAAGGGAGTCGTATGTCCCTGTTTTCCACCATGTTTGGGCCACCTTTGATGAAATTCTGAAAGTTAACATTAATGATGCCTAAATACCATTCAGGCTTGACTTTGGGAGCCAAGGGCAAGGTTATGCCTCAACTGTTATGGTGATTGATGGAGGCTGTACAGTTTGGTGTGATTTTGAAGGTTATTTGCTGACCAAACCGCCCTGTTAACATTTTTAGTGTGTAACCTGCTTTTATGACATTGCTTCACAGTGACGTACTTTCAGAGAATAAAGTTATGTGGGACAATACAAATGTATAAGAACAAATGATTGCATGCCCAGACAGGCCTAAGATAACGTTTGTGTGAGACCGAGTGTTTGATAAAATTCGATAAGTGCTTATAAAACCTTAGATAAAAGTCAAAGTCGCCCAATACATGTATTAAATGAGTTTGGGCTGAGTAACCCAGTATCTTGTTTTTAAGATGTTTTAAGCTTTACATGTATAATTTACGGCTGCTTAAAGACAAGAGAAGTGTTTTTTTTTCTATCAGGAATAATTCAGTGAGTAGCCTGAGTCTTAAGTGACGTTGATCAGTATATTCAGACACATGGATGGGCTTAACTTAAGTTGGTGATGAGGTCATTCGAACGCTGTATTTCTCTCATTCACTGGGACCAGCTTATTAAAATTCGTCTTTCAGAGAATGCCACGTCGTAGAACATAAGGTCCCGGATAGAGACATAGGGGCAGGACAGAAAGCAAGGCGAGGCACGTGACAAGGAAGACTCGGAGAATGTATGGCCTCAGTGGCGCGTGTGGGGGTAGGTCAACGATGGTTGATGAAAGGAAACTGCTCCGTGTCCTAAAACGTTAGTTTAGACGCATTTATTGGCACTCTGTATAACAAAAAGAGCAGTGATTAAGGGACGATGTGTCAGATAGTCTGTGATTTCTCCTGAATGGATTTCTGTTATTTATTTTTTACCGTTTTCTATTTTTCTTGATACTCCGTGACATTGATTATGATATTTCGATTTCACAGCCACTGTGGTTATGGTAAATGATCGGGTCCAAGCTGGTAAATATTAGAACTTTATATATGTTTCTGTTACTCATTATAATAGTTTCTTGTCGCTCTGTTTTGGCGGATGTCCGTAAAATCAATGCTTTACTTATTATCTCCGTTTTTGTTCAACAGCTGTGCTCAAAACCCCGGTCATCACTATTCAAGATAACCTTGTCCAGTGACAGCGGGCACAATACGCACAACCACCTCTTATAAACAAACATACACATATAAACATGGGTAGCCTCTAAAATATGCATAGATCTCCTTAAAATCCACAATAACGTACTGCAGTATAAAGAAATCTGCATTCTAATGAATGCAAGCCTCCGCCATTCCCTTATTCGGCCCATGTTCCTGGTTCACTCGTGCATTGATGACTTGAGATATGTGGCTTTTCCTTGACCTACTTCCTGGACTTGGACCATTTGCTGGATCCACACCAAAATCCAATTGATTCTTCATTTGCGAAATCCCAAAATGGCCTTGAATATTCATTGGATTCCAATCATGATTGCGTGAGTTATGTTGTGAACAAACACACAAACACACGGACGGTGATGAACGCATATATTCTTGGCGGAAACAAAAAGGATCAACTTTACAACTGGGTCAACGACAAACAAAACAAAACAAAATAAGAGAGGAATAACAAAACTGTGGAAAGTCCAGCCTTTGGTAAATAATCACTACCTTTAATTTGTTTTAGTTCAAATTTGGTGTTGTCCAACAATTTTCACAAAAATAACAGCCAGCAGGTACGCATCACACCTATGATTTATAACATAGGAGTGCCTGAAGGTCGTCATGGTTGATTGTTTATCATATCAACTAGACATATATGAGACATTCTTAGACAGAAATACACCTATTGACCAGATCGCAAATATCATGCACCAAATAACCCCCCCCCCTCAAGGTATGTTTAATTAATATTATAGGAGTGCGGTAAAGTTTTATCTATTAGTCATTGGATTATTGGATCAGTGTTGACGTATATACACGTAGAGCCTCCTGTCACGTGGTACTCTGCATTATCCGTTGCACCGACTTCAATTTTACCTAAGCGACTGCCAAAACACATACCATAGAAACATTATTAATATTTAACGTTTTAAGGAACAACTAATAGACATAAAATAGAACTAGAAAGATCTAAGAACATTTAATTTCTCCTGGACTACAATTTAAATATTTTAAGTAACGTTTAAGAACGTATCCATAATTAACTTTCACATTACAGTCAAAGTATCACATCATGCATAGATATGTTGAGGATTTTATTCAATTTAAAAATAATGGTATTAAGGTTAAATTTTGAAAATATACACAAAAGATTCAGTTCTTAAATGACACTCAGATATCTTTGACGAGTCATGGCGTGTGTTATCTGTGTTTACTGTCATTTATTTGTCCTGATGTCATAAGAATTTTATGTTGTTCCTGGGTTATTTTGACTTTCATCTTCATTTCTTCAGAGTTCCCTTTTTCATGCGCTGATGAAATTCCCCCAATAGTTTCAAAAGATTTCTCCGAAAGCTCCTTGGATGCACTTAGAATGTACAAATATTTCGAAACAAACAGTTAAATTCAGGGCAATGCCGGGCTGCAGTTGTAGAATGTTTTCTACCTGGTGGCGTATGTGTCAGAGCTGACCCGACAATCCAACGACTAAGATACCCCTTTACAACCCCCATATACATACCGGTAGAGGCAAAAGATGGGGTTTTGATAAATGCTATTTCAGATGGGGTCAATAGGTACAATAGAGCATTGCTCCATGAGGGCCATGCGCCGCACGCAGACCATCAAAATATGTCTCATATATGTAAAAACTGATTCGATAAACAAACATGATGACCTTTAAGGTACTCCTCTATATATTTTCGACATCTTTGAGAGTTAATTATGGTATTTCATCAGACTTGCATCATACATCAAGTGATTGGAATAGGATTAGTCTCAATCAACTTGGTCAGGTTTTGCATTTATCTGCCCTCCCCCCCCCCCCCCCCCGACATAGTTTCCCATTAGTCCTCAACCAATAGAATCCCTTTATTTTATTTTACTCCATATTAAATGTTGCATACACAATATCAGTTCATACACATGAGGTAGACTTTGGGGTTATATATCACTGTAGCCCTGTGGAGCTTCTGGGTTGGTAGACAAAATTGAACAAAGGTGTCATTACCATATACCTATTCAAACATTGATCTTTATTGGTTTGTACAGAACAACAGTGTTTTGTTAGCAGCATATGTCCAGCGCGTGAGAGGTTAACCGTACATCACACGTAAGCTTATGTGTAATCTCATATACCAGTACCTCAACAAAATGGGTATCTAAACACAAGAGCTTATGTGTAATCTCATATCCAGGTACCTTAACAAACAGGGTATCTCATCACAATACCTTAGGTGTTATCTAATATCCTGGTATCTCACAAAACTGGATATCTCAACACAAGAGCTTAGGTATTATCTAATATCCTAATACCTAACCATTATTGGTATCTTAACACAAGAGCTTATGTGTAATCTCATAACCTGATACGTCGACAAACAGGGTATCTCAACACAAGAGCTTATGTGTAATCTCATATCCTGGTACCTCAACAAACAGGGTATCTCAACACAATAGCTAATGTGTTATCTTATATCCTGGTATCTCACCAAACTGTGTATCTCAACACAAGTGCTTAGGTGTTATCTAATATCCTGGTTTCTCACCAAACTGTGTATCTCAACACAAGAGTTTAGGTGTTATCTAATATCCGGGTACCTCACCATTATCGGTATCTCAACACAAGAGCTTATGTGTAATATCGTACCCTGGTACGTCGGCAAACAGGGTATCTCAACACAAGAGCTTATGTGTTATCTAATATCCTGGTATCTAACCAAACTGTGTATCTCAACACAAGAGCTAGGTGTTATATAATATCTTGGTATCTCACCAAACTGTGTATCTCAACACAAAAGCTTAGGTGTTATCTAATATCCTGGTTCCTCATTAAACTGTGTATCTCAACACAAGAGCTTCGGTGTTATCCAATATCCTGGTACCCACCAAACAGGGTATCCAACAGAAGAGCTTATGTGTAGTCGCATATCTAGGTACCTCGGCAAACGGGTATCTCAACAGAAGAGCTTATGTGAAATCTCATATTTAGGTACCTCGACAAACAGGTGATCTCAAGAGCTTATGTTCAATCTCATATCCTGGTACCTCACCAAACTTGGTATCTCAACACAAGAGCTTAGGTGTTATCTAATATCCTGGTACCTACATTATCGGTATCTCAACACAAGAGCTTACGTGTAATTTCATACCCTGGTACGTCGGCAAACAGGGTATCTCAACACAATAGTTTAGGTGTTATCTAATATCCTGGTATCTCACCAAACTGTGTATCTCAACACAAGAGCTCAGGTGTTATCTAATATCCTGGTTCCTCACCAAACTGTGTATCTCAACACAAGAGCTTAGGTATAATCTAATATCCTGGTATCTCACCAAACTGTGTTTTTCAACACAAGAGCTTCGGTGTTATCTAATATCCTGGTTCCTCACCAAACTGTGTATCTCAACACAAGAGCTTCGGTGTTATCTAATATCCTTGTACCCATCAAACAGGGTATCTCAACAGAAGAGCTTATGTGTAATCTCAAATTTAGGTACCTCGACAAACAGGTTATCTCAAGAGCTTATGTTCAATCTCATATCCTGGTACCTCTAAAACTTGGTATCTTAACACAAGAGCTTAGGGGTTACCTAATATCCTGGTACCTACATTATCGGTATCTCAACACAAGAGCTTATGTGTAATCGCATACCCTGGTACGTCGGCAAACAGGGTATCTCAATACAAGAGCTTATGAGTAATCTCATATCCTGGTACCTCAACAAACAGGGTATCTCAACACAATAGCTTAGGTGTTATCTAATATCCTGGTACCTCACCATTATCGGTATCTCAACATAAGAGCTTATGTGTAATCTCATATCCAGGTACCCCAGCAAACAGAGTATCTAAACACAAGAGCTTAGGTATTATCTAATATCCTGGTATCTCACCAAACAGAGTATCTAAACACAAGAGCTTAGGTATTATCTAATATCCTGGTATCTCACCAAACTGTGTATCTAAACACAAGAGCTTAGGTATTATCTAATATCCTGGTATCTCACCAAACTGTGTATCTCAACACAAAAGCTTAGGTGTTATCTAATATCCTGGTTCCTCTCCAAACTGTGTATCTCAACACAAAAGCTTAGGTGTTATCTAATATCCTGGTTCCTCACCAAATTGTGTATCTCAACACAAGAGCTTCGGTGTTATCTAATATCCTGGTACCCACCAAACAGGGTATCGCAATAGAAGAGCTTATGTGTAGTCGCACATCTAGGTACCTCGGCAAACAGGGTATCTCAACAGAAGAGCTTATGTGTAATCTCATATTTAGGTACCTCGATAAACAGGTTATCTCAAGAGCTTATGTTTAATCTCATATCCTGGTACCCCAGCAAACAGAGTATCTAAACACAAGAGCTTAGGTATTATCTAATATCCTGGTATCTCACCAAACAGAGTATCTAAACACAAGAGCTTAGGTATTATCTAATATCCTGGTATCTCACCAAACTGTGTATCTAAACACAAGAGCTTAGGTGTTATCTAATATCCTGGTATCTCTGCAAACTGTGTATCTCAACACAAGAGCTTAGGTGTTATCTAATATCCTGGTTCCTCTCCAAACTGTGTATCTCAACACAAGAGCTTCGGTGTTATCTAATATCCTGGTACCCACCCAACAGGGTATCGCAACAGAACAGCTTATGTGTCGTCGCATATCTAGGTACCCCTGCAAACAGGGTATCTCAACAGTAGAGCTTATGTGTAATCTCATATTTAGGAACCTCGACAAACAGGTTATCTCAAGAGCTTTTGTTTAATCTCATAACCTGGTACCTCAACAAACTTGGTATCTCAACACAAGAGCTTAGGTGTTATCTAATATCCTGGTACCTCACCATTATTGGTATCTCAACAGAAGAGCTTATGTGTAATTTCATACCCTGGTAGGTCGGCAAACAGGGTATCTCAACTAAAGAGCTTATGTGTAATCTCATATCCTGGTACCTCAACAAACAATGATTCTCAATACAATAGCTTAGGTGTTATCTAATATCCTGGTATCTCACCATTATCGGTATCTCAACATAAGAGCTTATGTGTAATCTCATACCCTGGTAGCCCAGCAAACAGAGTATCTAAACACAAGAGCTTAGGTATTATCTAATATCCTGGTATCTCACCAAACAGAGTATCTAAACACAAGAGCTTAGGTATTATCTGATATCCTGGTATCTCACCAAACTGTGTATCTCAACACAAGTGCTTAGGTGTTATCTAATATCCTGGTTTCTCACCAAACTGTGTTTCTCAACACAAGAGTTTAGGTGTTATCTAATATCCTGGTACCTCACCATTATCGGTATCTCAACACAAGAGCTTATGTGTAATATCATACCCTGGTACGTCGGCAAACAGGGTATCTCAACACAAGAGCTTATGTGATATCTAATATCTTGGTATCTCACCAAACTGTGTATCTCAACACAAAAGCTTAGGTGTTATCTAATATCCTGGTTCCTCATTAAACTGTGTATCTCAACACAAGAGCTTCGGTGTTATCTAATATCCTGGTACCCACCAAACAGGGTATCGCAACAGAAGAGCTTATGTGTAGTCGCATATCTAAGTACCTCGGCAAACAGGGTATCTCAACAGAAGAGCTTATGTGTAATCTCATATTTAGGTACCTCGACAAACAGGTTATCTCAAGAGCTTATGTTCAATCTCATATCCTGGTACCTCACCAAACTTGGTATCTCAACACAAGAGCTTAGGTGTTATTTAATATCCTGGTACCTACATTATCGGTATCTCAACACAAGAGCTTATGTGTAATTTCATACCCTGGTACGTCGGCAAACAGGGTATCTCAACACAATAGTTTAGGTGTTATCTAATATCCTGGTACCCACCAAACAGGTTATCGCAACAGAAGAGCTTATGTGTAGTCGCATATCTAGGTACCTCGGCAAACAGGGTATCTCAACAGAAGAGCTTATGTGTAATCTCATATTTAGGTACCTCGACAAACAGGTTATCTCAAGAGCTTATGTTTAATCTCATATCCTGGTACCCCAGCAAACAGAGTATCTAAACACAAGAGCTTAGGTATTATCTAATATCCTGGTATCTCACCAAACAGAGTATCTAAACACAAGAGCTTAGGTATTATCTAATATCCTGGTATCTCACCAAATTGTGTATCTAAACACAAGAGCTTAGGTATTATCTAATATCCTGGTATCTCTGCAAACTGTGTGTCTCAACACAAGAGCTTAGGTGTTATCTAATATCCTAGTACCCACCAAACAGGGTATCGCAATAGAAGAGCTTATGTGTAGTCGCATATCTGGGTACCTCGGCGAACAGGGTATCTCAACAGAAGAGCTTATGTGTAATCTCATATTTAGGTACCTCGACAAACAGGTTATCTCAAGAGCTTATGTTTAATCTCATATCCTGGTTCCCCAGCAAACATAGTATCTAAACACAAGAGCTTAGGTATTATCTAATATCCTGGTATCTCACCAAACAGAGTATCTAAACACAAGAGCTTAGGTATTATCTAATATCCTGGTATCTCTGCAAACTGTGTGTCTCAACACAAGAGCTTAGGTGTTATCTAATATCCTAGTACCCACCAAACAGGGTATCGCAATAGAAGAGCTTATGTGTAGTCGCATATCTGGGTACCTCGGCGAACAGGGTATCTCAACAGAAGAGCTTATGTGTAATCTCATATTTAGGTACCTCGACAAACAGGTTATCTCAAGAGCTTATGTTTAATCTCATATCCTGGTTCCCCAGCAAACATAGTATCTAAACACAAGAGCTTAGGTATTATCTAATATCCTGGTATCTCACCAAACAGAGTATCTAAACACAAGAGCTTAGGTATTATCTAATATCCTGGTATCTCACCAAATTGTGTATCTAAACACAAGAGCTTAGGTATTATCTAATATCCTGGTATCTCAGCAAACTGTGTATCTCAAGACAAGGGCTTAGGTGTTATCTAATATCTTGGTATCTGACCAAACTGTGTATCTCAACACAAGAGCTTAGGTGTTATCTAATATCCTGGTTCCTCATTAAACTGTGTATCTCAACACAAGAGCTTCGGTGTTATCTAATATCCTGGTACCCACCCAACAGGGTATCGCAACAGAAGAGCTTTTGTGTAGTCGCATATCTAAGTACCTCGGCAAACGCGGTATCTCAACAGAAGAGCTTATGTGTAATCTCATATTTAGGTACCTCGACAAACAGGTTATCTCAAGAGCTTATGTTCAATCTCATATCCTGGTACCTCACCAAACGTGGTATCTCAACACAAGAGCTTAGGTGTTATTTAATATCCTGGTACCTACATTATCGGTATCTCAACACAAGAGCTTATGTGTAATTTCATACCCTGGTAGGTCGGCAAACAGGGTATCTCAACACAACAGTTTAGGTGTTATCTAATATCCTGGTATCTCACCAAACAGAGTATTTAAACACAAGAGCTTAGGTATTATCTAATATCCTGGTATCTCACCAAACTGTGTATCTCAACATAAGAGCTTATGTGTAATCTCATACCCTGGTAGCCCAGCAAACAGAGTATCTAAACACAAGAGCTTAGGTATTATCTAATATCCTGGTACCTACATTATCGGTATCTCAACACAAGAGCTTATGTGTAATCGCATACCCTGGTATGTCGGCAAACACGGTATCTCAATACAAGAGCTTATGTGTAATCTCATATCCTGGTTACCTCAACAAACAGGGTATCTCAACACAATAGCTTAGGTGTTATCTAATATCCTGGTATCTCACCAAACAGAGTATCTAAACACAAGAGCTTAGGTATTATCTAATATCCTGGTATCTCACCAAACTGTGTATCTAAACACAAGAGCTTAGGTGTTATCTAATATCCTGGTATCTCTGCAAACTGTGTATCTCAACACAAGAGCTTAGGTGTTACCTAATATCCTGGTACCTACATTATCGGTATCTCAACACAAAAGCTTATGTGTAATCGCATACCCTGGTATGTCGGCAAACAGGGTATCTCAATACAAGAGCTTATGTGTAATCTCATATCCTGGTTACCTCAACAAACAGGGTATCTCAACACAATAGCTTAGGTGTTATCTAATATCCTGGTACCTCACCATTATCGGTATCTCAACATAAGAGCTTATGTGTAATCTCATATCCAGGTACCCCAGCAAACAGAGTATCTAAACACAAGAGCTGAGGTATTATCTAATATCCTGGTATCTCAGCAAACAGAGTATCTAAACACAAGAGCTTAGGTATTATCTAATATCCTGGTATCTCACCAAACTGTGTATCTAAACACAAGAGCTTAGGTATTATCTAATATCCTGGTATCTCACCAAACTGTGTATCTCAACACAAAAGCTTATGTGTTATCTAATATCCTGGTTCCTCTCCAAACTGTGTATCTCAACACAAAAGCTCAGGTGTTATCTAATCTCCTGCTTCCTCACCAAACTGTGTATCTCAACACAAGAGCTTCGGTGTTATCTAATATCCTGGTACCCACCAAACAGGGTATCGCAATACAAGAGCTTATGTGTAGTCGCATATCTAGGTACCTCGGCAAACAGGGTATCTCAACAGAAGAGCTTATGTGTAATCTCATATTTAGGTACCTCGACAAACAGGTTATCTCAAGAGCTTATATTTAATCTCATATCCTGGTACCCCAGCAAACAGAGTATCTAAACACAAGAGCTTAGGTATTATCTAATATCCTGGTATCTCACCAAACAGAGTATCTAAACACAAGAGCTTAGGTATTATCTAATATCCTGGTATCTCACCAAACTGTGTATCTAAACACAAGAGCTTAGATGTTATCTAATATCCTGGTATCTCTGAAAACTGTGTATCTCAACACAAGAGCTTAGGTATTATCTAATATCCTGGTATCTCACCAAACAGAGTATCTAAACTCAAGAGCTTAAGTGTTATCTAATATCCTGGTATCTCACCAAACTGTGTATCTCAACACAAGAGCTTAGGTATCATCTAATATCCTGGTATCTCACCAAACAGAGTATCTAAACACAAGAGCTTAAGTGTTATCTAAGATCCTGGTATCTCACCAAACTGTGTATCTCAACACAAGAGCTTAGGTGTTAACTAATATCCTGGTTCTTCTCCAAACTGTGTATCTCAACACAAGAGCTTCGGTGTTATCTAATATCCTGGTACCCACCCAACAGGGTATCGCAACAGAAGAGCTTATGTGTCGTCGCATATCTAGGTACCCCTGCAAACAGGGTATCTCAACAGTAGAGCTTATGTGTAATCTCATATTTAGGTACCTCGACAAACAGGTTATCTCAAGAGCTTATGTTCAATCTTATATCCTGGTACCTCACCAAACTTGGTATCTCAACACAAGAGCTTAGGTGTTTTCTAATATCCTGGTACCTCACCATTATTGGTATCTCAACACAAGAGCTTATGTGTAATCTCATACCCTGGTACGTCGGCAAACAGGGTATCTCAACACAAGAGCTTATGTGTAATCTCATATCCTGGTACCTCAACAAACAATGATTCTCAATACAATAGCTTAGGTGTTATCTAATATCCTGGTACCTCACCATTATCGGTATCTCAACACAAGAGCTTATGTGTAATATCATACCCTGGTACGTCAGCAAACAGGGTATCTCAACACAAGAGCTTATGTGTTATCTAATATCCTGGTATCTAACCAAACTGTGTATCTCAAGACAAGGGCTTAGGTGTTATCTAATTTCTTGGTATCTGACCAAACTGTGTATCTCAACACAAAAGCTTAGGTGTTATCTAATATCCTGGTTCCTCATTAAACTGTGTATCTCAACACAAGAGCTTCGGTGTTATCTAATATCCTGGTACCCACCAAACAGGGTATCGCAACAGAAGAGCTTTTGTGTAGTCGCATATCTAAGTACCTCGGCAAACACGGTATCTCAACAGAAGAGCTTATGTGTAATCTCATATTTAGGTACCTCGACAAACAGGTTATCTCAAGAGCTTATGTTCAATCTCATTTCCTGGTACCTCACCAAACTTGGTATCTCAACACAAGAGCTTAGGTGTTATTTAATATCCTGGTACCTACATTATTGGTATCTCAACACAAGAGCTTATGTGTAATTTCATACCCTGGTACGTCGGCAAACAGGGTATCTCAACACAATAGTTTAGGTGTTATCTAATATCCTGGTATCTCACCAAACTGTGTATCTCAACACAAGAGCTCAGGTGTTATCTAATATCATGTTCCTCACCAAACTGTGTATCTCAACACAAGAGCTTAGGTATAATCTAATATCCTGGTATCTCTGCAAACTGTGTATCTCAACACAAGAGCTTAGGTATTATCTAATATCCTGGTATCTCACCAAACAGAGTATCTAAACACAAGAGCTTAAGTGTTATCTAATATCCTGGTATCTCACCAAACTGTGTATCTCAACACAAGAGCTTAGGTATTATCTAATATCCTGGTATCTCACCAAACAGAGTATCTAAACACAAGAGCTTAAGTGTTATCTAATATCCTGGTATCTCACCAAACTGTGTATCTCAACACAAGAGCTTAGGTGTTATCTAATATCCTGGTTCTTCTCCAAACTGTGTATCTCAACACAAGAGCTTCGGTGTTATCTAATATCCTGGTACCCACCCAACAGGGTATCGCAACAGAAGAGCTTATGTGTCGTCGTATATCTAGGTACCCCTGCAAACAGGGTATCTCAACGGTAGAGCTTATGTGTAATCTCATATTTAGGTACCTCGACAAACAGGTTATCTCAAGAGCTTATGTTTAATCTCATAACCTGGTACCTCAACAAACGTGGTATCTCAACACAAGAGCTTAGGTGTTATCTAATATCCTGGTACCTCACCATTATTGGTATCTCAACACAAGAGCTTATGTGTAATCTCATACCCTGGTACGTCGGCAAACAGGGTATCTCAACACAAGAGCTTATGTGTAATCTCATATCCTGGTACCTCAACAAACAATGATTCTCAATACAATAGCTTAGGTGTTATCTAATATCCTGGTACATCACCATTATCGGTATCTCAACACAAGAGCTTATGTGTAATATCATACCCTGGTACGTCAGCAAACAGGGTATCTCAACACAAGAGCTTATGTGTTATCTAATATCCTGGTATCTAACCAAACTGTGTATCTCAAGACAAAGGCTTAGGTGTTATATAATATCTTGGTATCTGACCAAACTGTGTATCTCAACACAAAAGCTTAGGTGTTATCTAATATCCTGGTTCCTCATTAAACTGTGTATCTCAACACAAGAGCTTCGGTGTTATCTAATATCCTGGTACCCACCAAACAGGGTATCGCAACAGAAGAGCCTTTGTGTAGTCGCATATCTAAGTACCTCGGCAAACAGGGTATCTCAACAGAAGAGCTTATGTGTAATCTCATATTTAGGTACCTCGACAAACAGGTTATCTCAAGAGCTTATGTTCAATCTCATATCCTGGTACCTCACCAAACTTGGTATCTCAAGACAAGAGCTTAGGTGTTATTTAATATCCTGGTACCTACATTATTGGTATCTCAACACAAGAGCTTATGTGTAATTTCATGCCCTGGTACGTCGGCAAACAGGGTATCTCAACACAATAGTTTAGGTGTTATCTAATATCCTGGTATCTCACCAAACTGTGTATCTCAACACAAGAGCTCAGGTGTTATCTAATATCATGGTTCCTCACCAAACTGTGTATCTCAACACAAGAGCTTAGGTATAATCTAATATCCTGGTATCTCACCAAACTGTGTTTTTCAACACAAGAGCTTCGGTGTTATCTAATATCCTGGTTCCTCAACAAACTGTGTATCTCAACACAAGAGCTTCGGTGTTATCTAATATCCTGGTACCCACCAAACAGGTTATCGCAACAGAAGAGCTTATGTGTAGTCGCATATCTAGGTACCTCGGCAAACAGGGCATCTCAACAGAAGAGCTTATGTGTAATCTCAAATTTAGGTACCTCGACAAACAGGTTATCTCAAGAGCTTATGTTCAATCTCATATCCTGGTACCTCACCAAACTTGGTATCTCAACACAAGAGCTTTGGTGTTATCTAATATCCTGGTACCTACATTATCGGTATCTCAACACAAGAGCTTATGTGAAATCGCATACCCTGGTACGTCGGCAAACAGGGTATCTCAATACAAGAGCTTATGTGTAATCCCATATCCTGGTACCTCAACAAACAGGGTATCTCAACACAATAGCTTAGGTGTTATCTAATATCCTGGAACCTCACCATTATCGGTATCTCAACATAAGAGCTTATGTGTAATCTCATATCCAGGTACCCCAGCAAACAGAGTATCTAAACACAAGAGCTTAGGTGTTATCTAATATCCTGGTATCTCACCAAACTGTGTATCTCAACACAAGAGCTCAGGTGTTATCTAATATCATGGTTCCTCACCAAACTGTGTATCTCAACACAAGAGCTTAGGTATAATCTAATATCCTGGTATCTCACCAAACTGTGTTTTTCAACACAAGAGCTTCGGTGTTATCTAATATCCTGGTTCCTCACCAAACTGTGTATCTCAACACAAGAGCTTCGGTGTTATCTAATATCCTGGTACCCACCAAACAGGTTATCGCAACAGAAGAGCTTATGTGTAGTCGCATATCTAGGTACCTCGGCAAACAGGGCATCTCAACAGAAGAGCTTATGTGTAATCTCAAATTTAGGTACCTCGACAAACAGGTTATCTCAAGAGCTTATGTTCAATCTCATATCCTGGTACCTCACCAAACTTGGTATCTCAACACAAGAGCTTTGGTGTTATCTAATATCCTGGTACCTACATTATCGGTATCTCAACACAAGAGCTTATGTGAAATCGCATACCCTGGTACGTCGGCAAACAGGGTATCTCAATACAAGAGCTTATGTGTAATCCCATATCCTGGTACCTCAACAAACAGGGTATCTCAACACAATAGCTTAGGTGTTATCTAATATCCTGGAACCTCACCATTATCGGTATCTCAACATAAGAGCTTATGTGTAATCTCATATCCAGGTACCCCAGCAAACAGAGTATCTAAACACAAGAGCTTAGGTATTATCTAATATCCTGGTATCTCACCAAACAGAGTATCTAAACACAAGAGCTTAGGTATTATATAATATCCTGGTATCTCACCAAACTGTGTATCTAAACACAAGAGCTTCGGTGTTATCTAATATCCTGGTACCCACCAAACAGGTTATCGCAACAGAAGAGCTTATGTGTAGTCGCATATCTAGGTACCTCGGCAAACAGGGCATCTCAACAGAAGAGCTTATGTGTAATCTCATATTTAGGTACCTCGACAAACAGGTTATCTCAAGAGCTTATGTTCAATCCCATATCCTGGTACCTCAACAAACAGGGTATCTCAACACAATAGCTTAGGTGTTATCTAATATCCTGGAACCTCACCATTATCGGTATCTCAACATAAGAGCTTATGTGTAATCTCATATCCAGGTACCCCAGCAAACAGAGTATCTAAACACAAGAGCTTAGGTATTATCTAATATCCTGGTATCTCACCAAACAGAGTATCTAAACACAAGAGCTTAGGTATTATATAATATCCTGGTATCTCACCAAACTGTGTATCTAAACACAAGAGCTTCGGTGTTATCTAATATCCTGGTACCCACCAAACAGGGTATCGCAATAGAAGAGCTTATGTGTAGTCGCATATCTAGGTACCTCGGCAAACAGGGTATCTCAACAGAAGAGCTTATGTGTAATCTCATATTTAGGTACCTCGACAAACAGGTTATCTCAAGAGCTTATGTTTAATCTCATATCCTGGTACCCCAGCAAACAGAGTATCTAAACACAAGAGCTTAGGAATTATCTAATATCCTGGTATCTCACCAAACAGAGTATCTAAACACAAGAGCTTAGGTATTATCTAATATCCTGGTATCTCACCAAATTGTGTATCTAAACACAAGAGCTTAGGTATTATCTAATATCCTGGTATCTCTGCAAACTGTGTGTCTCAACACAAGAGCTTAGGTGTTATCTAATATCCTGGTTCCTCTCCAAACTGTGTATCTCAACACAAGAGCTTAGGTGTTATCTAATATCCTGGTTCCTCAACAAACTGTGGTATCTCAACACAAGAGCTTCGGTGTTATCTAATATCCTGGTACCCACCAAACAGGGTATCGCAACAGAAGAGCTTATGTGTCGTCGCATATCTAGGTACCCCTGCAAACAGGATATCTCAACAGTAGAGCTTATGTGTAATCTCATATTTAGGTACCTCGACAAACAGGTTATCTCAAGAGCTTATGTTTAATCTCATAACCTGGTCCCTTAACAAACTTGGTATCTCAACACAAGAGCTTAGGTGTTATCTAATATCCTGGTACCTCACCATTATTGGTATCTCAACACAAGAGCTTATGTGTAATCTCATACCCTGGTACGTCGGCAAACAGGGTATCTCAACACAAGAGCTTATGTGTAATCTCATATCCTGGTACCTCAACAAACAATGATTCTCAATACAATAGCTTAGGTGTTTTCTAATATCCTGGTACCTCACCATTATCGGTATCTGAACATAAGAGCTTATGTGTAATCTCATACCCTGGTAGCCCACCAAACAGAGTATCTAAACACAAGAGCTTAGGTATTATCTAATATCCTGGTATCTCACCAAACAGAGTATCTAAACACAAGAGCTTAGGTATTATCTGATATCCTGGTATCTCACCAAACTGTGTATCTCAACACAAGTGCTTAGGTGTTATCTAATATCCTGATTTCTCACCAAACTGTGTATCTCAACACAAGAGTTTAGGTGTTATCTAATTTCCTGGTACCTCACCATTATCGGTATCTCAACACAAGAGTTTATGTGTAATATCATACCCTGGCACGTCGGCAAACAGGGTATCTCAACACAAGAGCTTATGTGTTATCTAATATCCTGGTATCTAACCAAACTGTGTATCTCAAGACAAGGGCTTAGGTGTTATCTAATATCTTGGTATCTGACCAAACTGTGTATCTCAACACAAAAGCTTAGGTGTTATCTAATATCCTGGTTCCTCATTAAACTGTGTATCTCAACACAAGAGCTTCGGTGTTATCTAATATCCTGGTACCCACCAAACAGGGTATCGCAACAGAAGAGCTTATGTGTAGTCGCATATCTAAGTACCTCGGCAAACAGGGTATCTCAACAGAAGAGCTTATGTGTAATTTCATACCCTGGTACGTCGGCAAACAGGGTATCTCAACACAATAGTTTAGGTGTTATCTAATATCCTGGTATCTCACCAAACTGTGTATCTCAACACAAGAGCTCAGGTGTTATCTAATATCCTGGTTCCTCACCAAACTGTGTATCTAAACACAAGAGCTTAGGTATTATCTAATATCCTGGTATCTCTGCAAACTGTGTGTCTCAACACAAGAGCTTAGGTGTTATCTAATATCCTGGTTCCTCTCCAAACTGTGTATCTCAACACAAGAGCTTAGGTGTTATCTAATATCCTGGTTCCTCAACAAACTGTGGTATCTCAACACAAGAGCTTCGGTGTTATCTAATATCCTGGTACCCACCAAACAGGGTATCGCAACAGAAGAGCTTATGTGTCGTCGAATATCTAGGTACCCCTGCAAACAGGATATCTCAACAGTAGAGCTTATGTGTAATCTCATATTTAGGTACCTCGACAAACAGGTTATCTCAAGAGCTTATGTTTAATCTCATAACCTGGTCCCTCAACAAACTTGGTATCTCAACACAAGAGCTTAGGTGTTATCTAATATCCTGGTACCTCACCATTATTGGTATCTCAACACAAGAGTTTATGTGTAATCTCATACCCTGGTACGTCGGCAAACAGGGTATCTCAACACAAGAGCTTATGTGTAATCTCATATCCTGGTACCTCAACAAACAATGATTCTCAATACAATAGCTTAGGTGTTTTCTAATATCCTGGTACCTCACCATTATCGGTATCTGAACATAAGAGCTTATGTGTAATCTCATACCCTGGTAGCCCACCAAACAGAGTATCTAAACACAAGAGCTTAGGTATTATCTAATATCCTGGTATCTCACCAAACAGAGTATCTAAACACAAGAGCTTAGGTATTATCTGATATCCTGGTATCTCACCAAACTGTGTATCTCAACACAAGTGCTTAGGTGTTATCTAATATCCTGATTTCTCACCAAACTGTGTATCTCAACACAAGAGTTTAGGTGTTATCTAATATCCTGGTACCTCACCATTATCGGTATCTCAACACAAGAGCTTATGTGTAATATCATACCCTGGCACGTCGGCAAACAGGGTATCTCAACACAAGAGCTTATGTGTTATCTAATATCCTGGTATCTAACCAAACTGTGTATCTCAAGACAAGGGCTTAGGTGTTATCTAATATCTTGGTATCTGACCAAACTGTGTATCTCAACACAAAAGCTTAGGTGTTATCTAATATCCTGGTTCCTCATTAAACTGTGTATCTCAACACAAGAGCTTCGGTGTTATCTAATATCCTGGTACCCACCAAACAGGGTATCGCAACAGAAGAGCTTATGTGTAGTCGCATATCTAAGTACCTCGGCAAACAGGGTATCTCAACAGAAGAGCTTATGTGTAATTTCATACCCTGGTACGTCGGCAAACACAATAGTTTAGGTGTTATCTAATATCCTGGTATCTCACCAAACTGTGTATCTCAACACAAGAGCTCAGGTGTTATCTAATATCCTGGTTCCTCACCAAACTGTGTATCTCAACACAAGAGCTTAGGTATAATCTAATATCCTGGTATCTCACCAAACTGTGTTTTTCAACACAAGAGCTTCGGTGTTATCTAATATCCTGGTTTCTCGACAAACTGTGTATCTCAACACAAGAGCTTCGGTGTTATCTAATATCCTGGTACCCACCAAACATGTTATCGCAACAGAAGAGCTTATGTGTAGTCGCATATCTAGGTACCTCGGCAAAAAGGGTATCTCAACAGAAGAGCTTATGTGTAATCTCATATTTAGGTACCTCGACAAACAGGTTATCTCAAGAGCTTATGTTCAATCTCATATCCCGGTACCTCACCAAACTTGGTATCTCAACACAAGAGCTTTTGTGTTATCTAATATCCTGGTACCTACATTATCGGTATCTCAACACAAGAGCTTATGTGTAATCGCATACCCTGGTACGTCGGCAAACAGGGTATCTCAATACAAGAGCTTATGTGTAATCCCATATCCTGGTACCTCAACAAACAGGGTATCTCAACACAATAGCTTAGGTGTTATCTAATATCCTGGAACCTCACCATTATCGGTATCTCAACATAAGAGCTTATGTGTAATCTCATATCCAGGTACCCCAGCAAACAGAGTATCTAAACACAAGAGCTTAGGTATTATCTAATATCCTGGTATCTCACCAAACAGAGTATCTAAACACAAGAGCTTAGGTATTATCTAATATCCTGGTATCTCACCAAACTGTGTATCTAAACACAAGAGCTTAGGTATTATCTAATATCCTGGTATCTCACCAAACTGTGTATCTCAACACAAGAGCTTAGGTGTTATCTAATATCCTGGTTTCCTCCAAACTGTGTATCTCAACACAAAAGCTTAGGTGTTATCTAATATCCTGGTTCCTCACCAAACTGTGTATCTCAACACAAGACCTTCGGTGTTATCT
Organism: Sipunculus nudus; assembly: GCA_026874595.1. Taxonomy (NCBI): domain Eukaryota; kingdom Metazoa; phylum Annelida; class Sipuncula; order Golfingiida; family Sipunculidae; genus Sipunculus; species Sipunculus nudus. Next base: position 60,536,278 of record CM049313.1, read on the forward strand.
AATATCCTGGTACCCACCAAACAGGGTATCGCAATAGAAGAGCTTATGTGTAGTCGCATATCTAGGTACCTCGGCAAACAGGGTATCTCAACAGAAGAGCTTATGTGTAATCTCATATTTAGGTACCTCGACAAACAGGTTATCTCAAGAGCTTATGTTCAATCTCATATCCTGGTACCTCACCAAACTTGGTATCTCAACACAAGAGCTTAGCTGTTATTTAATATCCTGGTACCTACATTATCGGTATCTCAACACAAGAGCTTATGTGTAATTTCATACCCTGGTACGTCGGCAAACAGGGTATCTCAACACAATAGTTTAGGTGTTATCTAATATCCTGGTATCTCAGCAAACTGTGTATCTCAACACAAGAGCTCAGGTGTTATCTAATATCCTGGTTCCTCACCAAACTGTGTATCTCAACACAAGAGCTTAGGTATAATCTAATATCCTGGTATCTCACCAAACTGTGTTTTTCAACACAAGAGCTTCGTTGTTATCTTATATCCTGGTACCCACCAAACTGTGTATCTCAACACAAGAGCTCAGGTGTTATCTAATATCCTGGTTCCTCACCAAACTGTGTATCTCAACACAAGAGCTTAGGTATAATCTAATATCCTGGTTCCTCACCAAACTGTGTAACTCAACACAAGAGCTTCGGTGTTATCTTATATCCTGGTACCCAACAAACAGGTTATCGCAACAGAAGAGCTTATGTGTAGTCGCATATCTAGGTACCTCGGCAAACAGGGTATCTCAACAGAAGAGCTTATGTGTAATCTCATATTTAGGTACCTCGACAAACAGGTTATCTCAAAAGCTTATGTTCAATCTCATATCCTGGTACCTCACCAAACTTGGTATCTCAACACAAGAGCTTTGGTGTTATCTAATATCCTGGTACCTCCATTATCGGTATCTCAACACAAGAGCTTATGTGTAATCGCATACCGTGGTACGTCGGCAAACAGGGTATCTAAACACAAGAGCTTAGGTATTATCTAATATCCTGGTATCTCACCAAACAGAGTATCTAAACACAAGAGCTTAGGTATTATCTAATATCCTGGTATCTCACCAAACTGTGTATCTAAACACAAGAGCTTAGGCATTATCTTATATCCTGGTATCTCACCAAACTGTGTATCTCAACACAAGAGCTTAGGTGTTATCTAATCTCCTGGTTCCTCTCCAAACTGTGTACCTCAACACAAAAGCTTAGGTGTTATCTAATATCCTGGTTCCTCACCAAACTGTGTATCTCAACACAAGAGCTTTGGTGTTATCTAATATCCTGGTACCCACCAAACAGGGTATCGCAATAGAAGAGCTTATGTGTAATCTCATATTTAGGTACCTCGACAAACAGGTTATCTCAAGAGCTTATGTTTAATCTCATATCCTGGTACCCCAGCAAACAGAGTATCTAAACACAAGAGCTTAGGTATTATCTAATATCCTGGTATCTCAACAAACAGAGTATCTAAACACAAGAGCTTAGGTATTATCTGATATCCTGGTATCTCACCAAACTGTGTATCTAAACACAAGAGCTTAGGTATTATCTAATATCCTGGTATCTCACCAAACTGTGTGTCTCAACACAAGAGCTTAGGTGTTATCTAATATCCTGGTTCCTCTCCAAACTGTGTACCTCAACACAAGAGCTTAGGTGTTATCTAATATCCTGGTTCCTCAACAAACTGTGTATCTCAACACAAGAGCTTCGGTGTTATCTAATATCCTGGTACCCACCAAGCAGGGTATCGCAAAAGAAGAGCTTATGTGTCGTCGCATATCTAGGTACCCCGGCAAACAGGGTATCTCAACAGTAGAGCTTATGTGTAATCTCATATTTAGGTACCTCGACAAACAGGTTATCTCAAGAGCTTATGTTTAATCTCATAACCTGGTACCTAAACAATCTTGGTATCTCAACACAAGAGCTTAGGTGTTATCCAATATCCTGGTACCTCACCATTATTGGTATCTCAACACAAGAGCTTATGTGTAATCTCATACCCTGGTACGTCGGCAAACAGGGTATCTCAACACAAGAGCTTATGTGTAATCTCATATCCTGGTACCTCAACAAACAATGATTCTCAATACAATAGCTTAGGTGATATCTAATATCCTGGTACCTCACCATTATTGGTATCTCAACATAAGAGCTTATGTGTAATCTCATACCCTGGTAGCCCAGCAAACAGAGTATCTAAACACAAGAACTTAGGTATTATCTAATATCCTGGTATCTCAGCAAACTGTGTATCTCAACACAAGAGCTTAGGTTTTATCTAATATCCTGGTTCCTCTCCAAACTGTGTATCTCAACACAAAAGCTTAGGTGTTATCTAATATCCTGGTTCCTCACCAAACTGTGTATTTCAACAATAAAGCTTAGGTGTTATCTAATATCCTGGTTCCTCACCAAACAGGGTATCTCAACACAAGAGCTTATGTGTAATCTCATATCCTGGTACCTCAACAAACAATGATTCTCAATACAATAGCTTAGGTATTATCTAATATCCTGGTACCTCACCATTATCGGTATCTCAACATAAGAGCTTATGTGTAATCTCATACCCTGGTAGCCCAGCAAACAGAGTATCTAAACACAAGAGCTTAGGTATTATCTAATATCCTGGTATCTCACCAAACAGAGTATCTAAACACAAGAGCTTAGGTATTATCTGATATCCTGGTATCTCACCAAACTGTGTATCTCAACACAAGAGCTTAGGTGTTATCTAATATCCTGGTTCCTCACCAAACTGTGTATCTAAACACAGGAGCTTAGGCATTATCTAATATCCTGGTATCTCACCAAACTGTGTATCTCAACACAAGAGCTTAGGTGTTATCTAATATCCTGGTTCCTCACCAAACTTTGTATCTCAACACAAGAGCTTAGGTGTTATCTAATATTCTTGTTCCTCGCCAAACTGTGTATCTCAACACAAGAGCTTCGGTGTTATCTAATATCCTGGTTTCCACCAAACAGGGTATCACAACAGAAAAGCTTATGTATAGTCGCATATCTAGGTACCTCGGCAAACAGGGTGTCTCAACAGAAGAGCTTATGTGTAATCTCATATTTAGGTACCTCGACAAACAGGTTATCTCAAGAGCTTATGTTTAATCATATATCCTGGTACCTCACCAAACTTGGTATTTCAACACAACAGCTTATGTTTAATCTCATATCCTGGTACCTCAACAAACTTGGTATCTCAACATCCAGAAAAACAATTTTCATGACAAGATGCTGCCATCAGAATATGCAGGGCCATCTGGCAGATAAGGTTACTGGACAAAGAGACTATCCCATATAAAGTGGCGAGATGTATTATACTTTATCCTCGGGTTGTCTGTCAGCAAATTTAAGCAAAAAAAAGTTCTTTTTTAGGAACACGCACAAGGAACTATCCATAAAATTTGTCCAAATATAAGGGCTATTTCATTTTAACGGGCTATTGTCGGTATTAGCTAGTGGCTTTGTACACGAGTGCCCTCTGATGGGTTGTTTAACCGTTACATATATGTTTACCTACTTAGCAAAGATCATACTGGCCGAACTTTGGTGTAGTAAAGGGATATATGATCATACTTACCATTCATACATCTGACTCTGTAGTATAGGAATGTATGTTCCAAACATGACAAGGGTATAACTATTACTAACGCCGTGTTCACAATCAATTGTAGGCTGCTCTGTTACCTATGTTGTACGTCAGAGCTGAAATGGTACATTAAAAAAGACACAATAATAGTAAGAAAGGGCATTTCATTTGTTTCTTTAAAGCAAATTAAACGTAATAAGCTGTCTTTTATTATCAGTTACATTTATGAAAAAGGTTTGGTTCTTACATTTCGCCGGTAGCAACTTGCAAATAACTGTCAAAGAAGGGAATGGTCACACAGATATTCACGTCAAGTTGGGAAGTTACCTGTCAGCGATCGGATAGGCTATGGACTATTCATAAATACATATCGGGTGGTCGTGCCTTATTAAATTAGAAATTCGCTGCTCTCATAAAAAATCTACTTGACTCGGCTTACCCTCTCGGATAGGGATATATTAGGGATATATCTGAATGTCAGCGCAATAAATTGGCTGTGAACGATGGGGCAGTAGGCAGATATATAAGAAGATGGCGTCTTATTTCTGCCGGCGAGAATAATGTTCCTCTCCATCCAGAGTCCTAGAATTCTCTTACACAGCTTGCAGCGGAGGCTGCTGCAGCGTGAGGCCAGCCAACCACGCCACCTAACGTCGAATCGACGCGACAGCTGGTTTTTGTTCTATAAGAGATTCTGTCGGGAAATGCGAATTTTCTGGAACAACAAGAGAAATGACGATAAATCAGTGGTGCTATTTTTCTACATGGCCAGACTGCTAAGATTAAACTAGAATAACTACGCTACATTAGGACATAATTCGAATAAAGTCGTATTATTTAAATAAAATAACGCTTTATTATTTCTCATTAATCGCTCTGCCTTACAAAATTTAAATTTGTAAATACAGAAAAAGTTATAGTAGCTTTAATATTTAACCCATTCGGTTGAGCAGAATGAATCCCTATTCGCATCAACCAGCCGTTTGCCATGACGTCACGTCCGTTGATCATGGTGTTTAACCACGCTGGTGGCCATATCTTCGGAGGCATCGAAACATTTGATTACCTTTGTCGGTTTATGTCTAGGTAAGTTAATAAAATAGATTTGTTTAGCTGGTGCGTGCACAAAAAGTAAATATATGTGAGTTTGTCTGTGTGTGGGTGAAAAAGTGGGTTTATATAAAATGCAAAACAATAATCTTGTTTTCTTAATTAACCGCTACGGCTGCTTCATCGTGAATATGGAATATCGGCGGGCACCCGAGATTAATATGCGTTAAACTGCACAATAAGTTCGAAATATGCATTTGGCTCACCAAATATAAACAAAGCCAAATATTAGGACTGTGTCAAAAGATGTCCCTTTAATGAGTAAGTTTCAGATTTCATAGTATCATCGTCGTGTGATATTTTTGATTTCAATAACTTTTGTTTAGATAACAAATAGGTAAATGATGATAAGACGATTTCATCTTTTCAAATATTGCCGGTTTAGACATAGTTTTCGAATATATTAAGGTGCAATTATTTTTTTAAGTCGTTTCAAGGAGTTACATTGAAGTTCATCATGACTATATAACTGTTTTATTCTGATGATAAAATCTGAGAATGATCCTAAATAGTGTCCATGAGATGTGTTATGTTCTTACATCTGTTTAGTTCTTCATCATGTTTGCCATTCGCAAACCGCAAATGGTAATGCAGAGGCTTTATAGTCTGATGTAACTGACGATGTCTATCCCATCCGACTTTACACTTTGTCTTCTTAGCTTTTCGCGTCTTTTATTTCTGTAATTGTATCCGCTAAAACAAAGTTTTGCGGATACTATGTTTTCAGCCCACAACCGCCGCCGCCGCCGCCGCGTAGGTGTCCAGAGAACTCCACCGTAAACGCTGGGCGGAATTTTACGAAACCCGGAATTATGTTCGGGTCACATGTGAACTGCTGCGCCCCGATTTTGTTTTGACCTCTGACCTTTCCTCTGCGCTCTGCGTCCATTTGTGCGTCTGTTTCCACACATAAACCCACATATCATTGGAACCGTTTGACCGATCAGGAAAAAGAAACTGTACAAATGTAGCCTTTGGATAGCCTTATAACATACACAAAAATGGTGGCGCCATCTTCAACCATGTTTGCACAGTGTCCATCTGTTCGTCTGCCACGGTCTAAAATCACCCATATCTCGGCAGTGGTTTGACTTATCTGCCTAAAATTTTGCAGGTTTATACATCCTGGACAGCTCTCTTGATTTTATGACAGGTGGCGCCACCTACATTCTAGCTTATGCTGCAGACATCCAAGCTCATATCACGGGAACCGTTTGACCGATTGGGCCTAAAAAATTTGCTGTGTATGAATCTCACATAGCTCTTTATCATACGCAAAACTTGTGGCGCCACCTGCAATCATTTTTGCAAAGAATCCTATGTTTGTCTGCCACGTTCTAAAATCACTCATATACATATAGTGGTTTGACTTATCTGCCTAAAATTTTGCAGGTTTCATACATCCTAGAAATCTCTCTTAATTTTATGACAGATCGCGCCACCTACATTCTAGTTTATGCTGCAGACATCCAAGCTCATATCTCGGGAACCGTTTGACCGATCGGGCCTAAAAATTTTGCTGTGTATGGATCTCACATAGCTCTTTATCATACGCAAAACTGGTGGCGCCACCTGCAATAATAATTTTTGCACAGAATCCTATGTTTGTCTGCCGTGGGATTAAATCACTCATATCTCGGCAGTGGTTTGACTAATTCACCTGAAATTTGGCATGCGTATACATCTTGGATAGCTTTCTTGATTTTATGACAGGTGGCGCCGCCTACATTTCCGTTTACGCTGCAGCCATCCAAGCTCATATCTCGGGAACCGTTTGACCGATTGGGCGGAAATTTTGCATAACTCTTTACCATACGCAACTTGTGGCGCCCTCCTCAACCATTTTTGCACAGCATCCGTCTGTTTGTCTGCCACGGTCTAAAATCACTCATATACATATAGTGGTTTGACTTATCTGCTTTAAATTTTGCATATGTATACAACTTGGACAGCTTTCTGGATTTTGTGGTAGGTGGCGCAACCTACATAGACATTTGGGCTGCAGACATCCATGCTAATATGCAACACTTCACTCTATTTCCCTATGCCACTCAATCCATGCCTCACTTCACCCGTTCCACTCTGATTTGGCGAATACACGTAGTCGCTTGTCGACTACCCGTATTCTAGTTTTGCTCGGTCTCATAAAGAGTATAAAACCAAAGCTCTAATAATGGAAGGTTATTCGTTCTACATACGCCTGCATGTCGCTATTGACCAGTACCCAACAACTTTGTTGCCGCCAATGAGGATAACAGTGAGAAAATTCTGAAAACAGAAGTGTATTGGGTAGAGAATATAAGTATTAGGAAATAGAATAGCAGGATACAGATAAAATAAAAAGTTCTTAATGTATCCGTAGAGAGCACAGCTCCTAAACACATCGTGATTCAGAATGAAATTTAATATATTATAATTGTTTTAAAGAGTTCATCCTTGAAGACCAGAATGACCTTGTACCCTACCGGTATCCATATTAAACCAAAAAAAAAAAACTTTCTGGATCAAATACCTATCTTTCAAATTCCTAAAATAATTACGCAGAAATCTTACATATCAAAACAAATCAAACATATGTAAAACTGGCGTTTATATAGATTCTAAAACATGTAAGCTGCTCTAATCGAGTATAGAGACAAACGAAAAACTGATATCAAGCAGAAAAATGAGTAAACATTACGAGGAAAGTAAGCAAGAAATAGTAGAAAGGGACCAGGATTAACCAAGATGTATTTTCATGTACTATTTTGTTTTGCTTTTCTGCTTGTGCTTTTACACAGAGATGTGTTTTACTGTCCTAGGTAAATATGTCTATAAAAACTTATATATATATAAACTGAGGGGACATGGCGATATATAGCATATATTATTGGACGACGGAAAGTAAGACGTATCAAAATGCAGATGAAGATGGATACGCCTAAAAACACTGATGACCCAGGGCACTACAACTCGAGGGGTGCTTAATTCAAATTTGTCATCAACAGTTTTTTTATGCATCTCATTGTATCACCAACATAATATGGATGACCGTCCTGCATTTTTCAAGATTACAAATGCGACTTTGCTTAAACTATGTATGCTCAATAAAGAGAAAAGAATTAGAGACACCGTCACCATACACCATTGATATATCAACGAAGGGTTAGTTTAAGTTCAAACAAGGATGAACTTGCCGGAGTTTTCAAGGTAACACAAGCATTTCTTTTTGTTGCAGATTTTACTCTCATAGATCCCTTTTATAACTGAATACACACTGGTATTGATAACCATTTCTTTTATATGGTCAAACAAGGACTGAAATGGAATCAGTTCTTCTCCGGCGCTCCCTCACTCACTCGCCGCAGAAATTCTCCTATACTTTTGAAAAAAATCCCCGAAAGCTCCTTACAATGACCTCGAAAATAAATTCTTTTTTTCTACAATTAATTTATTATGTACCAATATAAAGGGAAGGTCTATTACCATCTTTAAAGTTTTAGTTTTCAAGGTAGGCAATAAACACTTTTTATCTTTTAAGTTAAATATGTTAATGTCCAATGATACCTTGTTTGTTATGTTTAGTTTAGAATACCAGGTAGAAGGAGGAAGAAAACAAGTCAACAAGATTAAAAAATGAGCCTAGGACCAAATAATATTACAATGTAGAATTAAGTAGAATACTCCATTTATCTATAAAGACATCTTAATCAGGAGATAAATTTGTAACACGTTTAAAGCTTATACGTTCGTTGACATTATCAAGCTTTTCTAAATGCCTTAATACAGCATATCCGAATAACATTCATCCGTTTATCCGGGGCTAGCTTAATCGATTTGGCTCAGTCAGTATCTAGTAATGTCCCGAACTCGACGGTAGGCCTAATCACGGTGATTCCCATAGCAATTTCATGCTCACCCGAACGATCGTTCATCGGAACAAAAAAGCTTGTCCCCCTAGGCTTTTGGATAAACGATGCTTTACTGTATAATATCTTAAATCTCTTTAAATCAACATATCGTCCCATACTATACAGTTTACGTTGTTATATTCAGATGCTTTCTTGTGATGTCAAAGTAGCGACAGCCTGTCACCCCAAACGTCGATTTTAGATGAACTGAAGAACGATGGGCCTATCAAATAATTTCCGAAGGCCTGAGTGTCATGTTGTCATGGCTAATGTCAAAGCTGGTGTGCATTGCACCTTTTTGTCAATAATCGGTTAACCTCATCCCCCCGGCTAGAATCTCTATGCATAGCAGTATGCATATAACCTATACACCTTTATATAGCAGTATGTATATATTTTATGTCAAAATAAGATATTTTAAATATAGGGTAATACATATTTGAAATTATAAAGATGGTTCATTTGTAGTTCTTCGTTATATTGTATTTTTTAATAATTGACTTATTAGTACTGATGATAAGTTTAAAGCTCAAATGAAACGATTTGGCCAAAAATCACAAAAAGTCGCTATTCCAGTAGTATATATCTTAAATTAACATTTGATACATGAATTCCGACATTATTTATTAGAAAACTAATGATAAAACCAAAATATATTGGAGAGATCACGCTGTTCACGGAATCTGCCGAGCTCACTGCTGTAGCACGCAGCAGCTGGGCTGGCACGACGTGTGACGTCATAGCAGACAAACACGGTCACTCAGTCAGGTGTGCGGGCGCTGGTCACTGTTCAAGTGTCAGCGGCAGAGGCTCTGGTCCGGTCCCTGAAATGGCTAGCTTTCTTGTGGATTAGGACGAATTAAGCGAGGTTCGAAATAAGCGGTATCGCATCGCAATTTACGACGCAAAACGGACCCATTGTGAATCATTTTCTTTAACTGTTGTTGTGTCTGCGAATCAAATAAATGCATGTCTTGCCTTTTTCGGAGAGCGATTTTTTGGAACACCAATTGATGCGTGATGAATTCAACCGAAAACAATATTACACATTATTAAAGCAGGCATAAGACCGCGGCATTCGGGCTTCAATGAACAATGTATAAACTGACAGGTGCTTGCTGCACAAGTTTCCAGGAAAAGCTTATCATTATTGACACTGTGACACCTGATCCACAAGCCTATTGGCTGATATTGCATCGACGTCATTTGACCCATGCGTCCATTGGTTGACCTCGACCTTATTTGAATAAACGTCATCTGACCTCTGACCCCGCTGGTCGTTGTGTTTTTTTGCACTGACAAAAAAGTTCCGGCTTAGTTGGACTGCACAGGACATGAAAGCTTTCACCAATGTCAGCCAGAAAGCGTAATATTTGTAATCATTATAGCAAAGTAAATTATCCACACTCAATAAACGGTCCGTATGCACTTTCAATTGTGCCCGTTTTTACCGTTTCATTCAAATCAAAACCAGGTCTATAAACAATGTGCCGTCGATGTCAATCTTTTATATCGTCAGTGACAATACAACATTACATGTCTGTCAAATTCCAGATAACGATTTTCATCGGGAAAATGCGGTGAAAAAAATAAAAACAAATAATGTGTTATATTGTTTTATACTCCTATTATCTGGTCCGCTTTTCCGGGTATTTCGTCCTGTTACATGGGCATGACATGCTCACATATAGGCATACCCGCCCGTGGTACCGAGACGTGGAATTGCCATAAAAAGTCCCGCACACGTATCAGGAAAAAACGTGTTTATGTTTTGAATTATATTTGGAAAGATATCCGTTATATTATAAAAATATAAAAACAGCCCATCTGAATAAACCTCTAAAATGAACTTGTCATGTTTCTATAAAGCAGACTGAGTGATACATTGTTATAGGGTGTACATACTATCGATGTCAGCTGCACACCGTGTTGTTAAACGATCTTCCTGTCTTCACAGGACATCTGTATAGACTTTTACTCTTTGGGTGGAAAATGCAAACATTTATAAAAGAAATACGATGAAGATATAGTATTCAGTGAACAGGTATGTCTTAAGGTATCAAGAACCGCATGTTTTTCCAAGACAAGAACAGAGACGGTCGGGCGTGAGACGCGTGTCTACACAGTGAGTGACCGGGGTTGCTGCAGCCAGGCACTGAGCTGTTTGTCTGCTTTGACGTCACAGGTCATCAAAGCGACGGGGCCAGCCGAATGGCCATTTGAATGCAACGGTCACTTCTTGACAGAACAACACCTCAAAATATTCATAATTAAAAGAATATTTTTAACAAGTATTCAAACGTTTAGGGGTAATATTACATTGCTAATCCAATTATGTGTTAGGTGAAATCGTTTCATTTGAGCTTTAAACTTCCATATATAACATAGAGAAAAAAACCATATAACCCTATGTCTTCCAAGACCAGAATACTAAAATCAAAGTTAACAATCAAAGAATGCTAGAGACGCATATAGAGTCAAGGCACAGATCACGGTGACGCCTATCCCGACGACGCCCGGTCCGCGCCCGAAGCCTCTAGAACTCCACATCAAATGTACGCCAGTCGTCCCCATTGTTATAGAACGACCGGACAGCCTCCATGTAAGTGCAGAGAGCGGGAGCCTCGGATGCGAACTCCGGCTTGGAGCAGTGTTAACCGGTATAGGCGATTGCTCCAGACCAGATCCCGATCGGGATTTGGTCCGGCTTAAACCACGATCGGGATTTGGTCTGGACCAATCGGGGCAATTGGTCCAGATCGGGATCTGGGCCTTGACATATTCATGAAAGGCAGACGTCCACTCATGTATGTTGAGGACTGTAAATTTTTGCCCTTGAATTTGGAGGAGGGCGTCTGATTAGAAATTTTAGAACCCTCTCTACTGCTCTTATCGTACGGGAACAACCCCACCCGCTTAGACATATCAATATATTCCCCCTTCCAAAACATTCTGCCGTTGAAATCGGCGTTCACCTCGCACGTAATCGTACGAATCAACTTCGTAACTTGCGCCGCGGACATTCCAGACTCGCTGCTGCCCGCTGCCTGGTTGCCAGTAGAGGGGTCCGGGTCAGCGTTGCGATAGTTGTGGATAGTTCCACTTTATGATGTACGGATTTAAATAATTTAACTGCCTGCAATCGCCATGTTGTCATCCCGTCAGGGGGCGGAAACTGTTAAAAAATCCTTATAGCAGTTCCGTTTGAAGAATGAGATCTGTTAGTCTGAATGAGGTTACACCTGGTGAACAAATCAAACCAGCGAGGTAAGGATTCGACCTGGATACACTCCTCTACCTAAAGCCAAATTTCAACATTGGGAAAATTATCGACCAAGCCATATAACACACGACTTGGGGAAAACCCATGTCCAAATAAAGTTTGGCACAAGCCATAACCCAGTCCTTAAAAGGTCTTCTGGCCAAACATTATTTACATGGAAGTAAAAAATAAGAGACCAAATATAAAAGTATCATCTGGGGAAATCATGGACCCAGCAACACACGACCTGGGGAAACATCGACCCATGGCCACCTTGTAGTTTGACAAGAAGACATAACCGAGTCCTTAACTGGCTAATATTATATATATATATATATATATATATATATATATATATATAGGTTATTCTATATATGTTAACCTAAATTAAGGTATCTACATGTTTATATTTATTCAATTTTATGAAAATAACAAACTGTTAATTCAATACATATTTAAATGCTGTCAAAAAATAGAAATTTAATTAATAGAATTATACTATACTTAAACAAAATACTGATATTTTTCATTAAAGTATGACACTTAAAAATACTATCACACACTTTAAATACAATTACTACAATGCATAGAGGTCTACTAGAGAGATAAAGGCCGAATCATATTCGAATTATGATGTACCCAAAACTCTAAAAGAGACTAGATTTAGGTGTGGCTCTCATACGAGCACCAACGGCTCCCTGGAGACTTAGATGCCACAGCTTGGTACCCCATTAAAATGAACCCCGTCTTCAGCAAAGAGGTGGCGCACCCACATATATTTCTTGTGTTGCCAGAAAGAGGCAAAATCTGTATCACCATGAACTTCTTTAAGATACTGGTTGTAGTCCGATTGATAGGTACCGTTCCGCCACAAAATGGCGGAAACCTGGGGTTGAGCTGCACCCACACCTCTATATGCAAATGAGCACAAAGCTCGTATATCTTATTATCCAGAACCACGGGTCGACCAGCAAGGCCCTCAAAGGCGAAACCGTTGCCCCAACTGTGAAGGAGCACGATCTCAGACTGCACCATATCCACTGGCCAGGCCTCGCCGAGTCGGGCTGGTGCAATTTCGCAACGGTACACCAGCACAAGTACCGTACCTGAATGTGGCAGGCTTCTTTCGAGAAACCAAATTCGGTCTGAGTTAACCAGTCCAATCCGCCATGGCTAAACTCAGACGACGAACTTCAGATGCCCCGAGCACGTCAGCATTCGTGAACTCAAAACCACGCGTACAACCACTAGTCTCGGGCGGGAAGGCCATGTTATGATCGAAAGTAGCCGCCGACGTCGACGCAACAGGTTTCAGGTCTCTGTTGCGTCGCCGGCCCATCAAAGGGCTAACTGGGGTAATAGCACGATACGATCTGTTACTCTTAGAAAGAAAATTAAATAAAAATATTTCCTATGGTTTTAGCAAACCAAGTTCACATAATGTTGTATGTCGAAAGGCCTGTAATAAAAAATAACAATTCTGGAAAGCATGAAGCACCTGTAACATCAACAACTGATAGTATTTGTCCAGAGAGAATTGAAGCATTAACAGCCCCGGTAGACATCTTGCATTTGGTGGCAGTCCTGTATAAGGCTTTAGGCCTGTGTACTATTATGTTCATATTTTAACTTCCTTGGTGCAAAATAGGGCTGAGAAGAGAACAGTAATGTTTTCTAGTGGTCAAATATACAATACACATAGATGTACTGAACATTAATCAATGGATATATGTTAAATCTCACAGTTGTGTATGGAGTGTTATAATCACAGTTAACTGCAGGTGCAATCTATGGACTCCACAATGCGTCAGTCACTAAAAAAAAGCAATTGAGGAGTTCATTCTTATGGGCTAGATTGAAAGCGGTAGTGGTAAACAGACCCGATTGATATTAAGCAAACCGACCGAAAGGGCCAAAATACGAAATATCACCGGCAGATGTCCGGTAAACTCAACCTTGACGGAGACTTCGTCTTGCCTCAAAGGAGATGAGATGCGGGCTTTATTGGTAAATACTGTTTGTCAGGGATGAAATGGCGTTGTTCAGTAAATCCACATTCAAACTAGCGCGGCAGGCAGACAAATGACTGAAATGAGGCCGACGCTTTGGTGACCTCGTTTATATGCTGACCGGGGATTGGTCCGGGCTGACGGACGATCTGGTCCCTCTATGGTGTAATAACCGTAATAGAGCACCAACTGGCGAGGCTGACCTACATTAGACTGTAAACAATACGCACGGGAGGGGGAGGGGGGGGGGGGCGGAGTGTGTTACATAAAACCCTTTAGCCATTAGGTGAAAACAGATAATTTTCATGTTAATTCAACACGCTTTGTATCTGTCCCTTTGAAACTTGGAGAACCTAGCTATACTAACCAGTGGTTGATTGGAACGAAGAACTAGAATGATTGCATGGTGTTACTGCTGCGCAAGAGTGTAGATCAACATATTCTAGACAAGATGCACGTTAACCGCAATCTATGTAGTATACAGCGCGCTGATGCTGAAAAAAAGTTGTAACGCGGCCTTGAGGAATACTTATTCAATTGTTCATGCATCATATAACTGATATATTGATATATATATTATAAGTTTGGAACTCTCGATGAATCTTGCATTAACGTGAGGTACTCCAAAGAGTGGAGTTTTTAATGATAAATATATTTTTACAGGAACATTTTACAGGTATTAATTTGTGTATAAGACGAATTACCGACTGCCTCCTTGTTTTCCAGTTACCATTTTGCTACCTCGTCACAATCTTTTATGATTTCCGGAAATTCGACCTCTGGCGCCAGACGGTAACAAACTTTTACGATGTTACAGTTGTAACGACTGAAAAAGAAACAATTAACAGTTTTTACATTATTCCTAGTCAGCCGTACGGGAATTATTATTCCTTAGAAACCTACAAAATACCATTAAAATGTTAAGGATTCTGTGTCTTATTTATAAATACCTCAACCTAGCTCAAGTTGAAGAAATTCATATAACAAATGCAGCCTTAATGATGTGCAACAGTTGTTGATTTAAAGGCGCTAGAAATATGCAAAAGTAATCAGCCAAAAGAAACATGGCTGCTCATGCAAAAGGACATTAATTGGAGTCAAGAAAATTGGGAACCATAAACATGGAATCTAATGACAAATGACACATACATAAAATTATAAAAAATAAAATTTCGAATAAAAATTTAAAAATAAATATAAAATAAAAATAGGTCGAAATTGAATAAACACTTTATTTACTCATAATACATACAGACACACTCTTATTTCTCTCTCTCTCTCACACATATATATATATAGATATATGTAACACTAAAATTTAGCTGTTCCTTCAGCTTGCGGTGTCTTTTCAGCCATACACCATCTCGCGAACAAAATATAGGGCCTAGTATTAGTGGTACCGGAGCTGGTTAAATGAAACCAGTAGAAACAGAAGAAGGGAAAGAGATCAAAACACACTTACGTGTACAAATGACAGGTGTTCATAAAGCAGTTCTGTGAAAAGAAAGAATATTGAAACGCATGAGAAAAAATGTCCCTTTAAAGAAGTTAATAATAATTCCTATCAATTTTTTTATTGTGTGAAATAAAATAATTGTTAATTAGAATGTTAAATGTGACAACCCCTGTGTGTTGGTGTTTTGATACACTAAGTTAAGCACATGCTAGTGCATTTAATCACTTACCTACGAGCCCTAGGATGAGGTCCGTATTTGTCGCAAGCTCAAGGCAAGGTTAGTTTCAAATGTCAGGGCAGACGTCGACAGGAGACCCGGACAAAAAAAAAAAAAAAAAAAACGGCACTTGCTCGGTGAGATAACTATAGCTTGCTCAGTGCTTAGGCTGGCCTTCCGGCAGACTGTTGCATCATCTTTCTGTGTTTCAGACAAAGGTAAGTAAAACAAAGTGTTATATCTGTATTCAACGACCGTGACTAAATATTATACCGTGGATGAGCGACAAAGACATGAGTGATGCTGAATGTCATAAAACTTGGATTGTCATATATAGAATACCTTGCACTCTCTCCCCGTTAAACGAAAAAGAGAATATTCTTACTTTTGTGTTTACTTAAGGATATTTAATTAACGATGGAAATGCACCGGAACCTTTGGGTGAAAAAGCCTGGCCGGACAGTTAACATTACCAGGAAAAACCCAAAGTTCTTTTTCATTTGGCAGTATTTATTATACATAACCATTAATGCGTTAATGTGTTCCCATCCCAAATTTATTATAGTGTCAGGTTTATTCACATAAACACATAAAAAATAATGTAATTATCACAACGTTCAAATGCAAAACATACACTAGAAGCTATACTAATGTGTGCAAAATGTTTCTTATATAATGTTCTAATTGGCTGCACCGTGTCAGCATCACGACATATTTGACAGCATTACAATGAATCACTGTGCTTGTGACCCTGAGCCTGTAGAATTAAAAATGTCTTTTCCTTTACTGAGCACAAGGTGGCAAGTCCATTGGACGATTTCTATTTATTTCAGTGTTTTGATTTTTAAATTTATATGTAAGGCCCACTGCTGCTGGGGAAATCAACTGTATCCCCCGTGCTGTAGCTATGCTGAACGTACCGGTGTGTGCAGGAAGCAGAACATATGTCTTTCTCCTGCAACAAATAAAACAAAGCAGCAGTATCTATTCCACACAAATTATATCACAATATATATCAACAATGAATAATTTTGTTTTAAAATTTATCTTGAAATTTTATTTATTTTTTTTTAATTACTAAACTTTAGAGCTTACAGGTCTGAATAACTTGACATGCTATGCAAATCTGGTTGATGTAACAGTATTCACATACAGACTGAATGATGAATAAAGTCAGCTCATATAAACGCATTTCCAGGATTAATATGCACCTAAATGGAACAAAACTTCCATGAACAACAATTAAACTCAATGTATAATAAAATGTTTTCGTGATTAATTGTTAAATGGGGTTATTCAAATAATGTGTATACTAATATGCAGAAAGTAAATACACTGACATCGTAAGCTGAACCGATAGGATTTTGCAGACAGACCAACAGAACAGGTGTTCGAATTATGAATAAAAAATCATACTATTTCGAGAGAGTGAACCAACTAATAAAAAGCTAATAATTATATTTTGGGTATCATTCCTTAATTAACATGTCTGTTTTAATTCATTTTAGTGCTTACATTTAATGATTAAATCAAGTAATTTGAAATATGTAACACTAGAAATAGAAATGGACCCTTAATTATAATTGTTGATGTGTTGTATTATTAATCTGTGTACAAAGTGTTTCATGGCATCCATAAATTTGATCATATGTTTCCTGTTTCCTAAATGCTACCTTTACCTCACATGACATACAGGGAACATACATAACTCAATGGACTTTATCAGTCTTATCTGAAACTCCAAAGGGGGGCTAAGCTAATGCATCTGATGAAAATTTCAATAGCTAAGTGCTTATCATACAAAGACAAGTCGAATGGCCAGTGTTGATTTTAGTTTTGCAGAACTATCAAATTTTATATACAGAATAGCATACTGTGACCCTGTCGGATAAATATATGAAGGATTGAAATTATTAGTGTTTGGATTCATAAAGGGTTCTGGCCATTTTATTAGTGTTTGGATTCATAAAGGGTTCTGGCCATTGTGTGTTACATAATCTGATACCAGTATTAACTCTTGACAAATATGCCTGAACTAGTGACTTGTATTATCTCACTTTGCGATATATATGTAACTGGACATGTGACAAACGGTTACATATTTTGTGTATGCATGGCTCCATTATATCTTTATGTAAACTTTATTCTAACGGGTTTGCACCTTATCAAATGCACTGTATCTAAATATGTAGTACCTTATCCAAATATCTCAATAAAGGAACGATTGCCTGTCCCCTGCTTTAACATTACAATGCTAAAAGTTCTGCATTACCGGAAGTGGGATTTTTAGAAGCCTTACACTAGATATATCAATGCTTACTTTACATAACAACCATAAATCCTCCAGATTTACATAAACTTAGCACACTGCTGTATCTCTATACATTTAGTTCATGCTATTTACTCTTTAATATTAATGGATACACTCAAATTTACATATTCACAATTTCATTTCTTGAAAATTGGTCTATAAATAATACTGGTGGCACACACGTGTCAATGTATGAGTACATTAGTACCTTTGTGCACAATATAGGGTACTTATCCCCGGACAAACTTTAAGCACAACACTTATGACATTCTTTACCCAAAGCACAAGCACATTAATAGTATAGGCCCTATGGAATAGGTCTTCATACTTTATACAGATAAATGTTTATTAACTTTATAAATATACATATCTGGCCACCTCAGAACTGGTGCAACAAGTCATGCAGCCTAACGCAAGTTTCATACGTTTCACTTAAAAAGTTCCATATCGGTACTAATTGCAATTATAGCCTATATAAGCAATCTTATGGGATACAGGCATAACTCCTTTTATTTTCGCTTCGGTGGACATTGGCTACTCTTACCTTACATGCTTCGGCAATCCACTGTAAAGAACACACAGGCCAATTTCTCATGCCATCTACGGTCATTCTACATCACACTAACTCAATTACAAATTTCAAGTACCTTAGTATATCCAGGAATCTGTAACTTCTAGATCGGACGGTCTTCCTTCATCTTCGCTCTACTCAATTTTATCTACCTATCTATATGATATGTGGCCGTTGATATACAGTGTAGACACACAAACATTGCCAAAAATGCAGCTTAAAATAACTACCTGCAAATATTTCATTTGCAGCTCAGCGCGCTCGTCGATGTAGGATTTTTTTTTCATCACAGATAGTATAAAACAAAACAGGAATTTAAGTTAAACATCACTTAATGGCCGAAAGGGCTGTCCGAATTTATAAAGATTATTGTTTTAACGACAATATAGTATACTTCCAGTCAATGCATGGGGTGTATGCTTTTCTAAAAATATGGAGGGATGCGGGGTACTCGACTTCGCCGATGCTTAACCATCTCCATCTCATTATACCCTGAGAGCCCACCTAATCCCTTGGTGACTTACCTACGAGACAAAGGGTTAAGTCTCCATCCGCGGCCCACTCGCTAGTAAGTGATAATGTCCCCTCTCTGACCCACTGGTTGTGATTTATCCTCCGGGCATTAATGGTCGATTCTATTTATTGTGTAGGGGAATATCTATTAAGAGTATACGGAATATCTTACAAGGGAAATGATTGCAAAGGATCTCAGGAATATGTATCTAAATCATCTGTATAAAGTCATGATTTACGGATAAATAAGTCATGATAGGTCATGATGACAACGTTTTCCTATGTTCTTGTCGCAAGGACAAGGTCAGTGTCGAATTGTGTAATTGGCATCACGGCAAAGGTCAGTGGGAGCTCGGAATAAACACTGCACTAACTCGGTGAGGTAAACATATAGCTCGCTCAATGCTGTGTATTCCAAAATAAAGTACCCATACCAGTGGGTTATGCATTCCATTTCCAGTGCCAAATGATGTTGGAACATCGCCCCCTGGCTATGCATCTTCTCTCTTATATTTTATTCGACACTTTGTTTCAAATCATGCTTAAAGAATAAATATTTTCCTTTGCAGTATTTAT
Source organism: Sipunculus nudus (assembly GCA_026874595.1). Classification (NCBI taxonomy): domain Eukaryota; kingdom Metazoa; phylum Annelida; class Sipuncula; order Golfingiida; family Sipunculidae; genus Sipunculus; species Sipunculus nudus. The sequence continues at coordinate 60,555,828 of CM049313.1, forward strand.
AAGATATTTACCAGACACGGGTATCTCACAACCATTAATCCACTCTTCAATGTATCTATACTTGTTTTCACGAGCCAGTTAGCATATTAATAATGCAGATTGCAATAGCACACACACACACACACACACACAAATTAAATATTAAAATATTGAACTGGATACAGAGCAGACTGAAAATGCTCATGATAAGCTAATGATGTTTTCATTATCCAAAAAGTATATAAAGTTATACATTTCTGTTTAAAATATCCCCTTTAAGAATTTCAATCTTTCCATTTTTGAGTAAGTGTTTGGGCAGACGACATTGTCAGCTGTCTAGACTTTTGAAGTGAAGCCCACAATGCTATAACTCATATCCGTACAACAACAGCTTGAATAATATGACCTAATAAGCACATTACCTATGTACATAATCGTTATAAAAAATTCATCAATATATCCATCTCAAAACTTGTCTGTTATTTGACAGTACCTATATTGCAGATTTTCTTTCAGAGTCTTTAATTAGGTTAATTTATACATTTTATTTTGAAATTTTAACGATTTTTTTTTCACAGTATTAATTTATTTAATTTTATAATATAAGAATCAAACTAGATGACTGTAATTATTTTAGTATATTACTGCTATTTTGATATTAATTGATTAGATTCTGTTATATTCAAAATTAAAAGTACAAGATTGTTAATATCAAATTAGTTATAAAATGATTAAATACTATTATATATGTTTTGTAAAATATACATAAATTTCAAAATATATCCACATTCATTTATTGCAAATTAGTTTCATATCCTATTGGGAATTTTGACACAGGAAATTTGGATATTGGCAGACTAAAAAACTTCTCACATCTTAGGAATTGGAAATAAAAAAAGATATAATTTTAGTGAAGAAGGACATGCATTAGGCATAAAAGCCATACATGCTACCCATATTGTAAAGTTTACTACATCTTTACCACACACAAGATCACAGGCGCTTGAATCCCTATTTATAAAAAAGTCTTCATATCTCCAGTGTTCTTAAACATACTACGTCAGTATCAGTTCGAACGAACAAATAATAAAACGGTCATACCATGCTATCACTTATATTATGATATAAACCATATCATACTGTCATATGTAATGATGAACCAGAAGATTACTGGAATAACATTTATAGTATTATTTTATGTTTTCTCTTCTCAAAGGGGACATACTTTTATCACAATGATATTATAAGATGGTTTGTGAAGTCCATGAGCCAGAGGGGAGTACCGATACCACCTGAGGTGGCAAGTTGTAATGTTATCATGAGCAGCCTTATATTATATGGTTTTGATTTTGTTTGGTAGTTGTGTCAAATTAGTAGATTCTGAGATACCACACCTGTGGAATCATGGGTAATTAATCAACATATTAACTGTCTAAGAATATGAAGTGCTGGTCACTATAAAAAGTTTAAAATGTTTCAATGTGCCTAGTTCAATTTTTATCAAAGTTGCGTTTTCAATAATAAAATTATTTTATCTTCTATCTTTAATTTATTTAACCATTTATTCATGTTCAGTCGAACCAATTTTTGTGCTCCTTTTCATGATTTCATGCATTCTTCACATATTTTATCAGTGTATATAAAAATTTAATCTTTCTGTGAATGCTTCATGTAAAGGGAAGTCACTCATCATATTTGATGTAAATTTGTTTTGTAATGCTGATCTAATCTGGAAATCCAGTTTTGGAAGAGTGTTTAACAGCTGGAGGTTGCCTTAATTATCAGCCTCAGATGGGATGCAAGTAAACACTACAACTATGTGATATTATACCAAACCTACCAAAAACATTTTCCAAAATTTATAACAGAGCAATAAACACTTCGTACTTGAATAATCTGTATTCTTTAGATGAAGGTTCTAGATAGTTGAGGTAAAGTTCAATGAATCCTACACCGATGCATTGGGGCAAAGGGTTGAGACGTATATAATATCTTTGGAAGGTAACTTTTGAGAAAAGGGGTGATCCTATCAGTACACTGTGCAGGATCACACACAAGAATACAACTCTGTTTAGGGATTGTTTGCATAGCAGTCATCTACCCCACAATGCACTGGGTCTTCTAAATCCACAAATGGTGTAGGTTTAAATGCAGCAGGTACTGGCCATTGCAACATGTGGGATGAACGTTGTTTCAAAGCAAATAATTGGCACGTTGTTTTTTTCTTGTGATATAAACGAACTTCATGAAATGAGTAACATCTGGTTAGCAGGTTTATGTTCAATGAAGAAGAGAAGGCAGTTTTCGTTGATTGTGATAAATTTCGATCTTGAAACCGTTGTAAAATATATATACCACCTATCCCCATGTCTCTCACTGGTAGAGGTATAAACAAAAAAGACTTACAGCGTAAGGGTCCGGGATAACTCCTATATGGAAATATATTTGGCGTAGTTAGGAAATTCATTAAAACCACTTTAAAAAGTAATGGATAAAGAAATAAAAAAGACAAGTCTATAAAATATTTTTATGGTGCACAAACGATACTTTTCAAATATCTTACACTTAAATTTTAACAACCATCAAATTATAACTACCAAGTGCCTTGTATGAGTCGATCACATTTACTTTTTCAGATCACATTCTCATCATGTCAAATAGAAGATACTGGTTAGTAGTTTGACAGTATTTTCCTTTTCTTTTTTGAATGTATCTATGAAGTTGAAATCTAAATCATTATTAAGATTTAGAGTCTTAATCATCTTCTGCACCTTCATCTTGTTTTGTGTGAGTGACCTGACCATCTTTGGTAAAATATAGCATTCTATTATTAATGCGACATACATCAACGTCGTCAAACGACGACAACAACAAAAAAATATCGAGTACATGATTTGAATTTACTGTACAGGTTCTGTTTCTTCCAGAGAAAACGAAGCCAACGCGGGCATTCAAAAGGTTAACATGTGGAAAAGTGCACGGTTTATTATAAGTATTATTATAATGATAATTAAAATTAAATTAAATTTCCGTCTACTATTGTCACTTGTACAGATAAAACCGTCTCCTAACCTAACTGTAGTGGTACCTGTCAATATATATCAGTGCGTATTGAAAATAGGTCGATATCTGGCAGCTGGTACGCTGGACACCTGTGCTGAATATAAGTAAAGATGACGTCTGATTTCAGTACCGCCGGCACGAATGATGTACCTCTCCATCATGAGTCCGCGAATTACCTGAAACTGCTGGCAGCGGACACTGCTATAGCTGGAGGCCAGCCCGGCAGCCCTGAACAGATGCGAGAATATGGTCGTCTCGTTATTGAGAAGAATACCATCAAAAACGACTTTTCCGGAATAATAAAGGACATGAAAATACCATCCAAGCGCATGCCAGGTAATAAAATAGTTTTCTATGAAGACTACTAGAAATAATTCAGAACTCATGCCATAACGTAAGGAAGTCAGAACAGATCTTAAAATAACCTGTGCATAATCTTTAGTCCTGTGAACTTCAAATATTGAACTAATAATATGAACCCGCCCCCCCCCCCCCCTCCCAGAGGCTTAGAAGCGTTCATAAGTTCTTTTTTTTTCTTCTGCCCATGTTGAACAGGGGAAATCCCAATCCATGTTTCTTCTGCTCTGTTGAATAGGAGGAATCCCTATCCGCGTCTACCAGCCATCAGCTATGACGTCACATCCGTTGATCATGGTGTTCTTTCACTCAGGTGGTTATGTCCTCGGGAGTATCGAAACATGTGACCATCTTTGTCGGATTATGTCTGGGTAGGGTCAATGCTGTAATCACGTTTCCTAACCCATAGATTTAATTCAACGGTGTCTATTCCGATACTTGACTATAAACTAAAGATTATCCCTTGATCTGTTCATTAGGATAGACCAGAAAACGCCAAAGTCAAAGTACGCAGATGGTTTGTTTCGTTCATATCCATGTGTATATATAATTTAGGGGACACGCCAAAAACTATCCGAACATATTCAGCAAATGGCCTTTTTAATTAGTGGCCTTTCAGCTTTCACACATATTCATAATTACAGTCATGATACATGTATAACATATTGTCAATATTGTTATCGTTTGTTGTTATTGTCATTAGTCGTTACGGTTGCATCATCGTGAATGTGGAATACCGGCGAGCTCCCGAGGTCAAACTACCTGAAATTATAAAGGACTGTGACGAGGCGGCAAAGTGGGCACTGGAGAACAAGGAATCCCTCGGTAAACTGAAGATTTTCCCGCTACAATAATTTTACTTCAATCAAGAAATTTTCCATCTTCTTACTTAATTTCCATACAAAGAGTTAAATGACTTCATTTTGCAATAGGTGGCGCTAGTGACAGCTTGGTCGGCGTGGCCGGTAGTAGTGCTGGTGGCCAAATAGCGGGATGTGCGTCTCACAACATTCCAGGTCTTAGCTTCCAGGTAATTCCTGCTCAGTATTTTGCAGTTCGAGTTTTAAATCCAGTGACCGTTCCCAGTGACTCAGGAAATCTTATTAAATATCTTTACGTCAGTTGGTACCTTCTTTAAGATTTGGAGTCGGATAAACATACCGTGAATTTAGAATTATTTATACAGAGTTTTAATTGACAAAAAAAACAATATTTCTGTTAAACAAAATACCATCTTGTTACTTTGTATTGTTTAAGATTCTCGTTTATCCAATGACTGACCTTCGCTGTGAGCTCCCAGCGGTAGAGGAATTCGCTTCATTGCCGTCTTTGACGAAGGACCATCTTTTATGGTACGTGTAATATATAAAAAAATACTTCAGAGCATTATTATCTCGGTGTTACATATATATGCATACTTCTATATGATTTCATAAAGATATTTTATAGGTAGTAAGGCGTTTCAAAACATGATTCAAGTCCGCCGATGCAGCGTCGTCTTCTCGCATTTGAGGAGTCTTAGTTGCCAGAGGTAGTATTATTTGACCAGTTAAGTTACAGGTAAGAATTAAGAGTGATGTATGATAATGATGATTACAGGATAACCTAATGGTTTTACAAAAATAAAACATAATTATACGGCGTGTTACGGTCACGGTGTTCAGAGGAGGCCTGTTCCATGTCCTAGGTTCATCGAGCAGTCAGTGGAGAGTGAGGCACAGAAATCCGACCCCATGCTGAACCTCCTCCTGAGAAGCTGCCATGGCAACTTGCCTCCGGCCTTGACCTTGGTCGCTGAATGCGATGTCCTGAGAGATGATGGAATACGTGAGTACTCTGAATTCAATGCCTTTGTCAACGACAATGTTATTATAATTTTCACATCTCAGCTAAAGAAATCAAGGAAACAAATAACATGAATGGGACAATACGTTTATCTGGTATGCATGCACTTCATGCAGAAATAATTAGGTATCCAATTATTATCTTCTGTCAAATGATCATAACTAAAACCTAGTTAAATTAATTTTACCTATAGTTTACAGTAAGAAACTGCAGGAAAGCGGGTGTCACAGTGAATTGATTCTTGAAAGAGGGACCCTGCACGGCTTTTATGACTTCAACGGTTAGTATGTTTAATGTGACCTTAATGACCGGGTATTTTGACCTTTGCGGAGAGTATATATGTTATAATTATAAAATGTACAATAAACACACAAGGCTAAATGTACGAATCTGAATCAAATTCCTGTTAGCATTTCAAAGCAGATACAGCATACGTAGAAAATAAATACTTATTCTTTGTTCTAAGAAATGAATTTTTCTCCTGATCCTTAATATATTAATGAAGCCGTATAGATGTCCTTGCTGAAGTTATGAAAATTCATCATATCACTCAATTCACATTAATTGCAGATTATATCGTAATGTATACACTATGGACCGTATATGAATAACGTATATAAATTATATTCAATATCCATGAATACTGGTTTGTTTATGATTTTTTATTTGGTCATGTTTAGTTTGAAGAAACTAATAATAAAATACTATAGAGATTTTGAGGGTATCTTAAAATATTATGATAACAAAATGCGCATCTCCTGAAGGCCAAACAAAAGCCACAACATGGTCTGGTTTTGAGCGTGTGATGATACAACATTGTTATTTTTTTTTTAAGTTACGTTCAAAGAGAAGTCGGAGAAAGCCTATGAAGATATCGGAGAATTCCTTGAACGAGTAAAAGAGGGAACTTTGAAGAGGAATAAATAACTCCAAGGGATATAGCAAGCAACGGATGTCCGGGAGAACCAAGTCTATTGAAATTTTATTGGCAATAGTATTCGGCAAAAGGCCATGACGCCAAGCTTAATGTGGCATATAACCAAGGGTTGATAGGCACTTTAATATATACGACACTTTAGGGTTGTACGTTTGCTAGCGCCAGATCGGCCCTCTGACATTATGGCCAGATTACTGGCTTGCATGTTTGCAAGTCCGGATGTAGCCTAATGTTTATTAAATATAGTAAGAGTGGTCCCGCGCATGCAAATATTGCAAGTTTCATTCCTGATCATTCCGAGCTCTCACTGTTTGGTAATAAAAATCATGTTGCAGTTTGCTTTTATTTTAATTCTGGGGGGAATTAGCACTAGACAGTATCTACCAACATAATTCAAAGAAAAAAAAAGCAACACTGTTTATTCGACATGTCATTCAACTCTTAACTCGGATATTATCAAAGTACATTACCTGGGCCAAAATTAACCATGAAGTTAAAATGTACTTACCTAGGTATGGTATCATGACTGCTGTTTAAATTAAGTGGCTTCAAGTGGTTACAGGCATAGCCATAAATCAACCCTCCCTTATGCTGCACAAAAGAACTGAAGCTCCCGTCTGCTCGACATGCCGGTTCCAGAGAGACAGGGCCATCCTCAGTCTAGCCGGTGTTGCTTAATCAATGTGGGCGGAGTCACTAGATGCCTACAGACACGCAAAAATCACGTTAATTGATTTACAAGTGGGCATGCATCCACAATTAACAGAAGAAATGAGGGATGTTAAAATGTAATTGGAAAAAGTGGTTACACGGTGTGAGTATTAGATCGGATGCAGCGAGACCACAAAATTCACAGTGCAGTGAAGGGTTAGGCTATAATAAATACATGTATATGCAAGGCACTGTTTCACATAATCCTCAACTACCTAGTATTACATAGTTCGGGCAATTAACAATCAGCCCAATAAAAAATTACTACGTAGTTACTAGTTCGTCATTTTATTTAATACTACCAGGGCAGTTTTGCACAGGACTAATGACCGGCTATGCGATATGTGATCTGATCTGTAAAAAGTTAAGTTGGCAGTCGAGATACCGGTAGGAACCTCTTTAACAAAAGCATAGGACAACATGGCAGGAGTTGATAGAGTATTTTATAAACAGGCCCCTCACTTTTCCTACTGATCAATAGATTATCTCGCTTAAATTGCGTGAAAAATCGTTGCACAGTTGATGAGGTCAAAGGTCACCGGTTTTCTTTCTGGTTTTGCTATGATAACTAAGAATTTGATGGTTTTCCTAACTTTCAGTATGTACATTAAACCATGAAAAGTGACCCCTTGGTTTAATTGTCTGCACAAGCTGTGCATATTTAATAAGGTCAAATGTTATAAAACATACAACGGGCATGTTATGCAATTTTCCGCACTCTTGGAATCTATTTATTGTCAGGATAATAAAATCAAATTGATGATCAATATAAATGTAACGCAGGTCATCACATATCATCGCGATAAACATCCTCATACAACAACATCAACAACAGCAAAACTAATAACGCCTCTGTGATTTGAATTTGCTGCACAGGTTCTGTTATTAAATGAAAACAAAGTATGCAGTAAAAAGGTTTACATGATGCAAAGTGTGTGGTATATGACGGTATCATTATAATGATTACTAAATAACCTTTCTTAACGCATTTTGCAGGTGTCTCTTTGTAAATTTCGCTGTGTGATTATGTTGGCCTTTATTAATAGCAGCTTGAGTTTTACACTGCATTTCACTTTTCTGTCTAAATTATATCAGCTTCAGTGAAGAAAGGAAATTAATGTGTCATACTGTTCGGGTAAATTTGTATTTGAGCATAGTGAAACTAGTGTAGAAAACAGGACAGTTAACATTTTATAGGATTATTATCTGGAACCTGATGAAGCTTGGATTAATATTGTTAAGTGCATGTGATTATGCCATCACTTCGCTATGAACTGGCTATTAACTGAAGTGCAAAACTATTATCAAGCGTTCGCGTGATTTCATTTCGAAAAAAATGGTAAAGGTAAAATTCCTTATGTACCGAATGTGGCACGTGGAATGTGTAATACATGTTGAGAAATTTCATATGTATCGGCACTGCAGCGCACACAGGAATTCTGTTTTGCTCCTGAATATCATGCGGTGTTGTTCCTTGATACAATGCAGAGCCGGCAAAAATCGCTACATATAGGTCTTTGAGCCCGCGTCACATATCCAAAACGGAGCCCGTCCGACTTCTCTGTGAGCTGAAAAGGTCATTATCGCCAGGAATACGGCCCAGGTTTGCTCGACGTCCTGGCGGGCTTGGATTTCGGCGACTTTCTGGCGATCCACAAATTCGGCCGGAGGCTGTTGCATGGATATGTGACGCAGGCTTTAGCGATTATTTATTCCAGGTACATAGGCCTATTCAGCATGCAGGATCCACTCATAAGGAATCCAACCTTATTTATTCAGTCAATATCGATTTTCCCGCATTCCGCATGTCATATTCCGTATTCCACACATATGACCTGTTGTGTTTATTTACCCTTCATATCCGTTATTGGTTAAGTGTTTACATGATCGCCACTAGAGGGCTGCACGAGTTAAGGATATGAGGTCCCCTGAATGTACAGCCAAATGGCGCGTCAAGGAAAAGAACATGGTGTTACAGAGTATTTACATGGCGTCTTAAGTGCTTTTAGTACACGACACGTGCATCAATCCTCCATACAACGTACGACTTGCATAGGACGAACAGATTCACTTATAACGGACAGTAAAGAACTTTTATTTGTCTTGAACTCGCCCGCGGTGCAAGAACGGCACAAACAAAACGGCGGTAAGCAGACTACGCAGGCCGGCGCCGCTCAGTTTCGACGGCAACCCTGACATATATTTGAACGTGAGTATAAAATATACATACCTGCAGGTATCACAACATAACAAATGCATTTAAGGCAACCCTGGCATATATTCGAATTTGAGTATATTATATACATAACTGTAGCATATCATTACATACGAAATGCAGTTATTGCAGCGATACTGTTAAATTTAGCAGAAATGAAGCTATAGAACGTAAAAGGTCCCTCGTATACTTACCGACTATATAAATATATATACTAATATTTTAATAAATTGTACATAGAAGCTTCTCTCATTTTAAACCATGCACATTAAATTATATTTTTATTTATTTGTACATAGAACTATAATAAAATACACATCTCCTGATGACCGAACCAAAGAGACTCCATGGTCTAATTTGAAGCGTGTGTTGATTTTAACATCATCTTTTTTTTACTCTGAAAATATTTCCTGACTTAACTCTGACTTAGTTTGTTTTCAATGATAAATCATTACGCAAATTCTGAATTTGTTCTGAAAAAAAAAGACAACCACTGTTCATGGCCTTCATAAACCTAGCGAAGGCGATCGCTTTGGTGAGTAGGGATGGCTTCTTCAAGATTCTCCCTAAGATCGGATGTCCATCCAAGCTGCTCCTGCTATGACGACATGAAAGGTACTGTAGTCTATGCCAGCGTGACATCGATAGCCATCAAAATCCTGCTCGGCATCTTCTTCGCTGTCCTGCAAAGGTATCAACCTCCGAACCCGGTCAAACGCGAACCTCGTCAACCGCTCCGGGCTATAAGCAAAGTCAAGTTTCAACTGAAGTGTGTGCGGAACCTCCTCCTTGCAGACGATGCAGCAGTTACAACCCATTCTGCTGAAGACCTGCAGAAGTTCATGTCCTAATTCAGTGCAGCCTGTCAGGCCTTTGGACTCAAAATCTGCCTGAAGAATACGCAAGTGTTGGGACAGGATGTGGACACTCCACCGTACATCAGATAAAGTGCACGACTTCGTCTGCCTGGGCTCAACGAGCTCTGACTCCCAATTGAGATTGAGCATAAGAAGCGTATTGGCATGGCGGCCACCACCATGTCCAGCCTGACCAAGAGTGTGTGGAACAATAGCAAGCTGACAGAACACACAAAGATCAAGATCTACAGAGCCTGTGTTGATATCATCTTGCTGAATGGCAGGGAAGCCTAGTAACTATGCCCCCGGCAGTAGCACCAGCTGAATGCCTTCCACATGCGCTGTCTCCGCTGGACATCCGCTTGCAGGATAAAGTGCCAAACTCTGCTGTCATGAGGAGAGTTGAAATCCCCATGTACGCCATGCCTCCAGATTGTTCCTTCCGAGGCATTGGCATCCAAGTTTTTTTGGTTCGATGCTCATGGACTTCAGGTCTGTCTTGCAGACATCTTTGTAGCGGAGTTGGGTCTACCTATGACTAAATATATCATAAACGGTCAAAGCTGGCAGCGTGAAAATCAGTGCAAGATTTCCGCAGGTTCGGGAGCGTAGGTATATAATTATGTACTCAGAATACATTTCAAACTTATAAAGCGAAATCAAGAGCAGCATGTACTCATGTTTGGGCGCTATTCCTCACCTTAAAGCGTGTCTGCGATTTTATTCCATTTTTGTGAAGTCCCTTTTAAACTATTTACTGGCCAGAAGGCCACTCAAGCTTATTTTAATGCTAACTTAACTACGTATATGTAAATCTGCAGAAATCTGTTCCGGACAACGTGACAGGGCAGTATAACACGCTTCCTTTCATTTTATATCCTGGAGTCAACCAGGCCCGGTGACTACTGCACCTGCGGGTCCTGGGTGCGTAATCGTCCCCCCGAAAGGCGCACTCGTTTGTGATTGAAACACGGCCGTTGGTCACGGCCTTCCCATTAAACCTGCAGAGCGCTCACCCTTGGTAGGGGCCGACCGTGAAAAATCTCACCACCTTGGCTGAGATTCGAACTCACGATCTCCCGGCTTTGAGTCATGTGCTCTACCCCTGATCCACAGAAGCCGGTCAGGCCACTCAAGCTTACCTGAGATAATTTGCGGGTATATTTTTTAAGTGTTCAAGATTTCTTTGAATATGATGAAAGCTGAGGAAGATATAATCTTTCATGAAACATTTTAGTGTGTAAGCATTTTAGTTTCAGAAAGTTAAAATTAAACTGAACAGGAAAGAGTTGATAAATGACAGGCTTACTTGCATAAATATTGTATCTAGATGACACAGGTGAGGAAGCTCCATTGATTGGAAGCGACATCTATAATCCAGGCCCGGAACCAAAAGGAACCAGGATAGAACAAATTATAAGCAACTGAAAAACGTAGTTCGAGACCACTTATGAGGTACATGAAATCAATACATTTCCAAACAAATGAACACAAGCATACAATAGCCAAAAAATAATTAGTTTATCCTGTATTCATAATGCATATATAGTGTATGTAGAACGAGACTAACATCTCTACCAACAAGCAGATATGTTTAGTGAGTTGGATTTGGCGGTAATATATCACAATTTTTATATCTTTGCTTTCCATCTCTACCTTATGCTGAAAGACCACATATAGGTCGGGTTCCATGACTTATTTAATTTCAATTTCCTTTTTTAGCTTTGTCAGGCTCAGAATGGAACAGTTGGGATGATATTTCCCTTTTTTTAATGTGTCCATGTTATTATCAGTTACCTGAAACTGAGGCCCAGGACATTGTGCGATACACAGGCAGCGAGATAACCACCAGCACTAGTTCATGCAACAACGCCAACAATACGATCACTGACGCCACCTGTGAACGTAAGTTTAATGCAGTTGTTCACAAAACAGCTAAAAACAAAGGAATTTGCACATTACAATCCTGATGCAGTGGTTATACACTGCATTCGTTCCAGATTTCTTCAAGATTCTCTGGGTTACATCACCAGGGCTACAGGGTTCGTACAGAGCAAATAATTGTAATCAGACCAATGGCATCGAGGTATGCATTGTGAATCCAACTCGGCTTTTAAAACTGCGACACCCCGCTCTCTTTGGTCTGATTCTTGATCCTACAAAACTTGCCATACCAAGCAGCGGTTAATACGAAGAAGATCTATAACGACAGTGTATAAATGCTGCGTGAGGAGTCGAGTTGAACATGCGTATGACCAAATGTTCCATGTTCTCAGGGTTCTGCAACATGTTTCTAAACATAACACATTTTCTTTATTCATGAAAAATTGTGCACGGCATCCGGTTAATCCTCGGGTAAAACCCAATAGAATCGCAGGATCGAAGATTACAGTTCTGAAGAGGACAAGCGATATCAAATCTTGTGTGAAGATCGATGGCCACTTCGAATAGATAAGCAAAACCTCAGTTGTTTCTAACATTTATTGCATATGTGTCGGTCGTATTTCAAGAAGACATGGAAGCAACATTTCCATGTGTACTGCCAGTTTTATCAGAGTCACAGAGCTATTATTAACCCCCATGTCATGTGCTGGGAATCGGCTAGACCAAGATGCCTCTGTATATTTTACAGAGCCACAACTGCGACACTCACCTGCGACACTCACCTTTGCACTCGGTGACCCTATTACGTCCATAGTTAAATATAAGGAAATGAATTACCAAGATGCATTAGTGTTACATTTAGATCGATCCTGTAAAAATTTTTCTCTGCTGAGGGAAAAACCGTGATTTCTCGCAATTTGCATATAACCCGGAAAACATTCAAGTAACCTGCCATTGCATTGGAAGGTCAGAAATGACTTATAATCATAATCAAGACGCGCATTATAGTCGAGTTGAGACATATATATTATTCCATAGCGAACCTATGAATTGTCTAGAGTACAAGGTTTGTTTTGATGGACTTGTAATGGTAGGGGTCAAATGATACTTTTGAGGTGGGTTGTCTTCACGACGACCTTGGGCAATTTTTGTAATATACAAATTAGGGCCGCCATTGACGAAAATTCTAAATCTTCAATAGCTCCAGAACTAAACTTGAAACTTGTCCAAAAATTATGTCTAGACCAAGGTTTATATGGTCAAAGATTGGAAAGAAACTACTTACAACGGTTTAGCTCGTATTTAATATGCAAATTAAAGCCACCATTGTTGAAAATTCTATTTTTTTTTAATTTATTAAGAACTCGCCCTGAAATTGGTCAAACATCATGCCTAGACCAAGGTTTTAATGGTCAAAGTTTCGAATGAAACCATGTTAACAAATGTTTATTCCGTGCTTAACATTTAACAAGCTAATTATGGTCCCCATTGATGAAGTCCTGTTTCTCCAATATTTCAGCTGGAAACCATATTGTAACTGTCGAATATGATATCCTAGGTTTTCACGGATAAGATTGTATGAAGACCACCGTGTCTTCTGCACCTTTGTGTGTAGCTGCACGCAACGCGGTTCGATCCTAGATCTCAAAACAAAGGTTGTTTTGGGAGTCTTGTTCCTGGCATGCGACAAACGTGACCTGCCCATCGAACCTGAGGTCGATGCAGATGGTGTAGATTGATGGGAGGCTGGCACGTGTTAGGACCTCAGTGTCTGGAATAAACAGAAGAAACAGAAGAAGAGGAAGAGATCAAAACACACTTTTGCTTACCAATGTCTAGAATTCATCAGGCAGTTCTGTAAATAAATGTTTGTGTCCTGAAGCCATACATATTGCTCCTTTTACTTAATCGGTGTTCCGTTTCATAAATCTATTTTAAATACAGTATAACGTTTAAAATGCGACCACCAATGGGACCTCGGTGGTCGCATTTTCGAGGTGGTTATGTAAGTTAGGTTTAATATAAAGAGAAAAATAGAATCGAGACCGTCATTTTGAGGTGGTCGCTGAACCGAGGTGTTTGTTAGGCGAGGGTTTACTGTATATATATATTATGGATATGATATTTCTGAAAAGCCATAGTGAAGCACAGACACACACATGTCCTACATGCCTTTCTTTTTCAGAATTATATGTAATTTACCTGGATATAATCCGGCAGAAATGATCCGCAGAAGTTATGCTTCCGATCACGTGACCAACACCAAGATAGAACACCAAGACCGGCGGTTTTGACGTAATTCCAGATGACTGGTACACGCGAGCAGGGACACCCTCTGATGAAAATAAATCAAATAGATAAAAAAATTGGATGGTTAATATTTTTTAAGGCAATGATATTATCTTTTTGTAAGAACGCTTGCGAAATAGAATGATAAAGATGGTGTTTGGGTGTATGATCAGTCATTCCCACAGACGCAAGATGGCGCTCGAAAACAAGCCGTTTTGCAAAAAAAAAAGATGATTTACATTAAAAAGATGATTTACATTAAATAAAAAGACATGAAAAATTTATATCAGTTTGATCGACTTTAGAGGATCTGTCTGTTAGTGATTTGGGCGTTAAAAATACTTTTCTCGACCTTTACCATTTAATAAAGCTGAAATCTAGTATTCGAACAACTTTCACCTATCAATAATGTAGCGATCAGGGAAAATGCAAGAACACAAATGTATAAGATAATTCTGTTCTAAGTTTAAAATTGATACAAAAAAAAAACAGTAAATAGTTTTATGCATATCTCAGTCAGGAGCCCTCCGAACCATTTCAAAATCAGTGCATTTCTAAAGTTTGTCTGTACTGAGGTAGGATTAGAATATACCAAAGTCACGGACTACATTATTTTCATATCGAGATATTTCTTGAATGGCAGTCACCCAATACATCAACATTGTTTACTTCTGGTTAGCAATCGACGTTGTCGACAATGAATTAGTAAGCCTCTGAAACAAAATGTACGGATCCAGGAGTGACTGATACGACCAGACTCAGTGGGCCGTCAACACTCTTCACTGTCCTGTCAGAAGTAATGCTACGGTCACAAATCACTAAATGCCGCCTGCCGGCGTGGTAACTGCCAGTTTTCACTAAAATTCGTCAGGTGGCAGCTCGGTGGCAGGCACAATCGGCAGGCGGCAGTCGGCATTTTAGACGCCGCTAGGACGCCGCTGAAATTTTAAGAAAAAGTTAAAATTCTGTCTGCCACCGGCCGATTTTTTCCAATTATGCCAGTCGTCAGGTCGCCGGTCGGGCGCATTTCAAAGTCGCGCGGTGGCTATCAAGCGGCAGGCGGGCAGCAGCGCGATTTTTTTTCGGCCAGCGATCGGTAGGATCTAACTGCCCCTCGGTAGCATCCGGCCTGCTGCCGTTATGCTACCGACATGCCACCGTACGATTTCAAAATACCTGCCGGCGGCAGGGCGGAGATTGAAAGGCAGCTGGGAGGCGGCTGTCGGTGTTGGTAGGTGGCAGGGCGGCGATCTGCCGAGTGCAGACTCCCGGACCACTGAATAAAAATCCGAGGCCATCCACCATACAACAAACTCGCTTTGGGGCTGGCCCCTTGTTCTTTCCCTTGCCTTTAGGGGGCATCTTGTTGGAAGGAAATGGTTGATAATAATGGTTGATGGAAAATGGTTGATAATAAATGGTTGATGGTACACTTTGTAGTGATACCATGCCATGTCCGTTACACCGCTCAGGCAATAACTAGGGTTTTTACGCCGCAGTTTTGCCTCTTCGGGTACCCCCCTCTTTGCACTGAGGTCGCCAGAATTGACACGCCAGCCAGCCAGGTCCGGCCCGCCCTCGCTGACCGTCCACCACCGGGGAATCCCCCAGTTATTCCCGGGAGCCTGACCCTAGCAACCAGCCAGTAATGTCCGAGCGTCATCGGCCTACCCCTGGACTACCGTAAGTCCTGCCTTGAGCCTTGTCCCTTTCGACCAGGTACAGTTTTCGTTCGATCGGAGCCTTCTCGGGAGCCTTCACTGGTGCTTGTGCCATCATGCTTGAGCCTTGTCCCTGCTGGTCCTAACCAGACCCCCGGTTTTTACGTCTCGGAGCCTTGTCCCTGATCCTTTCGGGATCCCCTCAACTTTTATCCACCAAACGGCTGGCTCTACAGGGCCTGGTTCCATACTACCGGCAACAGGCTGGCCTACTCTTCTATCGAAAAACAGTATGGGGTCTTTTACGTGGCCGTCCCCTTCTGGACACGGGACCGCCATTTTACGTCCTCATCCGATGGACGGCCCGTATTTTACTTTTGCAGTCGGGCGCTGCAGAGCTCCGGAGCCTTTCTACCCCTCCCCCACTTTCTCTAGTGGGGTGATGATACTGGGGATCCGCTTACCACTGATCTTTTGCCAGTCGAGCCACATTTTGAGGTCTTTATAGAACTTCTCTTGCTTCACCTTTTCGACATAGCCTTTGCTCAACCTTAGAATGTGATCTTTCACATATTCTATTTCTGCCTTCTCGTGAAGCACAGATACTCGGGTTCGAGGCGGGAGTCTCAAGGCCGTCCTTAAGGCTCTGTTTTGAAGCCGTTGAAGTGTCTTAATGTGGTGCTCTTTGGCTGAGATCAGGGTTATGCAGCCGTACATCATAACCGGTCTGATCCAGGCTTTATAAAGATATATCAAACTTTGGGTTGACATGCCACCTGTCCCTGCTTTTAGCACTCTTAAGCAGTTTAGTCTCGCCTCGCTTTGACCCTCTGTTCGATATCCTTTATATGAGCCGCCCATGTGAGTCTCTTATCAACCGGCAGCCCCAGAAATTTTATCTGGTCTGTGAATTGAATTGGTTTCCCGGCCAATTTCAGTTCTGGCGCTTTGCCGGCCTTACTGCCTACTGAACTTGCAAGCCTGCGTTTTTGTCGCGTTGACTCCTACCCGCCATTAAATTATATTTTTATTTATTTGTACATAGAACTATAATAAAATACACATCTCCTGATGACCGAACCAAAGAGACTCCATGGTCTAATTTGAAGCGTGTGTTGATTTTAACATCATCTTTTTTTTACTCTGAAAATATTTCCTGACTTAACTCTGACTTAGTTTGTTTTCAATGATAAATCATTACGCAAATTCTGAATTTGTTCTGAAAAAAAAAGACAACCACTGTTCATGGCCTTCATAAACCTAGCGAAGGCGATCGCTTTGGTGAGTAGGGATGGCTTCTTCAAGATTCTCCCTAAGATCGGATGTCCATCCAAGCTGCTCCTGCTATGACGACATGAAAGGTACTGTAGTCTATGCCAGCGTGACATCGATAGCCATCAAAATCCTGCTCGGCATCTTCTTCGCTGTCCTGCAAAGGTATCAACCTCCGAACCCGGTCAAACGCGAACCTCGTCAACCGCTCCGGGCTATAAGCAAAGTCAAGTTTCAACTGAAGTGTGTGCGGAACCTCCTCCTTGCAGACGATGCAGCAGTTACAACCCATTCTGCTGAAGACCTGCAGAAGTTCATGCCCTAATTCAGTGCAGCCTGTCAGGCCTTTGGACTCAAAATCTGCCTGAAGAATACGCAAGTGTTGGGACAGGATGTGGACACTCCACCGTACATCAGATAAAGTGCACGACTTCGTCTGCCTGGGCTCAACGAGCTCTGACTCCCAATTGAGATTGAGCATAAGAAGCGTATTGGCATGGCGGCCACCACCATGTCCAGCCTGACCAAGAGTGTGTGGAACAATAGCAAGCTGACAGAACACACAAAGATCAAGATCTACAGAGCCTGTGTTGATATCATCTTGCTGAATGGCAGGGAAGCCTAGTAACTATGCCCCCGGCAGTAGCACCAGCTGAATGCCTTCCACATGCGCTGTCTCCGCTGGACATCCGCTTGCAGGATAAAGTGCCAAACTCTGCTGTCATGAGGAGAGTTGAAATCCCCATGTACGCCATGCCTCCAGATTGTTCCTTCCGAGGCATTGGCATCCAAGTTTTTTTGGTTCGATGCTCATGGACTTCAGGTCTGTCTTGCAGACATCTTTGTAGCGGAGTTGGGTCTACCTGTTGGGCGAGTTCCCTGTACCAGTTCACCGTAAAGGAGATCTTTGGGGATGCGATCTTCACCCATTCTCACGACGTGTCCGAGCGTGTTGTTTTAGTATGGCTACGCTCTTTACAAAGCGCTTTACCTATAGGCCTACTACCTATATCGTAAGCGCTGTTTGTTATGACCTCGTATCCTGAATTGCTACACCAGAGGGGGGCACTGTATTTTTATCCAATCAGATGAAACCTTGTGCTGGAAGACACAGCCAAGCGAGGAATACACGGAGCCAATGTTGTTCATTTCGTTTTGAGTGACAGCTCATCGCCCCGGTAACCGTCTGAACAGGCCACAGGCTCAGAGAGAATTGCCCCAGACGTGGTTTGCTAAGGGTCTTGCGCACATAGAATGCCCGGCCGGTGAGCTGTAATTCAAACGAAACGTAACAACAAAGGCTGCGTGCACACCTCGCTGGCTGTTTTAGTTCTGCAGACAACAGATACATGGCTACGTCAACACAGTCATAATATCATAATCGAATGGTCGATGATGCGAGAATATAGAGGGAGCAATTAAAATTCGACCGTAAACTGTCTTCAAGCGGCGCTTGAAGCGCAGCTATGGTCGGATGCAGGATGCCTGTCGAATGTTTGTTTATTGGCATCTGGTTGGCTGCTTGTCACATCATACGCACGTTTTTTTTTTCAGCGGACAACGAACCGCCAGATGGTGACTAAATATATCATAAACGGTCAAAGCTGGCAGCGTGAAAATCAGTGCAAGATTTCCGCAGGTTCGGGAGCGTAGGTATATAATTATGTACTCAGAATACATTTCAAACTTATAAAGCGAAATCAAGAGCAGCATGTACTCATGTTTGGGCGCTATTCCTCACCTTAAAGCGTGTCTGCGATTTTATTCCATTTTTGTGAAGTCCCTTTTAAACTATTTACTGGCCAGAAGGCCACTCAAGCTTATTTTAATGCTAACTTAACTACGTATATGTAAATCTGCAGAAATCTGTTCCGGACAACGTGACAGGGCAGTATAACACGCTTCCTTTCATTTTATATCCTGGAGTCAACCAGGCCCGGTGACTACTGCACCTGCGGGTCCTGGGTGCGTAATCGTCCCCCCGAAAGGCGCACTCGTTTGTGATTGAAACACGGCCGTTGGTCACGGCCTTCCCATTAAACCTGCAGAGCGCTCACCCTTGGTAGGGGCCGACCGTGAAAAATCTCACCACCTTGGCTGAGATTCGAACTCACGATCTCCCGGCTTTGAGTCATGTGCTCTACCCCTGATCCACAGAAGCCGGTCAGGCCACTCAAGCTTACCTGAGATAATTTGCGGGTATATTTTTTAAGTGTTCAAGATTTCTTTGAATATGATGAAAGCTGAGGAAGATATAATCTTTCATGAAACATTTTAGTGTGTAAGCATTTTAGTTTCAGAAAGTTAAAATTAAACTGAACAGGAAAGAGTTGATAAATGACAGGCTTACTTGCATAAATATTGTATCTAGATGACACAGGTGAGGAAGCTCCATTGATTGGAAGCGACATCTATAATCCAGGCCCGGAACCAAAAGGAACCAGGATAGATCAAATTATAAGCAACTGAAAAACGTAGTTCGAGACCACTTATGAGGTACATGAAATCAATACATTTCCAAACAAATGAACACAAGCATACAATAGCCAAAAAATAATTAGTTTATCCTGTATTCATAATGCATATATAGTGTATGTAGAACGAGACTAACATCTCTACCAACAAGCAGATATGTTTAGTGAGTTGGATTTGGCGGTAATATATCACAATTTTTATATCTTTGCTTTCCATCTCTACCTTATGCTGAAAGACCACATATAGGTCGGGTTCCATGACTTATTTAATTTCAATTTCCTTTTTTAGCTTTGTCAGGCTCAGAATGGAACAGTTGGGATGATATTTCCCTTTTTTTAATGTGTCCATGTTATTATCAGTTACCTGAAACTGAGGCCCAGGACATTGTGCGATACACAGGCAGCGAGATAACCACCAGCACTAGTTCATGCAACAACGCCAACAATACGATCACTGACGCCACCTGTGAACGTAAGTTTAATGCAGTTGTTCACAAAACAGCTAAAAACAAAGGAATTTGCACATTACAATCCTGATGCAGTGGTTATACACTGCATTCGTTCCAGATTTCTTCAAGATTCTCTGGGTTACATCACCAGGGCTACAGGGTTCGTACAGAGCAAATAATTGTAATCAGACCAATGGCATCGAGGTATGCATTGTGAATCCAACTCGGCTTTTAAAACTGCGACACCCCGCTCTCTTTGGTCTGATTCTTGATCCTACAAAACTTGCCATACCAAGCAGCGGTTAATACGAAGAAGATCTATAACGACAGTGTATAAATGCTGCGTGAGGAGTCGAGTTGAACATGCGTATGACCAAATGTTCCATGTTCTCAGGGTTCTGCAACATGTTTCTAAACATAACACATTTTCTTTATTCATGAAAAATTGTGCACGGCATCCGGTTAATCCTCGGGTAAAACCCAATAGAATCGCAGGATCGAAGATTACAGTTCTGAAGAGGACAAGCGATATCAAATCTTGTGTGAAGATCGATGGCCACTTCGAATAGATAAGCAAAACCTCAGTTGTTTCTAACATTTATTGCATATGTGTCGGTCGTATTTCAAGAAGACATGGAAGCAACATTTCCATGTGTACTGCCAGTTTTATCAGAGTCACAGAGCTATTATTAACCCCCATGTCATGTGCTGGGAATCGGCTAGACCAAGATGCCTCTGTATATATTACAGAGCCACAACTGCGACACTCACCTGCGACACTCACCTTTGCACTCGGTGACCCTATTACGTCCATAGTTTAATATAAGGAAATGAATTACCAAGATGCATTAGTGTTACATTTAGATCGATCCTGTAAAAATTTTTCTCTGCTGAGGGAAAAACCGTGATTTCTCGCAATTTGCATATAACCCGGAAAACATTCAAGTAACCTGCCATTGCATTGGAAGGTCAGAAATGACTTATAATCATAATCAAGACGCGCATTATAGTCGAGTTGAGACATATATATTATTCCATAGCGAACCTATGAATTGTCTAGAGTACAAGGTTTGTTTTGATGGACTTGTAATGGTAGGGGTCAAATGATACTTTTGAGGTGGGTTGTCTTCACGACGACCTTGGGCAATTTTTGTAATATACAAATTAGGGCCGCCATTGACGAAAATTCTAAATCTTCAATAGCTCCAGAACTAAACTTGAAACTTGTCCAAAAATTATGTCTAGACCAAGGTTTATATGGTCAAAGATTGGAAAGAAACTACTTACAACGGTTTAGCTCGTATTTAATATGCAAATTAAAGCCACCATTGTTGAAAATTCTATTTTTTTTTAATTTATTAAGAACTCGCCCTGAAATTGGTCAAACATCATGCCTAGACCAAGGTTTTAATGGTCAAAGTTTCGAATGAAACCATGTTAACAAATGTTTATTCCGTGCTTAACATTTAACAAGCTAATTATGGTCCCCATTGATGAAGTCCTGTTTCTCCAATATTTCAGCTGGAAACCATATTGTAACTGTCGAATATGATATCCTAGGTTTTCACGGATAAGATTGTATGAAGACCACCGTGTCTTCTGCACCTTTGTGTGTAGCTGCACGCAACGCGGTTCGATCCTAGATCTCAAAACAAAGGTTGTTTTGGGAGTCTTGTTCCTGGTATGCGACAAACGTGACCTGCCCATCGAACCTGAGGTCGATGCAGATGGTGTAGATTGATGGGAGGCTGGCACGTGTTAGGACCTCAGTGTCTGGAATAAACAGAAGAAACAGAAGAAGAGGAAGAGATCAAAACACACTTTTGCTTACCAATGTCTAGAATTCATCAGGCAGTTCTGTAAATAAATGTTTGTGTCCTGAAGCCATACATATTGCTCCTTTTACTTAATCGGTGTTCCGTTTCATAAATCTATTTTAAATACAGTATAACGTTTAAAATGCGACCACCAATGGGACCTCGGTGGTCGCATTTTCGAGGTGGTTATGTAAGTTAGGTTTAATATAAAGAGAAAAATAGAATCGAGACCGTCATTTTGAGGTGGTCGCTGAACCGAGGTGTTTGTTAGGCGAGGGTTTACTGTATATATATATTATGGATATGATATTTCTGAAAAGCCATAGTGAAGCACAGACACACACATGTCCTACATGCCTTTCTTTTTCAGAATTATATGTAATTTACCTGGATATAATCCGGCAGAAATGATCCGCAGAAGTTATGCTTCCGATCACGTGACCAACACCAAGATAGAACACCAAGACCGGCGGTTTTGACGTAATTCCAGATGACTGGTACACGCGAGCAGGGACACCCTCTGATGAAAATAAATCAAATAGATAAAAAAATTGGATGGTTAATATTTTTTAAGGCAATGATATTATCTTTTTGTAAGAACGCTTGCGAAATAGAATGATAAAGATGGTGTTTGGGTGTATGATCAGTCATTCCCACAGACGCAAGATGGCGCTCGAAAACAAGCCGTTTTGCAAAAAAAAAGATGATTTACATTAAAAAGATGATTTACATTAAATAAAAAGACATGAAAAATTTATATCAGTTTGATCGACTTTAGAGGATCTGTCTGTTAGTGATTTGGGCGTTAAAAATACTTTTCTCGACCTTTACCATTTAATAAAGCTGAAATCTAGTATTCGAACAACTTTCACCTATCAATAATGTAGCGATCAGGGAAAATGCAAGAACACAAATGTATAAGATAATTCTGTTCTAAGTTTAAAATTGATACAAAAAAAAAAACAGTAAATAGTTTTATGCATATCTCAGTCAGGAGCCCTCCGAACCATTTCAAAATCAGTGCATTTCTAAAGTTTGTCTGTACTGAGGTAGGATTAGAATATACCAAAGTCACGGACTACATTATTTTCATATCGAGATATTTCTTGAATGGCAGTCACCCAATACATCAACATTGTTTACTTCTGGTTAGCAATCGACGTTGTCGACAATGAATTAGTAAGCCTCTGAAACAAAATGTACGGATCCAGGAGTGACTGATACGACCAGGCTCAGTGGGCCGTCAACACTCTTCACTGTCCTGTCAGAAGTAATGCTACGGTCACAAATCACTAAATGCCGCCTGCCGGCGTGGTAACTGCCAGTTTTCACTAAAATTCGTCAGGTGGCAGCTCGGTGGCAGGCACAATCGGCAGGCGGCAGTCGGCATTTTAGACGCCGCTAGGACGCCGCTGAAATTTTAAGAAAAAGTTAAAATTCTGTCTGCCACCGGCCGATTTTTTCCAATTATGCCAGTCGTCAGGTCGCCGGTCGGGCGCATTTCAAAGTCGCGCGGTGGCTATCAAGCGGCAGGCGGGCAGCAGCGCGATTTTTTTTCGGCCAGCGATCGGTAGGATCTAACTGCCCCTCGGTAGCATCCGGCCTGCTGCCGTTATGCTACCGACATGCCACCGTACGATTTCAAAATACCTGCCGGCGGCAGGGCGGAGATTGAAAGGCAGCTGGGAGGCGGCTGTCGGTGTTGGTAGGTGGCAGGTGACTCCCGGACCACTGAATAAAAATCCGAGGCCATCCACCATACAACAAACTCGCTTTGGGGCTGGCCCCTTGTTCTTTCCCTTGCCTTTAGGGGGCATCTTGTTGGAAGGAAATGGTTGATAATAATGGTTGATGGAAAATGGTTGATAATAAATGGTTGATGGTACACTTTGTAGTGATACCATGCCATGTCCGTTACACCGCTCAGGCAATAACTAGGGTTTTTACGCCGCAGTTTTGCCTCTTCGGGTACCCCCCTCTTTGCACTGAGGTCGCCAGAATTGACACGCCAGCCAGCCAGGTCCGGCCCGCCCTCGCTGACCGTCCACCACCGGGGAATCCCCCAGTTATTCCCGGGAGCCTGACCCTAGCAACCAGCCAGTAATGTCCGAGCGTCATCGGCCTACCCCTGGACTACCGTAAGTCCTGCCTTGAGCCTTGTCCCTTTCGACCAGGTACAGTTTTCGTTCGATCGGAGCCTTCTCGGGAGCCTTCACTGGTGCTTGTGCCATCATGCTTGAGCCTTGTCCCTGCTGGTCCTAACCAGACCCCCGGTTTTTACGTCTCGGAGCCTTGTCCCTGATCCTTTCGGGATCCCCTCAACTTTTATCCACCAAACGGCTGGCTCTACAGGGCCTGGTTCCATACTACCGGCAACAGGCTGGCCTACTCTTCTATCGAAAAACAGTATGGGGTCTTTTACGTGGCCGTCCCCTTCTGGACACGGGACCGCCATTTTACGTCCTCATCCGATGGACGGCCCGTATTTTACTTTTGCAGTCGGGCGCTGCAGAGCTCCGGAGCCTTTCTACCCCTCCCCCACTTTCTCTAGTGGGGTGATGATACTGGGGATCCGCTTACCACTGATCTTTTGCCAGTCGAGCCACATTTTGAGGTCTTTATAGAACTTCTCTTGCTTCACCTTTTCGACATAGCCTTTGCTCAACCTTAGAATGTGATCTTTCACATATTCTATTTCTGCCTTCTCGTGAAGCACAGATACTCGGGTTCGAGGCGGGAGTCTCAAGGCCGTCCTTAAGGCTCTGTTTTGAAGCCGTTGAAGTGTCTTAATGTGGTGCTCTTTGGCTGAGATCAGGGTTATGCAGCCGTACATCATAACCGGTCTGATCCAGGCTTTATAAAGATATATCAAACTTTGGGTTGACATGCCACCTGTCCCTGCTTTTAGCACTCTTAAGCAGTTTAGTCTCGCTTTGACCCTCTGTTCGATATCCTTTATATGAGCCGTCCATGTGAGTCTCTTATCAACCGGCAGCCCCAGAAATTTTATCTGGTCTGTGAATTGAATTGGTTCCCCGGCCAATTTCAGTTCTGGCGCTTTGCCGGCCTTACTGCCTACTGAACTTGCAAGCCTGCGTTTTTGTCGCGTTGACTCCTACCCGCCATTAAATTATATTTTTATTTATTTGTACATAGAACTATAATAAAATACACATCTCCTGATGACCGAACCAAAGAGACTCCATGGTCTAATTTGAAGCGTGTGTTGATTTTAACATCATCTTTTTTTTACTCTGAAAATATTTCCTGACTTAACTCTGACTTAGTTTGTTTTCAATGATAAATCATTACGCAAATTCTGAATTTGTTCTGAAAAAAAAAGACAACCACTGTTCATGGCCTTCATAAACCTAGCGAAGGCGATCGCTTTGGTGAGTAGGGATGGCTTCTTCAAGATTCTCCCTAAGATCGGATGTCCATCCAAGCTGCTCCTGCTATGACGACATGAAAGGTACTGTAGTCTATGCCAGCGTGACATCGATAGCCATCAAAATCCTGCTCGGCATCTTCTTCGCTGTCCTGCAAAGATATCAACCTCCGAACCCGGTCAAACGCGAACCTCGTCAACCGCTCCGGGCTATAAGCAAAGTCAAGTTTCAACTGAAGTGTGTGCGGAACCTCCTCCTTGCAGACGATGCAGCAGTTACAACCCATTCTGCTGAAGACCTGCAGAAGTTCATGTCCTAATTCAGTGCAGCCTGTCAGGCCTTTGGACTCAAAATCTGCCTGAAGAATACGCAAGTGTTGGGACAGGATGTGGACACTCCACCGTACATCAGATAAAGTGCACGACTTCGTCTGCCTGGGCTCAACGAGCTCTGACTCCCAATTGAGATTGAGCATAAGAAGCGTATTGGCATGGCGGCCACCACCATGTCCAGCCTGACCAAGAGTGTGTGGAACAATAGCAAGCTGACAGAACACACAAAGATCAAGATCTACAGAGCCTGTGTTGATATCATCTTGCTGAATGGCAGGGAAGCCTAGTAACTATGCCCCCGGCAGTAGCACCAGCTGAATGCCTTCCACATGCGCTGTCTCCGCTGGACATCCGCTTGCAGGATAAAGTGCCAAACTCTGCTGTCATGAGGAGAGTTGAAATCCCCATGTACGCCATGCCTCCAGATTGTTCCTTCCGAGGCATTGGCATCCAAGTTTTTTTGGTTCGATGCTCATGGACTTCAGGTCTGTCTTGCAGACATCTTTGTAGCGGAGTTGGGTCTACCTGTTGGGCGAGTTCCCTGTACCAGTTCACCGTAAAGGAGATCTTTGGGGATGCGATCTTCACCCATTCTCACGACGTGTCCGAGCGTGTTGTTTTAGTATGGCTACGCTCTTTACAAAGCGCTTTACCTATAGGCCTACTACCTATATCGTAAGCGCTGTTTGTTATGACCTCGTATCCTGAATTGCTACACCAGAGGGGGGCACTGTATTTTTATCCAATCAGATGAAACCTTGTGCTGGAAGACACAGCCAAGCGAGGAATACACGGAGCCAATGTTGTTCATTTCGTTTTGAGTGACAGCTCATCGCCCCGGTAACCGTCTGAACAGGCCACAGGCTCAGAGAGAATTGCCCCAGACGTGGTTTGCTAAGGGTCTTGCGCACATAGAATGCCCGGCCGGTGAGCTGTAATTCAAACGAAACGTAACAACAAAGGCTGCGTGCACACCTCGCTGGCTGTTTTAGTTCTGCAGACAACAGATACATGGCTACGTCAACACAGTCATAATATCATAATCGAATGGTCGATGATGCGAGAATATAGAGGGAGCAATTAAAATTCGACCGTAAACTGTCTTCAAGCGGCGCTTGAAGCGCAGCTATGGTCGGATGCAGGATGCCTGTCGAATGTTTGTTTATTGGCATCTGGTTGGCTGCTTGTCACATCATACGCACGTTTTTTTTTCAGCGGACAACGAACCGCCAGATGGTGACTAAATATATCATAAACGGTCAAAGCTGGCAGCGTGAAAATCAGTGCAAGATTTCCGCAGGTTCGGGAGCGTAGGTATATAATTATGTACTCAGAATACATTTCAAACTTATAAAGCGAAATCAAGAGCAGCATGTACTCATGTTTGGGCGCTATTCCTCACCTTAAAGCGTGTCTGCGATTTTATTCCATTTTTGTGAAGTCCCTTTTAAACTATTTACTGGCCAGAAGGCCACTCAAGCTTATTTTAATGCTAACTTAACTACGTATATGTAAATCTGCAGAAATCTGTTCCGGACAACGTGACAGGGCAGTATAACACGCTTCCTTTCATTTTATATCCTGGAGTCAACCAGGCCCGGTGACTACTGCACCTGCGGGTCCTGGGTGCGTAATCGTCCCCCCGAAAGGCGCACTCGTTTGTGATTGAAACACGGCCGTTGGTCACGGCCTTCCCATTAAACCTGCAGAGCGCTCACCCTTGGTAGGGGCCGACCGTGAAAAATCTCACCACCTTGGCTGAGATTCGAACTCACGATCTCCCGGCTTTGAGTCATGTGCTCTACCCCTGATCCACAGAAGCCGGTCAGGCCACTCAAGCTTACCTGAGATAATTTGCGGGTATATTTTTTAAGTGTTCAAGATTTCTTTGAATATGATGAAAGCTGAGGAAGATATAATCTTTCATGAAACATTTTAGTGTGTAAGCATTTTAGTTTCAGAAAGTTAAAATTAAACTGAACAGGAAAGAGTTGATAAATGACAGGCTTACTTGCATAAATATTGTATCTAGATGACACAGGTGAGGAAGCTCCATTGATTGGAAGCGACATCTATAATCCAGGCCCGGAACCAAAAGGAACCAGGATAGATCAAATTATAAGCAACTGAAAAACGTAGTTCGAGACCACTTATGAGGTACATGAAATCAATACATTTCCAAACAAATGAACACAAGCATACAATAGCCAAAAAATAATTAGTTTATCCTGTATTCATAATGCATATATAGTGTATGTAGAACGAGACTAACATCTCTACCAACAAGCAGATATGTTTAGTGAGTTGGATTTGGCGGTAATATATCACAATTTTTATATCTTTGCTTTCCATCTCTACCTTATGCTGAAAGACCACATATAGGTCGGGTTCCATGACTTATTTAATTTCAATTTCCTTTTTTAGCTTTGTCAGGCTCAGAATGGAACAGTTGGGATGATATTTCCCTTTTTTTAATGTGTCCATGTTATTATCAGTTACCTGAAACTGAGGCCCAGGACATTGTGCGATACACAGGCAGCGAGATAACCACCAGCACTAGTTCATGCAACAACGCCAACAATACGATCACTGACGCCACCTGTGAACGTAAGTTTAATGCAGTTGTTCACAAAACAGCTAAAAACAAAGGAATTTGCACATTACAATCCTGATGCAGTGGTTATACACTGCATTCGTTCCAGATTTCTTCAAGATTCTCTGGGTTACATCACCAGGGCTACAGGGTTCGTACAGAGCAAATAATTGTAATCAGACCAATGGCATCGAGGTATGCATTGTGAATCCAACTCGGCTTTTAAAACTGCGACACCCCGCTCTCTTTGGTCTGATTCTTGATCCTACAAAACTTGCCATACCAAGCAGCGGTTAATACGAAGAAGATCTATAACGACAGTGTATAAATGCTGCGTGAGGAGTCGAGTTGAACATGCGTATGACCAAATGTTCCATGTTCTCAGGGTTCTGCAACATGTTTCTAAACATAACACATTTTCTTTATTCATGAAAAATTGTGCACGGCATCCGGTTAATCCTCGGGTAAAACCCAATAGAATCGCAGGATCGAAGATTACAGTTCTGAAGAGGACAAGCGATATCAAATCTTGTGTGAAGATCGATGGCCACTTCGAATAGATAAGCAAAACCTCAGTTGTTTCTAACATTTATTGCATATGTGTCGGTCGTATTTCAAGAAGACATGGAAGCAACATTTCCATGTGTACTGCCAGTTTTATCAGAGTCACAGAGCTATTATTAACCCCCATGTCATGTGCTGGGAATCGGCTAGACCAAGATGCCTCTGTATATATTACAGAGCCACAACTGCGACACTCACCTGCGACACTCACCTTTGCACTCGGTGACCCTATTACGTCCATAGTTTAATATAAGGAAATGAATTACCAAGATGCATTAGTGTTACATTTAGATCGATCCTGTAAAAATTTTTCTCTGCTGAGGGAAAAACCGTGATTTCTCGCAATTTGCATATAACCCGGAAAACATTCAAGTAACCTGCCATTGCATTGGAAGGTCAGAAATGACTTATAATCATAATCAAGACGCGCATTATAGTCGAGTTGAGACATATATATTATTCCATAGCGAACCTATGAATTGTCTAGAGTACAAGGTTTGTTTTGATGGACTTGTAATGGTAGGGGTCAAATGATACTTTTGAGGTGGGTTGTCTTCACGACGACCTTGGGCAATTTTTGTAATATACAAATTAGGGCCGCCATTGACGAAAATTCTAAATCTTCAATAGCTCCAGAACTAAACTTGAAACTTGTCCAAAAATTATGTCTAGACCAAGGTTTATATGGTCAAAGATTGGAAAGAAACTACTTACAACGGTTTAGCTCGTATTTAATATGCAAATTAAAGCCACCATTGTTGAAAATTCTATTTTTTTTAATTTATTAAGAACTCGCCCTGAAATTGGTCAAACATCATGCCTAGACCTAGGTTTTAATGGTCAAAGTTTCGAATGAAACCATGTTAACAAATGTTTATTCCGTGCTTAACATTTAACAAGCTAATTATGGTCCCCATTGATGAAGTCCTGTTTCTCCAATATTTCAGCTGGAAACCATATTGTAACTGTCGAATATGATATCCTAGGTTTTCACGGATAAGATTGTATGAAGACCACCGTGTCTTCTGCACCTTTGTGTGTAGCTGCACGTAACGCGGTTCGATCCTAGATCTCAAAACAAAGGTTGTTTTGGGAGTCTTGTTCCTGGCATGCGACAAACGTGACCTGCCCATCGAACCTGAGGTCGATGCAGATGGTGTAGATTGATGGGAGGCTGGCACGTGTTAGGACCTCAGTGCCTGGAATAAACAGAAGAAACAGAAGAAGAGGAAGAGATCAAAACACACTTTTGCTTACCAATGTCTAGAATTCATCAGGCAGTTCTGTAAATAAATGTTTGTGTCCTGAAGCCATACATATTGCTCCTTTTACTTAATCGGTGTTCCGTTTCATAAATCTATTTTAAATACAGTATAACGTTTAAAATGCGACCATCAATGGGACCTCGGTGGTCGCATTTTCGAGGTGGTTATGTAAGTTAGGTTTAATATAAAGAGAAAAATAGAATCGAGACCGTCATTTTGAGGTGGTCGCTGAACCGAGGTGTTTGTTAGGCGAGGGTTTACTGTATATATATATTATGGATATGATATTTCTGAAAAGCCATAGTGAAGCACAGACACACACATGTCCTACATGCCTTTCTTTTTCAGAATTATATGTAATTTACCTGGATATAATCCGGCAGAAATGATCCGCAGAAGTTATGCTTCCGATCACGTGACCAACACCAAGATAGAACACCAAGACCGGCGGTTTTGACGTAATTCCAGATGACTGGTACACGCGAGCAGGGACACCCTCTGATGAAAATAAATCAAATAGATAAAAAAATTGGATGGTTAATATTTTTTAAGGCAATGATATTATCTTTTTGTAAGAACGCTTGCGAAATAGAATGATAAAGATGGTGTTTGGGTGTATGATCAGTCATTCCCACAGACGCAAGATGGCGCTCGAAAACAAGCCGTTTTGCAAAAAAAAAGATGATTTACATTAAAAAGATGATTTACATTAAATAAAAAGACATGAAAAATTTATATCAGTTTGATCGACTTTAGAGGATCTGTCTGTTAGTGATTTGGGCGTTAAAAATACTTTTCTCGACCTTTACCATTTAATAAAGCTGAAATCTAGTATTCGAACAACTTTCACCTATCAATAATGTAGCGATCAGGGAAAATGCAAGAACACAAATGTATAAGATAATTCTGTTCTAAGTTTAAAATTGATACAAAAAAAAAAAACAGTAAATAGTTTTATGCATATCTCAGTCAGGAGCCCTCCGAACCATTTCAAAATCAGTGCATTTCTAAAGTTTGTCTGTACTGAGGTAGGATTAGAATATACCAAAGTCACGGACTACATTATTTTCATATCGAGATATTTCTTGAATGGCAGTCACCCAATACATCAACATTGTTTACTTCTGGTTAGCAATCGACGTTGTCGACAATGAATTAGTAAGCCTCTGAAACAAAATGTACGGATCCAGGAGTGACTGATACGACCAGGCTCAGTGGGCCGTCAACACTCTTCACTGTCCTGTCAGAAGTAATGCTACGGTCACAAATCACTAAATGCCGCCTGCCGGCGTGGTAACTGCCAGTTTTCACTAAAATTCGTCAGGTGGCAGCTCGGTGGCAGGCACAATCGGCAGGCGGCAGTCGGCATTTTAGACGCCGCTAGGACGCCGCTGAAATTTTAAGAAAAAGTTAAAATTCTGTCTGCCACCGGCCGATTTTTTCCAATTATGCCAGTCGTCAGGTCGCCGGTCGGGCGCATTTCAAAGTCGCGCGGTGGCTATCAAGCGGCAGGCGGGCAGCAGCGCGATTTTTTTTCGGCCAGCGATCGGTAGGATCTAACTGCCCCTCGGTAGCATCCGGCCTGCTGCCGTTATGCTACCGACATGCCACCGTACGATTTCAAAATACCTGCCGGCGGCAGGGCGGAGATTGAAAGGCAGCTGGGAGGCGGCTGTCGGTGTTGGTAGGTGGCAGGACGGCGATCTGCCGAGTGCAGACTCCCGGACCACTGAATAAAAATCCGAGGCCATCCACCATACAACAAACTCGCTTTGGGGCTGGCCCCTTGTTCTTTCCCTTGCCTTTAGGGGGCATCTTGTTGGAAGGAAATGGTTGATAATAATGGTTGATGGAAAATGGTTGATAATAAATGGTTGATGGTACACTTTGTAGTGATACCATGCCATGTCCGTTACACCGCTCAGGCAATAACTAGGGTTTTTACGCCGCAGTTTTGCCTCTTCGGGTACCCCCCTCTTTGCACTGAGGTCGCCAGAATTGACACGCCAGCCAGCCAGGTCCGGCCCGCCCTCGCTGACCGTCCACCACCGGGGAATCCCCCAGTTATTCCCGGGAGCCTGACCCTAGCAACCAGCCAGTAATGTCCGAGCGTCATCGGCCTACCCCTGGACTACCGTAAGTCCTGCCTTGAGCCTTGTCCCTTTCGACCAGGTACAGTTTTCGTTCGATCGGAGCCTTCTCGGGAGCCTTCACTGGTGCTTGTGCCATCATGCTTGAGCCTTGTCCCTGCTGGTCCTAACCAGACCCCCGGTTTTTACGTCTCGGAGCCTTGTCCCTGATCCTTTCGGGATCCCCTCAACTTTTATCCACCAAACGGCTGGCTCTACAGGGCCTGGTTCCATACTACCGGCAACAGGCTGGCCTACTCTTCTATCGAAAAACAGTATGGGGTCTTTTACGTGGCCGTCCCCTTCTGGACACGGGACCGCCATTTTACGTCCTCATCCGATGGACGGCCCGTATTTTACTTTTGCAGTCGGGCGCTGCAGAGCTCCGGAGCCTTTCTACCCCTCCCCCACTTTCTCTAGTGGGGTGATGATACTGGGGATCCGCTTACCACTGATCTTTTGCCAGTCGAGCCACATTTTGAGGTCTTTATAGAACTTCTCTTGCTTCACCTTTTCGACATAGCCTTTGCTCAACCTTAGAATGTGATCTTTCACATATTCTATTTCTGCCTTCTCGTGAAGCACAGATACTCGGGTTCGAGGCGGGAGTCTCAAGGCCGTCCTTAAGGCTCTGTTTTGAAGCCGTTGAAGTGTCTTAATGTGGTGCTCTTTGGCTGAGATCAGGGTTATGCAGCCGTACATCATAACCGATCTGATCCAGGCTTTATAAAGATATATCAAACTTTGGGTTGACATGCCACCTGTCCCTGCTTTTAGCACTCTTAAGCAGTTTAGTCTCGCTTTGACCCTCTGTTCGATATCCTTTATATGAGCCGCCCATGTGAGTCTCTTATCAACCGGCAGCCCCAGAAATTTTATCTGGTCTGTGAATTGAATTGGTTCCCCGGCCAATTTCAGTTCTGGCGCTTTGCCGGCCTTACTGCCTACTGAACTTGCAAGCCTGCGTTTTTGTCGCGTTGACTCCTACCCGCCATTTGGCGCATCACGTGGTCACTTCGTCTAGACCTGCCTGTAGCTTGGATACTGCTCGTTTGCTATGTGTCCATAGCGCAGTATCGTCGCCCCCGTGCGGACTCCCCCTTTCTCGGACAGGCTAGGCATGTCGTTGACGTATATGACGTAGAGCAGCGGGCTGAGAGCTGAGCCCTGTGGTGTGCCAGCGGCGGGTTCGATCTCGTGCGACTTAGCGTCACCTACTCTGACCCATAGCTTCCTGTCTCTTAGGAAGGATGAGAGGATCCTCACGATGCGAGCCGGCAGTTTAGCCTGCGTTGCGATCTTGTACCTTAGACCATCCCGCCATACTGCGTCGAAGGCTTTCTCGACGTCTAGGAATACTCCTATAGTATCACAAGATCGCTGCAGGCATTGCCCTACTGCCTGTGTCAGCCTGAACAGTTGGTCATTCGTTGACCTGCCTTCTCAGAACTCGCTCTGATTCGGGTTAAAGTACCCCGCTTTCTCCAGGTGTCCACTGACCCTGCCAGCCATTTTCCGTTCCAGCACTTTCCCTAAAATTGGCAGTAGGCTGATGGGTCTGTAGCTTTTCGGTAGCGAGTGATCTTTTCCCGGCTTCGGGATCATGATCACGCTAGCTCTTTTCCATGCCCTTGGGAAGTACCCCAGTTTTAGACAAGCATTGAACACTATCGTGAGCGCTTCCAGCCCTTCCTCCGGCAGTTTGATCAGTACTTCCCTGGTGAGGCCGTCCTCCTCCGGGGCTTTCCTGCTTTTGAGTTTTTTCAGCTTCCTGCTGACTTCCGCTTTTGAGATCGCTCTCAGTAACGGCTCATCCTCTGCTATTTGAGCATAACAGCTCTCCACCTTTGCCAGAGGTGAGTAAAACTCTTTTTTCCTTGCTTTACATACTGATCAACCTCCTCCTGTGTTCGGTCATCGAACTGGGGTCCCGTCGGGACCTGGTGTATGTTCCGGAGCGTCTCCGCGAACAAGTCGGCCTTGTCCTTTTCCGTACTAGCCACCGATCCCATCGGGCCTATTAGGTCTGTCGTTCCGACCAATGGCTTGTTCAGCGAGCCCTTCAACTCAGTCAATCCTAACGGGTAATCAACTTGCATATGGCAATATTGGAAAAGCAAGAATTGATGAAGTTCACGTTGTAAAAGTTCACATTGTGTTGGGCAAGAAACGACGTCAAAAGCCTCATAAATATCGTAAATGTCGGTGGCCACAATATATCACTTGATCATACAGGCCCACGCCTGTGGGGGCGGTGGTGTAATGGTTAAGGTGCCGGGCTCATGATCAAGAGGTCGTGAGTTCGAATCCCGCTCAGACCCCAACCGTGCCAAGACCCTTAGGCAAGGTCCCAACCGCAAGTTGTGCCTCGATGATCTAGCGTCCCATCCAGGAGGAGTCTAACTCCTAAGTCGCTTCACGCTACAGAAACCGGGTTAAGCACCGGCCTGATGAGCTATTAGGCTCGGGTGTAAAAGCCCAGCAGACTATACAGGCCCACGTGTATGCATTTTTATAACATTGTTACAGCGACTGCTTTGGATATCTGAAACAAGAACGGGCAGCAGAAGAAGGACAAAAGGAAACAGACGACGGGCGGACGCCATCCAACAGGTAAAGGCACTTGGTACATGGTTTTGACCATGCATATGAATTCTATAACCAGAACACAACCATGATAAATTCAAAATTAAAAGTTGGTCAATACATGTGTCGCACCCCCGAAGGAATGGATTTCCAGGTTCTTTCAACGGGGAATTGAGATGGCTGAAGCTCACACATACATATAAGAAAATGAGCAAGACATGTGTAATGTGAACAATAAAATATGATAAATAAAGTAACTAACAAATCTCTGGCGACAATGTTCCACACAGTCATTACAATATTCACTGAGTCCTATCTATGCATACAACATAGAGTCCTGTTTAATCCTAATCGGGTAAATTGCAATTACAACACTACACAGAATTTCCTTTGAACACTGAAGCTTGTCCGCTGGTCACATGACCGTCGCGCACGTGACTGTCTAGGAATGTTGGCCTTAGTCCCTGTACCCAGCAACAATAAACACGGGCGTTTCTCTTCACCGAACAAACACCACGGTCTCTCTTAGGAAATCACCTTACTAATACACACACTGATATTCTAAAAACCTCCACCTTCGTATCACGATGATAATGTCCGTAAGGCACGCATCCGCAACTGTAAAGCACCCTGAAAATACCAGTATCCGTACACGAACATGAACAACTCGAGCCAATGTTCTGTACCACCAAAAGATCAGCGAATATATGGTCTTCTAGCTGATCTGTTCCTGGGCTTTATAACGGATGATGATTTCAGCTATTTTTAAGTCCATCTGTGAACATAACTCGCAGGGCCTTTTGTGAGCCATATATCTCTTTTGTTAGCATATATCCCTATGCCTACATCTTTAAATCGTCTCTGGCCTAATGCCTTACAATACTTTAAAGATCTGCAGCTCAGTGCATGAATATAAAATGGGCACGCCTCCTTAGACACGAGTATCAGAAAATCATGCTTACACGTGCGTTGTCTCTGAAATCTACATCAAACAATGCTATTACAGGAAAATGCCTAGTCTAGCTCTGATTAGTTTGACAAGAAACAAGACTATATAGCTTTGACAAGTCTGACAAAAAACAATTTTCACAAAGTCATGACTGAACTGAAACTGCCATCAAATAAAACACCTGGGTTCCCCAAACATACGTTCCTACGCTAACATCGATACATGATACGGCACATTAATCTGGTTATACTATGCTTACTTAAAAGTGCAATCCACAATGAATAATGAAATCGTCACAGCCGTCTGGTGAAAACATATATATGTTAATGTAAAAGTACTTAAAATTCAAGAATTTCGATAAAGTTATATAAGTAGTCAAAAATATAAAGGTAATTTTCCCAGGTTACGCCAATCTGCCCGTTGCATATAGCAGGGTGTCTTGCAAATTTCACAGTGATGACAATGGTCTCATGACAGGACAGCAGCCCAAGTGGGAAATCAGACAGCAAGCTGTTGCTGATATACCGACTTCCCCAAATAAAGAATCCTGTTCAACAGTAGCAAGTGAGCCATTGGCTAATAGCGTTTTACTCAAATTTGGTTTATACAGATCTGAACACTGAGACTGGTTGTGTTCGAAGACCTCTGGTATGCACTCTTGGCAGCTGAGATAATCTTAAGTACTTTTACATTAACATACTAGTATACATGTATTGCCAAACTATTTTCTTTTGTCAATTTATAATTTTTCATGTTTGTTTTCTGGTTAATGAGAAATGAAGGGACGCAGGAGAGAGAGAGAGAGAGAGAGAGAGAGAGAGAGAGAGACGGCAAAGAACTTCTGTCGAATCGACAATAAAGAATATGTGAGTGCCTAGCTGAGTTGTTACGCCTCTGGAAGGATCCCGCACCTTGCTGTAACGTCAAACTTGACCAGCCAAACACCAACGGTTATATAGGGTAATAATGTAAGACCTTGCTTGAACTAAAGATATGAGGGTTTTTTCTTAATATAGACTACTTTCTCATTGGTCATGCTGAAATCGTGCTTTACCTTAACTACTTAAACAAGAAGCACAGTTTACAAGTTATCGCCACCAGTACACTGGCAAAGGGCCAAGAAAGTCCCGACCAATGAGAGCCTATTATTGCTTGATTCTAACTTGGTCACACCTGCGGTGTAAAATGTAAATTAAACGGAACACATTTGGCCGAGTGCCAACTACTTGATGAAGATAATTTGCAAGACTTGCTATTGAAAGCAGTGGTTAACTTTACAGAACTAAAGAGGGAATGTAGCATTTCAGCCAGCCTACTCTTTACACTGAATGTAATCGGTTGCCCAATATAGGCATACAACAACTTATGCTAGTAATATCAAAACATCTCTCGACCTTAATTTCCGGAGTCTTTTTGTATTATCATGTCCTAGCTCTTTTCTTCCCGTGTATTCGGGTCTGTGGATCTTTCTTGAAAAACAAATTCTCCAAACTCCGTCGTTCCTATATTGTATAGCGCTCCTGTGTGGTCACCCACATGGGCAAGTCTTTCTATTACAAGTTTCAGCAGATAACGCTATGACTCCGAGTGGAGGGGGAAATTGTTCTTGCCTGCAGTGCGAAAATCAAACGCCATCGTGTAGTAAATAGTTCCCCTCATGTGTAGCCTGCCAGCTTACTGGGTAATCAAGGCAAGGCTTAGAAACACAACAGGGCATGTGTAATCATTTAATAACTGCTGTAAACACGTTTTGTCAGTGCCGGTATATAATCTCTTATATATAAATTAGACGGTCCAAATGCTGGTTTACATGTTATTTGCTCAGTTTATAAAAAAAAGGCTGAAGTCTACTGTCAAAAAATGACCACTAGTATGTAACGACTATGCATATTTTGCGGTTTCATACATACATATCTTAATGTATATTTGTACAGATAAGATTGTATAGCTATATATACCGTAAAACCAGAGAATTACGACCATTTAAGGGACCTTGATATAGGGGTCGCATTTGTGAGGGGGTCGTCCAAGGGAAGTCTGATTTAAAGAGCAAGCAGTAATCGGGACCGTTTTATATAGTGGTCGTTATTTTGAGGTGGTCGAGTATAACTGAGGTGGCCGTTAATAACTGTTATATGTTTATATATTTACACACACACACACACACACACATATATATATATATATATATATATATATATATATATATATATATATATATATATATATATTACCCCCAGATACATTTTAGGACGCGTAAAAAGGAACTGCGCAGCATATACGTTGTTCCCGTTTATATTTTCATTTAAATAAAAACGTATTTTTATGCATTTTTATTTGCTAAGTGACAAAGCCTTGCTAGTGAACGCTATGATTTTTTTAACTCAACTGATTCGCTCTGAGATATATTTAACTATCTAGGTCTTTAGTCTTCGTCCTTCCGTCTGGTCGTCCGTCTGTCTGTCCTGTTGTCAGCTATAGGCACATATCATACCCGTGCACATGGGACCTAGAAATATCTAAAGTTATGAAATTATCATCCAGACACTTCCTTGTAACGAGGGAGAACCCGAAATTACATCACGATGACGTACGTATAGGCCTACATATTCTGAGACCTATGTGGAAAGAGACATGAAAATCAAAATAGGCTATGTTGATTATTTAGGGTTCTTGAACAAATGTTTACACAAATAAGGTCACAAAAATAAAATAGTGCACCTTTTTGCAAATATATTGTCCTGTCAGCAAACAAAACTTTAAAAATCGCTCAAACAGCTCTATCTAAATTATTCTAACACATGTTATATTTCCTCATACTTTTTCCGCACTGCGTGAAAACTTCACGCCAAAGCTTCAATTTCTCAGTGACTATAATGCGGTGAGTTAATTTTATTGGTCGTGCTAGTTTTTTTTTTTTTTTCATTTTGATAGTTTTATCTGTTGCATGCATACGCCAAGAGTGTCACCACCTATAACTTTAATTTAATCATTTTAACGCGAATGAAAGATTTACTTTGAGGTCAACAAATGCCAGTCGTCAGATATTTTAAACTGTACTCATTCTGACTTTGGGCCACTGATCAGTGAAGTCTGTGTTTCATTTTTTATTTATTTATTTTTAAATTTAATTGCTATGTTGTGAATGATAAATATCAGATCTCTTTCAATATACTGGAAAGGTACATATCTTAATTAGAGGTTCATTATTCCGTTATGCACGTAACGAGCGAATCATTATTGACCAATGCAACAGACTGTTCGATGCAAAGGATATATACTGAAACAAATTAAGTCACTTTTCATAGTACAGGTCATACATATACTGGGCCCGGGGGTATACCAGTTCTGTTGACTTAATATTATAATATTAAATGTGACACCCGATCACCAATAAAAAATAAAATACAAGAGAAATTATTAATATTGAAACGAAAGAGAGTAATGTCACTTTCAAAAAGATTATAATAAATGCCTGTCAATTTTGGGCTTGTTGTCACACAGAAATGGCTTGATTCACTAACGTTTGGTTCGGCACATTTTAGGGCTTTTAATTATCTCCAAGTTGGGGAAAGAAAGCCGAGTGATGTGATTATTCGTTTTCCCTTGCCATGTTTCATGCTTGTATTACTGATAGTTAGGTAAACGATTGCACAGGATGACAGTACCTATGTCAAAACCATCTGTATAAAGCCATGTTTTACGGCTAAATAAGTCATGAAAGCTGATCGGGCAATGTTTTTATGTTACTTATGGCACCTGTCGCAAGTTCAAGGTCAGTGTCAAATGGGGGTCATTGGCGTCACGGCAGACGTCAATGGGAGCCTGGAATAAACACAGCACTAGCTAGGTGAAGTAAACATAGCTCGCTCAGTGCTGTGGCTGGCCTTCTGGCAAACTGCTGCGTCTACTGTCTGTGTTTCAGACTTAGGTAGGTAAACAACGTGTTTCATCTGTATGCAACATCCGTGACGGAATATAGTTCCGTGGCCGAGCGAGAAGCAGTCCGAGCTCATCTCACGAGTTGACAAAGACATGAGTGATGCTGATTGTCGTAAAACTTGTATTGACTATTGTCATTGATGAGGCGGATTTGTTTTATGTTACACTTACTCTATTATTCTTCCAGCTCCAGGAAACAGTGCATTGTTTATCACCTTTAGCGTAGTACATAGTTTTCTTACAGATATGTATTCCAAATTACTTTACCAATGACAGTGCTTTACCATATGCATTTCATTTCCAGTGTCAAATGATTCGGGGACACCGCCCCCAGGGCCTAGCCCTGCATCATCTCTGTACTATAGTCTGTTCATCCAACAGTGAAACCCTGTTTTTTTCACGTTTTCTTTTCTACCTCGATATATAATCTGTGTTCTTAGCGAAACGATGAATTCCTAGAAAACAACCTAATTTTATATGAAGTCAGTGATAATGTATTAAAAACAACTTACATCACAACGCTGAGGTGTTGTTTACTTTATGTAAGAAGTGCATAGCTAACTTGGCCAAACTGAACAGCGTTGTAAGTGAAATCTTTGCCGTCATCATGGAATGACATAACCATGACGTCACGGTTGTCGCGTGAAATTTCTTGAATATACAGCAGGTGTCACCATATTCAGTAGACCCAGCTAGGCTCCAATATCTTTTATTGTATACTGCCCGTCTTTTAACATACTACACACAGAGCTCTGGTCATGGCCAGGCAGGCAGTGTCATTCATGTAGCCTGTGGTCCCACTTGGCATTATATACTTTATATAAACCCAACATAAAAGGCATACCGGTAATTATAAAAAAATGATGTACTTTATATTGCTTATTTTTATCCACGTATCTTATGTGTATGAAGAACATTTTTCACCATTGTTACCAGAGCCTGAGGTAAATCCACTTTAAACCAAGTTTTGCACTGCCGGGAATCCTGTTCTAAAATGAGCTAATTAATATATTTTGTCAATTTGTAATACACGCGGGCAGTACCCTGTTATGGGAGGTGATGTAGGCATCATGGCTCCATGGCAGCACAAACTGTGGGTAACAAAACAAGGATTGCAAATTAAGAAAATGAAAAGCCACCATCCATTTAATAGTCATTGTATTGAATTCATGTAATTTAATTTGTGATTTTATCATAAATACTCCATTTGTTTATCAACATAAGAAGAACTGGCACATTTATAATATATCAATGTGTCAAACCGCTTTTTCAAATATTGGACTGTTCTAGCCAAGCTGAAACATTGTCCTATGAGGTTCGATCCCTTTTTGAATCATCGCCAATACTTTTCCTGTCATTGTGACCACGTATAAAATTGGGTTGACGCATCTTTACCCATTGTTTTATGGAAATGTTACTAATCCCCCCCCCCCCTCCATATAATATGCCCACGGCAAGGTGTGTAAATATTACTAAATTTCAAATTCCATAAAATACTCTGATGGGTTACTTTAATTATTATATCTAGAAATAAATGATCAGTAAAATTGAATATGTACCTGTAGCTCACATGGAAACATTGTACCCTCAAATGGGTACACCCAGTAAATAGGTAAAATCACTGTTTCCCTTATTATTCTTTGCCTTAGCAGATGAACAAATAATTTTTCCACATACAAAAATTACATAAATCATCGTGTAGGATTTTCCAGCTGGATTGAATACTGTTGCAATTAAAGGTTGGGGACAATTTATAAGGGCATAGGGTCATTTTCAGTAGCCTTACCCATATACTGGCTTCTTGCCACCCCCACTTATAATGAACTGGTCAGAATATTCTCCTATCTTTGTAGACTTTTTAACTGGGCCGTTTCCATTCATCTGCATGCGTAGTAGCCTATGTATGCTTAGTCTCTATCCGCACACTGCCGGGAGCAATTTTTGCGCACTACGCATACCAATCATTGTGTCGATTTCAGGTTTAACATAGAGTTTTCCCATTCAGGCCATGCTGTATGCACCTGTCTCTATGTCAAACTGACACAAATGTCATTTCTGGCAACCAAACATATTGGCATTTGGCTGAATTTTGTTTTCCTTTCTTTATCACAGACAACAT
Source organism: Sipunculus nudus (assembly GCA_026874595.1). Classification (NCBI taxonomy): domain Eukaryota; kingdom Metazoa; phylum Annelida; class Sipuncula; order Golfingiida; family Sipunculidae; genus Sipunculus; species Sipunculus nudus. The sequence goes on from CM049313.1 coordinate 60,597,506, forward strand.
GTTTTTAGATTATTGAGGCGTAAACATCACTGTCGCGTGTAAAATATTACTAATTTTGATCTTTTAAAAATTTTATTATTCTAATTTTGTTTTTAACTTTTGATGCTAATATATACAAATGTACAATAAATATATGGTAAAATGGCTTGCAAAAAAAGAAAAAACAGCTATCGAGCACATATCAATACGGTTACGGACTACGCATAAACGTACTTATGGAAAATGGACTTTGCGGATACGGACTACGAATACGGACTACGCACTTATGGAAAACCACCTTAAATGTATCAGTTCTTTTCAAACTTAAAAAAAACCTATGACTCTTAAACAGCGTATCAAAGGGAGAGAGCAGGTGTGCCATTTATCGTTCATGTACAATCATATAATATAACAGGGGCTACATACATGTATTAATGATAGTAACGTGCTAGCTGCTGTTATTGTTTGACCAACACACATTGCCAAACAGAGGGATTCTATCTCCTGCAAAATGGAACACCGCTTATGACGTCAAGCGCGTGCGAGGCAGAATCTTGTCAGTTGACCATGCACAAAATGTCGTAAACAACCCGCGAGATTCTCCTTGATTTTGATTTTTGTTCATTACAGGCTATTCATCTCGGGTATGTGGCATTTTTCCTGTCAGAAAATTAGGTCGTGTTCTCAATTACCTCTGTACCAAAAATCTTTGTTCGTTCTCAATTCTTTTAAAAATGATCGCCAAAAAACAGTGTTTCACAATTGGTGGAACGGACTATAGTCCTGTATTATATTCGACACTTTGTTTCAGATCATGCTTTAAGAAAGATTATTGTACATTGGCATACTTAAAAGATATTTACTTATAATATCCCCTTGGATGTTCAGGCCAAAAAGTTGAATTTATTTATTGAGTTATATTATATGGATCGTTTGGATATAAATCATCTAGACTGATTAATAGATTTAATTGAGGATAAGATTAGTTGTTTTGTTTTTTCGTTTTTCACTAGTATGGAGGGTAAATACTATAGTGGTGTGCAGACCAATTTTAAGATTAAATCAATGAATGGTTGGTTTTTAGCTCAGCTGACTATAAGTCATCTGAGCTATAGTCGTGGTCCATTGTCCGTCGTCTGTCCGTCCGTCCGTCCGTCCGTCCGTCCGTAGATGTGGCACGTTTTGAAACCGTAAGACCTAGGAATCCAAAATTCTGCATAATGTTAGATGTCCCCAAGATCTCCTACCAAGCCGAAAACTGGGTCTTTGCGACTTCATTCCTTTGAGAAATTAAGGAAAAACCTCAATTTTTTATTAAAAACCTATTTTCACACTTAAGGACTGCCTAATATCAAAACCACTCATCTGTTTTTCCTCATATTTCCTATAAATAATCCTCTATATAATTCCTATGTACATGCTAGAAATTAGGTCTGTATTATTTAATTTAAAAAAGTTATGGGCCCAAACATAATGCATTTTGTAAATAATCAGGAAAGAAATTTTATCACTTAACACAAAACTTGTAAAAGCTCAGCACTTTTTTTCCAGTAATATTACTTTTATTAATCAAAATTAAATTGTATACCCAAAATTAGATCAAAATCTTTTAAATTTTTAAAAATATTAGCAAAAATAAAAAATTGGTACCTTAAATTTTGCCCAACTTTGACCATGGCACGTTTTTTTGCTGTAACTGCTGTGGATTTAATTTTCACAGCATGTTTTTGTTAGCATTTCAACTGTTAACACCAAAAATTTGAAACCAGTTGATCAAAAACTGTAGATTTTATTCAAGTTTTCAAGCACCATGTCACATATTGCTAGTGTTATGCAGTTTGCTAGAGCTCAGCTCCCGAGCTTCAGCTCTAAGTTCCTTAAATTTGGCATACAGTTAGATTTCTCCAAAATCCCCTACCATGTCAAGAATTTGGTCACTAGGACTTAATTCCTTCGAGATATCAATGAAAAACTTCATTTTTCCATTAAAAACCCAATGTTACACTTTAAGACTGCCTAATATCAAAACCAATGATCTGACTTTGATCATATATAATATACATATTTTTCTATACATTCACTATGCACATGCCAGAAATGATGTCAGTATTGTGTATTTTTTTCAAGTTATGGGCCCAAACATAATGCACTTTGTAAAAAATCAAGAAATATATTTACTCCCTTAACAAGGGCATTGCTGAAGCTAGAGATCTTTTTTGTCAGGGATGTAACATTATTTAATCAAGATTCAATTGAATACCCAAAATTAGTTCTGAATTTTTCAAATTTTATAAGTTATTAGTATAAATATAAAATTAGTACCTTAAATTTTGCCCAACTTTGACCATGGCACGTTTGTTTCCCGTGAGCACTGTTGATATAATTTTCATATCATGCACACATAAGTATTTCAGCGTTTTAGTTTAGAAAGCTGAAAGAAACTTGCCAAAGATTGTAGCTTTTATTAATGTTTTTTATGAGACCCTGTCAGACTTTGGCTCTCTCCAGCCCCTCTTGAGTCACCTGTATGTTGACCTTGTTGACCTTTCATCAAATTATGCACGCTTGAGGGGAGAATCCAGGCAGCTTATGGCCAGCCACAGTTGATCCAGGTGTTCAACCCAACTCATCTAGTAGTTTTAACCAACAACATAACAATAAACAATAAATTAATAAATTTTTATTGGTTTTTAATAACAAATTAAAGAAAAATAGAAAAGGAATTTGTTAGTTTATAATAACAGGAAATTAACTTGCAGTTACTGATGATATAAGAATCTTGTATCGATGGGTAGAATGTCACATATTCCAAATAACACCATGCAGTCACCTATGGCATTTTTCAGTTCATTTTTAATGATAAAGAAGTAAATCATATTATTCATTACTAATCATTAAGGATTATATGAAGGAAATTAATGATAGACAAAGATGCAGTTGATAATATTAATCTAGATTCCTACTGTGTCTAGTGTGTACATTGATGTGAAATTAGTCCAAAATGAATTTTTTACAGTTATTTTTTAATATAAATAAAAGCCATAAAACCAGGTACTTATGATCATTAATAAAATGTGTGAATTTTGTATATTCTGGATTCTCAACATCATTGTTTGGTGAAAACTGAATAAATACCAGACATGGTGTGAATACTTTGTAATTGTATTTAAATACGAATATGATTATGTACTCCATTATAAAATTTCTTGTATAAAGAATGGGAATTCAGGTAAAAATGAAAGTATATGAATACTCGTGCAAATACTTTCAAAATGTATTCATGAATGCATTCATGAATATATTCTTTAATATTATTTTAATAATCATATCAGTTATATTTCATTTTAAAAAAATCATATGATTCTCTTATTATTTTTAATAAAAATTATATTTGGGACAATATTTGTAATTTTTTTAATAAATAGTTAAACTCTTATATTGTATGTTCTGCTTATAAGTTATATGGCCAAGTCAAAATCTGTGTGACAGTAGTACTCCATTTGTTAATAAAATAAATGAAATCAATCCTCTTCCCTGTCTCCAAAGGTACTATCAAAATCATACATAAGCTAAACAACAACAACTCATAATACAGCTTATATTTATTATCACACAAAACCAGCATGTGCCTCATTTCTAAATAATATTTTTTTATCATATATAACAGCTGAGCGTCGTGACCCATAGGTCCCTTGTTTTTTAAACCAATTAAATCAATGACATTTTGCATTATCAATTAAAAACAATTATAGATGCACATGCAAAGAATCTCATCCTCAAGCTTTCAGAAATAATCAACCTGGTAAATACAGACACAGTCAACAGTCAAGTGTCCACCGGCGAGCCTGCCAAACACTTTGATTTCTTGTCTGCAACAAAGACAAAGAATGCGAGAGTATTCCTGTCAAACCGTTCTTGGCTTGCTTCTCTTTGCTCGTGTCAAGCTTTGATGTGCTCACAATTCCTTCTAGGTGCAGACAGAAAGTAGCCGGTGACTGATTAACCCAATGATTTTTCACATTTGACAGTGTCATCAGTGATCATCACTCATTTAATTAATGCAAACAAGGCCTTTGTTTGTGCCAAGCGTGGACTTAATCTAGGGACCATAGTCTTGATAAGTCAAACTGATAACCGTGTCAAATAAAGTCATCACACTGCACTGATTTGACAGACCTTTTAATCTCAAACCCATTTTTTATGATAGAAAACAAGCTCACATAAACTCATTAATAAAGGAAAGTTTATTTAACACTGAAAACTACGTTCACATATTTAAATTCTTGGACTAAGATTAGCTGCCATTACAGACTTTGCCTTTTGTGCATTGTCATTGCCATTAAGATTAACGCAAACGAACAAAAAATTCGTACAAAAAAGCACCCATACTCCCAGGCCGGAGCTCATGTTGGAGAAAGTGAAGCTGTTCTGTGCCTGTGAAACTTCAAAGAAAAGTGTGCCAGCATAGGCAGACCAGTGTCAGTACAGATGTTTGGAAATGCAAGCAGAATATCTAGCAGCTTTTGAGGAAAATTCTGCCTGTGAAAGTAAGCATTTCTGCTCAAAGAGTCAAAATGAGTAGCTTAACCTCACTGTATATATATATATATATATATATATATATATATATATATATATATACATGACTCAATACATGCTACTAAAAACATGTTCTGAAATGTATGTTTTCTCCTTGATATTTAATTGCAAACCTGCCCTAATAAGGACACCTAGGTATTAAGGACAAATATGTCAGTCCCTTTACTGTCCACATTAAATAGGTTTTACTGTATATGATGTTTTCCCCTATATGAGTAATAGATCTTATTATCAAACTGGCTGATAAACCCGGTATACCGGGCTTATTGCCGGGGACGGGGAGATATATTAACTGAGATGTGGAATGTTGGCTCATTTGTAATTCTAAAAGTAAACAAAAATATAGATTGTCAGTGGGGAAAACCGCTCAATTAGATATATATAAATAATTTTTACATTTATTTTTGTTGCGCTGTGCTTGTTGCAAGAAGTTCATACCCCAGTATGTTTACCTTGAAGACCTAGTCAGTGATGATGTTTACATTGCGAACCGAAATGAGAAGCGGGGGCATTCAGGTTTTTGATGATATTTGACTGGATTCTGTCATTTGATGTATAAAAATAAGGTGAGGAACACATGAAAGATTTATTAAATGTACGTTGCAAGGAAACTGTTCCTGAAGAAAGAAACAGAAATCTGCATACCTCGTAAGTAGCAGAAGTGGACCCAAGGGGACTCAATGCAGAGGGTCCATATCGCATTTTCAGCCACCGCAACCTTTTTTTTCATCGTATCAGACACATTTTGAGGCCTTAAACCCCCACCACCACTCCAACCCACCCCACCCCTACCCACCCCTGTTCCTGAAATTGGGACCTTGAATTAGGTTTTGTCATTAATCCTCCTGGATTGAACTCTCCAATTCATAAAGCGAGAAACATGTGTTTTTCTCTTTTCCTGACCACACGCGTAGGTGAGAACCTTGTTCAAATGTAATGCCCCAAACGCTCAAACCCCTCACTGAAAACACTCTTGAGTTGGTGCTAACACATATGCACACTCGCATGTTCAAATCATGCATTTCCCTAGAGGACTTATCTCGGCATTTCTCACCTTTCCCTCACTTCCCTCTTTCTCTCTCCTTTATTTCTTGGTCTTTTTTTGAATTTCACTGTTTTCGTTGTTTCTTTTATCTAGGGCTTGGGTAAGGTTCTTCTGCCTGTACATAGTAAAGCAAGTCAGAGTACCTGATGACCTGTAACAGGCTGTCATAAGTAATTAGGTAGTACCAGGTACCTGTACCTGTGACTAAAGTGTCTTTATCAGGTACAGGTACTCTGAATTGTTTAACAAGGTACATGTACAAATACCTTGCCCAAACCCTGTTTTACGTCTATGCCATGTTTTCATCAACTACTTGATAAACTGAAGTCAAGCAAAAGCAGTAACATTGTCAAATACTCTTAGTTAATTATATCGAAGCAGAATTGATTTTTTATGTTGCGTTTAAACTTTAATAAAGTTCAGTTTTAATGTTCTGGAAGTCCAATTCACATCCAAGTGCTCTTGTCCTGGGGTAGCAATCATGTTATATTTGTAAAAAAAAGGTGTCATAAAATTCTTGTCAATGTCAGAACATCTTGTTAATAGAAACAAGTTTAAACAACATACTATTTACTTGAATTAGTTGGGTTTCCTTTCACTTATTCATATATATTTGTTTCATTAATATATAAAACTTCAGTGAAGTTTCATCAAGCTGTCTACTTCCTGTTCATAAACCTGATGCAATTGTCGTGCAGTTATCTAATTCTGCAGTTTGGCATTATAATACTACCAAATATTTAGCTCTGCTTTCAAAGACCTTGATTCCTTGAATAATGAAAAAGGTAATTGAATCATTCAAATGACTCGTTTTACATGGACTCCTGGTGCAGTGAGATAATCATAATTTTTGCATTTCCGGGAAGGGATTGACCTATGATTGAGAATCTATTAGGTCAAATAAGCCTGGCCTATTTCTGGTACATGTGTTTTTGCTCAAATGTACTCTTCAAAGTTATTAAATAATTATATTATGCTCCCACTTTTTCTTCATCAACCTATTATGACATTAAGAATTTAAGATTCTCTAATGCTAGCCATGTTTCCATTGCCAGCAAAACAGAAACTAGAACAGCAGAGCAATTTTGTTTAAACTGATGTCAGACCGGCCTGGCATCCTGCCTGCATAGGCCTGAGTACTGCCAGGGTATTAACAAAATGTAACAACATTACTATCTATCAGTGATATAGTTGCCTCCACACCATTCTAGTCCAAGTTCAATACTCAAGTCATGAGTCATATTCCAGAGTCCTTGCCTTGAGGATTGAGTTCAAGGCCACCTTTGATGAGTTTTGAGTAATTTGGAATAAGAGTCTGAAGGCAATAGAAATCTCCCTTTAGATAAAATTATAAAGGAAGTTATCATGTGTATCACGATTATAGTGTGTATTTGTATGTTAGTCTAGACGTAAGTACTATCTCATTATCACTGCTATGTATATTATATATTTATAAATACCAATTGAACTGCTTTAACAAAGGGCCATTTCTTTCTTCAGTTGAAAAATATGGCTGAATTTTCTGACAGTCTCTCTGTTTTTGTGTGTGAAGGTAATACACCTATGTGACAGTGTGAGTAATATAGTATTTTCCATCACCTGGAAATTATCTGTTAAGGTATGTTAAAGGTTTCAGCATTGTTAATAGTCTTAGTTAATTGGAAGTAGCAAGGGCAGGTGAAGCTTAAGGAAAGAGATATGTGCATTTTGGCATCTCTTAGCTCTTTACTTTGAACACCATATGTGTTCTTAGCTGGTGCTGGTTTACACTATGTGTGTGAGTACATTTGTTTTTTTTTTGTTGTTTCAGACCAAGTTAACAGTCCACCATTTCTGTATAATCATGGAGAAGGAAGAAAGTGATGAGCCAACCAACAACGCAGCTCACGGAGCCCAGCCAGCAGCAGAACCTGGGCCCCCTTCTGGGAACAGCCAGGCTAATTTAAGTCCAAGTAACAGAGTGGCTAACCGTGTACGTCGCAGAGGTAATTCTCCTAATGTAAGTCCTAGTGGTCACAGAAATAGAGAAGCAAGGCACAGAAATAACAGTGGTGCCAATCAGAGGGCGGAGGATCAGGCACATAACTATAGAGCACAGGTGTATAATGGGCAAGCCAGTGAAGATGTGCAAGGTGCAGTGGGCGGAGCTTCCATTAATGATAGACAGGTCATGGTACCTCCCCCATCTGAGTCTCCACCACCACCACCAGCAGTTCAAATACAGCCCAACCACCCTGCCCAGTACAACTGGCAGTCCACTAAAACTACCGTAAAAGAGAGGTTAGCTTTTATGTTTAATAATGAAGTAATGGCGGATGTGTTCTTTGTAGTTGGCAAAGGGGCCAATACTCAGAGAATTCCAGCCCACAAATTTGTCTTGTCGATTGGCAGCGCTGTCTTTGATGCCATGTTTAATGGCCAGATGGCTACCACCTCTGATGAGGTAGAACTACCAGATGTTGAGCCCTGTGCATTTTTGGCATTACTCAAATTCTTATACTCTGATGAAGTACAGATAGGGCCAGAAACTGTTATGACAACTCTGTACACAGCCAAAAAATATGCTGTCCCAGCACTTGAGAATGCCTGTGTGGATTTTTTAAAGCGCAATGTTGGGGCTGACAATGCATTCATGCTATTAACCCAGGCCCGTCTATTTGACGAGCCCCAACTGGCAGCATTGTGCCTGGAAACAATCGATAAAAATACGTCAGAGTCTTTACAAGCTGAAGGCTTCACAGACATCGACCTTGACACTCTGTGTGTCGTCTTAGAGAGAGACACTCTGGGTATCAGAGAAAGCAAACTCTTTTTGGCTGTGACTCGCTGGGCGGAAGCTGAATGTGTAAGACAGTCTCTTCAGGTGTCTTCTGAGAATAAACGACATGTTTTGGGGCGGGCGCTGGAACTTATACGCTTTCCGTTGATGACAGTTGAAGAGTTTGCTATAGGACCTGCACAGTCTGGGATACTGACAGATCGGGAGGTTGTGCAATTATTCCTCCACTTTACGGTGAACCCTAAGCCGAGTGTGAACTTTTTGGATATACCAAGGTGTTGTTTGACGGGTAAAGAGCAGGTGGTATCACGTTTTTTGAGGATTGAGAGTAGATGGGGCTACAGTGGCACAAGTGACCGCATCAGGTGAGTTGGTTGTATGAGTTGGCTTCATTCTTAGCTCTGTAGCTTATTATGGTACCTTTTTGTGCTTTCATGATGATGAGCAGATTTGAGTACGGCATTTGTTGCCTATAATATCACAAGGTATATGGTCAGGTGATTCCTTTCCAATAAACCAGAGCTTTATTCAGCAGAAGATTAATCTGTGAACTCAGATTTGAAAAATGTGGTGGTGGAAACATCCATTATATAACATCATTTGCTGGAAGTGGACAGCAAGGATAAAAGTATGGTGGTTGGCTTTATATTCATGAGGCTAATATTTCACGATTTCTTCATTTTGGACATTTTTTGAGGGTTTCATTTTAGTGATTGCACCAGAACCTGAAAAACATACAGCAGTATTTGTATTTATTATAAAATATTTATGAAAAAATCCCACAATACCTCATTCATTACAGTTACAGTTTTTATATTTTGACCTGTGTCCAATTGATATACATGTATCAAAATTCATTACCACATGTTTCACAACAATGACAGCGTGTTTATATTGGTTGCATGGTTTTGGTACCATAAACATGTTATAGGTTTCTGATTAATGGACCATATTTCAAGAGATATTATGACCCATTTGTTCAGATGCATCATCCTCTTTTTCATATTTATTAGTTGATAGGGCATTTTTTCCCTGGGGTTTCATATTCATGGTTACTTCCCATTCATGAATACTGCGAAATTAAAGCACATGTGATCAAAGAGGTAACCATAGTTAATGGAACTATAACACTTATCAGCCTTTATAATAATAATCAGGGTTGGTTTTCTTCCAAAAGAAATGTATTTCTTCCAAAACATTCGAAGAAATTGGAGGAAATGGGGGTTTCTCCACTTTCTTTTGGAAGTATTGGATGAAAGTGGAATTAACCTATCCATGAACTCTATGCGACCTTAATCGCATATTCATTCAATGAATAATCATAAGCATGGGACTGACGAGCACCAATCAGGTGACCTTAAACAATGTAAAGCGTCAATCATCAGATGAAATAAAAAAATTAGCATTATTTGACAGAGCTCTGTCAAACAGAACACGTGTAGTCTGTAAATACTACCAGTACCTATGTCGGCATGTTTTCCATGATATTTTTTATACAAAGGAGACAGTATAAAAAGTTCTAGGCTATAGGTTGCACGATTCATTTCTCCGAGTGAATAATAATGTCTTACCTGGCACGTAATTCATATGAGACAAATAATCCAATATATTGCAAGAAACTTCATATATGACTGCGATATAGTAAACAATGGTCAGGTGATACCAGTTGATGACGTCAATCTATACGACGTCATGTGTCATTGACCTTTGTGACGTCACAGTTATGTTGTAAGAAGCTCTCGCTACCATGGGCATGGTAGACCTTCTGTGTAGGAGCATTTTGGGGGCTCATTATAATAATAAGTTAAAAGGGCGGAGCATTTAGGCAGTGATGGATTGGTCAATTATGTGGACAGTAAGAATGATAGTGTGATTTGCAAAAATGAAAACAGAAATTTGAACCATTTTTATTCTTTTTGAATAAAATAAAATGGTATGACCCTTAATCAGTGTACAGGAACAATGCTCTGATTAATCTAAATATTATTCTGTTAGTTTTATTCTAATAGTATTGCCAAAAATGCAAGTGATGGATTTGTATTCCAAATATTTAGTATGTAGTGTTGTATAGTATGTGTTGACATGAGAATATGTAACCAGTTCTAACCAAATTTGTCACTCAGCAATGTTACTTTTGTATGACAGAGAATTACAGATTGATATTCATATACTACAATTTTCACTTCTTGCATCCTAACAGTCAAGTACATAGCTGCCAAGTCGCATGCAGTGCTACATACTAACTAACTAATGATGAATCTAAATAGTATGCAAACTACACTTCCTACAAAATATAACACAATTAATAGCTTGCTTGTGTATGATTTAACAATATCCTGTGTGATATTACACTATGATTGAATAGTGATCACCAGTTGAACTTATAACTCATTTAAATTTATGCATCTCACCATATAAGTTCTGTTGTTAATCACAGTGGAGTACAACCAGCACCTGTCAGCAATCTACATCTATGTTACCATGAAGCATGCAATAGCCAAACACCAATTTTGCAGCTCTGCAAACACCAAGTCTGTTCCTGAGCTTGTTGTGAATAATGCCAAAACTATAAAATACCTAGAATATGAGAAACCCTATATCTGTACATGAGTATCTGCTGGGTAATAATCTGTTATAACAAGGAGCAGTTTGACTGTTTGATTAGTATAGTGGATGAAACCCTGTTAATTATGCCATGGCTACCCCACACCCTGTCTCTCTGTGCAGTCAGGGGTAATTGGAGTGAAGCTGAACTTTTTTAGGTAATCACCTGGTAATCCTTGCATGATTCACTGGACTGAAACCTATTTCAATTGATTTTGAATTATGTCAAATAACTGACTATATATTATATACGGTCCTTCATATCTGCCTATTTGTTTTAGTTGTGCAAGCTATTTCATGTATTATGGTAGTTGACATCCATGGCCACAATCACATCTAACTTGTTAGCTCAGCTGACTTTCAGTCATGCTGGGCTATAGCGATGGGTCCGGCCGGCCACAGGGCACAAATCGTAACCGTAGGGGCTAGGGCCATGAACCCTATGCAGTCTTAGAGGTTATAAAAAGATCTCCTTGCAAACCTGAAATTAGGTCACTGCGACCTATATTCTCGAAGTTATTGGGTGTGTTTGCACCCCCCAGAAATAACTCTTTGAGACAAAATTTTCATCCCAAACCTTCCATCTTTCACATACAGCTCACCTACCAACAGGGGAAGAACCATAATTTTTTTTAGGTCAAAAGGTCAAAGGTCAAGGTCACAGGAGCCTCTTCTTTGAAAAGCCTGTGGATGCATTTTAAGCCAACCCTTTCATCCCAATTCTTTGATTTTTCACATATAGCTAACCTACTAAGTTGGAGAAGAATCCTATAGATTTTGAGGTCACAAGGTCAAAGGTCAGGGTCACAGGATCCACTTCTTTGAAAAGGTTGTGGACACATTTCAAGCTAGACTTTTCATTCCAAACCTTTCAGCACTGATATCGCTTCTCTGCCAACAGGGGAAAAGACCTGTTGATTTTGAGGTCAAAGGTCAAATTCACAGCACCCACTTCTTGCGTGGAGTCATTTTCAGGCAAACTTTTCAATCTGTACCTTCCATCTGTCATATATGGCTTACCTACCAATAAGGGAAGAAGCCTATTGATGTTGAGGTCAAAAAGTCAAAGGTCAAGGTCACAATATTTAATTGTTCTAAATGCTTGTGAGCATATTTCAAGTGTAACTGTTCAACCCAAACCTTCAGTCTTTCACATATGCCACATCTATGCATCACTCAGTTTGACTCAAACTTCATATTTATGGGTCTTTTTGCTTGAATAAATAACTTATTGATTTTGGGGTCAGCTGGTCAGCAGGTTAAAGGTTGCAGGTCAAAGTTATTCACCCATTGTTGCCAAGTAATTACACCAGATTTAAGTGGTTTGTAGTTACCCATCATTTAGAGAGAATCCAGTTGATATATGGGCAAAAGGCCAAGGTCATAGGTCAGGGATGTTCACAATTACTTATTTTATAGACCATCTCAATTTTTCTTGTATATATAACCATCCCACTCCAGCTGGTACATCTCCCTGTGTGGCTGTAATTGTGAGTGACACTGGTGACATATGACTCCCTTTTGTATCAGCCTATTAAGTGATAAGGCTCAGTGATAAGTACCTCTTTACTTCATAACAAAAACACTGTTGTCAGAATGCTTCAGCCAGGCATTAAGACTATGAGAGTATAGTATTAAGGTTTAGCTACTGATTTATAAGATGATGGGAACATTTTGCAGTTTATTTTATGGAATCCTAGCAATAAACTTAGTTTCCTAGATATCTGAATATTTTAATATATATCACCACATATAAAAGCAAGTGTTTGTTCTCATAATATGTGGATGTGTACCTTGATTTAGGATGGCTTTTTGTTTTATTTCAAGACTCATAGTCATGCTTTCTGCATTTCTTTTCTTTCAGGTTTGGCAGTTTACCTACCCTGCTGACCCCATTGAAAAGCAGAGTGATAATAAAAAATATTGGACTTACACTTTTTACAATTGCATATCTATAAATCTGATATGAGGGCCTGGACATGCCATTTGAATTATTTTGGGCATGCATTACTGGATAATTTGCCCCAAGTTTGGTCTCTTATTGGAGAACGTGGGATATCAAATGTCATACTTGTCAGAAATCCATTATGTCTGCTAGTTAGCCACCTTAGAAATTCTTTCTTCAGTGCAGTTTCAGTAATTTTTCTTTAATGTTTGGTCCCATTTAGAGAATGTTTGTTGTCTGATTTCAGACTTGTCAGAAGTCCAATATGGCCACCAGGCAACCATCTTTTAATTCCTTTTGATCATATTATCTCAAGAACAGTTAAAGTGAATGCAGTTGGATGTATATTTATGTAATCTTGTAAAGTATTGGGTCAAATATTTCTGAATAAATATTACCATCATTTATAAAAGTGCAGTACAGTTGGCTAGTATTGAATAAAAATTCATACAGAAGCACCTGTTTCTCAATAATTCTTGCATGTATTTCCTTGATTTTTGCTATATATTTCGATCTTATATTTGCCCTTTGTGGTGTTCCTTTGAGACTGACAGGTTTCAAGCAAGCTGTTGGAATAGTTCCTGATAGCTTAACAATCATGCATTTTCCTCAGACCATCAATTCACTGTGTTTTAACCAGACATAGGTGATATATATTTCTGTTGTCATAGAAAATTTCCAACAAATTGGCAAATTGATTCTTCAAAATTTGACTGAGCGTTGTGAATCTCAGCCCATGATGTCACAGGTCATGCTTGGCAGCTGAGCGTCATGACCCATGGGTCACTTGTTAGCTCAGCTGACTATAAGTCATCTGAGCTTTAGTCGTGGTCCATTGTCCGTCGTCCGTCCGTCTGTCCGTCCGTCCGTCCGTAGATGTGGCACGTTTTGAAACCGTAAGACCTAGGAATCCAAAATTCAGCATAATGTTAGATGTCCCCAAGATCTCCTACCAAGCCGAAAACTGGGTCTTTGCGACTTCGTTCCTTTGAGAAATTAAGGAAAAACCTCAATTTTTTATTAAAATCCTATTTTCACACTTCAGGACTGCCTAATATCAAAACCACTCATCTGTTTTTCCTCATATTTACCATAAATATTCTTCTATATAGTTCCTATGTACATGCCAGAAATTAAGTCTGTTAAGTATAAATTCTTTAAGTTATTGGCCCAAACATAATGGACTTTGTAAAAAATCAGGAAAAATATTAACTCACTTAAAATGAAAAATTTTGAAACTAGAGTCTATTTTCCCAAGTATATAACTATGTTTAATTAAAATTCAATTGTTTACCCAAAATTAGATCTGAATTTTGTAAATTTTTTAAGTAATTAGCATAAAAATAAAATCAGTACCTTAAATTTTGCCAAACTTTGATCATGGCACGTTTTTTTCCTGTAAGTACCATTGATTTAATTTTCACAGCATGTAAACATAAATATTTAATTTGTTTAAATCTGAAATTTGGAAGTATAAGCTTGAAAATTAAGCTAGTTATTGACTTTTTTCTTGAGGTTCTCTTGTAGTCATTTGCTTTGATTACAGATTACAGATGCAGGGTCCCACTCCAGGTCACTGGAAGTCAGCTATGCCAGGGTTTCTGATTTGTTACAGTCACTGGGGGAGATCCCCTGCTGTTACAGGTGTACAGTTATTCTCATATCACCACCCAAATCACCCCCCCCCCCCCCCCCCCCCCCGCAAACCCAACCCACCAAGTGTTATGCAGTATTGTTATTGTTTTCACTGTATCTCCTTAATTGTTATGCTGTTTCCACTCTGATATGCAAAAACTTTCCTTGAAAAAGTAATTCAAGGTGTAATCCAGAAGATGCAATATTGTGTAATGTAGCATTTTTAAAGAAATCATTTTTCTTTTAAATGATTTTACCAATCATAATGGAACCCATCAGTATGCTTAAATTATGATAAAATATGAAGCACATTATAGATAAATAAAGACACATTAAAAATTGTGAAATCTAAATCAAGTATTGTTTTTAGATATTTATTGTTTTGCAGATTTTAAAGATATATATTTGTTGTAAAAAATAAATAAACATTTGTATGCATGATGTGGTGTTATCTGACAAGATTGAGATTTATGATGATGCAGTTGAGAATTATGAATCAACTTTTATATTCAGATATATATGTTATATTGAAAATGTATAGAAATATAAACTTAAATAAAAAAAAAATGATAAAAAAATGAGGATTTATTACAAACATTTGTTCATTATTTTCCTGCATCAACAGAATTTGAGATCAGGCTCTGTTTGCCATGTTTTATGTTGTTAATTAGTTATATTTCAACTATACATTTCATAAAAAAACATATATTTAATAATATATATTATACAAAAAAAAGATTCCATTGAACAAATGTGTAAACTACTGAAATGTCAACAGTTAATCGAAAAGCCAACTAATGATCATGGTAATTGTACAGATCATTTGTTCACAAACTGCTCACATGCTTCAGTTTCAACATTAGGAAACACAAGGTCAGGTCACAAAATATTATTTGCAACAATTTCTTGCTCATCAATACAAACCAATCATATAAACCAACCATGGCCTTTATTACCTCTTCCTCTTACACTTTATCTCCATTTGATATTATTTTAGATTTTTACCTTCAAGGTTAACGTCAGCTGAGCACAGTGACCCATAGGTCCCTTGTTTTTATAATCATGATGGCAGTTAGGGGAGGAATACCTGTATGATTGTTTACTACATTAGCTAATTAATACTAACCCCTAATAAATGAGGTTTCTGAGACTATCCATGGTGCTAACAACAATAACATAGCAAATTTTAGTTTCATCTCATCTGACATGATACATCATGTAACATTGATGGGACTGATCATTTAAGATAAACTAAGAAAACTGGAAGGAGTGGTTAATAACTTGTTTAATAAGTTTTACATGTTTGTTAGCAAATTGTTGAAACATGCTTAAAAAAAACACTGTAGGCAGATGCGACTATTAATTCTATATTTCCAAGGAAATCCTGGGAATTCATACTGCTCTGAAAATATAGGTCTGCTTTTCCCCAGGAAATTGACAGCCCTTGTGTTTGTGGGATGTGTTTCCCAGCACTTGCAGTGCTTTATGTTTACTTGTACTAGCTTATTAAAAGAAACATGGCTTCAGGGATATGCCAAAGATAGGTGCCAGTAATTATTATCATGTGTGTATTACATAAATTTACAAACATAGATACCTGTTTCCTCAGTCTGAATTAAAAAAACAGATGGGAGTCCTAACTCTCATACACTGGGTTAGCCTGAGAAGCCAGGGCTTTTGACTCATTGGACCCATATTTATTTACCTAGAAACCTTGTATTGCCATGGCAGTTTAACCCAGATGGCATACCTGTTCTTTTGATTTCATGTGTGAATGTGTCTCCTGGTCCCCCTGTAAAAAAATAATCATAAATAACAGGGACCTGCTCAGTTCATGTAAGCCTCCTTGGAGAGCATGTGCTTCTTCGTATTCCATTCACCCTGAGTTATAGGAACTGTTATCTGTAGGCTTGTGTTTTTGATAACACTGACCAAGGCTAATGCAAAGCTTATCATCCAAAGGTAATGGTTAATTCCAAAAAGAGGGGCTGCCAAGCTGCATGTACAGTCTTGGTTTTATGTAATGGCAAAAGTTATTTCAGGGGCCTGCAGGTTAAATTAGCTTCCCTAAGAGTGAATGCTGACAACATATGGCACTTTTAATTTATCCAAATTAATAATATATCATAATACCATCTCCTTAAAAAGGAGGAATTTGAGAAATTGTAATTGATAATTGACAGGTTTGCTGTAAATAAATCTCCTTCCTTCTTTTACGGCAAAGTGATAGGTGAAAGTCACAAAAAGAAATAATTAAAAAATTGTAATAGACTTAAATATAAGTTTATAGCTATATCTTACTAATTTTTTTTATTGTTATCTGGTCTTCTGGCATAGAATGATAGATCATTCAGTCAACCACCAGGTTGTTGCCCTTCACACCAGTCTCTGAGGTGAAGGTGTTTGAAATGCTACTGAATGCCTTGCTCCTTATTTCCCCTTAAATGATTAGATTATCAATGTTATAAAAGCAAGGGTACAACTTAGCAATAATGGGAAATCAGCTTTGGAGTGTACGACCTTGAAACTATGTCAAGGTCCAAAATAAATATCAGGTGAAAATCTGTGATCTGTAACTAATATTTGTCCAAAGGTCAGTTTTGTAAATCAGCCAATATTTGAGATCATGCGCAAACACAGGCAGAAGAACAACATTTTTTAACAGTGGTTTTGCAGTTTGCTCTCTTGGGACCTTAGAAAGTCAACCAATAAAATTGACCCAAATTTTAATGTAAAAATAAACTTGTAACCCATATAAGCCCCCCCCCCCCCCCCACAACCAAAGGCTTAATAAAGGGCTATTGTCTAAATATTATTTGTGCAACTGCTTCCCAGGATTTGTGAATCCAATATAAATGATATAACTAATGCTTAGAGGCACAATGTGACTCATGAGTACCGTAAAAGTCGTTGCAGAAGTCGCGACTTGTACTAGGAAATCGAATTCTAAAAACTAGAATTTTCTAGCAAAGTCGGGGTGCGACTTGTAATACGTATTTATCCCGTTTCAGTCAGCTTTCCCGGTACATGGAACGACGTCAGTTGAGCGATAATATGCGATACCTTTAACCAGTGCTTTGTGAAACGTCTTTCCCCAATAATTTACACTTTTAACCATCTCTTATGGCCTAAATTTCTGGACTGACGGAATTTTCATTTTATTAACATTAAATGCAAATTTTGAATTTGCCCAGTTCAAGGCCTACCCGTTGTGACAAGTCGCAATTCAAGTGACACTTCCTAATCTGCGTTACTGTTATATCATGAGCCAATTTGACACATATGCCAGTCTGCCGCTCTTTGATGTACATTTTCTATCCCTTTAACTATATGGGTATGCGTGTCGTTATGAAAAACTCGCGGTTCCATATCCGTTTATGCTTGTAAAGTTGCGTGTCATTCAAGTTTGATCCACTACAGACACGTCGTGAATTCTTTTGCCTGCCCGGTTGATCGCTGAATACCAGCTGACTTTTGAAGCCGTGTAGCGGAAGTTCAAGCCCCGGGTCACCCGTGCAATGACCTTTACATCCCCACGTCAGCTAAGCCTTCCGTGACTGATATCCACAGTTAAAAACTCTCATATTAAGAACCATTACTTCACTGTCACCATCTCGTGGTTTAGAAGCGTTTTGGATATCAATGTTATAACGTTTCACGTGAGCTGCAAATATACGATTTGCTTCGTGTGTTACCCGTGTCTCTTTCAGGACGATCGTATGCCCGGTCAACAATATGGCGGCACGCATGCATTACGGTCAATCGTGCGTTGACGTATTCGTGATTTTTTTTTAAATGAAGACACATTAATCAATACAATAAAATAACAAACACCATACAGGTATATATGTTTTTTACTTAAAATGCCACATACGTACCTAAATTCCACCGGAACCGGCATCGTTTGGTGTCATGACGGATCTAGTTCAACGAGGCTGAGTTTGCCATACATCCAAGCAATTTGAATATAATCACTGATAACGATGGAAATAGGGTTTTCGAGATAAAAAAAAATCATTAGTCTCAGTTAACATAATACCTGTAAATTCAATTATGTGTATTTAAAATAACTGACCGGTCAATAAAGCGTTCATCATCCCCTTGTTGACTGACATATGATCAGTGATTTCAGTAATACCAGTATGTGCCGCGTCTAGATGGTAAGTTGTAACAATTAATTCAAGGGTTACTAAATTCAGTTTTAGAGCCCATTTCAGAAATTAGGTGAAAAAATTCAAACTCAATTATTCTTTCCATCTTTCAGTTGTCTTAAGTCAGTTAAAATCATGCCCAATGTGACGGATTGGGACTCGTCACGCGTACGCAAACTAATCAGTGTAATGAATCCATCCTACGTTTGACGATCTTTAACGATTTAAAAAGTTGCTCGATTGTGATAGTATTTTGCCTCAGACTCTTTTAGATTATTAATACAGTCATTTCACTTGATATTTGCATTCTAATGATACTAAACCTAGTAAGAAACGGCAACAATGACATCGTTTCACAGCACAAAATGTTATCCGACGCAGCTGACTTTGGCACTGTACAAATCTTGCATGACAATTGAACCTCGACTTTATATGTTAAGATTCTGTTGTTATTCCTTTAATATAAGCATTGTATTAAAGCTGTCCAATTATTTTTATGTTTAAATGGTTTATCTAGTTTATAAACCACATAAGTACTATGGGGACGTTGGTTGTAGTCTTGCATCGCAAGGAATGATACTCAAATTCCATATGTATCAGGTGGTTGGGACGCCTCTGAAGTCTGGGTGCGACCTATATAATGGACTTTTCCTGAAACTAAACTTGAACGGCTATTCCCCAGGGGGTTCCTAAAAGTCAGGGTGCGACTTGTAATAAGGATGCGACTTCTGCAACGACTTTTACGGTATATCATTCACTGTTCTTCTCCATGTCCAGATAAAGGGTTGCTCCAATTAAAAGTTGTCAAGTCATCAGCTGAAATGGCAGTTCAGCCAAAGCAGTCAGTTCCAGTAAGACAAGATGGACTTGCTTATAAACCAGGGTGTCCTGGTTACAGGGATGTGTAAAGTTGTTTTTACTTTTTTGCCACCAGATGACCCATTTATCTGCCTTCTGAATTGACAAGAATTCTTCACCTGGCCTAGATGTGTACACTGATTATAGGTTATGGTTTCATCATATTATGTCAGAACATCTCCAGAATGTCTATAATAGCTTTGTCTAATTCAAATCCGGTGGCACCACCTACAGTTGCCTTTGCATTGCATTCATCTGTGCTAATAACTCAAGAGTAATTGATGTATCTGCCTGAAACTCTGAATGTCCATGCATACATCTTCAATGGCTTTTTTGTATACAAGACTGGTGGCACCACCTACAATCATTTTTGCATGGTGTACATCCATGCCAGTATCTAAGGAGTGATGTACATGTACTTGCTTGTGCTTGTACTCATGTTCAAAATTTTAAGGAGTTGCTTTGTACATGTACATTTTTGGTACAGATGTGCTTGAAAAGTGGTCAAGCTTGTTATCAGGGAAGCATTATATCTAATTTATATCCCATTGCACAGCCTATAGGCCTTGTTTATATTTATATACAAAACAATTTTTATATATATATATATATATATATATATATATATATATATATATATATATATATATATACAGTGAAACCTCGTTGTGTGTCAAACTCAAACGTTTAAGTTGATTACCCTACTTATGTTGAAGTTACAGGCTTGATTCCAGACAACTCTAGTTACATTATTACTAAATAAAACCCGCTTGTGTCAAACCTCAGATGTGTCCAAGTTTTCTGAGGGTGCCTTTGACTTCGACACAACAAGGTTTCACGATTATAATATATATATATATATATATATATATTTATATATATATTATAAAGTCATTTTAGGGTAATATTGGTTGTATGGCCTGCAGTATGAGACAGTGTGTATATGCATTAGTGGTACTGGTGGGAATTAGGATGATTGAAAATTAATAATCGATTATATTATGTTATTTCTATATTACCTTGAAATATACTGTATACCAGTACCTAAAATATTGACCCCAATAAATAGTCTTTATCCAACATAAATCCACCCGCTTCCAAGGTCAACTTGCCGTTGGACGTTTGTTGGTTGTTCAAGGTTCCGTTTTGATGCAGTTTATTACTTTGTGGTTGTATATCTAGATTCTTTGCATTTGCAATCATTTGTAAGCAGTTATGCAAAAATTCACTTGTTTAGGTCAATTTTGAAAGAAAATGACCAAGCATTGATTTAATCAATTAATCGGCACACCACTAGTATGCACACACCATCATACAAATATGATACATGTATATATATACATGCAGCTGTCAATAGTCTCATTATGTATCATTTGCCTCCTTTCTGCATGGTTAGCATGATTTCAGGGGTTAAAGGTTTGAAAGCTTTTTCTTGATTATCCTTGTCGAACAAGGTATTGTGAGAATGGGCAGTTCTGACTGATGGTGTATGAGTTAATCAATTCAGTAGATTGATTGCTTATTTTCTTTCATAATTAATAAATTTGGTTTCATTTTTGCATAATAGATCACAAACAATTAGGTATGCACATCCATAGTAGTCATATATTTCGGATAAAATATTGTTATTGTATCAGATATATAAGAAAGATAGGGAACAATATAGTGAACAAAATTTAAACTGAACCTTATGGAATGAATAAGTGTCATCAACCCGGATATTACCTTGACTTTAAGTTTTAAGCTTGATGTAGAAGTCAAACTTAATTTACTCGGTTCATACTTTAGGTTTAAATCTTCTGCAATTTTCACGGAGGTGTGTAGGGTACGAGAATTGATAAAATAATTAATTATTAATTGATTAAGTCTGTCATTCCTTTAATGTAAATTTTCAAAAGATTGATTGTGCCTCTATGTGTCACTTAGCTGAAGCTGCATGCCTTCGTCCTGGTTGGGACTAGGCAGAGTTCATCTGGGATGTAACCATCAAGTTTCTCATAGCTTGAATTCAAATACATGTACATATGTTCTGCATTTATGTAGCACACACCAAGTTTGATTGTAAAATCATGTATCTGGTGATCCAGAATGTTCTGGGGAGGTATCATGCAGTCTTTGAGTGCTCTCTGGTTAATGAATATAGTTCTGAATTCTGGCATTGAATACAGCCTTGGATGTACCGTATTTCTTTCAGCAATATTCAGCAATTGAGTGCTGTCTTGACAAACATTTTGGATGTTGTTTACATCATTGGTTCTGCTGAAAGAATCCAGTGCAGGTCCATTCTGAGTGCTTGCAGCAGCTGGTAACACGATAATTGGATAAGACTAGGAGACCTGTTTATAAATAGCCAATACTGATCTGACAACTGTCCAGCATGTAGTGTTAAGTAGATGCTACAGACATCTTCCAGCCAGCCTGAGCAGTTTATCTGCTAGATCAGCTTCAGCAGCCCTGACTCCCTGTGTCTGCTGTCTGTCTTAATTCATGTTTGTGTAGAAACAGGTGTTGGTTGATTTACTGCAGATTTTACCTTTTTACAAAAAAAACCTCCAAAATTATATTCTAAATAAATTTTTTGTCTTCTTCTTGGTATAAAATATGGTAATTGGATAAACAAGAATATTTGTTTTGATTATTTTGTTGGAATCCTGTATGAACAAGAGCTGTTTTTTGTTGATTTTGCACACTACTAGTTTGATGTAACAGAGCCCTGAGAATATTCATAACTTGGTTTTACATCACAACTTTCATATCACCAGCACATGAAAATAAATATAGAAATGAACAACACAGGTACAAGAAAGCAAGTTTATTACATGATAATCTGTGCTGTGAAATTGAAAAAAGCTATCTTGTCTGGTTTCCATTAAGTAGGTGTCACTTCCAGCATATTAGGATGGAAAAATGAACCTTTAAACATGAATGTTACCTGTTTATCTGTTGTGATAATATAATTCAGCTATTCACATAATGTTGTTAATGACCCTGGTAGCTGTCTGACTGGCTTTACTGTTGTCTATTGCCATAATGAAACTAACTCTGGAATATGGAGCTTCTGTTGCTGGTTAACAAATGGACTGTTATAATAGAAAAAAAACTGTATATTAATTGATATTTGGTATTATTATTAAGCCTTTCTCTCAAGAGAACCATTCTGCCAGACAGGGGGCAGTTATTATATTACAGCATATCACTTAATGAACAAAACAAAAATGAGATTTTTGTCTGTTTTGTCTGGTTAGCAGTGCTGGCTATTTGTATGAGTCATAGACTCGTGTTGGTGATTACTGCTGTGGACCAGTGCTCATTCTTTATCCTGTTTTTATTAATTACTTCCATGTTAATGTTGCCTGAAAATGTTACTTGATAATGACAGGAAATGCTTATGTGATAAATATATCATAAGCACTTATTTATGGTAAGGTCTAATGTTTTAAAAAAAACATGTATCTCTTGAAAATACACAGGTTTTTTTCATATAATCATGAGGTGAATCCTGGGATTTGAGATATTGGTCTAATAGAAAATCATTTGTATTTCTGCAAATTAGTCACATTATATTAAACTGATCTCAATCACGTAAATATCAAAATTAACAAACACTTTTAAACAGAGAGAAAGACAGTGTTTCAAGCTGCACAGCAATGATGTAATCAGATTTTGTTGGGATGTTTCAGGTTCCTGGTGAATCGGCGGATATTTGTGGTCGGGTTCGGTTTGTTCGGCAGTGTGCATGGTCCCACAGAATACCAAGTCAACATTCTGGTAAGACACAGGCATTTCCTAATTCTTTAGTCAAATCCACAAAGATCATACTTTATAGTCATATATAGGCCTGGTTACTAGAAATCCCTGAAATCAGAGGAAACCAGATAACGAGTTCTTCTTTCTCCTATCAACTAAGGAACATTCCGGAAACTTTAGAAAAACACTGATGCAGGGGGACACATGGATACACAGTCTAGTAATACCTGGTCACACACAAAACTGCAAGAAACAATCACATGGGCATGCAATCACTGGGGCATCTAGCACCAAGAATAAGGTATATATTTCATAAGTGTGAAACAATGTAACAATATGCTGACACAAAAATTTGTGCTTTTGTTGTGACCCAGTTGCTGCTGCTAAACTAGGTTGTTAACCATGTTGAATGTGAGCTATATTCCAAATGGCTCTGCAAAAGTTGATAGAAAACACATTGGATTGCCAAGTGAATTCTCGATTTGCATTTGTGTTTTCATGTGTTTGTCAGTGTATATGTGTATATGCATGAAAATCACAACCGGAGCAATGTTCATGCACATGTTGCAAGGTCTGCATGAACTCAGGGATTTTGGGTAAAATGACTTCACTGTCTGTTTAAGAAACACCTCCTAGGCCCACTGTACAACTTGAATTTTCTTAATCCTCATATACAGTAGTTTACATTAAAGTTCAAATTTGCAGTCTTTGTTTAAGCAGTGTTGCTCCTAGGCATGAAACACAAAGGGACACCGGGCCCCTTGATGAAATTTCTGGGGGACAAACCAAAATTAGGTGGGGACACGTTCTTCGAAGCCAATTTTTATGTTGAAATAATCAATGTAATATGAATGTTTAAAGTTTTGCGCATTTTGAAATGAATAATAGGTATTGAAAAGGCTCGAATCGTTACATATATTACAGGTCACCAGTCTCAAGTCCTCATAAAACTTAAGCCTAGGAAATTCTTGTCTCAATAACATTATACATAGATGACCATGTATAGATTGCAAATTGCTGACACAAAATCATCTTTGTTGCCGATTGAGGAATCACGCGACATCTTGTACCATTCAAAGTGGCAAGTCAGTATCGAAACATTGAACAACTCAGTTAACGGGGGGGGGGGGGGGGGAACAAACATTTACGCATGGTTTTATGCACCGTCGATTAATGTTATAAAGATTAGGCTATTAAGAAAGTCAACCGTACCAGCGTAAGTTGCCGTGGTACGACGTCAGTTTGTTAAAGTCTGAAACCGGCGTGGTAATATTAAATTATAGTTTGACAAGAATGAAAGGAACACAATAAACATGATCTAAATTTCTGTTCCCAATAAAACTAAATCAATCGGTAACTGAAACTTAATGTGACATTTCCGTGTCATTTATGCGTAGGCGTATAGCCGTTGAACGATGTTTCTTGTCAGTCGGGAAAAATTGCGGCCGGCATTGCCTTATAGGCTTATTATAATTTTTAGGCAGGTATAAAACTACTAGAAATCACAATTTCTTTTAAAAAATCGAACTTTATTTATTACGGAAACTGTTTACTCAGAATATTTTGATCAGTCCATCTTGATTCCTAAAATTTTCGCGCTAACCTACTTAGGCCTATACCCACGGAAACTATATCATCGTAACCGGGAAAATATGCTGCCGATAGCCGCCATATCATACTTGTTCTACCAGTATCAAACGATTTTAAAATGTCTGCATTATTGGTCCAAGAAAATATAAAGCAACCGATAACAAAATGGATCGGTTCTTCTTAATTATGACATTTTAATATTGATTATATACTGCAATAGTGAGTCATTCAGTCTAGAGAAACATCACATTT
Organism: Sipunculus nudus; assembly: GCA_026874595.1. Lineage (NCBI taxonomy): Eukaryota > Metazoa > Annelida > Sipuncula > Golfingiida > Sipunculidae > Sipunculus > Sipunculus nudus. The sequence goes on from CM049313.1 coordinate 60,622,690, forward strand.
TTTGATGAAGTAACTTCCCCGGCTTGGGCTTATTTTCATACTGGGCTGCAGCAAAATCACGTGACCCTGAGGCTCTACGTACGAGGGATTCCTATTCAAATTAAAGCTTATGACACGTTCAGTCCAGAATAGGAATATGCAATAAAAAAAAGAGGGGCCGTCGGTTGGCTGGCCTGCCATGTCACTATACAGGCAAATTGTTTGAAATCATTGTGGAAGACCTGACCTAAGTTGCTTTGAGGGAAATAATCGTCTGACTCATCGTAGTAAAGTAATCTAAGGCATTATAATGAAATGATCGATCTGATAATTCAAAACTGTCTAACGTCGTTGAGAACTGCTTGACAAGGCATGCGAACATTGGAAATTCTGGGCAGGCGAATTTCTAACTGTACTTCGCAGATTAATTTAGGGGTGAAACGCCATAAATATTGATCAGGTTGGCCGTTGGCGCACCTTCTAAACTACGATAAATCCTAAAAATACCTAATTTTTCATATTTATGTTAATGAATAAATAAAATACATTATCGTGAGACTATGTAGGCTCAAAAAAATCACGTCCGAGTCGAGCACTGGACGCTCGCTTGCAACTTTTTTCTGACCACTAAAACATCGATCTTTGTCAGAACAGCTGCAACACCTCCATATGTATGGACCAACCCTGAGGCAATGCATTCAAGACATCAATGGTGTGACCATTAAACCTGTGTGTATTATGTAATCCCGCGTATAGTTTTTATCAGGGATTTAGATAACAGAGGATTTCCCCAAATCTTTCTGAAGGGATAAGTACATCGATTTTTTTAAATCTGTATAAATTTTCATGTAACTACGTTCGTTAAAGGGTCGCATAATTTAAATTATGAGGGAACATGTGCGGAAATAGTGCGTCAACATGGGCGCGCCTGCCTAAAAAAAAGGGACACAGCCAATAAAATAGCGGCAATGCCGCACTCTAGGAGCAACACTGTTTAAGTATGATTATTGTATGAATTTACTTGTCAGTGTATTTTCAAAGTGAAACAATTATTTGAATTGGAATGAATTGAAAATTATATACATCTGCCAGTTCATGAAAGTTCTTGAAAGGACAGTAGAGGAAGATGTCCAGCACCTACCCACACATCACTTCCTGAAGTTCAAGACAATATATATATATATATATATATATATATATATATATATATATATATATATATATATATATATATATATATATATATATATATATGTAAGTGAGTCATTATTAATATACTGCAGTTTTAATATTACTACAGTTCTCTTATATCATGAAGTTGTTGTGTTATGATATTGTACAGAATTACCTGCTGATATTTATAATTGCCATCTTGTTCTGTAGATCATCCATGCAGACACAGGGAAGGTGTGTGGACAGACAGACACCACCTTCCAGTGCGACGGATCAAGTGCCACTTTTCGAGTCATGTTTAAGGAGCCAATAGAAATCCAGCCAAATACCAATTATACAGCATGTGCCACACTCAAGGTCAGTAGCATAGGTCGTTTGGACAGTCAACACCAGGGGTCTTCTGATTATAAAAACATGAACAATTTTCACACCTTTGGTAGTCGTCTGAGTGGTCCTTTAAATTTATGTTCTATTACTTATGGTCAACATGGACATTTGAAGTGTAACAGCAATAAACAAAATCAGCTGCTGTATTAATATGTATATTTGTCTGTTAGTTTAATAATTAACATTTCTGTGACAACTGTGATAAGTTCATAAAATAATATATGCCCGGTTCTCCTTTAAATGTCAGCAAGTGCCACTCTGAAACTTTAGATGAATCATGTATAGCATGAAAAAAAAGCTAAATCTTTTGAAAGGCACTATATCTCGCTAATTGGTAGAATTAAAATTTCATCAGCTTCTTTTTATGCCCTAGTGTATTAATTGACCCAGTAGAAAACAATTCAATAAACAGACCATGTTATCTTAGGAAAGGTAAAGGTATTTGGTCATGTAGAATCTGTCTGGAGCCTCTGCTCTCTTGTAATGCTCAACAGTACTCTGCTTAGCAGTTTTTCTATCTGCCCAGTGCAGTGATAGGAACATTTAAACCATTTATGGCAGAGAAGTCTGATGTTAGAATATGTCCTGGGTGTGACTGAATTTGTAAAAAATATGCACCATATATAGGTGATCTAGTTCTGTTGTTTAGAATGACTAATCTACACTTTATGTTATCAGGGAGTAGTGCTGGGCTAATTTTAGCAGATGCCAGCAATAGTTGTATATGTGTGAGTATTACTTGATGACCGGGAAAGGCCTGAATTATCTTTTTTTTTGGAAAGGGGGGGGGGGGGGTAGGGTATTAATAAAGTTGACTATTGCCAATCAATAATATATAAGTTACACAAGAAGCTTCAGCAACGTCACATGTACTGCAGCAGTTATACCCTTCAGTCTTTGCAGATCTCCTTTGATTTAACCGCTGCTTTGTCTCATCACCAGGGCTGGCAGAGGGCCAAAAATCATACCAATGAAAGTGGGATGTCACAGATTTAAAACTCAAAGAGTTGGGTGCAAAGTGAGATACCATTCCCTCATTGGTCTGATTACTATTGTTTTCTGTGTGTGAGCCCTGGTGTTGTAACCCGGAGAATCCTGCTATACAAAGCAGTGGTTAAAAAGAAGGGGATCTAGAATGTCTGCGGTGTATAACTGCTGTGTGAGCTGTGCACATGTGGACCTGTGCTTATGAAGGAACATAAATCAGACAGGCTTTGGTGGTCAGACTAAATATGGGGACTCCCTGAGTATTCCCCCAGCTTCCAGGATACCACAGGCACACACATACAGTGTCATAAAAATACACAAAAATAGGTGCAGTTTATGTTACAACAGACGGAACATAATTCCAACTGAAAGGGTGGTACATACCTAACCATATGTAAGTATTGTATATTTAACTACATCAAATGTTTGTCAATAGTGACACATCTGTCTGTAATGACACTTAAGATTCTTGGATTTATTACCTGTCTGATTAATACTGATACTGTATTATTTTACTTTTATTTTGTTTTTAAATATCCTTTAAAATATTTTACTATTATATTTTTTTACTCTTTTACAGTCAGTAAATTCTCTGACCAGCAGTAGGGTATTTTAATGTTAAATTTAAATTTTAGGTCCTAAGGTTTTCTTTTACTTCTTGGTTTCCCCATGTGTCAGCAAAACATGGGTTTATTTAGAAACAGTTTATTAGAGTGTAGTTCATTCTACACTTGCTCTCTACCAGTCATGATTTATTGTACAATTACACACAATTTGTATTTATACAATTAGCACAACAGGTTTGTCAGACAATGACTGCAGTAAGGAGCTGCAGCTTCAAGAAAATAACGAGAGCTCTATCATTTGTTAGCTTGGGAACAAAAGGCAGAAAAAGGTGGCAGGTGCAATGCCTCATGCACTCAGAAGATGCTGGCCCTGCTATCTTTGCTTCCCGCTGGGTGGGGGGGGGGGGGGGGGTGAGCTGATGTAGGGCATTCAGGGTAGCTTTCACATGAAGTAGAGCAGTGCAGCTGGCTTTATTTAGCACACCTGTAATTGACTCAAATCCAGGTTGAGTACCTGGGGCTGTTACCTCCACAGGTACCTGCCAGGTGGATTAGCCTGTGAGCTCCCTGGATTAATACGTAGGTGTTTATAAGTGTATTGTATGACTGTAAATATTAAACATGGGATTGTACCTTTCCTTGATTCCATATGTATACTTACCCATTATGTGTCAGTACTTCCCTTTGTGTTGTTTCTAAATATCATGTATGTGATGAAAATGGATACAATAAGAGTTAGTTTTTTGCTGTGATATTTTTGTCCACACCTTAAAAGTGTGATAGTATCTGTGCAGTACTGCCACCTGGAGGAGAAATGATAAACTAGCTTGTGCATTGTAAGTATCCAAGCTGTCCATCCTGCAGTTGACTAATGATATCAATGAAGAAACACCACTTCAGATAAGTATCTGGTGTAGGGCCCCTAAAGTGTAGCTTCCATTTATTTTAATATTCAAGACATTCTCAATACACATAACACACATACACAATATCAACAGTGCAGTTAAATGGTCAACAATAAAAAAATGAAAGAAAATGAAACTTAATTAAGGTGGTTGTGGTCAGGGTGTTCAGCACATTTGAAGGTCACTAAAAGTCTACTTACTTTCTTCTCTGTATACTGGGGTTGGTGTCATTTTAGCGAGGTTAACAGTTTGCAATTTTCACTGTTTCCTGAGGGTTCAATTTTCAGGACCTAACCATTCAATATCCGACACAGAGTATATCCCTTATTTAATTAATTAATTATACAAAGTAATATGTTTCCAAAATTGTAAAATACAGGCAGGAATCCAAATAAATATCGAACAAGTACAAAATTTTTTTCATTGTTGTCAGATAATATGAAAGACCTGATAATTTAAAATATGATAAACCTTTCTTAGATTAATGGTACTATACGATATCAGTTATTATTTATAAAATCAATATTTTATAAGTCATAAGAGTCTGAGTAATATGTGATGTCATCTCACTTATGCCCTGGTAGATGTTAATTTTTGTAGATTGTTGTCAATCACAAATCACCACTGGCAAGACATAATTACTCAAGCTTCATTCCTTTCCATAATTGATGAAAATACTCATGAATTAACCATAAACCCCAGGGAAAGCTCTCCCAAATTGCCCACAACCACCAAAACAATACAAATATGAGAAAAAATAATACAGAAGGTTTTCAAAATTATTTACAAGAAGCTTTCATACATTATGGATTTTTCAAACATCTTTATTAACATGTTTGAGCAAAACGGTTCATTCAATTAGATTAAGTGTGTGTAGAGTGGGTCCTGTTAGGTCAGGGGTTTCTTTAAACATATCAGGATATACATTTAGCAGGTGGGCACCTCAACAGGTCAGTGGTCTGTATGGTACATTTGTAGTTTATCATACGTTGGCACTTAATTGTATATTTGTAGGGACCGGATTCATACTATGGAACCAAAGGTCTGAGGAAGGTGACCCATGAATCTGTGAACAGTGGGAAGATCACCTTCCAGTTTTCTTACGCAGCGGGAAACAACAATGGCACATCAGTTGAAGACGGGCAAATCCCTGAAATTATATTCTACACCTGAATCCTCTGGCTGGTACCTGTGTTGTTGTCATGGTTACAATATATCCGTTTCAGAATGATGTCATGGTAAACAGACTCATCCAATAGTTGATTCAGATATTGTTACATGTCTGTGGAAGATAGATCATTGTAAACATTTAATATACTGATTGCTTTACATTTGTTTGTATTTGTCTTTTGGTTTCTATAGTAACAGCTCATTCAAGGATGCAGGATGGTTCATCTCTATCATCTCTATATTTACATTTTTTTTATGCAGATGTGTCAAACGTCAGTCAGTTTTGAACAGTTGCAGCTGCTGTTTGTTTATGATTAGGTTACCATGATAAATTTTAAATGTTAGTATCTACTTCACCTAGATGATGCTACATAAGTGTACGTTAATTTATAATGGCATTTTAACATTATGAAAAACTGAGTCATAAATTATCTTACCAGAAACTATTTTTGTGTGCATCAGTTGTTTCCATGGCATAACACAGCAGTTCAATATATCTGAACTTCTGCAGCCAAAGGTCTTGTTTTGTGTCCCGTAGCAGCGATACATCCTTAGTGAGATTGACTGACCTCACAACTCCTGATTTGTATGATGTATATTTTTGCACATTTTTGTTTGTGTTTCTATGGATATGTGGCTTTTTTCATCACTGTGTGATAAGATATGTTTCATAGTAATCATTGCCAAGGTGCCAGCATTGCCATGGTAACAGCATTTACAGATGCAAGAGAATTCCCATCTAGACCATCTTCTGCAAAATTGTAATGCGTGCTGGTGTGCATTTACTAATATACTGGTAGTTACTATGTAACAGCTCTTAATATTTTGATATATCTGTATCCCAAGGATATCAGCCCCATACATCATATATGAGTGTGGTTACAAGGAGGTGATTATGACCAATAGAATACTCTGATAAGCTGACCTCATGTTAATACTGTTACACTTGAAATGATTGGCTGATGGTAAGGCTGGAACCTAGCACTGCCCCATATGTGTATGCACTGTACACTTACATATACACTGTAACTTAATCCAGTATTGTTCATTCAGAGGATCTCATGTTTAGTTCATATATATGCCTGCAGATGGTGGTAGTGACAGTAGTGTGGCATGGTCAGAAATTGAAGAAATAGTGTATTGGAATACCGACACCTGAATTAATAATACAGAGGCTTTATTAGTATAAAAAGCACTGTCAACAGGATACATAAAGTTATACATGTCACAAGTAAGATTTCTCAAATAAATTGTTACATTGTCATCTTAAAATGATGCAAAACATTGAATTTCATTGTATAACATCTTCCTTCAGTCAGCTTTCAAGCTTGGTTGAACCACCTGGCCTGCTGTATATCATGAATTTTGAACAGGTGCACATGTTATGGCGGTGAAATCATAATTCCAATCAAATCCATCGCTGACATGTAGTAAACTGTTCTAGGGAATCAAAATTGTTCTTATGCTTACCAACAAGAACAAATTCCCCCAGAAACTCTCCAGCTCTATAGATAATCATTATAAGATTGGTCAAATTCTCCGTAACTTCTCTCATTGCCAGTTGGTTGATCTAAAAATAGTTTCCTCTGTGGCACAGACAGGTTTTATGCAAGCCAACTGATCGGCACATTTGTCTAGTTAATAATTCATTAAACAGCCCACAAGCTGAAGTAAGGTCTCCAGTCAACCAGGGGCGTCAATATAGGGGGGGATGGGGGTATATATATATATACCCCCCACTTTTTGGCAAGGGGGGGGATGGCCAATGTAATCATCCCCCCCAACTTTTCAGATAATAATGTTATAATATTGCAAATGGCAAATGAACTATATTAATAAATAGAATTAAAGACTTTGGATCCATTTACTAAAAATGTTATATCTAAACCTTGCTTTGAATTACAGAATAACTTATTTCTATAAAAAATATAATTATTTGAAATATGATTAAGTATATATATATTAAATCATATATATATATATATATATATATGTATATAGTTGAATATGTCACTCAGAGACGCTGAAAAAGGTATATGTGTGTGTGTGTATAAATATACAAAGTCATTCCCCCACCCTGGAAGAAAAATTGACGCCACTGCAGTCAACAGAGCTTGTGACCTGGCTTCAAGGAAGAAGTTGTATACCACTAATAAAAGATATCTCCACAAACTCAGCTGTATCAAGCAGTTTTGTGAATAACCTAAGAAATTGAAGTACACTATGGTATCAATGTCTCTTTTTTTGGTGTGCTCATTTTATGCTCACAATTATGCACAACACCAAAGCTGTTTTATTGTTTCTTTGTAAATTGTTTGAATTCTGTGTTGTGGTATATGGTGTTTTGCTTTCCCATCATAGTTTCATGTTTTGGTACATTTTTGTTGTGAATTTTGTGACCTGTCTATACATTAAAACACACATATATATAAAAACAGGGTAGCTTTTAAGTACATCAGTTCAGTTGCATCACATATACGTTTGCCAAAGTGCTTATTTACATTAGCTATGACCCCTTGCCTTAAATATTTGTTTGCGAAGGAGTGTAGCATTTGTGAAACTTCATTTGATTAATACAGAGAAATTACTCAAGGTGCATCTGTAAAGATATATCATTGATGGGACTTGTTTTTCAGAAGTTTTATGACATGAATGAGAAAATACCATTGCCTTCAAAATCTTAAAGAAAGGAAACTTGTTACTTTTAAATTTCCTTGGACTCATCATGAAAATGCTTGATTATTCTGTCAGTATTAAGACATACATCCCTTTCATAAATAGATGACCTGTATTGTCTTAATGTTTATATCAGTTTACATGAGAAGTATAATAATTCATATTTTATGCCTGATAAAATTTCTCATATAAAAGAAACCCTATTGTCTATTTTATATAGCTATATATCTAATCTTAGATTTGTTGTAAAATATCACTATTGGGGTCATTATTTTTTTCTGGTATATATTTAATTCTGGATGTCTTGTCTGTGGAAAAAATGTACACCTTCATTTATGTGATATTTCTTACAGAACTACAGAATGTAATTCCATGTGAAAAGACCAAATGTTTTATAACAGTCAATTTCAACTGAAGTTCGAAGCCATATAATCTGTCAGATAAGATAGGGACAAACCAATTACCAAAAATCCGTGATTCTCCTTTGGTATTCGGGCTTGGGCGTAGCCATGATTTAAAGAAGAGGTTACGGTTGCTGAGCCCAAGTTTAATTTACAATACTCACAAAATGTTATGGATCTGTCTTAATTAAAACCAAAACAAAAAAAAAAACAAAAGAGCCAGCATTGCCAAAGTCCTTAAGCAGTTTGATAATGTATCTTATCTGTTTTGTCTACCTACTTTTAAAAAAAATATTCAGTCAACTAAAATCATGATGTTTGTAGTTAAACAATGACATGTTTAACATATCCTCCAACAGTTCTTTATGGTTAGTGCCTGCTTCTGAGGATTTCTGAATTGTTGAAACATTTTAATAGCATCAAGAGTTTTAAAGAGGGAACAAAATTTCTTGTTGTTACCCACAAGAGACACGTTGACATATTTTACAATATGAGGCAGCTAATGATAATATATATATATATATATATATATATATATATATATATTTTACAAGAAAATGTGTTCAACTTCCTGTATACAGAACTCAGTCGGCATCTATGCTGGTATAGTATTCATGAAACATTGCGTTAACGGTGGGCAGTATTTTAATTTGGGGATCGTTTAACTTTTTTACAGGTGCTATTTATTTGTATTCCTCTACCAGCAGAACAATGCGGACAGAATTAACCCTTTTTCTTTTGGATTAATCATTAAATTATTAGACTATCGGATAAGAGATAAATCTAAAAATACGCACTAACCCTCTTCATCATCGTTGAAACCGAGTATCAAAGGAAGCAGAAAATAATGATTATTTGAACATTTAAAAAGTGTTGAAAAAGGGTATTGTCTGTAAGTTGTTTTTGTCTAATAAACCTTGTATTAAATTGTGTGTTTATCTCAGTTGTGTGATGCACTTAAATCACGCAGATTTCACCAACTTTTGAAATTCGCCAAGATACATAGATGTTCTTCAGTCCATGCTAACGCATAATATGTATAGAATGGTATCAGTGGCGTAGCTAAGGGGGGGGGGGGGGGGGGGGTGGCAGGGGCGGTCCGCCCCGGGCGGCACATTTTAGGGGGCGGCATTTCGGGGAATTAGTATAATGAGTGGCACAAGGAGTTCCACAAAAAGTACAAATTCGATCTTTTTGTCCCATGTTCAAGTATTCCAGGGGTTATAAACTGGACAGTGGAACCTACCAAATGATAGCAAACGATTTGCACATTTTTGGAGGCCGCATTTCTAGGATTTAGTATAATCAGTGACATAAGGAGTTCCACAAAAATTACAAATTTGGCCTTTTTGTCTCATGTTCAAGATTCTAGGGATTATAAATGGACAGTGGAACCTGCCAATTTATTAGCGAACGTTCTGCACCTTTTTTTTTTGGGGGGGGGCGGCATTTCTGGGATTTAGTTTAATCAGTGCATAAGGAGTTCAACAAAAATTATAAATGTGGCCTTTTTTCCCATGTTCAAGATTCCAGGGATTATAAACTGGACCGTGGAAGCTACCAAATGACTAGCGAACGTTTTGCACACTTTTTTTTTTGGGGGGGGGGGGGGGCATTTCTTGGATTTAGTTTAATCGGTGGCATAATGAGTTCCACAAAAATTACAAATTTGGCCTTTTTGTCCATATTCAAGTATTCCAGGGATTATAAACTGGACAGTAGAACCTACAGAATGATTAGCGAACGAATTCTACATTTGTGGGGCGGCATTTCTGGGATTTAATATTATCAGTGGCAGAAGGGGTTCCTCAAAAAGTTCAAATTAGGCCTTTTGTCCCTTTTTAAGAATTTCAGAGATTAAAAATTTGGCGGTGGAACCAACAAAATTATTTACGGACGATCTCTAAATCAAAGGCAAGAAATACATATCTGTAGTTATTCTTTGTTAGATCTGTGGTCTTGCAATGTCAGAACGGCATCGATAAATTGACCAATCCTGCAAAAAGCCTGCATTTCAGGGCGGTCGTCGATACAGAAATCCCTAGCAGCATCTGATAATCACCAGGGAAAAACCCTGCCAGAAGACCAATGGCACCAGGTAGTGGGGGTGGGGTGTCTGTCGTACATATTGTACGAAAATATTTTGACGAATTGTGTTGCTCTTTCCTTGGAAAGTATTAAGAATTCCCATTCTTGAATTCCCGAAATTCCCGGATATTTAAACAGCCTGAAACAACCTGAAATGCCCTTTTTCCATGATTCTTCTTACTCTAACATCAGTCTCGTTAAAATACAGACGTTTACACTATCGTGTATATAATGAGTACTACCTAAATGCCTGTGTCTTTTGATTAACCAATATGACCTGCATGATATTTTATGTAACGTGAAAAAAAAAAACAATAAACACCCAGACCTATATAGGAATTATTTTAACTTTAAAATATAATTCTATTATAACTGTCCGGCGGGATGAATCCCCCTGGCCGCTTAGTCACATGTTCAATATACGTATCAAGTATCAGTTTTAACTTTTAGAGTTCAAAACGTAAATTAAAGATATATTTACCTGTACTGTTAATTCTGTTATTAACAGTTTCATTATCCACTACCTACAGACAATTGTTGCATATTGTGACAAATCATTTGAAATTAAATTATAACATATTTAAATTATATCATTACTTGAAATTTATTTAAATACTTTATTGAATAACAAATAGTCATAAGTTTATAAATAAAACCTCGCAAAGTGCATAATCACTATAATTCTAAAATGATTTTGATGTAGCCTTGAATTAAAGTATGTTTTAACTTTGAGGATATTTTAATTAAACAAAGTCAGTTTATCCAAACATTGGATTTTTTTTATGTGAAAAAAAATTAACATGCCCTGCCTACATATATATGCTTAACTCATGAATTACGCTTTTTTAGTAAAGACTAAATGACTTGCATGCAGCAGTACCATGCATATCTCAGTAGCTCTGTCAGGTGTACCTGATGTCATATGCGATAACAAGAGGTGGAATTATAGATGTGACAAAGTATTTGTATGCGTCGAGAATGGAATAACACTCACCAAATAAAGTTTTTTTCCCAAGTTGAGTTTAAAGTAATCATGAATCGTGTTTACATGAATGATGAAAGATCAATTTCCCACACTATGTGTGTATCCTGCAGTGTAATCTGTTAATATTTACAATTTATTCGTTTTATTCCTTTCTGTTCACTTCATAATGAAATGTACATGTTTGAGCTTCGAGCGATCTTTTGATATACATTAGCAAAGAGATGTCTGCTCTTTAATAAGTGGCGGAAGAATTCCCTGCCAGTGAATCCATATAATTGCGTTGTTGTCAAGTACAAGCCTGTAACAAGGACATTTGAAACGATATGTTTCAATATGTTATCCAGTTTTGTAATGTTTTGTTAGAGGGGCGGCAATTTCTAAGGCCGCCCCGGGCGGCAATGAGGCTAGGTACGCCGCTGAATGGTATGGATTTTTAATTGTTTGTGCAGAACTCTCAATGGAAGTAAAGGAACCATGTCATGGGCAGTGCAAGTTGTAATATATACATGTATCTGAACCATTGTTCTCTAAAGAATGTGTGTAATAAAATCCAAATAGAAGCGAGTCCAACAAGCAAAATGACACGTGCAACATTTTTTTAGGGAACCTATGAGCTTATGTGATGGTGCGGCGTCGTCCGTCATGCATCGTGCGTCGTCTGTACGTTAACTATAGCTATCTCAAAAACGTCAGAAGCTAGCATCACCAAATTTTTTGCAAATAATCAGTCATCTGAAAAACTCTATCGGATTTTGTTTATTTTTTTCTGACTGCATTTTCTTATATTTTATAGGGAAAAAGCTAAAGAAAGCTTTAAAAATCTTCTTCTCCGAAACTGTCCAGCCAAATTGTCCAATATTTCACAGAAATGATCCCTGCAACAATCTTTCTCAAATTTGTTCAAATGGTTCCAGTTCGGAGATTTTTGGCCGAGTTACAGGAGGTTGAACTAAGTCATCTGTCCAAAAAAGCACACTAAAATTAAAAACTCAGAAACGGCTAGAGCTATAATCACCAAATTTTATACCAATGTGTGTCATATATGTCATATCTGGAATTGAGGTATTGGTGGCACCACCTACATTGATGTGTTTTTTACAAGCGAAAATGTAATTTTACACTTCCAGCTTATACATTGATTTATGATTAAAGCTGATTGGTTTAAACTTTGCAAGAAGTATTCTATGGTAGGGTTCTGCCAGTTTTATAAGAATAGATTGGGTAAATACAGCTTTAAAAAAGCATTGTAGCCAGTTGAAAAAGGCTTTTTTTTGTTTGAAAAAAGATTTGACAACATGCTGAGTTTCAGCAACCAAGTCAAGAGATCACTCAGTACAAAGAGGTGGGGTCCAGACATCACCATAGCAACTGACCTGGCTCCGGCGGGTGTCTAGACAATGTGTCTAGACGTCTAGACACAGCGTCTAGACGTCAAGACAAAATGTTTAGATGCAGAATTCCCAGATTATTGGAACTATATCTTTCAACTGCATGAAAAAACTTGGTTTGCATTTTAAGCGAATCAGGTTTATCATCAGGTCACATGTGAACTGCTGGGTCCTCATTATTGGTTGACCTCTTGACTTTTCCTCGCTGCCCAGCCCCCATTTGTGCGTCTGTTTCCACATAAACCCACATATCTCGGGAACCGTTTGAGCGCATCAGGCTAAAAGTTTTGCACAAATGTAGCCCTTTGATAGCTTTATAACATACACTAAAAATGTTGGCGCCACCTGCAATCATTTTTGCAGAGCGTCCATCTGTTCATCTGCCTTGGGGTAAAATCACTCATATCTAGCAGTGGTGTGACTTTTCCACCTGAAATTTTGCAGGTTTATACATCCTGGACAGCTTTCTCGATTTTATGACAGGTGGCGCCACCTACATTCAGGTTTACTCTGCACACATCCTAGCTCATATCTCGGGAACCGTTTGACCGATTGGGCCAACATTTTGCATGTGTATAGATCTCACATAGCTCTTCATCATAAGCAAAACTGGTGGCGCCTCCTGCAACCATTTTTGCACAGCGTCCGTATGTTTGTCTGCCGTGGGCTAAAATCTATCATATCTCAGCAGTGGTTTGACTTATCTGCCTGTTCATTTTCACCAGGTATATTGTTGGAAATACTAAAATCTATCAAAATCAACACATGGGAAATATGAAAGTTTTAAGTTTATCTTCTACCCGGAGTTGTAATTTTTAAATGTATTAGATTTTGACACAAATGACATTACAAATCACCATTTCATTTATAACAGTTCGAACTACAGTACCATAGTATGCAAAACTGTTGGATTGATAACATAAGATACTAATAAGTGTCAAATATGTATTTTGGAAAAAAAAATGTGATTTTAGGTAATTTTTTCTTCATAAAATAGCGCATTTATAGGGTCACTTCACAGACTTCTCTTTTATTCCTTACATCCCTCCACATATTGTTGTATGTTACGCTGAGATACATTAATAATTATTGGTTGTATTTTTAAACACTTTTGAACAAAATACTGTATTTCTGAAGAGAGATATGACCGCTTTTGTACTTAAAGATTACCCATACCCCTTAGTGCTTAATCACGGTGTACGAGCGTTTTAGTCGAGTTGCCAGTAAGGGGTACCTTTGAATGGTCTATATTATAAGTTTTTGTGAATAATCAGCCCTGCCTGGGCTTCAGTATTTGCGTTTACTAATAAACTGCTTAAAATAAAACGTGATTTTTTATGTACCGATAGGCTTTACTCAGTGCCAGCTCTATCACTTAAGCCCTGTAAAGTCCGTAGGGTGAATCGCTGATATTTGCATATCAAGGCGTCACAAGGCTCTTCGAGGACCTGACAATTTCCCCGCTTTTGCATATCAAGCCGTCACGCCTCATGTGAGTTAAGCGATAAGAGCTGGCACTGAGTTAAGCATTTTATTAGTAAACGCAAATACTAAAGCCCAGGCAGGGCTACCCCAACCCCGGAGTGGTTAATCATGGTATACGTGGATTAACGTCTTTACCTTTGAAGAAACGGTGGCAAATATGCGATACAGTCCTTTTGATTACACATTTGACGTCCATGTCCACTGTAACAACTGTAGTTACAAGGTTTTTAAGTGTAGTTAGTGCATTTTGTTAGAATAATTAAGTAGAAAATACCAGAGCATGTACGTGCACCTATTTGTTTAGTTGTACATGCAGAAGCTAGAGTTAACACATTGACTGCCCCCCATGGCTGACATATATTTAGATGGTGTACCTGGTCTTATCAAAGATTATTTTTCGGCGGAATTTTTCAACAGATATTTTTATTGCTTTTTCAAGAACTGCTTCTCTTAACGATACAATGTATATACTTAATTTGAATCCTCAGAGTATCTCCTATTAGATTTGCCATACATATTGTTATATGTGGAAGATAATTTACAGAGACTGTTTCAATTTTATAAAATAGGTAATGTTTCATACATTGTATCTGCAAAAATCTCTGAATAGTTTTAAATATATAAATCATGTAAATATCATTATTTATCAATTAAAAGTTTATTATTATTTAGTATACTATATTTTGTATATTTACCATTCATTAAAAAAATAGTTATTTTTAACATTTAAACATAACTCTTTTATCATCAGAATTCTCACATTTTCAGTATTTATAACCAAAGTGATTACATTTTCAAACGGAATTGGTAGATCATATGTTAGATCCCTGAAGCAGGAGCAAATGCAAACAGAATATCGTAGTGAATTGAGATGTCACAACCACACTTTGTGTAGGTGAGAGTTTTTGCACAGAAAACTGTCAAACGTTAGGGAGGACTTACGGAAGTCTCAATTAAAATACAAAACTCCTTTTACTGAAATTTAATTGATATTAATAAGTCTCCCGTGCCCTTCTCTAGGGTTTGATGACTAGATATCATTATCCAACCATATTCACCATTTATACAAATAATTATATATAATGATTTTTTTTATTCTATCAAATATCCTAGTTATTTGCAACTTCGTTCTTGTAAAATGGACTGAAAGATGTAGGTGTTAAGACACAATTACTTTTCAATTTAAATATAGAGGTATATCAAATTTGCATGTAAATCAAAAGAGGTGATATTGTGAATAAGTAAAAACGCCTCGACATATTTATTTCAGTGGATCTGTCCCTGTGGGATTGGGTTTTTTATCAACTAAAAGTAGCCAAATAGCTAAAATCTGCTTACGTCCTAATAATGTTATCTAATACATTTTAAGTATTTTTGATATTTTATGTTCGGCATGCCACTCTGAATTTAATTGAAAAATGTATAAAATCTTACAAGAAAAAAAAGTATAACGTTGTCGGGAAAAGTATCTACTGAACTCAATTGGTTCAGGTAATCAACCTGTAAGTTTAAACACCACTTGAAGATGATAATTTCTGAAAAAAAAAATTTAACCCCAGAAAAAGTATGAAAAAAAGAATAAGAAAAGAGTCTTGCCTAAAAAAATATGATACTTTTAAAAAAAGTTATAGAGTGGCAGCACTGTGTGTTGAACCAAACCTCATACAGAACCGCTACAGGAAATATCCATTACCGTTTGTGAAATATAAATAAAATGATTGATGAACTATTCATTCTGACTTTATGTCATAATATTAAGCATAGAAAGTACACGCCGTCTTACTCCTAGATTAATGGTAAGTTCTTAAACTGATCTCTGACCAAGAAACCTCAGATTAGCAAATATGTATGACAATTTATCAATATTTTAAATATATACTGGATAAACTAGGTTTTACGACAAAGACTTCCGTACATTCACATATACATAAAGCATTAAGTCGCCGTACCGGTTAGTTGTCAGTCCAAGGTAAGAACAATGGTTCTGGCCACTCCTTTCTTGGCTTGTGTTCGTTTTTCTGGAAACGGATACATGTCAAAGATAAAATAGTCTAAATGCCATGAAAGGTCGATGAATTGGGAGCAAAGAGTAATGACCCATTTTTTAAGAGGGTAACCCAAATCCCAATTTCCTGTTAAAGACAACAGTCGAAAAAACTGGGGATGAATCCGCCTTCCTCCTTCGAGGGTTTTTTTATCGGCTTTAGTAGTTTCAAATACAGGTAATACCAAATGAGTTTCCTTTTTATCTATTGTCAAAGCAATGTTTTATGACGATTTCAAACGCAACCAATATGAGCAAAATGTAAGGAAATGTTTGCGTGCGCTTTCTATGCTTTTATGTCTGTATTGATAACTGGTAAGTGAATGTTTATACTGAAATAGGTCAAACATTATTTTTGTTCTCAAGAATATAAGCAGACGTACCGTTACTCATTCTCTAACACATTCGGGGTTTCTTAAAGAATCCAGGCGTTTCATGACCTAGACATTTTGATCGGATAAAAAAAGAGGGTAAATGGATGTTGGAAGAAACAGGCGAAGAGGGCATTTACGCTTGCTGGTCCCAAGGTCAACCAGATGGTGGCATAACGCAAAATTATTTTAGTTTTACGGTATTGACATTAGGCAACTATTGGTTTGAATCTTTTCCAAATGCAAAATACGAAGTGCTCTGCGAGAAAACAACTGAAAGGGTTAAAAAATGGGAAGAATGTCTATAAGCAAGAGTACGAAACATCGTTCAAGTGTCTATCCTTTTGTGCTTTTAAATATTTACTTGATATAATATCATTTTCATTCATGCCATAAGGATATGAATGTGTGATTTTTTTTTACCTAATTTACAGTAACTGCTACACGATTATTTTTAATTTCAACAATAACAACATGCGTCATTCGTCAAGCATGTTTTCTCTTTGGTGTGCATACAGGTTCTGTTTTTAAATAAAAAAATGTTGGACGGCGTCTGATATGAGTGTGTATACGTTGGTTGGCTTCGAATTTGCGAAGTTAAATTATCACGAATTTTCACTTTTCAGAGTTTAACGAGGTTTAACATTTTCGTCGAGGGTCCCATTCACGAATGTTTATCGCAAACATCTCGAACAAGAAGCCAACCACCGTATCTATATATACAGGACAAGTCTTTTAGAAAATAAAGACATCTTCTATTTTGAATGGAAATTCGCAGATAATAATTTATTCTGACTTGTACGGGGTCACTCAAATAACTTCTCAACGGGTATATTATTTATATTGTGCTTACTTTTTTTTATCAAGTAAGCATTGTTGAATTAAGTGAATATTATGTATGTTTATACAGAGATGTTGTAACTATCAACATTCCTCCAACAAGTCTTTTATAATATTTGATATTTTTTATTTAAATTTTGATTGCAAAAAGAAGTAAATGGAAGTTGGTTTAAAAACTGATCTCTGCCGATCGGCTGCTATGACAGCCATGTATAATCTAGCCGTACGGTCACGAAGCATGGAAATAAGGAAATACCCTTTGACGGACAAAATTGTACATTGTAATTCTGATACACAAAAATTAGACCGATTCCAAGTGTTTATTAAAAGATCAGTATACGTTTTTACGGAAACCGAGCCTATTGATACATCGTTAGCTATTAACACTGGCGCCGCTTAGCGGCTGTTAAAGAAAATAGTCCACAAAGACTGAAATGTGAGATAATTATAAACGATGCAAGGGGTCTAACTGGTAAAAAGTTTTAGAGGAAATATCGGTGTTTTGAGGTATATTCGTTGGTAAAAATGGCCCAAGTATCATTTTGAGGGATGCTGACAGACTTTTTTTAGTAACAATCCAGCACGTCACCAGATTACCATGTGACCCTTGGGCAATAAAAACGTTTGGCGTGGGGGGATTAAAGTGAGCGGGCGGTACCCAAGAAATATATTATTATTCATTGGGGGCATTGTGTAGAAAATTTATCTAAGATAGCAATATACGCTGCAACGTTTTTCACCGGTATATGCATGGTTTCTGTCAGATGTGTCCTCATTTTATATTTTGTACGTCATGTGTACGGCTGGATATCTCAATATGATTGTGTTATTATTTGCATGACTTTTACAATAAAACCCGCTTTTGCACGATACATATTGGTACTTCTTGATTTTTCCATTTTGTGAAATGCGGAGAATGGACACTCGAATGATTTTATTTTGGTATATTTCCATTTATAATTGATAAAAAGAAACAAATCAAAGTATGGAATCTTTCGCCAACGGATGCAAGGTAATATTCTCATTATATCAATATAAACCTATCATGGACAGTCAATGCTACTGCGGGCATAGTAGTGTCAATATATCTTTCAGGAGGGAGGGAGGGGGGATGACCCACAAACATACACACACTCATACATATTTATATATTTTTTTAGTCTGTAAGACCCATTTCAAGTATATTACAATTAAGTATAAACTTTGAGAAGATAAGGTACTATGTTTCAAGTCTATGTTATTTCCCAAACCAGGTTTAGATATAATATTTCATTCTAAACTAATGGAACCTTATTCTATATACATTTGGTTACTAATATATTTCATTTGCAATAGATAAATATTATTATCTTAACAGTGTATGTGTGTGTGTGTGTGGGGGGGGGGGTGATTACATTGACCATCCCCCCTTGACGCCCCTGTGCGGGCATATGCGGATCTAACCTGGAATAAAAAAAACAAGACGAGAGAAAACCCTATTTTTTAATTTAAATCTTCCGCGTAGGTCAGACTCCACCGAAATCCCCGAAATGTTAATACAATTATTTGATTATAAGGTCCAACTCAAATTGTTCAAAGTGATTACGACCCGTAATACTATTATACCATTACCAACAAAATTCTTTGCTCCTCCTGTTTTGAGGAATCACGCATTTCTTAAAGATGCTTTATTTTTGTATTTAGTTATATCAGGGTTGTGCATTGATATTAACTTCATACAATGTGTATACATAAGTTCATGCCATTTTTGCTCAAGTTTGAAGATTTTATGACTCATCAAGGGAAATGTTAAGAAAAACATCTTTAACTACAGAAAATAGGTCAGCAACTTAACGCGGGATCATATGTTTGTTTAAAATTCATGTCCTGTCGTTTATGAGATATTCGGTAACAGGCTTTACAACATGTATATATAGGCAGAAAATTGAAACAAACAGCATAGCAGTCATTCTCACGGAGAGTATAAACGCATTTGTTGATAGTCATATTATTTAAATTTTATAATCTGGTGCAAGAAATTTGTTTAGTAGCCTTGATCACGAAGAAGAGTGTGACGTTCAGGGGGATCGAAATAATGTATTAGTCCTAAATATTGTCATGAAAATGTAATCGACAATAATGGAAGCTCACTGTTATGACATCGCTTATTGTCCTTCTATTCTTTATTAATAATGCTTTGGCGGGCGGTCGTTTTGGCTGAAAATCGTTTTTCTAATTTACATTAGGTGAGAGTGGCACCAGGAAATGTTTTGATCGATGATTTAGCTTTTATCTTTCATCGATAGGAACACCCTATCAGACCTAAATGGATTTTCTGCTATTTTTCTGAATTCCTGTGTCAGCCTTTGTTAAACGCGCTGACAGTTATCCTTTCCTTGGATCTTACTTGTGTGTGTCTATTCTAAGTAAGCAAAATGTAAATAATTGCATCAAATCTGTCATCCATAGATCTGTCAAATTGCCTAGCTAACGTTGTTATTATTGTCTCTTTTGAGAGAAGGTTGAACAGACAGGCTGTCAAACTGTTATTTGCAAGCAGTTTGGACAGATATTTCCTGTAATTTGCGCGTCGAATGCTGCATTATGATCAGTGGTGGTTCAGCAGTATTTATATTTAACTACACAGACATTATTTGCAAGCAGTGGAAACCTTCAATAACGGTTAGTCATCCGTACCTCCATGAAAAATACATATAATGATTTACTTAGAAGTGAATTTTGTTATGCAACTTTTCTATTCACGGATGTTATAGCCACAATGAACACGTTTATATTGCTGCTCTTGTGTATGGAGCTGACATTTCTGAAATCACGTAAGTTTTCGTACTTTCAAATTTAATAGGTTAGAAAACATTCTTACATTGAAATATATGTTAATATATTAACAAAATACTCATTTTGAAGTGTAGGCAGGAATAAGAATATTATGTTTTAGGTTATGAAAAAGAATGACGTAATGTTCATACCTCATGTTTAGCATATCCTTGACAAAATTTATAGTGAAACATATAAGTGAAACATAAAAAAAGAAAATATATATGTCATAAGAGTGACGTAATGTTTTCTTTAACCTTGTATCATATTATTCATTAATAAACCCATAACTGTGCTAGAACTATTTTCATTCACGGGTTTCTTCTGCTGTTTTCTATAAGTAGGAGGTGACACAGGTGTCACCAAAATGTGCCCGGAATTTTTCGGGAACATATCGTCCCCGCTGACATTGTCTGCTGAAATTAAAGTAAAGTTCAAGCGCGTTAGTTACTTGCCAACTGGCAAAGGTTACGAGAATGAAGCAAATGACATACAAAAGGATGACAGGAAAATGCAGTGCAGTAAGTTCCTATACTTTCCATACATTTTCTTTATTATGATAAGTCAGGAAGTGATTTAAGGAAAGGATTGTAATTTTTTCTTCTCACTGGATTTTTGTTTTTAGTACGGTGCGTTATATGACGAAAATATTTATTCATGTGACCTTTGATACGGTTGCGTTCATAAAACAAGTCACACCTTGAGTAGCTGTATCAGTTTTTATTTTCTTATTGTCTGGTCGGTTCCATATCCTTATATATGCAAGAAAATGGGTCCGATCGTCATCCTCAGAATATCAAAGTTCTGTAGAATAAATGTAATGATTAGTAAATAAGAGTAGTTCGTTATGTCAATATAGAGAAATTTACATCTCCTATTAAATCGATAATGCTCGTCATACACGTGAGGATTAAAATAATGATTATCTGAAGGCTCTTGACCATAATTATCTATTTCAGAATACCGATGTAGTGATTCCTTCGGATATCTGTTCCAAGGTAAAGGGGACCATGGCCCTTCTTGTTACGCATTTTACCCAGACCTGACGCTTGAGCGTGAGAGTGCACGACTGGAATGTGAGAAGATGGAAGCATCACTGGTTGGCATGGAAACGGAAGAAGAGATGACACACCTTGAAGACACCATCAGGCAGAATTCTAGTCTTTCTGGAAAAAGTGAGCACTATATTGTTATCAGCAGATGTTAGGAAATTACAGTTTATAAACGATTATATTCGAAAACTATAATGAATATTTGGCTGCCAAAATGATATCATAAACGTCATCAGTCAGCTCATAAATCTGCCGTTCATAGCGTACAAACCTACAAAATTACAAGGCTAAGAATCCGGCCATGTTTTGTAACTTTCTAAGTTCTTTTATAACACAACAAGATGAATCACATGAAGGGGAAGAAAATAAATAAGACCATCTAAATAGATTCTCAATTAACCACAAGGACATTCCGTTACTTACTATCATTAGAAATGACATGTGAGTGGCGAAAAGATAACTGGACTGTTTGTGGTAAAATGCTGGCCTCTCTCGACATTCCCTCTGGAAACACGGGTTCGATCCTCGATGATTCGATGAGCGTGGATTGTAAAGGCCCGTCCAAGATCAATTTCTCCTAAGACACAGTCTTTGTTAGGATATGAGCTAAGAACCAAACAGCTATAACCAAAAGAAATTCGCACTGTAAATTACCTGGATGTGAGCGATAGTCAACTTAAGCGTCAAGGCAAGAAACAGGTTAAGGCTATGTTTATGGAAACAGATAAACGGTATATCTGTTGAATTTTTCTTCGGAAAACATGAGATCTACTTCCAAACCAAGATAAAAACAAAAATGTTCAATTCCATACTTTATTATTACGATTACTTTAGCAATATGCTCAAGTCTTAATGGGCCTTTTCATGATTGAAACATCACCTGTCCCGATGATGTATATTCGGAAAAAAATAAAATTATGAAAATAAATTTGCCACCTGATAGGGTATACTATTGTTCTCTATGTGTAAAGGTTATTTAATAAAGTCACTCTCACATTGGGCTTATTTGCTATTTGCAGTCTACAGCATTATCGGCAGCCTGAACTACTGGACTTCAGGATCAGATGAAGCAGAAGAGGGAAGATGGGTATGGGAAGCAACAGGACAAAGGATCAACTACAGTCGCTGGTTACCTACCCAGCCGGATGGACTTGAATTACAAAATTTTCTGGGTTTTTCTACGATTAACTACCTATGGCATGATAATATAGACTCTAGCAAGGAGTCAGTTCTTTGTGAAAAATTAGCTAAATGCATTTAAAATGGCCAAAGAAAGGATGTAACAGTTTTATATCTTATATATATATATATATATATATATTTATATATATATATATATATAGAGAGATATATATATATATATATATATATATATATATATATATATATATGATCTGCGGGAATGTATCTTTCCTTCGCGGCCACTCAGCGCTATATGTTTTGCAACAGAGCACGATATGTTAAGGTATGTGATGAATCTGAATCACTACCACCAGTTTCGCCTCATCGGCTCATCAGGTAATTAAAGATCAATTTATTGTGATATTGGTTCCTCAACTATGCAACTGGAGTGACAAATCTGACTGCCCCCTAAATCCTTGTGCCTAACACCGTCCGTTGTTTACCAAACCGACGTGCACAACAACGGTACAGTTAACACGTACGTTGGCATGACCGGAGGCCCCTTTAACAAAGTTATTTCAACCACATCAAATCGTTCGAGCACAGGACCTATTCAAACGAAACCGAGCTTGCGAAACGCGTATTGAACCTGAAAGACAAGCAACAAAGTTTCGCAATCTCCAGGTCCAGCAGTCAGACACATTCGTGACCTCTTCACATCAGGGCAATTTGTGTTTGGCAGAGAACCTGGCAATCATAATCTCAAAACAAAAGAACTAATTGAACGAACTTTCGGAAATTGATTCCATCTGTCGCAGGGCAACCAAAAGTGTGGGAAAAAAAATTATAAAAACCAATGTCCCAATTAGTTCAACTTCAGCCACCTGATGTGCCGTTCAGGCGAAACCGGCGGTAGTGATTCAGATTTATCACATTCCAAAGCGCGAACACACAAATACACACACACACACATATATATATCGTGTTACTTCAGTGTAGAGGAGAAATTGATAAATTATTTAATAAAAGTGCATAAGATATTATAAATAGACAACAGATGTATAAAAAAGTATTAATTACAAATGCAAATCCTGCAGCTCAATATTTGTGTAAAAAGACATATGAATGGAAGCTAATTTCTGGGAAAACGTTTACAAGTCTGCAACAGACGGTAGTAAAAGGGTCTTTGCAATGGAAAATATTACAAATTATTAACTAACCAACAGGGATTATGTTACACAAAATGAGGTAAAGAGACCGTAAAAATGCATCTTTTACAAATTCAAGCGAAGGGACAGTATTAAGCAGTATTCCTTTTTGTTAATTTTGATAAACATTGGTATTATGGAATGAAGTGAGGGAAATGTGTATTTTTTTTTATGGGAAAAATATCGTTTAAGACGACATTAGTATTCTTTTTTGGTATGAATTGTCAGCAGTGGGACATCTGAAATATGCAAATCCTTTTATTTAAATCGAAAAATCATGTATAATTAAATTCAATTATGAAAATTATCTACGTCTGCTACTATTGTTTGAAAAATAATGTGAATGTCGACTTATGTGATAATGTAAACTGTCTTACAAAAGTGAATCACGATGTATAGAGGCACAGTTTGTTACAGTAGAAAACGATCACCTGCTCACTATCATTATTAAACCGTTCATTAATATTTCTGGTATTATACTGAACTGTATAGATTGAACGAAGAAATGTCAAAAAATGTTCTGCATTAACAGGCATTTGATTGGAAGACTTCAAGTCCGATCAGCTTCCACTCACGATGTAACACCCGTCTAAATATGTGACAATCGGACTCATCTGTAATCGCCTTGGCTGCTGCGGCACGTGGTCATCTATCAAACTTGTTAAACCCCTTGTTAAGTTTCTGTAAATATATTATTTTATTCATCCAAGTTTCAGTTGGTTTTGCCGTTAATGTGGTAGTGTTTTGTGTTAATAGTACATTTAGCATCAGAGGCACAAAGTGTTTAGGGTAGGTCACCTCAAATGCGTTGCATGACTCTTTTGCATTGCTTGCCTTAAGATTATAGGAATGCCTGCTGAGACCTTCATAAGATTTTTTTTTTCATTTTATCATTGCCGATCATATATTTATATACGTGTTAAGTTCAGCAACAAGATTTATAAGGTTTGTTCAAGTAACTCAGTATGTAACAGAGTCCAACATTAATCTCAGACCAGACAGGAATGTCAATTTTATCCCTAAGGTTTGTTATTGTGTTTATTTTGTGTCCTTAACTGTTCTGATTTGAAGAGCACGAACAACCTAACTGTTTAGTCCTTTATCAAGATGGCAGACGAAAATCACTTCCTGTTATAGCTCGCATGCTCATTGTCAAAACATCAATCACGTTGGTTAAACCACCTTTGAAGGTACGGACAATAGCAACGATATACTACAATTATTCATTTTTTTAAAGTGAATTAAGTTTATTAATTTTTGTCTTTATGTTTTATTAACTAAAAAAAATATAATTATTATTATTATTATTATTATTATTATTATTATATATATATATATATATATATATATATATATATATATATATATATATGAAGTACATACAATAGAAAAAATGATAGCAATCAAAAGAGGTAAACTTCACAAACATAATCATGAGTGGTATAATCTATTATTTTACATTTTGTCTCAAGGACATAAGAGCATTTGAGTAATTTCATGTATATATCTTTCTCGGTCAAATGTAAACTCCAATTTTGCAGTTACAATATTCTAAGATATTATCATTGCCAACTTGTTTTTCCATGGAATCTGAACAGGGCATAGTATTTCTGGATCCATTTGTCATTGTTATGTACATAGTTGTCTCATGTATTTTATGAGATGTAGTCCACATGTTACACATATGTATGTCACGTATTATTATCATGATAAAAAATCTTCTTGGAAATCTTAAGGTCACTGTTATCTATTTTCTGAGGATTATCGTCAACCTTATGAACGACAAGCATTAATTACTTAATTAGAGAAAGATACACGTCGCTGTAAATCTTACTGACGACGGCTTGATCAATATTGATTATGAAATACTGAATAAGCACCTTTTCAAACAATTAAGAATGTATTACCTATGCTTGTATAAAAAAAAACAAAGTGCTTTTATTAAAAGGAGATTTTGCGTTAACCAATCACGTTTATAAAGTATTACCTAAGCTTGTATAGAAAAAAAACAAAGTGCTTTTATTCAAAGGGAGATTTCTCATTAATCAATCATGGTAATCAATAATGGCATGTTTTATTACACACAATAATATGTGCTTGGCATTATGTTGCTGCAGAATAAGCTACAGCTTTTGACTCAGTTAATTACAAATTTATGTATTCTGCACTGAGGAAAGTTGGATTTATTAAATATTTCATTCATTGTTAAAGAATATGTATACTAAAATAGAGAGTGCAATTATTAATAATGGAGAGACCAGTTGTTATTTTTAATAGTAATGAGCACTCGTCAAATAGATCCTATGGCCAGTTATCTAGTTAAGTTTGTAGTGTACAACAAAGTCGAAACAAAAATATCAGACGAATTACGTTGTCATCTTAAGAACATAATGTTTGCATGTATGTTTGCAAACGATTCGGCTTACTTACTTCAAGATGTAAATTCATTTAAGGAGTTGGTAAAAGTTTTAAAGTGCGTTTCATATTTTATTTCTGTTGAGGTAAATTGTGAAAGTCCGAGGTAAGATGGCTTGGCAGATACGAATATCATCCGGACAAATCAATAAATTGCAAATGGGTCAATCTGTATACAAATATTATACGAATTTATGTATATATGTTTACACATTTTTCCAATGATTCTTATGTGGCTATGGAAAAAAAACTTCTCCAGACTTCAGGGGAAATAAACAATATACTTAACAGCGCTCATCTACAATATATGGTAAAATATAAGTGGTTCTATCTCTCCTTATATCAATTATATTTTATGCTATAAACTAGCCGTGACAACCCGACTCAGTAAGCAATCGGATATTTAGGCTGGTAAGCCTACTCGAATCGTGATACAAGTAATATGGTGGAATGTATCGCAGGCCCTTGCATCAGGTTGCATTCATGTTGTGGTCAACAGTCCATAATCTCAATATTCTGCTAAGATTGATAAATTAATACAAGAGTATAGATGTCAGCTTACAACCCAAACTGAAACACCGTCTCCACGGAAACGGGTCATTTCCTGTATCACCTACAAGCTGCCTGCGTCCTGTTAACCGTGCGGGCCCTGCTTGTGTCCATGCGGTCATAAATTCAGCAAACATGCTGAGGTGTTTACCAATGTGCTGGGTTAAAACGAAACTTTTCTCGCTCATGTTTGACATCATTAGAAAGTACACACGAAATGATAACGATTGATCTGGTTTATGTTGATTGGTGGTGTACCTGTAGGCCATGAAGCGTTGTCAGAAATGACGAAAATATTTGCATCTTCACAAGGCCTTATAATGCTTTCCTCAGACTTAGATGTAATGACACTCTGGTGCCAGTAATCTGGTCGTAATGCCAGAGGGTCGGTATGACGCTAGCTACAAACGTATAAAACAAAGGTTTAATTATATATATGCAAGCTGCAGAAAATAAACTTGCACGAATGGTAATGATAAAATTCAGCAAGTGTCATGGATAAAAAGGTTTATTTCTGAAGAGGGTAATCCAAGGACAAAGTACTACCAAAACATCTTGAAATAATTGGAGATGTTGCCTTAACAAGAATGACCTTTGATGTAGATATAAGTACAATGAAACCTCGTTGTGTCGAAGTCGAAGGGACCCTCAGAAAACTTCGACACATCCGAGATTCGACACAAGCGGGTTTTATTTGGTAAAAAATTAACAAGAGTTGTCCAGAATATTTAGTCTGTAACTTCGACATAAACGGGGTATTCGACTTAAGCGAGTTCGACACAACGAGGTTTCACTGTATATGGATATTAGTTAATACCCACATTCAGTAAATGACTGCTTGTTGTCATTGCCTGGTGTGCTCAAATGTACTCAAGAGTGCACAACTGAAGCCATATCCCAGCAATTATGAAAAAAAAAATTGAATTGTTGAAATTTCGAGAAAAAAAACTTTTTCTTCATAAGAAACTCTCCTTGTTATATTGTTTTTTTTATAATATTGTTTTTATCAAGAATGTACCATGAAATAAAATCAATCTATAAAAATACAAAAGTTACGTAACAAGTGTCAGAAATATTAAATGGGAGGAATACTCGGATGTATTTATACAGGAAAAAGAACGTTTCTCGGCTATATGTTATATACCACTGGACCGATACACTAGGGAATTCCAGCATAAAATCTTAAATACTTATTTATCAGTTGATGCTCATCTGTAACCGAAGAAACGTGTGATTATTGTTTATTTTTATATGAAGAAACATTCTTCTTATTTTTCAACGTATGGTTACAAAGAATCTGTATTTTAAAAACTGCAAATGGCTGAAACAAATTGAAATATATATGCCAGAATTGACATCAAAAGACATAATTTTTGGCAAGATGCCTGTTACTGACAGTATTATGGTGGTAATTACTATTGTTATATTGTAAAAATTCACCATATGTAAAGGGGAAAAATGCAAAAATACGCAAGGTAAATCTCTTCAAAAAGAGGAATATATCATTGCTGAAACCAAGGGCAAAATCGAATTTCATTTTTTAGAAGTTGAAACAGTTAATGCCTGGGATAGGATAATCATATATTTTCAATACAAAATCTTTTTGATATATATGTATTGGAAGGTACAATCACTAGTGTAATTTGTATATGTCTTATTGTCTTCTTTAATGTTTGTACCGGTTAGTTAAAAAGCAAATATAATGAGGTAAATGAAATATCTGCATAAATTTCCTTATACTCTTATGTTTTAATTGAATGTGATTGATGTTTGTTAATCAGTGTGGCAGTGTTGTTAATGTTTTGACATCAAAGTGAAATAAAGGATTATCAAAGAATAGAAGGCAAAGCCTTATTTTGTAAATCCTTGTACGAGGCAGAACATTTATATAAACAAGTGACCCATGGGTCATGACGCTCAGCTGACTGGGAAGAGATTCGCAAAAGGAAATTTTATCATTAGAATGGTAGTATATACCCATTCAACTGAAGCATCAAACAGATTAACCAACAGGCCAAGATTTAGTCTGTATTTATATATCTCAAAAATAGAGAAAAATGTGTAAACTTTTAAAACTAGAATACGAGTAACCGACAAGTGACTACATGTATCTGCCAAAATCGGATAGTGAGGCATGGACTGAGTGGCAAGGGGAAATAGAGTGAGGTATGTTGCATATTAGCATGGATGTCTGCAGCCTAAATGTGTATGTAGGTTGTGCCACCTACCACAAATCCAGAAAGCTGTCCAAGTTGTATACACCTGCAAAATTTTAGGCAGAAAAGTCAAACCACTACATGTATATGAGCGATTTTTGCCCATGGCAGACAAACAGACAAACACTGTGCAAAAATCTTTGCAGGTAACCCCTCCAGTTTTGTGTATGATAAAGACCTATGTGAGATCTAAACACATGCACAATTTTGGCCCAATCGGTCAAATGGTTCCTGAGATATGAGCTTGGATGTGTGCAGCGTTAACTAGAATGTAGGTGGCGCCACCTGTCATAAAATCAAGAAAGCTGTCCACGATGTATAAACCTGCAAAATTTTAGGCAGTTATGTCGAACCACTACAGAGAAATGAGTGATTTTAGGCCACGGCACACTAACAGACAGACGCTGTGCAAACATTGTTACAGGTGGCGCCACCATTTTTTGTGTATGTTACAGAGCTATCAAAGGGCTACATTTGTATAAATTTTATTTCCTGATTGGTCAAACGGTTCCCAAGATTTAAGCTTGGATGTCATCAGCGTGAACGTGAACGTAGGTGGCGCCACCTGTCATAAAATCAAGAAAGCTATCCTGGATGTATACGCATGACGAATTTCAGGTGAATTAGTCAATTCACTGCAGAGATATGAGTGATTTTAACCCAAGGCAGATGAACAGATGGACACTGTGCAAACATGGTTACAGGTGGCGCCACCATTTTTTGTGTATGTTATAAAGCAATCCAAGGGCTACATTTGTATCAATTTTATTTCCTGATCGGTCAAACGGTTCCCGAGATATGAGGGTTTATGAGTGGAAACAGACCCACAAATGGACACTGGATAGAGAGGAAAGGTCAGAGGTCAACGCAAATTGGTTAGGCACCAGTTCACATGTGACCCGATAATAGGTGTTAGTTTGGGAAAAATCGGTCCATTAGTCTCCGAGGAGCTCTCTGGAAACGAACGCCGCCGCGGTGGAGGAACTCGGTCAAAAACACAGTATCCGCAAAACTTCGTTTTGGCGGATACAAAAATACAGGTGGCTCCACTAGTCTGCAGAAACTAATAAAAACACTTAATGGTCAATATCCATGCAAAAAATCATGGTGATCTCTGCATTAGTTGTTCAGATACTTCAGTTTTTGTATCAAATTGTCCATTATTCTGAGGGATACTTCGGAGTCCTACAGCTTGAAGGATATGGGTAACAGAGACCTAATTTCAAGTTTCCACAGGCACCTTTCATGGGCCTCCTTGCATGACAAGAATGAAGATTCTAGGTCCAGTTGTTGCGATTTGTACCCTGTTGACAGATAACCACATCTTTAAAGGTCTCAAAAAAAAGAAAAAAATTCGTAAAAATTTGAAAAAAAATAGAGGTGGCACACCCAGTCTGCAGAAACTGATGTAACAGCTCATGATCAATATGTATGCCGAAAATCATGACCATCAGTGTTGT
Source organism: Sipunculus nudus (assembly GCA_026874595.1). Lineage (NCBI taxonomy): Eukaryota > Metazoa > Annelida > Sipuncula > Golfingiida > Sipunculidae > Sipunculus > Sipunculus nudus. The sequence continues at coordinate 60,652,971 of CM049313.1, forward strand.
AGTTATTGAAATACTGCAGTTTTTGTATCAAATTTTCCATTATTCTGGGGGGGGGGGGTATTTTGGACCCATACAGCTTAAAGAATATGGGTAACAGAGACCTAATTTCAAGTTTCCATGGAGACTTTTCATGGGTCTCCCTGTGTGTCAAGAATGAAGATTCTTGGTCCAGTTTTTATGATTTGTGCCCTGTTAACAGATGTTCATATCTTTAAAGGTCTCAAAAATACAGAAAAATTTCGTAAAAAAAACCGAACAAATACAGGTGGTGCCACCAGTCTGCAGAAACTAATGAAACACTCCATGATCAATATCCATGCAAACAATTATGGTTATCTCTGCAATAGTTGTTCAGATACTTTAGCTTTTGTATCAAATTTTCCATTATTCTGAGCTGTACTTTGGAGTGCCATAGCTCAAAGGATATGGGTAACAGAGACCAAATTTCAGGTTTCCATGGAGACTTATCATGGGTCTCCCTGTGTGTCAAGAACGAAGATTCTAGGTCCAGTCGTTACGATTTGTACCCTGTTGACAGAGAACTACATCCTTAAAGGTCTCAAAAATGGAGAAAACAATTCGTGAACATTGAAAAATACAGGTGGCGCCACCAGTCTGCACAAACTGATGAAACATCTCATGATCAATATGTAAGTCGAAAATCATGACCATCAGTGATGTAGTTAATGAGATATTGAAGTTTTTGTATGAAATTTTTGACTATTCTGGGGGGTAATTTTGGGCCCCATAGCTCGAAGGATATGGGTAACAGAGACCTAATTTCTGGTTTCCATGGAGACTTTTCATAGGTCTCTCAGTGTGTCGAAAATGAAGATTCTAGGTCCAGTTGTTACGATTTGTGCCACGCTAACAGATAACAGCATCCTCAAAGGTCTCAAAAATAGAGGAAAAAATCGTAAAAAATCAAACAGTACAGGTTGCGCCACCAGTCTGCAGGAACTGATCGAACATCTCATGATCAATATGTATGCCAAAAATGAAGACCATCAGTGATGTAGTTATTGAAATATTGAAGTTTTTGTATGAAATTTTTTACTATTCTGGGGGGTACTTTGGGGCCCCATAGCTCGAAGGATATGGGTAACAGAGACCTAATTTCTGGTTTCCAAGGAGATTTTTCATATACCTCTCAGTGTGTCAATAATTAAGATTCTAAGTCCAGTCTTTATGATTTGTGCCTTGTTAACAGATGTTCACATTTTTAAAGGTCTCAAAAATAGAGAAAAAAATTCGTAAAAAATCGAAAAATACAGGTGGCGCCACCAGTCTGCAGGAAGTGATGTAACATCTCATGATCAATATGTATGCCAAAAATCATGACCATCAGTCAAGTAGTTAATGAGATATTGAAGTTTTTGTATGAAATTTTTGACTTTTCTGGGGGGTACTTTGGGGCCACATAGCTCGAAGGATATGGGTAACAGAGACCTAATTTCTGGTTTCCAAAGAGATTTTTTATGGACCTCTCAGAATCCCAAGTTACAAGGTTCTAGGTCCAGCGGTTACGATTTGTGCCTGGTTAACGGACGGACAGACGGACAGACGGACAGACGGACAGACAGACAGACGGACAGACGGACAGACGGACGACGGACAAAGAGTGATCGCTATAGCTCAGATGACTTTCAGTCAGCTGAGCTAAAAAACGATTTACAGCAGGGTTAGGGCCGATTATATTGAAAGTAATCATTACAATTACTTTACAAAATCACAATAACAATTACTAATTACTTAAATCTCACAAAGTAAGGATTACATTACAATAACTTTTTAAATATAATTAATTACATTCCATTACTTTATACAAAATCTAGAGAAGCATAAAAGTATCATTCATACTAGAAAGGCCAACTGATTAAAATATAAAATGGAAAACTACAAACAAAAGATATGCAGTCCGGCCTTATACGTAAAGTGCATGGTATCTATAATATTTTTCAGGTTATATTGATTGAACTGCAAATATGTCTAATGAATATGGTTGCAAACAAAAACAATAATCCGAAGATTGTCTCTTTATTTTAAATATCTTTAAAGGGGAATGGAATATACAGTCTTGTTTACAGGCAGACATATAGACAATAATTTATCTTCCGATTTTTGGTACTGTCTTTCTTCTCCTAAATGTAGAATACAGGAGAATAACAGAGACTGTGGTGCTCACTCCTTCATAAGGGTAATCATCCAGACCACCGTTATGGACGCATTTCGTATGCTCATTTTGTTGAACGGGATCGCCATTCAGGATTCAGGTACGCTAAAGTACTTTTTAACTTAAGGCTGCCTTTCGATGAACGCGGTTTTAGCTCAGCTGACTAAAAGTCAACTTAGGTATAGGTTTGGCGCCTTGTCCGTCGTCCGTCTGTTCGGACGTCCGGCCTTCCGTTAGCAGGGCACAAATCGTAAACGGTAAACCTAGAAACCTGAAACTGTATTTCCAGGGAGGTCCATAAAAATTCCCCCTGGAAACCTGTTATTTGGTCGCTGCAACCGACACCTTCCAAGCTATGGGCTTGTAATACTCCCAAGAATAATAACAAATTTGATACATAACCTCCAGTATCTTGATAATTAATACATGGATTTTTATGCATATTGACCATGACTAGTTGTGTCATGGTGCAAAAACTGGTGGCGCCACCTGTATTTTTAAAAAATTTTTTAACTTTTTTCTATTTTTATTACTATTAAATGACAGCAATCGTGTCAGTTTCTCAGCTGTGATTTCATCGACTGTCTGTTCATTGATCGTGGCATCCATGCAGGAGTGGTTCAATGTATTGGTCTGAAATTTGGCATGTCCATCCATCTTGGAGAGTTTTCTCATAGACCATATGACCATATGGTGGCCCCACATACCTTACCGTTTTTGTTGAATACATTGATGTCCTTTTCTTTGGAGCTGTTTGCTGTAAAGGCCTGAAATTGTGCATGTCCATAGATCTTAGATACTTCCTTCTCATACTTAAGACTGGTGGCGCCATCTGCAATTGTTTCCGCGTGGTGTCCATCCGTTAACTTTCTTTACGTAAAAATCTCTCATATCTCAGCACTGGATGGATGTATCAACCTGAAATTTTACATGTTTACCCGTCTTGGATACCATTGTTGTAGACCAGGTAGGTGCCGTTTTATAGAAAACATAAATGCACCTTTCCTCAGTAGTAGATTGGCGTCTCGGCTTGCAATTTTGAATGTTCATTCGTCTTTGGTAGATTTAATATTCTTAGGACTAGTGGCACTACCTGCAGTCACGTATTTGTAGAAAACGTTCATGTATTTATCAAAGGACTTGTTAAATGTGTCTGTCTTAACTTTCACATGTCAGATTTTTTTATACATGCATCTTGTGCACCAGCCTTGCGGCGCCACCTAAAATCGGTTCCACATAGCGTAGATCCATCATAGACCAGACAGGTGGTGCCACCTACCTTTTCTTTTTTGTAGAATATATTGCCACCTACTTAGGAGTGGTTTAAGGTATTCACCTGAAAATGTGCATGTCCTTAGATCTTAGAATGGTTTATCTTGTATGCAAGACTACTTGGCCACCTACAATCAATTTCTTCTTGTATCCATATGTGGATCTGGTTTTTTTGGGTTGTCCATTAAATAACACCTGATTAATATTAAAAAAAAATAATGTGCAAATCTTTGACATTATAAAACAGACATTTGAAACTAATATAGAGATTGAGTATAGGGCGCGATAATCATCAACCACAGGCATATCTAAACGTATTTTAGGATGAAAAACAATTCACAGATCTGGCAGCAATTTTAAGGTACCTTTCTAATCAATTATCTTTTCATAAACTGTGTACTGATGAACAATAGGGTATTGTAGTGACTAAATATTTTTATGGGGGAAGGGCTTCAATGAGCTTGGCCTCCTAGCACTTACAGGACAAAGGAAAAGTTCCGTATCTTGGCGATGTGGCGGAATAAATATTAACTTTGCTGTACTGAATGATGAAGGACTGATCTAACACCCCAATTAATCTTCGTTGTCAATGTAACAACACAACAGGTGCCGTCCCTACACATGGTCTGATCTGGCTACAGCCCAAACCCTCTCCATCTGGGGATAACTCGATTTTTTTATTATTTAAAGCGGACCTTTGTAAACTAATTAAACAATTTATGAAATTATAGCTACTGGAAAGAGAGCGGTAGATACACAGGCAGTGATAGAAGAAATGGTAGAAACGGACAGATAAACAGAGTGAGAGAGAGAGGGAGAGAGAGGGAGAGAGAGATTGCAAAGAGGGACCAGGGGAGACATGAAGGGACAGCTACACAGAAAAAAAGAGGGAGAGACGGATACACAGAACAGAAGCAAATCCAGAAAAAGACAGATAGCTACAGAGGGACATAGGGAGGGACAGACATAGAAACACAGAAAAGGAGGGAGGAAGAGACAGGCACGGAGAGAATAACAGAGAGTGGCAAAGAAAAATACACCGAGAATCATATGCACGGAAGGACAGATGAAGATATAAAGAGAGAGAGAGAGAGAGAGAGAGAGAGAGAGAGAGAGATAACAAACAACTGAGGTATAATCTCCATGACCGATATTTCGACAAGTTGTTGTTCGTGAAAATATGAGAGCAAAGTTCGCGCGCGTTACTGCTTCAAACGGAGAAACAAACACATATTATGATGATGAGAATGCAAGCATAAATATCATATATTATTCAAGGTGTGGTTGTCTTATTAGTCTTAGCTTAACACTCACTTGATGAGCTTGTGTCCAAACTGTAAAGGATATGTCTAGTTTCTGAAGGTTAAGTAAACCTATTCCATGTGCGTTTGTGTGAATGGGGATTTCATCCAGATCCCAGACTTTTAACCTGATTTGATTGGCTGGTACACATGTGAAACATGGACTGCATTTTATAAACAACTCAGATCTAGTAATGGATGTTGTTTTTATTCTCTGCTGAAAATTTGGGACTGACAGTGGCAGAAATAATGTGCTTTCACTGAGATTCCCAGAGTGTGACGTCACTGCCTAGTTGACAGTGCTCATAAATGTGCCAATATTTTTTTAACAAATCATACAACCTCATGTTTAAAGTGGAAAAAATATATAGAAAAAATGTTTTTCCTCCACGAAAAGGGATCATTTTATGTAAAATCTATATTAATATTTTTTCATAACTAATTATGTTATATGATAATATAATGAGATTTAGAATACGTTTGCTTGACCTAAATTATGTACTTTGATTTGAATGAAATATAATGATATCACTAGTATTTCTTGTTATAACACAGATATTCCAATATTGTGTGGTTACGTAATTGCTACTAGGTTAATCTTTACTGTCACAGGAAATAGAATAAATTGTAAGAAAGAGATGGGTATTTCATCCACATTATACTGACAATATGATTGTCAGTTTCTTTTACCTCTTGTATGCTTCATGATAGAGTTATTTAGTTGTCTTGAATCTCCTGCTGAACACTGTTTTTCATTCGACAACACCCGTGGTCATAAACAAATCAGAAATTATAAACTATAACTTGACACAGTGCAGCAAAAATACAACTGACGGATTACATACTAAGCGTCAATCCACACATAAACAAATCTCTCAACTAATCGATTAAGCTCTTTCTTAACCTTCCTCGAATTATATTGTTTATTTTTTGGAACAATTAGCTGTTTTTTCACAAATCATGGCATGCAGTCCAACCGGATAGTCATCGAACCATCCGAAGTTTGCGGTCATGAAGGCAACATGATTTTGTCTGGTATTACCATCCGGTTCAACCATATTCCAGCGAGTGTAGTTGAACTGTTCGCCGGATGATTTCCATATCCAGTTACCTTCTTTTTCCTCATCCGACCCTGATGTCCAGTAGCTTAAGATTCCTGTAATTAAAACTAACTCGTTAATTGTAATAATCCACCGAAGGGGAACGGGATCAAGGCTTCATCTAGTGACGTTCCTTAGTGCCCGTAACGCCTAAGTCTCCACTATCACGTTCTCTGGACGGTTCGCAACATTCTTGGAGATCGTGAGAGGATTTGGTAGGTCGTGGCCTATACTGGTAGGAGGATGTGAATGACTGTGACAGGTCGTGAGGGTTCCACTATCTCCTTGAAAGTTCAGAAAAAAACGGGACAGAATGTGGCCCCTTTTATGGAGATGTGCACCTCTCGATACCCTTAATAGAACTAACTTCGCGTGTCAGGCCCTGGGGACGGGACCACGGCAAATCTTTTGTCATTCTCGAACGTGGCCCATTGCCTGAGAATATTGTAGGAAAACGTGGTTGAACGTGGTTACCGTGTCGCTGCCGTGATTTCAATTTCATCACGATCATTTCAACTTCAAATTCATTACGATCATTCCAGACAATGCCACGTTCCAGCTTGCCGGGCTGGACCGTGAGACACCGCGTAACGTAGAAGAACGTTTAATGCGAGACCTAGGATTAATGAACTCGAACTTCTCTGTTAACTTCAAGTTAAGCCTAGGAGGTAATCGGTAGGCGGAAAAGATGCTTGTTGAATATACAGAAAATCTCTGGGAATCCCTATAAAAAATTAACTGCACAAAGCTAACTGTACTTTTATATTTTTATACAGGTGTTAACTTATAAAATGATTATAAAATATCGTAGCAAATATTGTATCGTAAATCAAATTTGATTACCAATAATGCCTAAGAAGCAGAGACTCTTTTCAGAAACATTCACACAAGAGATGAGCTCTTAATAAGAAGAGGCGAAAAAAACCAGACTATCGTTATAACTTCAACACTGAACTGGTTGCTCCTTGTCTTACCCTTACGTTCCATAATATTTCCTTTACATTCATACATAACCATATGTATGAATATGCTGAACGAAAATCCTAAAAGGATTAAAACATACGACCTTATAGCCCTGGCGGAGGTATAATAACAGGTACGATCGTATTGATCGCACTTTTGACAATAATTACTCACCATTTCCAGAGAGACGATTATCCTTTCTGATGATGCGTTCCAGGAATGCCATCTCCTTTTCCGTTTCTATGCCAACAAGCGACGCTCCCATGCTCTTGCAGGCTTTTCGTGCATCCTGAATGCTAGGTCTAATTTTTGGTTGGATTAAATAACAGGACGGATCATGGCCTGTCGTTCTGTAGCTATACCTGAAGGAGTCGTCACACTCATATTCTGCAAAGAAATATTTGTAACGTATTTCCTTGACAAGACACTTGACGCTATAACCAACCTAGCAAATCCAAAAGGGTGTACCCAGATAGAAGTCGTAACTCACCACATTGGCGATCTTCTTCAAACCTTTGTTCATCCTCACTTCTATCCTTTGATATCTTACTCTCTTCGGCCCTTGGCCCGTCACGACCTTCCTCTCCCTGTAGGACATGAGGCCTGATTGTGGGTACATCACGATCCTCTGTCTTTGTTACGTCACCGATTCTTTTAAACGTGACCGTAACATCAGCAGAGACGAGCAACATAGCTGACATTTTGCCACAATATACCGGGCACTTAATGTTGATATCTGGTCCCCTAACCACAGCAGGACTCCTTCCTCTTTTGCCACCAACATATGCAGTTTCTACGAGAGAATGTAAATCCATTAATTCACAAAGATGCTTAGATGGAGGCATGTTTTTATATCCCATACAAAAGGATAATGACCAGAGTGTTTATTTGATCGCCAGCATCGAAAATTAAAAAGTGTACTAATAATTTGTTTACCGCTTAAGAAATTGGGATACTCCTGTCTAGAGTTAGATGTCTTTGTTTCAGTAATTATGTAACAAGAAGTAGCATTTTATAATGCCTAGCACAAGTTGCTACTTTGAAGGCCTATTGATAATACTGACTCTGTGTTTCGTGTTATAACAACTGATTTATGCTGTGATACTGAGTACATGGATCATACAAATGCCTATAACAACTAATACTAGGCACTTTCCATGGCTAAGGTGGTAGCGTTTGGTAGTGTCTATTGGTGGAGGAAACCGGAAAACCCGGAGAAAACCGCCGGCCTTTATTCTTTATAAAGGTTATATTATAAAAATTGAGCAATGCCTAAAGGATCTAAGAAAACAACGCACCTGATTCCTGAAAATTCAGTTGAGTAAGTAAAAGAAAGATTGAGAAGGGGTCCATGGTGACCAGCTTTTCGAACAGGTAGAAACCTCTTGTTCAGCTTTCTATGCATTTATATGGAATTTCGTTTTATAAGTACGGCTTTATCATACAGGTTCCATTGTTTATCTAAAAATCAATTTATTGACAGTCTCCTTTGCTCAATTATTATATGGAACAATGAGTACAAACTTTGACTTTATTTTGGCTACAAATTTAGAGGAGTCTGTGACAGATTTGATGCAAGCATTGTTTCCATTATTTTTTATTATCAAAGGACCCTGAAATATTTTTTTGAAACACTGAACACCTAACAACATAGCGTATTTTGTATTGTTGTGCCGTGTTGAGTTAGCAAAATGTAAAAAATAAATCGATCAAGCATATTTCCTATTGATGGCCTAGGAAAAAGACAGATGTGACCTTAATCATGGTAGATGTCATATATGTAAATCTGTCAAGACGCTGGGTGACCCATTGTGTCAGAATCTCAGTCAAAGCTGGCAATGTTTGATCCTTTAAGTCAAGGTCATTCTCTTCGAGAGGAGACACTGCATGCAGAAACTTTATATGTCGACAATATCTGACTAGAAAATGAGTCGCTTTGATGTTAAAGACCAAATCTGTGAAAATAGTCCAACAGATAAACGCAAATATATTTGAGACAGTGATGCAAGCACCAAATTATGCATGTTAATTCGATTGGGACAACTTTTCAAGAAAAAAGTTAGCCAGGCAAAAATCCATTTGGGCTGCATTTTTTTCCAGATGGCTGCAAATTCACCCCTTTCTCATAAGAATTTCGACGTAATTTTTTTTAAAGGTTGTCAGATTTCAATGATCTTTATATCAAACAGTAGAGTATGAGGTATGGAGATAATTATTTCATGCTTAAAGGCCTGTGAACAATATTATAGCAATTATGGTATTTTGCAAAGGGTTACTTCCCAATTGATGAGAAACAGAGGTTCTAAGTGGGCGTAATTTCCCACTTTTTCTATGCTAAAGGGTAACTTTCATTGAGGAGGTGTTACATGATCCTTTTACCGGTCTCTTTATCCGATGACCTTTATGTAAACCAGTCTGTCAGTCTGTTTATATTCCTTGTCAACGAGGCAGCTGTTATACTGTTTACATTGCATGTTTCTTTTTTAATTTATTTCAATAAATTAAGAATCTTCCTTTATATTTTATTATAGAGTTATTTGTATAAAGTGTTTCCCCTTTTATACAAAATGCAAAAAGGAAACATAACAACATACTATGGACGCTTGTAGGACTGTGGACCTAAGACAGTTATAGGCGTAATTTGACATGAATGCGATCTACTGGAAATAACATCATTTTAAGTAGTCAAGTACGGAGTATCAAATATTCTACAAATTAGTCTTAAGTATAAATGTTGTCTACTCTTGTGTTTTCTAGGACTGTGGATATCTAACTTGTTTACTCGGCTTGTAACAAATACAATGCTCATTACTGGTAGCTCCTTGGTATTTTACGTAAACTGTTATACATAAGTGTGTAAATTCATTTGTTTACAAGTGTTACATGTTAAGATACATGGTATTTACAAGGTAAAAATACATTCGTTGTTTTCAATTCCGTGTCTGTTTCCCCGTCATTTATTACTTTTTGAGACAGAGGAACCAAGGTCAAACGAGTTCAAAGGAACAAGTCATCAAAGTGTAACTCAAACTTTGAACACACCATTCATTGTCGTATTTTTTTTTAAATTAAAATTTATGATCGACAAGGACCATTTGGCGTAATTAGAAGTATCATGATATTGATTTTGTTTCTTGAACCTCTCGCTTCTAGGTCTTTTCTAATTCACAAAGTCTATAAAGGGCGACACGCGACACACCAAAGGGCGACACGCGACACACCAAAGGGCGACATGCGTTTCCGTTTGAGGAGCGGACGTGATGATGGAATAAACTGACTAGTGGTGCACCTTTCTGACCGTGTTACCCCTTCTTAATGTCTATACAGGTACACTATTTACATCATCACAAGTTCGATTGCATGTACTAACGCTGGGTTTTTTACGATATTAACACATTTGTAATGCACGGCAGTCTGTTGTTTTACACTATTTTAACCCCATATGACTTATGAGTAAATTAGTTCACTTTATCAGGCAACACAAATGCATAAATTTATAATTAGAAATAAACGTCCAGTATTATGTACGACTGGCTGGCATTGACAAGTACAAATTCATATATGATTCTATTTTTTCACCAGCCAACTCTCATTATAAACTCTTATTAGTTTCAGAATAAAATAAATTACTATGTATACATATCAGATTTGAGGTGTAATTAAATCTTGAATTTATTTTTATAATCAATTATATCCATAGGCTAGACCATGGCAATACAACGGTACCATGGTTTATAACGGTACATCTTATTCACAAATATTTTAAACATATTTGGCATGATATGCCATTTGAATATACTTATATTCCTTTAAGTTGTGAAAAGCTTTTAATAAAGCATTTGCATATTTTATTGAAGATAAATGGTTCCGATCGTTTTCATGTGATAGATTATATATCTTTGTTGTGCCCACAGTGTGCTGGTTTATCACAAATGACACTTCTCAAAGGATATGGTATAAAACCAGGTAAATATCGTGGTAAAAAACCCAAGAACATTTTGTGTTGTCAGACCGCCCTTTTTAGATGGCATCCAGCGTTTGTAGCTGATTTCTTTTGCTGTTGATTCCTAAATCCATTTTCCTCCTTCCGCTTCAGCTGTTCCCGATGTCCAGTAGACCCCTCGTAGGCCATGTCCTGCAAAGAAATCAAAAGAATTTGTATATTCAATTTGTAACTCAACAATCATTACATAACTTTATACACATTAAATCAAAGGATAGCATTTCATATAATACAATGTTATATTAATTCAGTTTATAAATTGTTCTTCTGAATCAAAATTACCTTGACACGACGTAGGGCAGAATTATATGAATATTAATGTTAATCAGAACATGATTATCTATATCACATATGTTCTATTCGAATTCTATAAGATGAACTAGTTGAATACTGTTTTGTAATAATACCCTTTTTTCGACGACCATGCGCCTTTTAACTTCCGTTGAATCATCTATTGAAGTGAAAAATGTCCAATTAATGTCATTAATTGATCAGTGGCGTCAATTTATCTTCATGGGTGGAAAGGGGGTGACTCGCGGGCTTGTGAGGGAATCAAACAGACAAAAATATATATATATATATGGCTTCCGCCTTCAGCACCTCAAACGAGGTATATATTATTCGCTCAAATGATTCAGATTTTGAATCCAAAACCATTGAATTATCTAAACATTTCCTCATTAACGTACTAGAAATCTGGCCGTCTTCTATCCCTTGTGGCTAGTCATCACTGAGCTCTTAGAAACCATCATTTCTGATGTTTTTTCCTTGTTTGGTTCTAAGGACAAAGACTGGACTCTTTTGAATATACCCTGATCTCAGCCGACGATGGCAGTACAGGGCACCGTTTGAAACAATAGACAGGACAGTGTACTTGTTTATCTCCCAGCCTTCTGTGCCCAGAGCTCCTTTTCATTTTATCAGCAATACTTCTGCAGTATAAATATTGATATACAGTCGGACCCTTGTAATCCGGCCTTCGATAGTCCGGCATTCGGCGTAAACCGGCACATTTCTTGAGAACGGATTTCCCACATTATATTTTTAGGTCGTAATCCGGCTTTTTGTGTAATCCGGCTCCGGCACAATTACCGAGAACCAACATCCCTATTTATGATAAACATCATCTACGTAATCCGGCACGCCTCAGTGACTTCCCCGCCGGTGAACATCAAACAGCTCACTGCCGGTCATGCATAAGTCGCACGCCCGGCAGAGCAACCAAACCCGCGGTTTCGGTGTAAACTGATAATTAATTAGCTGTGACTTCCCGGCCGGTGAACATCATACGGCTCACTGGCGGTCATGCGTGCAGAGCAAACAGACCCGCGGTTTCGGTGTAAACTGATAATTAATTAGCTTTGCCCGAATGATTGTTTGGTCGGAAGCGTCGAGCCATCATACATGAAAGGGTGTATTGGTCTCGCTTGTTTATTGCAAACATAAACAACGTGTCAATGTTGAGTAGATTTAATCATTGTGTTTATGTTTGTTACTTGTTTTGATTCTATTTAATTATGTTTAAAGTGACTTCAAAGAACAAACAAACTAAAAAGAGTGAATAATTAAAGATTTTTATGCCTATAAATACTGCAGTGATTAAAGAGTATTTATTATCGTCATTGACATACGCCAGCTATGCCGAAACGAAAGCGCTGTGAAATCAATGTTTCTCTGAAGAGAGACATCTGCCTCTACAAAGAAAAACACCCAAAGGCGACACAGAGAGACATCGTGGGATGGGTTGCTACTGAACACAAGATTGACATTGGTCGTCAGACTGTGTCAGACATACTGTCAAACAAAGACAAGTGGTTGAAAATGAATGAAAGCACAGACACAGTGAAAAGGATGAAAATGGGCAAGCATCCACAGCTGGAAGAGGCATTGACACTATGGTTGAAAGACATTGTGGCCCACGGAGCGATCGTTTCCACTGACATTCTCCGTGAAAAAGCAAAAGAGCTAGGACAGCAACTGGGGATCACTGACTTCCAATACTCGAATGGATGGATAGATAGGATGAAAGCACGAGGTGGCATCAAACAGCACGTCATGCATGGTGAATCAGGGAGCGTAGACCAACAAGTCGAATCAAAGGGTCGAAGTGACGTTCAAGCAGCACTTGTCGGATACAGTCTTTGCAACATTTTCAATTTTGACGAAACTGGATTATTCTTCCGCCTAGGCCCTGACAGAACACTTGCTACAGCACCAGTCAAGGGAACTAAGAAGTGCAAGGATCGGCTGACAGTTGGTCTTGCTGCAAATGCGGACGGATCTGAGAAACTAAAACCAATCGTGATCGGAAAATCCGCTAAACCTCGCTGCTTTAAAGGATTCGACCCCGCGCCCATCGTTACGTACAAGAATAACAAGAAAGCGTGGATGGTCAGCACTATGTTTGAAGAATACGTCAGCCAGATAAACAGGAAGATGAAGCTTCAAGGAAGGAAAATCGTGCTGTTGGACGACAACCACACTTCTCACAAAGACCAGCACTGGGATCATGTTCGACTGGTTTATCTGCCGCCCAATACCACGTCAAAGTTACAGCCACTGGACGCGGGGGTTATTCAAGCCTTCAAATGTCATTACAGAAAGATACAGGCAAAGGACTGGATTGCACAAGTTGAGGACCGTGGGGCAATAGAGAAAACGGTGAGAAAGATGCAATCTACTTCATAAGACAGGCTTGGAACGAGGTCAGCGAGCAGACTATCGCCAACTGTTTCAAGCATACAGGCATTCTCCCAAACAGCGATGAGACAGCCCCGCCCCCTTCTGCATCACTGCCGGATACTGCCGAGCTTGCCCGAGTTGTCGCTCAGCTACCAATCGAAAACACGCTGCCTGCGGATGAATATCTCGTGGTTGATTCCGGTGTTCCTACAGGAGATATGCTTAGTGACGCGGACATTTTGCTGCTACTGCGAGACATGCAGTCTAGACTCAATTCAGCCGCTCTCCGTGACAACAAGCAGTGCACATTGGACAGATACTTCAGTGAAAAGTAACTCAGTCATTTACCCTGGTGAAAACTAGTCACACTGTGTAAAAATGTATATGGACATTGTATATAGGTGATGATTCTGTAATTCCTCCGATTTGTATTATTTTTTGTATCGATACATTCTGCTGGAACTTTTGAATAAAGTTTATTTGCACATTGTTTGAAGTGTTTTATTTACTTTTATTATCACTCAATTTTTACTTTATGCATAATATAATTCATTTTTAATTATAATCCAAGATACGGCAAATATTGCTCTTCCCTGGGTTTGTGTTTTTAGCTGTGGGTGTCCCTGATACGTAATCCGGCAAACTGCGTAATCCGGCATAATTCCTAATCCCCGATGGTGCCGGATTAACGGGGTCCGACAGTATTATAAATACGTATGTACTTGATGTTAATTTATTAATTATAAAATTATTGCGTAAAGAAATAAGAAAGTTCAATATTGAAAAAAATATATATTATTAATTATACCTGATATTGACACGTAAATATATACCAATAAAGTAATCTAGAGTGGGAGAAAACATGAAAACGTACCTGATCCTTGAAAACTGAACCTTGTCAATATGAGATAAATTGGAATGTTACTATCCTTTCGGGCCTACCACGTATGACACCAGAGTTTGTTATTAACTTAATATCTCCTTTTTTGCACATGTACCTTTACTCTTAAGCGGCACTAGAGCTATGATCTGCTCGTACCTGTAATTGAAAGATCCTAACCTCTAATCATTACCGAGATGGAACATTCATATATCTGCTCATTTGATTCTTACATATTATTGTTCTTAGTCGTTTATGTTAACAATAAGAGATGCATTGAACACTGGCTTACCCTTAACCGAAAATGCGGGCTCAAAATAAATGTTACAATAAATTAGATATTCACAAATAATCATGATAATCGGCTGACATTGTTAAGCTATTTATGGGAACCCACGAGAGGCAGATTTGAATACATTACAAGCAAATTAAACTCGATGAAAATACAAAGGAGACGATTTAAATAAGATTGTATTACGGCTTTGAAACCATGTCAGTTCATCACAGTTTCACTGAATATGTCTTCTTTCTGAAAATTAATTTGCCGCTTAAACTGGTGTTTGCTCCAATAGTTGCACGTACTGAAGTAATAATTGTTTTTTAGCCGATTATGATTTTGTCACCTTGATCAGACAGATTTTAAATGTTGCTCTAATATTGGTCTCAGCGGTTCTTGCTGAAGCATTGTTACTAACAATGTTGAAGGAATGTTCTTAGATTAACCGAACATTTGCTAAGATACTACCACTGACCAAACCGTTTGAGTGACCATTATAGCAGGTGCAAGAACTATCTGTTACATACACATGCTTTGTAGCTTAGTCTCGATCACGGGGAAGACAGTTGCCTTTTTGTCTTTCTCCTTCCATCAATGAAATCAATCGTAACCATAGTAACCATAGTAACTCTGAGCTCTTCAAAACTCTCCAAGGTCATAGTTAGCAGATCACTCTATCCCTACTGTTACACATGTTATGACTGGGAATAAGGCATAACCGATAATTATATATTTAGACATAAAAGTTGTCCGCTTTAGAACATCCCGTCAGACACAAACATTACCAACCTAAGCCTATCGGTTATGCAAAACTGGGCAAACACAGGTATACTTCAAATAACCTCTTTCTAAAAATCATTATTTGATTGGAAAATTCAAATAATATAATTGATAAATATTTTATTCCATCAATAAACCGTTGATAAAAGCGTGTATATGTTTCCCATGATCTATAAAAGAGATCATCTTTCGGTGTTTTTTTGGCACTGATTTTGATTAATACATCTATGTCATCTAACCTTCAATATGAGAGTAATGCAAGCTAAGAAAAAAGTGTCTGGCCTGGCACAGCCGAGTGTATCCCACCATATAAGAGCACAGGGCGACAGATAAAACAACCATACGGAATAAATTAAAGCCTGTTCATTGATGGTCAGAATAGGCAATAAGCAAGACATGATTTTCTCTTTTTTAATGTAAATGAAGTGTTAAAATAAACGTTCCCCTCCACGCGAAAATTGTCCAACCACATCAGCTTGATTTAATTGCCTCTTTCCAATGAATACATCCTTTCCTTCTCCTTTACATAATAAGAAATTCTTGTATATCAAGGATTTACCAGCAAGCAAGGAACTTTCCAGCCCCCTCTGTTTTGCGTGATATAAAACCAATATATACTACATTACCGAAAGACAAGAATACGTGATTATAGGGGGCCGTACCTGTCATGTGTACGACAGAGTTTGCAAAGATGGCCGATACATTGAGCAACTCCTGTTATATGAGTGATTTATACCGAAAGCAAACGCACCGATTGACGCAACTAGGAACGTAAACAAGGGATATATATATATATATATATATATATATATATATATATATATATATATATATATAATACATATGATAGAAATTATACAGATAGATAACAATAAAGCGTATATAGAATAAATGGAAAAAAACATACAAGAAAGAAAACATAGTCGTCATATAACATAAGTTCCAATCGTTTAAAACACAAAAATATTAATGATAAAACTCAGAAATTTTACACGTTTTGGCAAAAATAAAATAAAAAACTATGGCTATTGTAACAACCATACTTGTTGGCTTTAAACGAGGTCCACCATATAGCATATGAGTAGCTATCTGATTGCAATACTTTCATTCGTTTTCATCTGAATAATATGATTTGTTGTATATCAGAGATTGTACAGCGGGGTCTTTACTTTATGTGATCTTAAATTAGGTATTACACAGCCGTTGTGTCTGATGCAACAGTTGTTTAGTGAAATGGGACAAGTATAACTGGCCTGACACATAAAGAAACATATAATAAGGTTGAATATTTAAGCTGAATAATCTGTGATCAATATCGACCAAACTGGTTTTTAAAAATGTCGTAACATAGCAAGCATTATTAGACTTATTTAAAAAATATATTTTAACACGTTACTCAAACGTTTATTGTTTAAAACATTTCGACTTCTTGGTTTTGGAGAAGATTTTGTAGAATTGTTTGAAATTGTTAATAATGACACAAAAATTCTTTTACAGTTTACAGTATGGCATCGAGCAAAGCTGTCTATTATTACCCTTGACCTCCGTAGTCGCAGTGGAGCCGCTGTCATGTAAAATGAGGCAATCTTAAAATATAAATAATATTCAGCCCCCTTGAAAACGTATGATCGTAACGTTTTGAAAATCGCACAATATGCAGACGACATAACGCTCTCCTTAACCTTTAAAAACGCAGTAAAAGTATTCATATTTTTTCTTCCGGACTTAACTAAATAAAGAAAAAACAGAAGGTCTATGGTTGGGGGCGAAGAATGAAATTAAAAAAATGAGATCCGATGGAAACTTAAAATTAATTATAATAAAAATTCTGGAAATAAGGTTTGGCAATTCAAAAATTGAAAAAAAAACAAAGCTGAGAAAACCAAAGATATCATTAAAGAAAAAGGAGCCTGAGAAAATCATTAATTATCGGAAAAATGATTGTAGTCAATACTTTTACCTTCTCTAAATAAATCTATTTATTTAAAGCATTTTGCGCTCCAGAACTTTTTATTAATCTTTTTTAAATATAATTTATATTGCAAAAGCAATATAACAACATGAAATCTTTCGGAAAAGTAAAAAGATAAACTCTCATTGGTAAACATGAGGCAGGGGGTCTGAAACTAATAGATGTTGCCACCAGGCAAGAGGCCTTATATATAAAATTAACATCAAAACTTAGCACAGATACCAAAGAAACATGGAAAAACATAGCCCTTTCTCACAAAGAAAATTAGACAAAAATCTAAGTGTCTTTTAAAGCAATGTAAGAATCGTATACATTAAGGGATTGGAACCAATTGAGTATCCCTTTTACAAACTTATTTTAAGAAAATGGTTTCATTCAAATAAGATTAATGAAAACTAAGGCTCTCCGGTGGTAATGAATAACAAACGTTTAATTTATAATAAGAGAGTACTATTTCTTTTATGATTGGATTAATTCTGTAATTGAATATAAATGGGATTTTTTAAAAGATAATGGTGAAAAATTATCGTTTGATCATACAACAAATCTGTATATCCAGCCGCAATAAGACTGGAATTTATGTTGGTGACTACCAACATAACGTGACCGCAGATAGGAATATATAATTTCAGGGAAATCTACTGCTAGATTGTGTACAAAATCATTGCAATTTTAATTACAAGATAAGAAAAAAACTGTACGGCTTACTTTTGAACGTTTCTGGCAAAGAAAATATCCTTCGTATCTAGTTAACAGTTACACATGGGAAATGACGAGACAGTGTACTGGAGAAGTGAGACTGAATACGCTACAGTGAAAGATCCTGCACAAAATAGTTATATCCTTCAAAAATCCTGTTGGAAAAAAGACGAAAATTTCGCAGTGTAGCAGATGCACTAAAAGCGGAGAAGTCGAATATGTTAAACATTTATTTCACGCAGTAAACTAAGACTATTCGGGATAAAGTTGTACGAGGCATGGGATGCAAAATAGGAAAATTTATAATATTACAAGAACTTGAGGCAATGCTTGGTTACCAAAGATACTCTTCTAGGTCAAATATATTAACCATTATCCTTTATATTTTGATAGCAAACATGTATATCGGTAAATGCATAATGGCGAGAAAAGCACTATTGACTTTGTATAGGAATGTGAGCTACGACTATGAGAAACACACCCCATTTTAACATGATAGCATGTAAAGGCAGTATAAAAAACTGAAAAACAAAAGCAAAAAAATATATATATATTTTCTAAAAAAACTGATCCAAAGAACGAACCATAATAACACATTTGAAATATAAAGTAGATTGATCGTGTCAGTAGTAATCAAACATTTTTGATAGCTTTAAAGCTTTTTAGCTTTTAGCAATTTACAGGCAAAACCAATCAATAAAAAGTCTGCCAAACTGGTTACAAAGAATAACTTTATATATATTGATATACGTTTAATATTCTAATACATATTTTAACAACCGCGCACATACATACACTTACGTTTTTTAATGGGCAAATGTAACTTAAACGGACAGCAACACGTCATTACAGAAGCACCAGTCATAGTAACAGCAATATATATTCTTAACATCTCAGGCGGTTCCATCCTAATTAGATTTTACATTATAGGTTCCAAATGATCTCAGTATATGGCGATATAACGTGTGTGAAAAATAGTTCATATTATTCAGACGATACAATGTGCACATTTAAGATTAAGAATAAATAATAAACATCCGGTTCTGATTAATGTTTTGGTTCATATCAAAAGATGAATACTTTCGAAATTCTTTATTGCGTACGGGTTTCGGAGGATTGTATAGGTATGTAGGTTTATATATTCACCAACCAACACTCAAGACTAGCTTCACCAAAGTAACAACTTTGCCAAACTTCAGGCGAACAACTCTTCGCTAAACTTTGAATAATTTGAGAACAATTCATCTCTATCTAAAGTATTTTCAAAATATTTGTAACAACAATTATCAATGGTCATATTTAGTGCCTGTCTGTTGTACCAATCTATAATAACTGCTCCACATGCTAATTATATGTGTTTGATTTAAAGCAGTCTGCTGGTTTGAAAAAAAATCTGGGAATATTATAAAACCGGGCGATAATTTTGTGTTGTAATACCGTTCGGTTCGGAGACACCCAGCAACACTAGCTGATCCTCTGATCCGCTGCTTACGATATCTATTTGCTCTCTGTTGCTTGATTTGTTCCTTATGTCAATTGACCGACCATTCAACAGACCGACTTAACATGCCCCGTAAATGTTGCTAAGGTGTGTAGCTCAACAATACCATTAAATGGAAAGTAATGCTAATTATATAAAATTTATGTTAATAAGCACGGGCTTAAATCACACACTTGGAGCCAATTTATTTATATTTTCTTTTCCTTACAGATTAAAACATTTCTTGGTGGTGTTCTTAAGTTGTGTTTTTCTGATCCTCCGTTTGCTTGTCACCATGATACCCTCGTCTCTACACTCTGCAGGATTAATTCATATATAATTCATATTAATTCATAAGGCCTATACTTAACCCACTACTCTTTGAGAATTAAATTAATTTGCTGAAACATTAAGTTACAGAGGATTGGTACAAGGATTCTGCAAATGAAGTTTATTTCTATGTGTTTGGAGTTTATTGCAATCCTAAAGTTTCCACAGTTAATTACTCATTATATCGCTTAATCGTTTTCCATATACAATATGCCATCTGGTTAGAGTCTAGTTTTTTTCTGTTCTGCTAGTTTTGGGCTATGATATAAATTGTACGGTCATAATATTTATAATTTTATCTTGTCTTCTGTCTTGATTCTTTTTTCTATAATAAGTCTGACTTTTTCACTAACATAATACGCCTCATTAAATGTAACCTCCGATAATTATTTTCAACCTTTTATATGTTGCAAGGATGAAAGGTTTATGTTTAAAATTTCAGATCCCATCTGTTTTGCCAAATATATCTATTGTGAATGGGAATATTGGTTTGCATAAAAGTACTTCATTATATAAATTAAATAAAAATCAGGAAGTTACTTAAAAAACAAGTTTGGATCATATTAACAGGACAATGGTAAGCATTAATATAATCCAGGGCGTAATATATACTTTCTTCACCAAAAGGTGATAACATCCATATGGTTCGTGTTCCCTCAAGTATTCTTTTTGCTCAGACTGAACAAGTGCATAACCAAAATTACCATGTATACAGAATTTTGACGAAATAAAGTCATGTTCATTTTTTCTCAAATTGATGACACCCCAAGACTAGACCATGGTTATTTGAATATGTGTACATCGGATAATAAATGTGGTGCCTAACACATTGAACATTTATCTAGTCTTTAAACATTTTACATGAAATACTTATTGAATATACTAAGTGCTTTTTGTTGGGTAAAGTTTGTTCATGATTAATTAATGTAGTAATGAATAATAATGGCTTCGCTTTAAATGATAAATTATGTGTGTTTGCTTAACAAGCAGTTTGATTTTTTTCTTTTTAAATAAATCACAAAAGTGTATCAAACAAGCCGAATTTTCAATATTCTCAAGAGCCAGGCAATATTCTGTTGCACGCAAGGCCGTCCAGTCAAAACTGCATCCAACCTGGTTACCTGATCAGTGCCACTGTTAATATACTGTAATTTACTGAAAACAATCTAACACATACATACATGTGTTAATGAATAATCACTCAAACAGTGATACAGGACTCGGCTACGGACTACGGGATGGTACTTGGACAAGGAGTTCAAAACAAGTTTCCAATGAGAATAATATCTAATGAAATAACATAAGTAGATAAGTATAAAGTCAGGAAAATTGTTATTAGACAATTTATGGAGATTTTCAGACTGCTAGAATAAGTATACTTATGCCTGATTGTTTGATTTTTTTTCCTGAGAAAAGGACAGAAATATACATAAGCTAAGGGAAAGATTTTATCTATAAAAACGGTCATAAAATATAAGTTCTGTAAGTCTGAACTCTAGGAAGATTCAAATTATAAGCGGTTCTAAATCAGAGACTATGTTTAGCCCACAGCTAACCAAATATAGCCTACCATGACCTAACTCAAGGCTTTAAAGAAGCATTCCCACGGCCATTCCTTGGCTTAAGGTTAGATGTTTACAGGTCTAAATTTTACGTGTCGGACAATATTTATTAGGACGGTTTATAGAAAACGGTTTAGCTGTTTAGATGTCTAGCATATTCTGTAACAATGAAAAAGGGTTAGGAGATCTGTACAGACTTACAATTTAATGATTTCCGATTTTCACGACATTTACACAATAAATATTACCATGAAGCAAAACCACATTCGAATGAACATTAAGTTTATTTATTCCAATGAATCTTTGACATCACAATACCCATTACATATTGATATCTTTACACGAGTAATTAACGTAATTACATGTACCAACATATATTTTAAGTTCAACTTTCGTTTCTCTTGCTAATTAATGTGTTCCCTTTACATACAGCCTGCTTGTGTTTCACAAATCACACTGTGCCTTTCCGTAGGAAAAGCATCAAACCAGTCAAAACCCATAGTCTGAAAAGCCAGGTGATTCTGTCTACTTAAACCCTCCGGCTAACCAAGCATCCATCGACTGTAGTTGATCTTCTCGCCTGATGCTTCCCATATCCATCTTCCCTCTTCTGCTTCATCTGAGCCTGATGTCCAGTAACCCCGAGCAGGCCAAGTTCTGCAATATGAAACTTGTTATAGTTTTCTCTATGTTAACTTAATGTTGTACCTCGTGACATAATTCAGGGAAATATTGAAGCATGATATATGGTGTGAATAAAAAACTACTTCGACAAAAAGTAGGGCAGAGCTTATCCATCTGTTAATAGTAGCTAGGATATATATATATATATATATATATATATATATATATATATATATATATCCACTTTACCTATATTCTTTAGATATTTCTTATGTCAGTAGAGTGTGAGTCATGGTTAAAAATATAAAACAAATGTTTTAATCAGTTTCCATATCTTATCATTCTATGCTTTTAGAATACACACACACACATATATATATATATATATAGTTATATATATATATAAATCAGGGATGGGTTAATAGTAATATGTAGTAATAATAGTAATAGAACTTTACAGGTTTTCAACGTAATAGTAATAGTAATAGTGCTAGATAGGAATTTTTAACCTGTGATAGTAATATTAATAGTAATAGAACCCTAAGGAAACACAGGAAAAAACTGTAGTTGTAGTGTGATTAGTTCATGCTAGTTGCTGTTATGGTCCATTGGGCACAGGGCATCAGGCACTGGCCTGAGATGATAACCAATTAGATAAACCCTGGGGTTGTTTGTAGATTCATTAACTAGGCTTGGTCAGTAAACATTGCAGTAGTGCTTTGTAAGTTTACTCATTATGTGGGACAAATATTTATCCGCTCAGGCTTGACAGTACTGCTACAGTGCTGCTAATGTTAGGGTACTTCAGAAGAAGACAGTCTGATGACCTTTGATGAGATAATTAGTTGAGCCACAGTGAATGAGGTCCTGTTTGTACTAACCATGGGGTACTGCAGTCTAAGTACTATGGCTTGAACAAATCTTGTTAACTGTGTTTGAAAATCTGTTTATCATGTGTATTAAACACCTATTCAAGATACATTAAAATAAACTTATCCAACTTGAATGAGATGTAATAAATTTGTGGTATACACGAAATCCTCGCGACTTGGATGTTTTGATAAACATGAATAGGTTGAATTTGAAAGCTACAAGCAAGACAATTTGCCGTCATTTGTCCTATGATAAAAGATATACAGATATTTATTACTTGGATTATGCAACGTTGAACAGGAAGTTATGGTATTTAATGAGACTAAATGCACCAAACGTTCCTTTTATATATATTTTTTGGTTTAAGGATTATCAAACCTCACTCTTTTTTTAAATGTTCTTAACATGACGTGTTAGTATGGAGTAAAGGCGGTTTCACACCGGATGCGTCCGAACGAATTTTACGTCCGAACGAAAATTTGCTGTACGAACAAAAAAAAATCCTTTATTTTATGTTGGTGCATACACACCTAATCAAAACGAAAAAATTACAAAATTATAATTACTCTGAAGGTCAACACAAACCATTCCTGTTTAACAAATGTCAAGGTGATTATAGTTGGGTCGGTTTTTCAGACTGGACCTTGTCATGGACAATTAGTCACTACACTTGTTTGTCCAGTAAAACCCGTATATTGCTCTTGTTGTTGTTGTTGTTGTTTTTTTTTTTGCTGTTCATTCAGAGTGAGCCAAAAGGTTACTGCTCATATTACTAATTTTTATACTAACTAGAACATTGATCTTATAAAACCTAAACCACAGTTTCATATAGAAGTAAAGATATGGTGCTGCTTGGTATTTAATAGTTCCTTGTCTCAATTGTATTATGGATAAACCCTTATGTTCCCGGCAGGATAAATTTCACAATCCAAATGGGTAATAATTACTGATTTATATTGACTGTAATATGCTGAATATTCATTAAATACGCATATATTTGCTAAAATATTAATAACAACATATATTGACTCAATTTGATCCGTGATAGCCGAGTCGACAGGTTTATACGTTATAAAAATCTCGCAGATTACTAATATTCGGTGGCAAGTATTGTTCAGAAGATTATCATACAATACTGTGTAATTAACAAAAATTTGAATTGTGTTGTGCTCACACACATGGAAATTACTGATTACCATTTAAAGCCAAACTTGAATTCTTCCCGATAGATTTTGTGAGGTGTTTCATTTCTCCCTCCGTTTCCATGCCAAACAATGAGGCCCCCACCCTCTTGCATGCACGTTGTGCATCCTTGCGCGTACGCCTCTTTCTTGGGTACACTGCATAGCAAGAAGGACCGTGAAGCCCGTTGCTTCCGAACAAATACCCAAAGCAGCCGTCTCATCGGTGAGCTACAATGAAATTTTATTTTACCTCGGAAAGGATTTATGATAAAAATTACAAAATGACTACAAAATGTGTATATTTAATTATGATTGAATATATTGCGATCTGTATTTCTTATTAATTATCAGCATTTCTAATTTTTCAATATGCGTTGAAAAAGTCCTGTAGTTTCTAATGTTTCTCTGAATTAAAGTTAGTGTTGCGGTGTACATTGCAAGGTCCATACAGCTTATACATGTTATCTAGCCATTTATCCGGATTTATTATTTAGCTGAAATTTCAGATATAGTTATAACCTACTGCACATCCGGCCGTGGTCAACCTCATGTTTCTGATGATCGTTGTTTTCCGGCAGACCATTATTTTGGACATTTCGTACGTTATATCGTTCGAAAACTGATGAATGAACTCTTTCAAATTTGACACTGATCTTAGCAAACGCCGGCTGTAAAGGGCACCTTTGGCCACAGTAGGCAGGACATTTTATTTGATTATCATTCCATCTCCTATCTCCAGGGTTCTCTTGAATGTTATCAGCCGGACTGGTGCTTTCTAAACGTGGGGTTAAGATTGAATAATTGGTAATTCTGGATGTCAGTCATGCTAACTAGAAAAAAATAGTGTGGAAATACATGTATACCTATACATATATAACTTGGCTTTTTAATGTCGAAAATTGTGTCACGGTTTACCACCCAATGTTAACAAACTCCTTGGTTGGGATACGGGTTGGCTCCAAAACAATGACAATCCCTAATACCGTTATCACCTAGGTATAACCATTCACATGGAAAACATATATTATTTTGATGTTGATGAGCTCCAGAATTTAATGGATAGTTCTACGTATTTTATCCTAAATTGCACAAAAGGAATCAATGAAATCCTTGAATGTCGTTTTGAGTAATTTTTCTTTAGGAAAATTGTTCCTAAAGAAAACAGTACCACAATGTCTTCACTCTTTTTATTACGTCAAAGCTTCAATCCTCCAACACTTTTTTTATTTTAGAATTAATTAGATATGTTTAAAGTCGATTTTCAACATAAATGTAACCAAGAGAGCGGAAAGGAAAAATTCTTTAAAGTCAAGAGGAAATGGTTAAACCTACCTGATTCCTGTAACATCAAAAGTATCAATGGGAGAAAAATGGAAACCTTGTTCTTGCTTGCGGAGTCGGGATTGTGTGGGAGCTGTGAGTGAGTAATTAGCAGCATGTTCTTTCACTTTGTGCATCCACTTTATTCTAAAATTGCACCCGATGGTTTGATCTGTAAAGTGTTCAGGTAACGTTTATGTTCTCGATAGAGATTTTTTTGTTCACTGATTTTTTAAATATATTTTCCTTGGTTTATTTTAAGCTTTTATAAATTGCAATTGCGTGAATCGTTTTTCTGATATTAGTCCTAATTGCTGTAATTATGCCAACCGTGGCCTTACAGTATTCCGTAGCCGTGTTTCTCAAAACTGCTGTCTAGGAATGAAGATACTAAAGATAATTAATAGTATACAAAACGGTGAATAAAATCTGTTTAAAGCTTTATGGCTATTAAGCTGAATCCTTGGTTGTCAGATTTTATATTTCCACTTGGTATTTCCTACCTTCGCGATAACCCGACAGGCGAATTCAATAGAAATGTTCGACAGTAAGGTTATTTTTTAATTGTGGTTTTAATTCATGTAAACTCCTTACGGTTCAAATGGATATGTTATCTTTTAAACTGTCACTTTGCCAGAAAGACCCCTGTTTAAATTACTTCTATGCAAGCCTCAGATAAAAGATCAGTTTGCGTTGAGCATTTCGGCCATATTGATCTGGGTGGTCCTAGCAGTGGTATTACTTTCTTTTTGTTTAGATACTTCAATCGATCAAACAGTTTTGTTTTCGCCTGGCTATTGACAGAATTGCAGAAACCGCTTGGTTCTAGGGGGTTTATTGTTTATTTTTATGAATTTTATCTCGTTTGTTTAAGGCTTCATTTTCGTAGCCCTTTTACCTCCAAAGGCACCATTAAGCATTATCTAAATATCAATATGATGAACATATTTCAAAACATTTCAAATTGAGTGACAGGTGATCTATAATTTTCTGGATTTTTGAACGAAAAAAAGGCACGCATAGAAAAAGCATGAAACCAGTAACTAACTGATTATGTACATCATTATTTTGTGCATGGTGAGCAAAACTCAGAATTTGGGGTGTATATAAACAAAAATCTTATGAGTTTAATATCAAGCATGATTTCTTGAAGAAGTCAATTACCGCATGAGGAGAATGGAATTATCTATATGTTCTTTTAAATAATTTTAAATTAGTCTTAATGTCAGATTGCTTTACGACGTTAAACGTTAAACGTTAACGGAATATGAAGACATAAGAGAATAATGGGTATTTATAATTGACTATTTTGCTTAACGTATAATATTTCTTCTAGAGGGTTCAATACACAGAACAATATTGAATCAGAATGTATTAATAAGTGGCCTGGTCAAACGTATTCTTACAAGAAACAAACCAGGATAGAGGAGTACTGTTAGTTATAGGTGATACATGGTAGAATTTAAAGAATTGAACAGAATTATGGATGCAGATGGACATTTGTAATAATTGAATAGTATATGGAATAAAGACGCTATAATAAATGCGTAACATTTTTAAAGGGGCCAACTCACTTATAAAGCATGTTATATTTACACGAAAAATAGCTTTCCCCTTTGAAATAAAATTTTATCTGCCATAATATTGCCCTGAAACCGTTTGCCTAATCCTGAAAACGAGTCTTAAAAACAGTGGACCGGGCTTGATCACAGATTTCAACATGAAAATAGCATGTGTATCACCCGGGCCACAACACGTGTCAATCTTGATATGCCGTGAATGATTTGACCAGAAACATACTTATATATGTTCTCGCTGGCTCAAAAATCGCGTGTTGCAGCTCACAATCGGACCTCCCGGTTACGCGGCCTTGTTGCTCCTGATATTGTCCCTTTAATAGTACGTGAACTTAATTTAAGGAGGGGATTTAAGTATATGTATGTCGACTCTGGATGAAGATGGTGATATGTACTCCAAAAAGTTATGTCAGTGAAGTTGATATTGACACCCAGATACTCGAACATACACTTGAAGATCAATAAATCAACTCAGACAACATAGTCTGGACTGTATAATTTTTATCAATTTTATTTTTTATTAATTTTATCAATCAATTTTTAATTAATTGAATTTAATTGTGAAAAATTAAATGACCGTTCCTTTGCAGCAACGAATCATAAAATATGCATGAATGTAATGTTAATGTAATTCAGGTGAGAAACTCTGTTGGTAAATACAGGTATGTATATTGAGTTTCATAAACCATACAATTTTTGGTAAGTCACCATGATGCCACAAAAGTTTGGTGACGTCTAAACTTACCAAATAAGCGTGGATTTTGCTGGAAATCTATAATCTATTGGTTAGCATTGATGGTGAGTTTCGTAAAAATCCATCAAAGCCCTGGTAACTTATCGCGGCGACATTAACAGTTAACGAACAGACGGACAGATGGACGGACGGACTTTGGGTCTACCATAATACGTTCCGTGAAAAACGGGCTTATACAAATTAAAAAAAAAATCTTTCATATGTGACCGAAACTTAATAAACTCTGGAGACCCTTAAGATTCGCCTGCTACTATAATTAGAAGTAGATCCCAGTAAATCTTTTTGATACTTAATAGTGTCACATATGAAATGTGAACATTACCAAATTTATAAGAAAAAAAATCATTCAGGTTTGACCAAAATATTATCAGCTCTGAAGACACATATGATGCACCTGCTAATACAATTTGAAGTAGATTGGAGTAAAAAATTGTTAGATATCACGTCGCATAACAATTGTTAAAGGACGGACGGAGCTGATCGGCTCACCGGAGCGAGGATAATAAGTTCACATACGACTCACTAGCGGTACATATGGGTAAAATACATGAGGCACAATAAGATTAAAAAATACAAGAAATTCATGGAAGCAATCTCTTACCAGGTTTGGAAGGAATACTATTATAAACAAATTTCGAAATAGGAAAATTGTTAGATATCATGAACATAATGAAAACAATAACATTTATCAATAAATTAAAAAAAACTCTATTGTAAATTTCATATTTCTTGAGCGACAACGAAAAATTAAATATGAGGTTTTAATTAGTGGTAAGAGGAAGGATTGTATAATGCTGTCGAATATAAATGTGACGATGGAAACACAGAGATTTGTATGGATGCTACGAATGAAAAAGCTAAAGAATGCAAAACGCTTCGTGGTATAAATAATTTATTGAGGTTTTAACAAGTGATAAGGGGAAGGATTACATCATGCTGTCGGATATAAATGTCACGATGGAAACACAGAGATACGTATGAATGCTACGAATAAAGACATTTTGAAGAAAATAAAATCCATTGTTTCGACATATGACCTAAATCTACTTCAGGTATTCTCGAGACAGGTTTTATACAATCAGTTAGGTATAATAAATTTAAAATGTTCACAATATTTCACTATAAAATAGGTGTTTAGATAACAAAGGAATAAAATTTGTCTATCACAAGTATAAGAATTTCGAAGAAATTTCGGTAAAGGTGCAATCTGTAAGAAAATTATTTAACAAATACATTATGTATTGGTATATTTGACAACAAGCAATACCAAGATAATTGAAATTAATCTTAAAATCACAAATATGGAAGGTATTTCTGTTGAATAGATATACAAAATATGTAAAATATGTGCACAACGTAATGTTAAATGATAAATTAATTGTACTAGTTCATGAAAAAATAAATTTCAAGAAAAATTATTTAGCAAAAATGTAATATATTATATGTACTTCACTACTGTGGATATATTCTTAATCAATTTCAGTTCAGGATGTTACATAATTTATTATCCGTTAATGGTTATCCGATTAAAAAAAACACACAGGAGACAATTCCGCAAAATTGGAAAGAACTGTCAAGGAACCAAAATACTTGCGATGAATCATGGTTTGAAAACATTTTCTCTGGAGGGAAAAATTTAGTTAATGCTGCAAATGTAAATTTCAAAGGGGTCTCCTCACGAATAATTCAGGATAAAATTGAAGAACCTGTAAATAAATAAAATTTGCAAGGGAATCTTGATTTGAGTAATGTTTGTTGGAAAAAGCTATAAAAATGTATATGAAACTACTTTGGATATGTACTTAAGACAGTTTCAATTCAAAATCCTACATAATATATTAACTGTCAATGATAAATTGTATACATGGAGATTGATGGACCTTTACAGATGTTTATACTTAATTAGTTTTCCATTTGTTCTGTGTATGTTTCATAGTTAAACCTCTTTACTTTCACATTATAAATTGGGTGCATCAGGCTGGCATCTGAACACCTGAAACTTAATTTATTTGGGTTGCCCGGAAGATACGCCGATTAAACAGCTTGTTGATTTCCTGTTATTAATTTATAAGTTTATCATTTTTAGTCAACGTAAGCAGGGCGATGTCCCTTCACTGTCAACATTTCTTGCGCATGTGAAGCATATAATGAACAGATAGAACGTAAGACAGCAGAAAAGAATGAATTCCTGGAGACGCATCTTGAAAAATGGGGAAGATACCATTTTCACTGGTTCTTGATTATTGTGTAGCCACATGAAGTGTTTTTGTTGCTACATCCTTTGTATTATTTACAATTAATGTCTTGTAGTGTTTTTGGTTACCGTAATTATGTCGATGATAAATTTTTTTTAAATGCAAAATGAAAGGTCTGAGACATTATTACAGGAAAAAACATGGATATATTGTGACAAATAAACAAGCTGTTGTTCGTCTATTATATGACTGATATGCAGCAAAAACGTTCCACAGTATAATAAAAAAAGGGAACTGAAGAGGCTGGAATAACCATGTCTGTGCAGCGCCGAGGTCTCATCTACCATCAATTTTGGGGAAGTTGTTAGCAATTTAACAAAATAATTATTTGATTTCAAAAGGGTCGCTTACAAAATATTATACTCGAAACATCTCATCATTAAATTCAGTTAGTAGCCCCCTAAGTACTTTTTTTATATATTTGTAACATCAGCACAACAAAATTGCAGTCATTATTTTTAGCAAATTTAGGAATAAAGATGAATAGTTGTCTTATTTATCTGAAGCCACTCTTATTTTCTTATTAATTTCATATTTAAATTTTATAACCACACCAGAGGCAATATAACCTTTCTCAGCTAACAACCTGGAGCAATTATAAAATAAAAAGTGCAAATGTGAGAAGCACACTTCTGCTTTCTAATAAAAAGCAAGGGATATATAGAAATATATATATTAAATGAAATAATAATATAATATCAGTATAATCAGGGTAAAGAATTATATTGTGAGGAAACTTTGTTTATTGTTATCTTAAGAAAGATTAACTTTTTTGCAGTTTTAGGTAAACTCTGATTTTATGATCCTTTATTTCATTTAATCTACGGAAAGCTTTGCTGGATTTCAAATGTTTTATTGATCTATTGTAATAATGAAAGAATTACATAATTGCAAACAAAAGGGTCACTTTTTATTTTCGATATGCAAAAAGACTGTACCTGCTGTACCTGTGGTTAAATTATATAATGTACAACAAATATTCCCAAAACCATCTCATTAATAATGAAAAGGGACAGAGGGTCTCGACGCTAAGCTGAATTTGTCTGTAAGGATATTTTTATGATTTTCTTTTTCATAATGTGTGTCATGTGTCCTTGACCTCATGACTTTTAACCAATAGGATCCATCTCCTACTGGTAGGTGAAAGATGGAAGGTTTGGGATGAAAGGTTGACGTCCATTGTATTCAGAAGCTTGTTAAAAATATAATCCAACGACTTTGATCTTTGACCGTGAGACCACATAATAAATAGTGTTCTTCCCTTATTTGTATGTAATCATTCGTGAAAGATGGGAAGTTAGGCTGAAACATTTGGCGCTAAATGCATGAAAACATTATAAAGAAAGACGTTGACCCTGGTGAACTTGATCTATGACCTCGCGAACTCAGGATCTACAGGTTTCTTCCCTATTATCAGAAAAGGAGTTCCTGAAAAAATGGAAGGTGTGGCATTTAAATTTTTGCCAGTACTTCAAACCATATAGGGTTCAAGGTCAATGTTTCTAGTTTTGGAACTTCTCCAAGAACTATGTTAAAACAATAGGTGTACAAAATGTAATAGATTAATATGCAGTTACTTAAAAGCTATAATGTTCATAACTATCCTTTATTGCAGCCACTTTGATACTAAAGATCAAGGTCAAAGAACAGTTTTCGAAATAATCTGAGAACATGATGGAAACATCTGGTAAGTCAAATTTGTGGGGAAAATCTTCAGTACTTCGAAAGTCATAGGGGTCATAATAATCATAGAATTCCGCAAATCGACCTGGAACATCATTTTCAAGGTCACCAGTTCTCAAACTCCTGTAAGAACTAGGCAGAAAGTTTGTCAAATTGAAAATATGCAATGCTTCGAAAGTTTTGGGTTTGCCAAAAACAAAATTACATTTTGGCTGATTTAACCTCGAATATCAAGGTCAAGGTCACCAGTTTTCAATCTGCTCCAAGATTTTGGTGAGATGATTAGTGTTTCAAATTTCAAGGAGGAATATGCAGTGCTCCATCTGAAGGTCGAAGAAAAGAGAAAAAATGTGAAAATATAAAAAAAAATGTGGAGCCACCAGTCTTCAGGTACCAATGAAACTGTCCATGATCCATAAACATGGAAAGAATCGTGGCAATTAATGCATTAGTTATTCAGAAACTGGACCCTTCGTATTAATTTTTAATTATTCGGAGGAGGGGGGGGTCATAGGAGCCCCATAGCTAAGATGATATTGGAAACAAAAACCTAATTTCAGGTATCCATGGAGATGTTTCATGGATCTCCTTGGATGTCAAGTTGGAAGATTCTAGGTCCAACTGTTACGATTTGTGCCATGTTAACGAACGGACAGACAGATAGAAAGACGGACGACGGTCATAGAGGGATCGCAATAATTCAGAAGACTTTCAGTCAGTTTAGCTAAAAAGCACAAGAGTGCAAAGTATTCTGTTACATCGAACCTTTATGTTAAAACACTTTTGGTATATACAATTGGATGTTCAAATGCGACATGAGATATATTAAAAGAGAAATAAATCTAAAAGGACATAGTGTCGACTTATGGACAAGATCTATTTCAGGTATTCTTAAAAACAGGTTTTATACAGTCAATTTGGAATAATAAATTTAAAATATACAAAATACATCGGTATACGATAGGGGTTTAACATAGTAACATAGTAACAGCGATCCAATGTACTGTTGCTGGGTATTGTAATATAAGTTGGTGCACTGAAATAGTTGGTTGTATCTTTGTTTAATGTTACACTTTTCGTTCTCAAGATGCAAGTAATGATGTACGAGTAATGGTTCATCGGCTCGATTAAATGTAGCTTGGTCTGCTTCAATAACAACACATTTGTATGGAGTGTAGGAAAGTTGTTGTTTCCATCCAGGTTCATGTTGTATCATTCGGTCCCATGATGATGCAGGTTTTGATTTTGTATGTGTAAATGACTTCATTTCATTAGAAGACAAAGATGTTCATTAAACTATAAAAATGAACATTTACTTTCATTTTTTTATTATATCTGAATGGCATTAACAAACAAGATGTCACAGTTTTCCACAATTAGGCATGGCGTCTAGAGGTCTGAATTGGTGTGTACTCTCATGTTCTAACGGCTATAACAAAACATTTGCTTTCTCATAATTACCAGGTTACAGAGTATACGCTAAATAAAACTACATATATATCCGCTGATTAGACCATGGTAATATGAACATGTGAAAATCAGGTAACAAATGCGGTGGTGAACCCATTGTTGAACTTTTAACTTGTCATCTTAGTAAAGTTTTTACATCACATTACGAATTTGAATTACTACGAGCTCAGAGTTGTGTAAAGTTTGTTTTAAGTAATTACAGGGTCTTGGACTCCATGGAATCTTTGCCCAGTTAGTGCCGAATCCATAAATTAAAAAAATGGTTGAACCAAGTCACGAAAGCTTGCATGTGCTAATTATTGACAGAATATAACACAGGAGTTATATGACTTTGTGAGGCTTTTTATCCACCTATATTATAAATGCACTTTTTTATATCAACTAAGGATCGGTACTTTGTATCACGATTTTGTTAATTTAAAAGATTATCTGCTCGTTTGTATAATGATGTTACCAACCTTACCAGATTTTACACTATCCGTTACCCATGAGAATAATTTCTGGTGAAGTAATATAGCATTAAATTACTTCATATCATTAACATTTTTACAACTATTAAACCATAAACGTCCAGTTCCAATTTTGTCAAATCAAACATGACATTTTGGCTGGACCAAACGGGGAAATGCAGGTGGTACCGCTTGCAGTAATATACAAATACCAGACCAATGGTATACTATACAATTTTAACCTGAGGGTTCCACCTTTTCCTGATAAAAAACTGCTCATATTAGGTTCAAACAAGAGTATCCTGATACTCCGAAAGGTTCACATGAGCGACAACATGTACATATTTTCCAACCAACCAACATGAAAATATGTTTAGTAACCTTGAATCTTAAAAAGACGATCTAAATCATTTCACGCCACACATCTCGCGAAATTTAGGTACCCATGGTATAATTTCAGGATCGAAAGATAGTTCTCACTATATTAATATACCTTCCTGGATTTAAAGTTAGAGTTTCAAAGGCGGGTATTATCTACGGCAACCAGACTGTTGGATTGACTATTTCCTTTTAGCTCCAAAGACGTTCGTATTCTATAATTAAACCCAGGGTCAGGAAATCGGTAAATCGAATAACTATTTTATTCACCAGTCAACCCTTAATATTTGCATGTGAAAAATTATCATGAATGAGACCATAGTCTAATGAACATCATGTTTATTTATTCCATTATGTACAATTCATTATGAACATGCCTATTCAGATAACCAACTACCAGGTAACATGCCTAGCCAGGTGCTTTGATGAATCAACTGTGGGACTAACATCAGGGTTCTAAGTTGGTGTTTTCGCGCTACACAGTATGTATTTGCTTTACATACAGTCTCGAGTTTTTTTTCCACAAATCACTCCATGGTAATGAAATTAAACCAGGCTTAACTCTTTGCATTGAAACCCATATGATGTTGTCATCCGGTTGAACTGGGATCCAGCGACTGATCTTCTCGTCAGTTGCTTCTCATACCCTTTTGTTCTGTTCTGCTGCATCTGACCCTTATGTGAAAAGGCCCTGTTTACGTTATTAATGGTTTGTTAGATTGATTGGTTTAAAGATAAAGGTTACAAAGTAATAATGATTTATAGTAACACCCATTTAATAAAAGCCTGTTTCAAATTAAGGTAGTTCTAATTGCTGCCGGAGTAACAAAAGATTACATGTTAAGTCCACAGTTAACAAAATTTCTAAATCATAGGATTTAGAGCAAAATGTTTTATGACACATTCAGAAGTTGTCATCTATTTACGATATTTGTATTTAACGTATTGCTTCTAGCTGCTATTGTGTCACAGCTGTTTATTAGTTGCCAATTTATAGTAAACCAAGCCTACGCTGCTCAGGTCACCATGATTTAACTGAATGAGTATATTGAGCCTACTGAAAAAAAAACATTTTATATGAGAGTAAATACTGAACAATGTCTCATATTGATAATATGGCTGGATAAAATTTCCAATTATCGTGTGCATTACATTACTGTTTATTTTACTGCAACATACTAAACGTTCTTTGCGATATAAGCTCATATTTTAGACAAGGTATATTCACAAGACAAATTGATTAAACTCTGAGCTTACAACCTTCCCTGATTGCCAATATTAGGCGAGAAGTAATGTCAAGAAGATGACTGTAATAATTGCATTTTAACTGCAAACACTCGGAGACAAATTTTTATATAACTTTTTCGAGCAATGTGATCTCTTCCTGATGATGTTCTCCAAGTGTGCTGTTTCCTACTCCGTTTCCATGCCAATCAGTGAAACCCCATATTCTTGCTTGCACATTGTGCATCCGCACGAGTATGTCCCTTTGCTAGGAAGAATGTATCACGTGAAGGACCACGATGCACGTTGCTCAAGAACAAATACCAGAAGGAGCACTAACATGGATAATCTACATGGAAATATTAGTTTGACTCAGACACGATTTACGATAAAAATACAAATATACTTCAAGCTCTTTATCTCTACATGTGCCTAGAATATATTGCGATCTGTACTATTACTTATTAATTATCAGTATTCTAATTCACTTATTACAAATTTATCAGTATACGTTCAGCAATCCCTTGAGTTCCTAACATTACTCGCATTCAAGGTGAGGGTTCTGGTGTATATTGCAAGGTCAGTACAACTTCTTTGTACTGCTTTTCCTTACTTATCCTGTTTGTAGAATTTTTTATATATGAGTGATCAGTGGCCTTTGTAAGACCATTATTTCGGACAGTGTGTACGTTATATGTTTAGCTCTTTCAACTTTGAAACTGATCTTAACCGACGCCGGCAGCAAAGTGCACATTTGGCCACGATAGACAGGACATTTTAATTTGTTTATCTTCCAAAGAGTTCTCTTTCTCTGTCAAAACGTGTTGGATATAGTTGAAATCTAGATATATCATGATGTAATATTATTGCGAATGAGAAAAGTCTGGAAATACGTATTTCATTGTGGAAAAGAGTCCTTTACACTAATGACGTATTATTGTGATCTAGATAAGCTCCAGAGATTATATTTTTATAACATGGTTTTTATCCTAATCCTGTTTAACCTGATACAACTAGCCGGAGGCATAAAAAGAATCACTTCACTATTTACAGTATAGGAACAAAAACCTCTATCTTCGTTCAAATCTTTTGTATTATGGTTATTTAAGTATTAATTAGTCGATTGCAACAAACTATAACATTTAAATGATAACATGCAACGATAACATGAAAACGTACCGGATACCTGAAAAATCAAAACGCTAATCGGAGAAAAATATAAGCCATTATTCATACTCATTATTCATACTCATTTTTACCTGCAAGTTCTCTAATTTTGTACAGGTAATTTATTTTCTAGTCTCACCCGATGTTTTCATCCCATTGGCGTTCTCGTCTTTTTGCTGTTCTCGAACGATATGTAAACTTAAATGTTTACTCATATATTTCCTGGTTGTATTTAAGCTATTATAAATTGCATTTTCGTAAACATTGTTCTCTCATTATTCCGTATAGATGTAATCAAGCTAACCATACATTAACTGAAATGTAGCCGTGTTTCTTAAAACTGCTCTCTAGGAATGGACGATACATTACTCATCATATAATTTTAATGGGAGGAAAGCTTGTTGAAACCCTGATCAAAAGTTATTACTTATTAAAATGTACAAAAAATAAAGTAAAAATGAATCCCGCTTTTGTAGTTTTCAAGAATTACACATCTTATCATAAAGTTCGACATAACATTCCAACAGTTAAGTCACGATTCGGCTACTCGTTGCGTTATAGTGAGACTGGCATTTTTTTCTGAAGTACGACGCGTCCTTTATTTTTATATTACTGGCGAGATGCAAAACAAACTGAATGATATTGTTAAAAGCATGACAGAATAATCATGGGTACCTATTCAGGAACGCGATTGAACCCGTTTGTAAATACAACATGCAAACTGTTACAACTGCCCAAGGTTTGTAATTGACGAATCGTCCAATTTACAGACAATATTTACCTTGGTTTTAAATAGTGTACTTTTACTATGCTCTGCTGTTATTCTTAGAATGAGCAATAAAGTAAGATTTTCCTTATGGGAGGCACACCATCTGACGGGACGTTTGAGGACCTTCTATGAGTAACTTTTTTATTTTAAAAACAGTATAATCATCAACTGAAGGTAGTTCTGAGTTTCCTGCAGTACAGGTATTTTGCAATACATGATAATCATCAAAACCATGTTTATCAATAAAAGTTGGAATGACTTCCGTCAGTGTACGATTATATGCCGTAAAAGGACTACCTCAGGAACCTTAAGGAACAAAGAAAGTAAAAACGTATTATTTTGAATATTGTAAAACAGAAGGAAAAGAATATTTCCGGAAGAACCTTGTATATTAATATCAGCAAATTGACCAACACAAACTAGTCGATGAATGTCCAAGATCGATTACGAGAGGAGTGCATATAAATAATTAAAAGAACGGTCTCAGTGACAAAGTTAGTTTAAAAGATAATATATTTATTCGAACCTTCACGAAATGACATGACTGGAATACAAAAAAACATGCAAATCATAATGTATGTACTAAGGCTGGGACTTTTCTTTTGCCCATAGGAATAACCGCGACGATATTCAATGGGTTATGTCTAATCTTAAACCTAAGGATGCAACTGAATAACTATTAAATTGTCATTTTTTCTCAACACTTCTCTATCGTTCGTTTCCAGACAGCCATTTTGAAAAACACGTCTATGGTTTCATTAAGGTAGAAACGTCGTTTGTAAACCCTTAAAATTATCGTTTTTTGTGGAAATTGGGGTAGTATTGGGTGAGTTAGTTTCCAGTATACTAGTGAAATGCCAAATCCGATGACGTTGATAATTGTCAACATAAACATGATACATTTATTGCCCAAACAACACACGTCCGATGAGGCTATGTACCAACAGTGGCAGAGTGTAGTGATAGTTCAGACCCCACTCCGACCCCCCCCCCCCCCCCCCCCCCCCCGGTACTGACAGGTGTGTAGCCAATGGAGCGCTTACAGTCAAAGAAAGAGCTGACCGACTCGCACAAGCTTGTTTCTGTTTTGGCCTAAATACACTAAATACTGAGTACAAAAATACGATAATCACATAAATTACCGACTCCACGGTCCAATATCTATGTCGTGGTAGATGTGATCGTGTCATGACGATGTTTGCTGCGTACTCAGACTTCCCATGCCCCTGAGGTAAATCTAGCCACTTGATTTTATCTTTTTTGTTACAATTTTAGCAGTGTCTCAAATTATGTACACCTTGAAAAATGAAAACTTTAATACCAGCTTCGATTTAAACATAGCCTACTGCAGTTTACAAGGTAGCAGAAATGGGCTCATTCCTCGCGGCGCTTGGCGGGCACGACCGGCAGTTCTCCTGTCGCCTGGCTCATGACTGGACAGTGTTAATGCCCGCCCCGCAGTAATGTTTTTAAAATATTTAAGCCGTGGAAAATATTTACGCATGCACGTTTTTCTAACCTGTATATTGCTATTAGAGATCCCTATCTAATCTATCTGTTGTATTTGTGTTTCAAGTCAGATGACATCTAGTGGTGCTTAAAATAAATATATATAATAGGAGGTACTCTTTCACAATATGCCGTATTTAGTGTTGTTAATGTTAATGAATAAGATTTGCTATCGAAAGTATAGCGTCGACTTGTATCTGGGTAAAAAGGGTAATGCTGCTGTCATCCATGTAAACAACGTAAAAGGGCCCAAACGATGTTTCATTGGCTGGTGATGATGAACCACGTAAATATTTGAATATTTTTGAAAGGTCACAGTTCATAATGGAGCCAAAATACCGTGAAACAGTGGAGAATGGTGGTTTTTCCTAAGATTTTTAGTGAAATAAAACTGAATACGGTCCCTAATTTCGTCTGTATGGAAGATTCACGTCAGGTTCCTGAGGTGATATCAAAACTATTTTGGGTACGAGGCTAACTGACCGGGATTCATGGAACTCACTTAGTTTGTCGGCTCATTCAAGTTTCGCATGCACTGCTTTGAAGGTGAGAGAGAGAGAGAGAGAGAGAGGGAGAGAGAGAGAAAAGGAAAGCATATGGGATTAATTATCAAGGATTATAATCTGCTCAGAATGAAAAACTGAATAAATGTCATGTATATATGGGGTGGGAGAGGGGGAGACAGGGGGCATAAGGTTACCAATTATGTTTGTTTAGATGAGATGATGAGCGGAAGGATGACCGGGCCCCTTATACCCTGCAACCTCGGCACGCGTCACTGACCGTCCTTAAGCTCCTCCCAGACACGTGGGTACTCGTGTCGCTCAACTGACAGATGTTAAATTGTGAATTAAAGTCCCCTTTAACTTGCAAATATGAAAACAAAATGAGTAGATTAAAGCACATTCAGTTTATCATACTAAAACGTAATACCGACAACAGTTGTTATCATTATATTGTTATTCACAATAAACCCTTGTAAAGGTCCATATTTTAGCAGGGTTAAACCCATACCGTTTTACCCCCTTTTCACAAAATCGATATTTGTCAGTAACAACAAATCACATACACTTCAAATTTCAAACCTACAAAGTCAAATGTGTTTTCTAATAATATTTTTTTTTTTCCAAATTTTTATTTTGAAATAAGTGATGGGCTTTTTGCACGTGAAAAGTTATTTTTTATAGGAGCTACTTTTTTATAATTACATTTTAAACATAAAAAATACGTTTTCGGTCAGTAATAAAAATATATGAAAACTTGTTACCTGCTACGAAGTGTTGGGAATAAATCGTTTTGTACAAAAAAAAAGTTTCATCTAACTTTTTAAAAACAGTGCAACATAATATAGACAAATAATAACCCGAAAAAA
The DNA here is from genome assembly GCA_026874595.1 of Sipunculus nudus. Lineage (NCBI taxonomy): Eukaryota > Metazoa > Annelida > Sipuncula > Golfingiida > Sipunculidae > Sipunculus > Sipunculus nudus. The sequence continues at coordinate 60,693,053 of CM049313.1, forward strand.
TAGACTTAACATAAATTGACATACAACAGGACATACAGGGTAACCCTTAACTTTATACTGCACTAATAGCGGGTTTTAAGAACTCAGGGAAGCACTGTAATTTATACATGACACCATTTAAAACGTTTAGTTTTATGTGATAAACTGTGATAAGGTATATTATTTCTTAGAAGGTCTTATTGGACATTTTTCCCATATAACATGAATTCTTTTAATTTTTCATTATCAGTTTTAGGATAAAGGTTGATAAAGAATGTTTGCATCATACTTTTCTATACCTTGAACAGTGTAATAAATAGTGTTCTGTGCTTTCTTCAGCTTCTGAACAGTTACAAAGCGAACTCTCCGTTTTCCCGATTATAAACAAGTACTATTTCAAAGGACATGCCCCGAATCTTCAGCTCTCTTTGTTTTGAATAAATGATTTTTCAGCGCTCGTTTAAAAGAATCGGCCCAATTGATGTTGATTTTTCAGGGCGCGCTTGAAAGAATCAACACAATTTATATTTCTTATTTCAATCGGCAATGCATTTAATTTTTTACATGTTCTGGGCAAAAAAAAAAGATCTTTTGCATTAGATTCCGTGTACACAAGACTGGTGGCTCCACCATCAATCACGTAATTTTGGAATACATTCAGGTATTTATCTCAGGAGTGGTTACATGTTAGCCTGAAATGTTACATTTACATAGATCTTCGAATGATTTATCTTGTAAATAAGACTGGTGATACTACTCACAATCATAAATTCGTAAAATACATTTGTACATTTATCTCAGGAGTAGTTTCACATATCGGCCTGAAAATGTGCATGTCCATTAATTTAGGATGACATTATCTTGCACATATGACTGGTGTTCCCGCCTACATTTATCCTCAGATTCTTCCATCCGTGCATCAAGGGATACTTGGGCATTTCCACTTCCCATATACTAATTCCGTTGATCATTTTAGGCTTTCCTTTTCTAAGGCTTGTGCAACAAATTATTCACCTGTCATCTGTTTTCTCTGGCATGGAACTAAGCCGGTCTTCAAGAGCAAAACAATGAATGGGTAGGATAAGCTAGTATATTATAACTGACAGTGGTCGCACTGTACTTTTGTCACGGAGCTCCTATGTGGCCACGCCTCGGATATGCACGTGTTCTTGGTATTGAACTCTCGAGACTGATGCAAAGCCTGTCTTAAGAGTGTGGGGGGGGGGGGCATTTTTCTTATTTCTCCATAAATCCAGAGAAAAAAATTATTTTCCGGAGGGGCAATCGCAGTGCCATTTTTTCTTCCCATAGGAAGCTCTAGTTTTTTATGAGCTCTGTATTTATAAAAATGTAATATTACTACGAAAGAGAAACCAGCAAAATGCAACCCTCACACATGAATTTGTCTCACATATTTTATTTTCAAGGAAGTCTACCCAATGAATAATTAATAGGAAATAAAACAATTATTCTGGTATATTCAATTTGTACTATGGCCCTATTACATTCGATCATGCAGTAACTGTTACAACATCTAATATAGATATATGTATATATATATATATATATATATATATATATATATATATATATATATATATATATATAAAGAAAGAAAGAGACAGAGAGACAGACAGAGAGAGAGAGCGAGGGATAGTAGTAGTTGTAGTAGAAGAAGTAATGTTTGAATATACTGCAATCGGATATACAAGTTTGAGAGCATAGTGAGACGAAACTATCACGACAAATATTTTCGCTTCCGAACATGGTCGTGCATTAAGTCATTGGAAAGTTGAGTCTTACACAGATACTATTCATAGTCCGAAATTTGGCCGCATCAGTGAGGTTTAGTTTAATATTTTAACAATTTGAAAGTTTTTTTTATTCCATAAATCATCTTACAAAAAGGAAACTACTATAACAGTACAATGCAATCACAAAGCGACTTACAACAAATAATATGACAGTACAATTCAAGCAAAACACAAGTGACGCAGAAAAATAGTACGAAAACAGGGAAAGAGTCATACTTAAGAGATAAATTCTGCGTGAAACAAAGTACATGAAATAAAACATAATACGTATATAGTCAAACTTACAGTAAGAACGGAATTTCTCATGCACAAGTATTTTAGTATATATTTAAAAATAAACGTTATCAACTAGTATAAATTTTGTTCATGGTTGCATGAAGATGATCTCAGGGTGGAGCAGGGGGGTTGTCATGATTAAAAAACAACCACAAGAGAGAGAGCAAAAAAAAAAAAAATGAATGGGGGGGGGGGGGGGGTGATTCTTAGAGGTTGTTGTCTGTGTCAGATAGTTTGAATGATTCTCAGCTTCTAAGTTGAGGTTTCAGAAAACATATCATCCCACTTTTTAAAATGTAGGGATATGTTACCATTCTTATAAGCAATATTTCTTTCTATGGTATAGATCTGTTTGACATATGATTGGTAATTGATGAATTTTGGCATAATATCTTTACATTTACACACATATACAAATCGTTTAACTAATAGTGTGAGGGTGTCTAAACTCTAGTTTGTGTGCTTCTGTCATCTGAATTAAATTGCAGCTGTTGGTATATAGATACTGACATCTGGTGGAGAGTTGCGTACTAATTCTGACAGGAGAAGGAGATGGGAGTTCTGTGCAGTTTTACGTATTCTTTCTGAATATAAATTCCAGGGTCTGTAATCTAGGGAAGGCTTTCCTGTAAATAAATGTAGGATGCGTACGATGAAGGACTCTGTTTAACGAAATAGCTGTTCAAATGAAAAGGGGATCTCGTTTTTTGTTATTGGGTTAAATAAAGGGCAAAGAAAATTGGCTAATTTGTGTATAAACCAAAAAATGTCAAATAAGGGCATTAAGAAACAGTAACATACACAATACCAAAATAAAAATAATCTGCAGTATATCACAAAAGCAAATATTTGATTATTTTGGGTGTGTAATCAAGAAGGTTTATTTTTAATATAAATATTAATCCTTCTTGCTGTAATTGAAGTTGACAAAAAGATATTAGGTAGGAAAATAATTTAACGTATGATATCCTATAAGATTATAAGGATATGTTGCACTGCATTGAGTTTAAATCATACAAGGATGGAAAGATAAGTCATAATCAATAAAATTATACACGTCTCTTTATATCTCAGTAAAAACATATATAAATGGGATGCTGTTGGACACTCATATACTGCAGATATAAAGCTCCTTATAAAATTGAACATTTGTTCTTCCGTTGTTCAGTGATTCAGCAATTTTGGACAGCAGTTTGTGATTTATGTTGTATATAACTGATTAATTTAAAGGATATTCTTGAGAAAGTAAGAAAATAAGCTTTTTAAGGTTAATGTTTTACATTTATATCATACCTGAAACTAGTGGGTTAACGATAGATGGGAGTATAAAATGCAGGGGAAAATGAAAGTTGAAGTCAAAATGGAAAAATGTATAAATATATATCACTCCAAAGTAATCATTTGGATTTAAAAAAAAAAACAGGTAGAGTAAATTATCAATTTATTGGGATCGTTGATGTATCCTATAAAAATTATAAAAAAACGAGTTTCATCGGGTCGCCAATTGATATATTCGAAAGAAGTATGCGCCCGAGTCCTTCCCTGTATATAGATGATTATTTTCTTTTAAAGATTTGTAATTGTCAAAATAGACATTTGAAAATATTATAAATGCAGCATGGTTCTTTAAAGAAACACACAAATCTAGAGCATCTCTACCATTATACATAGCACAACACCAGCCACGGTGCATAGTTCATGCAGGTACGTACGTGTTTCAGACAAGATAGCTCGGATATTTTTTCTTTGCCCTTTTAATCTGGGAGCCAGTGACCTAAAGGGCCTTAAAAGTTGAGTTAGTTGCACAACATTACTTTTAATGTCTTTGAAAGAGCAATTTTTCAGCTTTCTTGTGAGACCGGGTGTCACTTGCTACCATCACAAGGAAATTGTAAGCAATTTAACCAAATGATAAGTTGATTTCAAAAGGGCCCCTAATAAAATATCATCATCGAAACAGCTCATCATTTCCGTTGGTAGCCCCCTCAGAATGCGTTTTTTTCTAGATTTGTATCTTCAGCACAACAAAATAACATTCATTATTTTTGGCAAATATAGAAATTAAGTTTTCCGATTTATCTTATGTGACTCTAATTTTCTTATTAATTGGGTATTTCACTCTTAATGTCTACACAAGAATAAATATAATTTTTCTTATCAACCTGGTGCAATATAAAATAAAAAGTGTAAATGTGAGAAGCACACATCTTCTTTCCAATAAAAAATAAATAAATAATAATATAATATTTATATAATCATATTAAAGAATTATATTTCAAAGAATTTTATGTATTGTTATCATAAGATTGAGGGACTTTTTTCCAGCTGTAAGTAAATTATGGCCGTATCCGTAATTGGTTCGCATCTAAAACCAATTATACTAAACCGGTTGACTTTAGTCTCGAAGTAGTCCGCTTTGCGTGCGCACTTTAGTCCGCTTTACAAAAGCCTAAATGGGTTTATCTAACACATCGCCCCTGGTTTTTAATCAGATTGAGGTCTGCAATGGAGCACTCCCTCGTGCAGCCCATGCTCGGGAAGCATCAATGGGAGCGGTCAAGGCCGTTCGTTGAAACTGGACACGTTCGGACTGGAAGCGGATTTGCATGTACTAGAATATACCCATATCAGTACCTGCATCCACACTTTTCTTAAATTATGAGTAAGCACTGACATGGCGTGCGCGTTTGAAATGCACTGACACAAATGTGGCGAGGGGTGAGATGTTCCGCGTCCAAAATCGTCCCAACGATTAACGCGCAACATGATTCACTTGTGCCAAAATTGCCGATATGGGCAGTGGTGAGAGGTTCCACCATGAAATAAGTATCATGCTATTCAATTTTTATTGCTGAATAAGACAGATATAACGTGGTGTAGAAAACTCATCTTTGCCGTGAAAGCCAGCCAACGTCCTGAAGTAGTGGTCATTTGTATTAAATTACCTTAAAATTTCAGGATACTTAAATGCAGAAAAATATAGAACTGGCATATCTGAGTCTAGGCCATATTTTCCTCCAAAACTAAAGGAGTTATCAATGCAAAATTTCTGTTGCTAGACCATAGTATAATTAGACCCCACATACATGTATATATAGTACAATTCCAAGTCCTTGAGGTTTGAGTCAAGATCCACTTTCCATTGAAAGCCGATTCCAATGTGAATCTCATTTTTAATACAGGTATTAAATATATATTTTAGAATTTTTACGTTCATTTGTACATGCTGTACATCTCACCGTTAAATTTAACCGAACTTGAGCTTAGAAAATAATTAAAGTTTAATTTTTTATACCTTATATTATGTTCGCAGTTCCCTTTTGCAATGTGGCGAGGTGGGGGAGGGGGGTCTCAGATTCTGTCACTCACACACACACACACACACACACAGTCCCTTGCAGTAGGTTACATGCCCCCCTCACACACACACAGACACATTTTATCCAAGAATTTTATCCAAGGGCTGGGCAAGTGTTTTCAGGTTTCAATTTTTTTAAAATATCGGTATCCATAAACTGAAGAAACATACAACAAATGAAACCAGATTTTGATGCCAGAGACATAAAAAAATATTAAAAGTGAATAAAATACATTGTCATTATTAAAATCGTCTAAAATATACATAGAAGAACAATCATATTTATCAATGATAACAGTTAGTCTCCCAAAACAACATACATATTTGTCATGGTTCTGTTTCATTCCACATACCAAGCCATTGCTCGGAGAGAGCGTGGTGGAAGGTGGGTCCACACCGTCGTACCACGGCCTATTAGAAGACGCGCTCCTGCGTCCAGGGGCGACACACATGCGTCTAAAATCTGTATGCACTAGATAAACTTAATCGATGGCTGTTTCGACAGCCAATGTTCTTGTGAGTAAATATATATTTAGATATTTCCTACAACATTATCGTGTCTTCTTCATACAGGAATTAATACATCGGCAATTGAATGAAACTATCTTTATCGCTGTCATTTTCTTCCCGGATATTCCAGAACCGGCGTACCACAGACGATTCATGTCAATTGTTGCCATAACACAAGGCATCTGGATTTTCAGAGAATCCATGTACTTTGAACGACGTGTATGTGCATATTCATGACATCATATTACGCTTATATGCAGTATAATACTAGCCTTATCACAGTCTCTGGCCCTGAAAACATGGATTCCTCGTCTGTCAAGTATGCATGTGTATTGGATGATTAAATTATTGAGAGATAAAGATTTCCCTATATGCACTTATTTGTGGGATAAGGGTAATCCTAAATTATATCTTAATAGCGCTGTAGATAAACTTAACACAGTTGGGCCTGTCACTGATACTTTTTGAAAGGGCCTGTTGCATGTTTAACAAAATCACGGGCAACTTATTATATTGCCGTTGGACACGAAAGTGATCGTGATCATTGGAAATCCATCCACCCTGTGTTGCTTTCAAACAACCCATATGCATCGACTTCTAAGATGATGCCCTGGTCTAATACATCTTGATCACTTCTGTGCCTGGAGTTCCAGTTATTTTCCTTTCAATTATTTATTTAAATCATTCTCTGTAATGTAAATGAGAAGGGATTTATGTGACACTTAGTTTTTAATATGAATCGCGGAAAAGACACTTGATTTAATGATGACATAAAAATATTCAGGACGTATGTCGTCGTTCTTCTTTAGAATGTAACAAAAGATTTGACAATGGTATTGTCCAAATTATTTTAACTATCGGGCGCTTAGCATTAGACCAAAAAAAAAGATAATGATAAGAACATTCCTTATATAAATATGTATACCAATAAATTGAAATTTGTATAAAAAATACAGTTTTAAAGGTGTCACTTATGTGATTAGTTAATGAAACCGGTTTCTATAATATGTGAAGCAGTAGGCAAACTTTCAGTTTAGACAGCGCACTTCAGATGGCACTGCAGGAATGACCACATGACCCGTCTTTCCTTCAGTGTAAACAACATGCTACCAGCAGATGACACTCATTTGACGTCCTTGTTTAATGTTGGTATTGGTCATTAGTACTTAGGCTACATTTTATGCTGGAATGACACTAAACTGGTACACAAGTACCATCCAAATAGTTACTCTAGTTCTTTAGTGATTCTTTGATGATCACGTTTCAACATAAATTAGTTTCAAGGCATGCTGATGACATTACAGAGCTGGCTTCCTATGTTACAGGTAGTCCCACCCTGCATGTTATATTGCTTGATTTTACATTTCTTATTTGTCTTTAGGAACAGATTTGTAGTTTTCGAACTAAGATTTTTTCCGTTGGTTGTAAAACGGTTACAAATTGGAACTGATAGGTAATACAATTAAATATAAGCACAGTCATTCCGGAAACAGATGATTGCAGAAAGACTTCACTTTATATGTCATAAAGGGGTTACCTTTGTTGTAAAATTTATGAACTATCAAATTTATATGTGTAATATATCATGCTTAAAACACCCTACTAGTATTTGATATGAAGGCCTCATAAACATATGCACAGTATGTATATTTGTTAGCTGAGATAATTACTTTCATTTGACGACCGTTTTGGTAACAGTTCATCGCAGGTTTCCCGTTTAACATTCGTATCTCGCCATGTATATTATATGCAGAATGAAGTTCCAATATACATGTATCCGTTCCAAATTCCTGTGTTTGTTCATTTTCATCCAAAACTGTGACATAAACATAGCTCTCAAACACAGTTACGCGTTAAAACTCGGGTCAGTCACACTGTTTCAAACCTTTCACACATATAGCGCCTACATTGCCTGAGACTGTTTTAGAATGTTTTGACATACCTCAATCCCCCCCCCTCCCCCCCCCCCCCCATCCGTCCTTCACGTCCACTCCCTTCTGTATCCGAGCAAAATACACCCAGCCGTCCTATTAACCTATAACTGATCCTGTGTTGGTAGGAGTGTTATACTAAATCGCTCTGCTGTTATCCCTCTCGTTACACCATGAATGCATCAAAAAGACGAAAAGAAGAAACGATATATATTTATTAGAATTCTACAAAATGTAATGGTGTCTACTGATTAGCAATAGCAATCTTGAATAGCAATTGCAGTATTCACAGGTGAATGTCTGTTCCGCGGAATTCGTAGAAAACCCAATGTCCCCTGTATACAGGTTCCCTGTCAAATATTTACTGAAGCTGTAAATCAGCAGGTAGATTAATGCCAAACGTACATGTCACACCAGGTCAATCACATATTGACTGAACCGCACACATTTGTATTCCCTGTGTAATGGTTTTCCCCTGACATTTTCACATGAGATGACAGCCATTGTTGGCTGATCGTTTGGCATCTGAAAAAAGGCATAATAATCTTATTAAGGACAATAATAAGCTTAAAAACATGAAGCATACAGACCACAAGAGTGTCGCCATTTTTGCAACGCTGGCCTTTCATTGTCAGATATTCTGCTCAAAATTGTTCAAATATGATTGAAATAAAGAGCTAACTTTTTAATTTTAGAAATTTAACCAAATTTAAACCTAAACCATCTCTTCAAATAAAAGTGAGGAAGATGATTACCATTCAAAATTTTTTCAAAGACAGCATTCACATTTTCCCCCGTCAATGCAGAAAACTCATTAAGAGTAATTTTTATGCCGTAGTGTCCTAAAAACAAACAGATGCATGCTATCAATTAAAGATCTCCTTGTAGGACGCTTTACCAGCAGGAAACAAATCTTGGAAAAAATCCACATAAACAAATACCATTTTCAGAGTGATTTTAATAGTATAATAGTACCTGCAGTAATTGGACAATTTAAAAATGACAAATTAGGAGGGATTTCATACACGAATGTTTCAAAATTATTACTGGTAACATTTGGTTTACCTTCAGTCATAGCTATGTCAGCATCGCGTATCCATTGACAGTTTATCTTAGTCTCGGGATTATACATAAGATCGGTTTTATTTCCGACAATGTAAACACGTTTTGCTCTCTCGAAAACATCCGCAGTCTTGAAGAATGGCATCCAAACTTTGTAAACATTTTTGTAGGACGCTTCGTTGTCCACCGCATACACCATCATCACAATGTCAACATTGTCCAAATGCCTTCAATGAAATACGATCATGGCAATATTATTTTAAATAACATATATTTGTTTGTTATTTCATTTTGTGCGGTTGCCTATTTAGACATATTTAATGCATGTAGAAAAAATAACTAAAATCTTGTTCTTTGTGCGTCTAAATTATAACTTAGGCTTTCGAATAAAATCTATGGTTGCAAAAATTCTATTAGTATACTTTATATAACCAATATGATCCCTTTTATTTAAACGAGGAGTCGGTGTTACGCACATCCATGTGCCATTTTTTTGGGCTTAAGCATTGGCCTTAACTTTCACATTCTAAGGAAAACTTCAACTCAATTGTTGCAACGTTTACTGAGCAATATTATTATTTTAGGTTTTACCACTCTCATCTTACGTCTTGACCAGATCCATGTTTTTCTCAAGGCCCGCTGTGTCATGAACACAAAGGTGGTAGATTTGGTTATCTATCGTAGTTTCAATATGGAAAACCCCAACGCCTCGGGACTCATTGTGATCAGACGAAATTGTCTCCCCGAGGATCCTTTTCCTTATGGACGTTTTACCAACACCTGAAGCTCCGGTAAGAATCACTTTAAGGAAATCAATTAAAAAAATAAAGTACAAATGTTAGCATTAAAAATAAAAAAAAATATGATAATGGCAACAAAAACGATAATAATAAATGATAATAATAATAATAATACTTATAAAAATAACAGACATAATAATATTAACAAAATAATAAAATAATAATATTAATAAACATAACTTTAATAATTATAGTAGCTAAAATGATAATAATAATAACAAAAAATAATAAAAATAATTATAATAACAACAAATATAATAATAATAATAATAATAATAATAATAATAATAATAATAAAATTGATAATAATTATAACAATCTATAATAATAATAATAGTTATGACAAAACATAATAATAATAATAATAATAATAATAATAATAACAATGATAATACAACAAAAACAATAATAATGATATAATAATAATAAAACAAATAAGAAGAAGAAGAACAAAATTAATAATAATAAGAAAAAAAATAATAATAATGATAATAATTCTAGCTCAGGCTCTTAATACAGTAAAAGCAGTTTCAGCTGAACGAGCTGAATAGCAACTTATTTTTATAAGGTGGAAATATCAGGCAATCCTGACAGCCGAATATTCCAATATTGTCCAGTATCACAATCCAAGCGGGGGAAATAAATAAATTAAAACTTCATTCACAGGCCCTTAATACTTATGTATTTCAATGGCTGTGCGAAGAATTCTGCAAGTGATATTTTGTTTTATGAATGAGAATGGCGATACTTGCATATATATGCAGGTATACTTCTAATTTATCCTTTTCAAATTAGAATGAAAAGTGTTTTAGAAATCCTTAAACTAATATGTCCGTGTATGCGATAACGTAATGAATGTTATTTGCCTCAGGCACAATATACGCATACAGGATTTACAAGCTGGGAATCCCGGGCAAAAATTACAACAGTCCGTAGTGTTTGGGGGGGGGGGGGGGGGAGTGTGATGCATGGATCGAGATTTACCATCAAATGTTAATGGCCTGGATTGGGAACATTTTGATTCCTTGTATACATTTAAATAAATATTATTACCTTTAAACTTTATCCTGTTACTCCTGGTTTGCAGACATTCGCCAGAAGTTACGTTTTTCAGAAGACTCATTTTGGTCTCTGCCAAAAACACATTATAATTTGTACCCGTGTTCGATTGTTACGATTGTTTCCGATAAATACCGGTATTCTTTATTATTTTTTCTGTCACTAATGCTCCTTCATAAACTTTACAGATTTTTTTTATATTCTACACAAGATCTTATGGCGATTATAGATGTCAAACGAATTTATAGCATCACCTGCATAAACAGAAAGACAGGTATTCCATCGTTAAGTCTGATGATTACTCATTTATGTTAAGAATTAAACAGTATTTGAAAATTAAAACCTACCTTTTGGTCAGATGTTGACTTCTGAATTGGTTATATATAGCGTCCCTTTATATAAGTTTAACATGTCAATCATGTTCTGAGCGGGAGAGTGATTGGTGAAACTATTCTAGCCTCAGGGATAGGCCAATGTGTCTTTTAAAGAATGCACACTATGAGTATCGAAGGACAACGGTGGTTTGATTACATGTGTGTGGTTACAGTCACAAAATAAAGATGTTCTGCTCTGGAGATGGTGAGTCACATACATGTGGATATGATTAATAACGGTAGGATTGCTAAAGTGTCGGTAATGCAAACGAGAATTGTATAATATACGGTAGAACTCCTGTATAAATAAAAAATCAAAGTATTATTACAATCAACATTATACTAGTATATATATATTTGTGTTTGATATATATATATATATATATATATATATATATATATATGTGTGTGTGTGTGTATTTGCGACATCTGGACACTGTTCCATACCGAAACCTTTTTTCTCTGTAGTATGTTTTGAAGTGTGGCCCACCAAAGATTTCTGCCAACTGTCGGCTGTCGCTCTTGTTGATAAGTTCTACCTTTTCTTTGAGAGCAAGGTCATGTCTTTTCTTGGTCGCCATAATAGATAAATTTATCGGTACAGAGTTGAATGCGAAACATTTTATACATGTCATGATGTTTGTTTTGTATCCTTACTGTATAGGTCAGTTGTGCAAAGTTTGCAGACTGTTTTTTGTATGATATTCATGTGATCACAACTACATTTAAGAAAGAAAAAAGGCTCAAATTTGCCTGTAAGTGGTTATGTGACATAATCATTTTGACAATTTGATGCTTACCCGTTATTTAAATGGGAAATTTGCTGATCAGATCCGACTCGCACCAAACAAACATACGCAGGGTTACACCCATGCCTTCGAGCACACGGATGAGCCTGTGCGGTGTACGGCGACACTGCCATGCTGCGTGTCAAGCATCTCAGTCGCGGTTGAGCGGCGGTTAAGCGGTTCACCGTTATCGGGGCATTTATTAACGGACAGGAACATGTGAATAACTTTTGAAAAAACATTATTTCATTTTTGGTTCATGTTTGTTAAGAAAATCTATGATCCTAGTTGCATTTTTATTCATGATTTTTGTGCATTTTTGTTGCACTGACGGTGAGTGTATCTTATTCTGATACATGAGTGAAGTGGGTAGCTTCAGAGAAGCAATAAACGTTCTCGTGTTCACTTGATCTGCATTAGTTTGGAGATAGTCTGGAAAAGGTTTGTCAATCTTTCAGAACTGTGATGTTCACATCTGAGAGCTATTAATACTGCTGTATTATTATTAGCAGTAGAAATTCTTCACCAATATTAAGAGGAATTTCCTACATGAAATTGTTTTATTTTCACTATTGTTATCTGCAAATCGTTACCCGTGAGCATTTGGTTCTTGGACTGCTTTTAATATTCATGCATGGTGTTGACACCAGTGTCAGACACTAATGATGTTTGCCTTACAAATATGAAATGGAAATTACGTCAGGCCTCGGTAAACGCCTTGTGTCACTCTAACGAAAAAGAGGTATTCAATTTAAATTTAGGCGTGTGTTTTCTAATTAATAAGTTATTTTCACCCAACCACCTGTTTCTTTCCATACCCATGTGGACCATATACCATAAATACCAATCAGTGCGAAAATACGTAACTTCACGGAGGCGGGTGTGTCCAAGAAATGATTATTTATAGGTTTAGTATTAACTTTAACATAGGACAACCCTGGACACTGTGCAAATCATTTTACTTCTTTGTAATAAATATGTCTTGCGAAATAATAGGCTGTTCAGATTTTCTACGAGTAAAAAGTAGTATTTGTCATTATGCATTGACCTAGTTCAAGTTACATCCAATTTATATTGTTTGATTTTAACCCCAGGTTGATTTGTGCTCTTTTTCAAGTAGTTGATCTAGCTTGGTTTATAAATTCATATTCACTTTAACAGACTTGATACATTTAGGCATTCTTACTTATTTCAACAATATGTTACTGGATTGCACCGCAATTATAATATCTTCCAGGTGAGACATTACTCATATGTGAAGATAACCTGGTACTCTAGTCTATAATAATAATAATTATAATAATGATACATTTTAATATACGATTGAGTTAAAGTAAGAAAATAAAGTATCCATGTATTATGTGACCTGAAGAGGAATTCAATCTGTTTCAAGTGGTAGTGTGTGTTATACATCTATAATATGCCTGTGCTTTTTATTTCATTTTTTTCTGTTAACAGGTGACACAAAGCAATCCGACGTCAACCAGGAGACAGGCATTACCAGTAAGTAAAAGGAAGTTGTATTTTCTTCTCTATGTATAGACATATAGGAATATAAGTCTAGGATGTATATAATATGTTTAAATGATTCAACAACACCGTGGTGGCAAATTTTTTTCAACTGTTATGTAAGTTCTAAGATTACATACATATTGGGGATTAAACTGGCCGATTTTAACCCCAAATAGAATAGTATAAAAAAATTTAACCCTTGGAGCTTAAAGAAATACATCTGCCATCAAGGGTAACAGTTTTAAATAGACAGTTTTTCTTTTACCTTAATGATTTTTGAAAAGCTTAAAGAAAACTGAGTCTACCAAGCACAAAGTCTTGTGACATGGGTTGAACATGAAATAAAAATAACTTCTATTCTGTTCAGTGTCAAATAGAAGTCCAAGTCATTTGCCTAGTGCTCTCTCTCTCTCTCTCTTTCTCTCTCTCTCTCTCTCACAACATTCTTTTCATACAACATACTTATTTCCATAATGAATTTATATATATATATATATATATATATATATATATATATATATATATATAAATATTGTCGAACGAACTTCAGAGTAGGTACAACTGCTGGGAAGTGTCCTGGTAAATGTACCTAATTATATGTAATCTGCATATTCTCTTCAAGAGTAAAATATCTTAAATTAGAGGTATGTACAGGAAATACGTTAGGATCTGACTAGCAGCAAATGACCTTATAAAGCCTCGTGGGATTTTACGACTTGCATATTATTATAGCAAACTGTATTCTACAGCGAACCTATGAATTGTCTAAAGTGCAATTTTATTTGATGGATTTGTGGTGGTAGGGTCTACCAATTTTTTGCGAATGGTTGTCATCACAACTAACTTGGACCGTTTTGTAATATACAAACCAATATGTAATATTCTCGAGAACTTATCGTGATAATTAGTCAAATATTGTGTCCAGACTTATGTTTTCTTGATCAAACCTTCATAAGACACCATTTAAACAACTGTTTAGTTTTTATTGAATTTATTTTATACATAATAGGCCCTAGATTGATGGAAATTTTATTTTCTTTAGAATATCAAGAAGTAACCAGATAATTGAATAAACGTATCTAGACCGAGATTTTCAAGCCTAACTACTAATATGAAAGCAGATTAGCAAACCTAGTTTGCATTTTTATTTTTAATTTGCCATTTAAGTACTTATATAACATACCTTCCAGAAATAGGTTTTTACGGTATGTGTCCTATATAAGGTTATCGGAACAACTCTCCCTCGTTCATTTTTTAGAAAAATGCAAATTAGGGCATCCATTAAGGAATAAAAAAATATCTCATGCACCTCAAAATTTATGCTTGATCATTGGTAATATATATTTTTAGACCGAGGTTTCGTATTTTTCTGTTTATTTTGAATCAATTTATAACGATCGAGTTTACAATTGAGATGTTATATGCAAAGTAGGGTTCCATTAATGGAAACACTATTCTATTCAATATCTTAGTGGAAGGTCATCGTAACTGTTCACTAATGATATCTCGTCCCAGAAAAATAATGCTCAAAGTTTGTAATACGTCCATTGGAACAATTATAAGGTGACCAGTTTGTGATTTTATGTGCATAAATGGAACGTCTCTTTCAGTGGAAGTGTCATCTTTAGTTTAGAATCAACTTTTTTTCAAAAGGATATATTACGGTCAGACGAGCGGATTGTTTTACATGATCGATATATACTCGATCTGATGCTAGGACAAAACAGCAGGCACGACCGACAAGTATAACTTGTCCAAAAGTCTCCAGAGAACCTTGAATTTTCGAATTGTGTATAATGGCTTTATTCAGTCATAATCATCATGTAAACAAACATTTTTATCGCTCGTGTTCAATACTCTTGCAACTGGGAAATGAACGTCACCGGCGTTTTTACTTTGACCTGCAGGTCGACCCATACTCGTTGTCACTGATATAAGTTACCCCTTTCTTGTGTCCAAGGGAAAGTTTGCCCTTACCAAGTGACGGACCGGGTTGCCTTTGGTTAAATGTGGTAAAAGTAGAGATGTGTGTTTTGGATGGCCCACTCAACGTTTCAGCACTCGGACACACAACAAATCACAAATTATCGTCAAAACAACAAGAGTATATTAAAATAACATTAAAGAAACAGAGTTCAAAATCACCTACCAGATGGGGTTCCCTGCCTGTTACGCCTCATTGGATACACTTGTACATACCCTTGATAAAACTTAACTCAAAACACAGAGTTTGGTTAAACAGTCTCTAGATCAACGAGACCGCGGCTGACGGCACCTCACTTGAGATCTGCTGGCAGCACCTCATTGGACACCCGCTGACAGCACTACACTGGACACCTGCTAGCTTCACCTCACACGAAGCAGCACTTCACTAGACACCCAGTGAGGTGCTGCGAGAGGTGTTGCCGCACAGTGTCGTCATTAGATACCCGCTGGTAGCACCTCACTGGACACCCGCTTGCAGCACCTCACTGGCCAACTGCTTGCAGTACCTCAATGGACACAGGCTGGCAGCACCTAACTCGTCACCAGCTGGCAGCAATCCATTCGACACCAGGTGGCAGTGCCTGGACACTGGGCAGCCGCTGGCTGCACCTCACTGGACACCCGCTGTCAGCATCTCACTATATATACTTGCAGCACCTCACTGGATACTCGCTTACAGCACCTCACTGGACACGCGCTGGCAGCACCTGCTAGCAACACCTCACTGAACACCCAAACGCAGCATCTCACTAGCACCCAGAGAGGTGCTGCGAGAGTAGTTGCCGCACAATGTCCTCACTAGATACCCGCTGGAAGCACCTCACTGGACACCCGCTGGCAGCACATGAATGGAAACCCACTGGCACTCTGGCAACGCATTACTGGACACCCGCAGGCAGCACCTTCACTCGACATCCGCTGGCAGCACCTCACTGGTCACATGCTGGCAGCACATCACTGGACACAGGCAAGTAGCACCTCTCGCAGCACCTCTCTGGACACTGGGCGGCAGCACCTCACTGGAGATCCACTGGCAGCACCTCACTGGACACAGGCTGGCAGCACCTCTCGCAGCACCTCTCTAAACACTGGGCGGCAGCTCCTCACTGAACATCCAATGGCAGCACCTCACTGGACACAGGCTGGCAGCAGCTCAATGCACATCCGCTTGCAGCACCTCACTGGACACAATCGGGCAGCACTTCAGTGGACACAGGCTTTAAGCTGGACACAGGCTGGCAGCACCGAACACGTCACCCGCTGGCAGCACCCCACTTGACACCAGGTGGCAGCACCTGTCTCAGCACCTCTCTGGACACTTGGTGGCAGCACCTCTCTCAGCACCGCTCTTGACTCCAGGGGGCTGCACTTCACTGGACGACCGCTGGCAGCACCTTACTGGACAGCCGCTGGCAGCACCTTACTGGACATCTGCTTGCAGCACTTTATATGACACTCGCTTGCTGCACCTCACTGGACACGGGCTGGCAGCACGTTACTGGACCAAGGCTTGCAGCACCTTACTGGGCACCCGCTTGCAGCACCTTATATGACACCTGCATGCTGCACCTCACTGGACACTGGCTGGCAGCTCCTCCCATAACACCGGCTTGAAGCACCTCACTCAACTTCGGCTGCCAGCACCTAATTCAACACCGGCTGGCAGCACCTCATTAGACATCAAGTGGCAGTTCCTGACACGACACCGGCTGGCAGCGCCTCACTCGATCGCCACCAGGTGGCAGCAACTCTGTCAGCACCTGTCCTGATTCCGGCGGACGGCACTTATGTCCCCCTCAATACACGTATGCACGTCCTTAAATACCCTTCTTCCCTGAGGCTCATTTATATTCATAAAACTAAAAAATGCCTGGCATACTTTTTCTGCTATGGCCCATCTATATTTATGAGCACGCTTAATACTAAATAGACGGAGAACAAAAATGCAATAAACAACAAAGCGATCCGGGTTCGCTTTAACAAAGTCCTGCAGCGCACTCACCAACCTTTCAATGGATTGCATTCGTTTAAGAAAACAATACTCTGACCGGTGCGTCAATTCTCGCTCAACAAATACATATGTACAGCTTACCCCGTACAGCTAACCTGAGTGATGAATGTTAAACAAATTACTCGAGCCATTTCGTGACGCTCGTTAAACACATGCATTACTATGTTTACCTTCCAGGGCACAATGCTCGGCATGGTAAACCTATCCCGTTTCGCATGTCATACACAACTATAAAAACCTTTATCCAGGGCATTTACCATGCTAGATCATGGAAACGCACATGGGCTTAATAATTTAGATAACAGCAGCCTTTTGCCAAAGTAAGAAACAGAATTTTTTGTTTTTGGCGTTGTGTTTTTAAATTGAATTATACATAGATCACTCGATGACAAGTAATTATATCAATCTCTGAGTGAGATAATTTATACAAATATTTAACCACTTATCAATGTTTTTTCTTCGGTTATTTTCAAGAAAAGGTTTTAGCTAAATGACTGCAGTAATTTGCTTTTACAAATTATAAAATTGTTCTGACGTTTTACCATTTCTTTGTATTGTAAATATGCATTTAGATGTCATGTTTGACCAATAATCAGAGTTTCTCATGGAGCTTTGGAAATAAAATAATTTTCAATTGAAAAATTATTGTCAATGACCCTTAGTTGCATTTAAAAAGAAATACAGACCTTGATATATGAAAGAAGGTAAAACTTCAATCAATGGCTGCCTAAATGCATATAAATATATTTAATAAATACAAACTTGACCTTTATTAATTTTTTTTCATATTAAACTTTTGGCCAGAAAAGACACACTATTTGGCAAATTATTATAGTTACTTATTGAGATATGAAAGAAAGTAGGAATTCCGTCAATGGCGTCCCTAATTTGCATATTTTGAAACTAAAATATGAAGGATGAGAAATGAATAAGATATTGATATTCATATTCATTGTTAAGATGGAGTGATTTAAATAAGTGACCATTTAAACCTGTATTCAGACGCATCATTTCACCTATTTTCATGGTTGGTTCTTGAGAAAATGTAGAAAGATTTCTCGTAAATGACAGCCCTGATTTGATTTAAATTTTAATTATCTTATTGTATAGCATATATAAAATCTAAAATACAAACTAATCCGCCGCCCATATATGTCATGAATTTGTGACCAAAAAGAACTATATCTAGGCTAAATGTATGTTATATGCATATACTATGTGTATATTTGACATTTCTATATTATGTGATATTCATGTTATGATTATATTCTTAAGATTAAGTTAATTATTTAGGATAGAAAAACAAACCAAAGGAACACACCCGTGTTGCTTATATTGCATATTTAAAATTACAGGGGTGATATTGGTTCTCATGGCTATACAACTCATGTGATCAAACTCGAATGAACCCTCAGTTTAGTGTGGGAAGATCCCTTCATAATGGGTTCTTCAAAGCATCCTTTCATACTTGTGGTTATACCAGCTTGTTAATTGGTTAAATACACAACCAAAATTCTTTATTGACAATAATATTTTCCTAGATACAGAAAATTGTATTTATGCGTTGCGACATTTTTTAAATCAATTCAGGTTTATACAGGAAAGGAAGATCATTGGATAACGATTTTTATAACATTCGTAGTAAATAGGGTACTTAACTTTGAGCATTCATTATTAAACTGACAAATCTCAGTATTTCAGGAAATATGATTTAATAAAACCAATGCATTTGTATATGAAAGCAGGTTTTTAATAGAGTTAATGCACATCAAAGGATATATTGAATCTCACGACTAATGTTCGATTCATTGTCGATTAAGTACCTGTGTGTTCTTGAAGAGCGTGACGCATTTCAATTACGAATTTTGTATTAGTATGTTTGCAGATATGCGTATATTACTTTCACCGTTCATACACTAACACTGATAACACTTATAGTTTCAGTGTTCGGTGCACCAAAAGTGGGCAAGAAAACTTTGGCCGGTCTTGTGAATGAATGGAGCCATAAACTACATGAACAAGAAAAGAAGAGTGGCATCTTCTCCTTTTTACAAAAGAAGAATCCTGACATATCAGCCATCCCTCATTATGGAATTACAGTTGACAAGTATACTTAATTGTTTGTTGTACAGTAAACCATTATCCCGTTGTGTTGATTATGTTTAGTTTATTCAGTTATCCTTAAGCTATTGTCATGCGCTAATCTCCTGGAAAATACTACCTGGAAGGACCAATTTCTATTTTGTTAATGCTTTTACGGTACGCTTCCTCATGCAGCAACTTTTATAACAGTAAAGAATTTTCAAAATTTCAATTTTTCAGGTCGACCCTCCCGACGAAATCATTTTATCCAGTGTTTCTGTTCGACTTGAATGAGCTACAGACTTTTGTCCATATTATTTGTGTCCATAAGCAACTTGAGAAAAGCAGGTGCATTTCGAAGAATCAGCCCATATACTTCCTGTCGAATAAATGTGACAATGAACGCAAAGAGTGTTCTATTGATCAAAAACATCTGTTTCAACATCTAGGTAAGTAATTGGCAGCGTTGGTACGTTATAGATTTGGATTATATAACAATCATCATATTCTAATGTAATAACATATTAATGTTTATCTTTCTTAAACAGCAATATTGGCAAGTCTGCTGAATTCACTATATTTTATTTTTTGTTGTTGCTGTTACGTTGTAGTGGATATCGGTGGACAGAATGTCAGAATAAACGAGATTTCAACAAAGGAAAATATCAATATTGACACTTTCCTTTGGCAACTCCATGAAGGCAAGTTGACAATCTATTATTTTAAGCAGAATGTTGAACACAAAAAAAATGAAAAGAAGGTAGAAGCAGAAATATTTAAGTTCGGCATTAATTGAGCAAAAAAAGCAATATGTCAGTGCAGTTATCTTCCATTGTAACCTAGATCTTAATCTTAAGTCAATCTTGTTTTTGACATATATCACCTTCTGTATCCATAGCCGCTGTCATTAACCGAATTCCGAAATACTCTGAGCGTTTAGTTTCCTTCATTGTATAATAATGAAACATGTAACGGTCTCTGTAAATTTATAAAGTATCCATAAATTATTAATTGATACATACTTTATTCAGAATGACTATTGAAAAATAATTTTTTTTTAGATATCCAAGGACAACGTGAAAAGAAAGACTGTTCGAAATGAAAGAATCGTGCCTGTATAGGAGTACATTACCGTGATATATATATATATATATATATATATATATATATATATATATATATATATATATATATATAACCGAGTTGAATGGTTAGTTTTTCGTTAGCATATGGTACCAAAAGCCAATTATCAATTATTCACATAACATATACTTTGTACACTGATTCAATGAACTAGATAAATCGATATCCTTGTGACAATATTTTTTTTATGTGAAACTATGTCTGATGAAGGATTTCAAACCTGAGTAATAAAAATTAGTATGGAAATTCGAGACTATGTGTTTTTTGTGAATGAATGTCTAAATATGAATCCTACTATAGTTTGAGGTTTTAGGCGTGTTCCTCAAAAAGCGTTCTTTCGAACGAAAATCAGCTGATACCCCTCACCTTGCCAGTTAACACTCACATAAGATTCCCGCATGGACGCTGTCCTCGGAGTTCTTTAGTTTTGCTACTCCGTGCTTACAGCCTGACCAGTAAATCCAATCAATTATTCCAAAGGACAACTAGCTGGGGCTGGGGCTGTCGCAAACGGGATGATTAGGGTCAAAGTGGAGAGACTAAAAAAGAGCACGACGGTTTTAGCTGCCAAATAAGTATCCTTTTTTAAATTATATTCACATAAAAATTTACAAATTTAATATACATTATAAGACAAGAATACCATATAAAATACATGACACGTAATACGAGACGCACAAAAGCTAACAAAGATGGTGGATTTTTAAATCAACCAGTATATATGTGATCAGCATTACAATTTTATTTCCTGTATTCACTCAAAAGATTTTGTCAGTAGATTCCATAACTGTTCATGTACCACACGTTTACCCTTAAATATTGCCACTTGTCCTTCAATCGAACGGTACATCTTAATATTATTGATATCACTATCAAAAGTATATGAATGTTTCTTACATTTTGCCTGATTTATGAAGTACTTGAAAATCAGTATAATTTTATCCAATAGATTCTCTGGAGTTACATTCAGAATTACTACAGATTTTGATATTATTGCTGGAAGGTTCAGATTAAGCAGCAATTCTGAAATTTTAGATCATAGGTGCTTCACAATATAACATTTATAAAAAAAACATTCGGAAAAAACATCGCTGTCACCGTTTATTGCTTCTTACCCATCTTAGAAAAAATTGTTTTCGGTTCTACACATTTTTTTCTATCAATTCCTGATAAACTAATTTTACTGCTTCATTATCTTTTTTTAATTTATCAATTTATGTTTCTGTAACTTCTTGATTATTTTTTTTTTTTTGCCTTTTCCTAAAAAAAGGAATTGCATGTATTAAACTATTATATGTCATAACATTATATTTTTTATTACTAAGTTCTTGGCGAGAACAAAAAATATATGACCTATTTACTTTCTTTGTTAGTTGATAAATGAATCTAATACCTGCTTCAAACCAATTTTTAATAAAAAAGAATATGGCAATTATTTATTTTAATGTGAGAGTTAAGTCATAACGACGGATTCAAATACTCGTTTATGAATTCTAAACCACTCTTAAAAGATTCATCACAAAACAAAGTAGTATATTTTGATAAATTAGTTTGTTCCATATCATCTGCTCTCATGTTACATTTAAGAATATATTGTATATTTAGTCATGTTATTTAAATCCCATTTAACTAGTTGTTTTGCAACCATGATTAATATCAGAGATTAATAGTCTACTAATCCATGCTATTTTGTTCCCTGTAATTTTGAATAAACATCAACCATATATCAAAACCTCCTTTCTCCTTAGATGATATTAAGGTAACTATTATCTTACCATTTAAAATGAAATTTAAGAGACTTTTTCAATCCTCTTTTAAAATTGATTGTCTTGTGGTTTTTGCAAAAAAAAAGAGAACTGGTATTGTAATTGTGAAATCAGGTCAGCCTTGATAACTGTAATTTTACCCAATTGTGTCACCTCTCTTTTAATCCACATGACCATATTTTTATCATTTTATCCGATACCGGCCTGAAGTTCAGATCGGTTAAGTTTTGAAGCGTACTATCAATCTCAATACCTACAGATACCTATAGGACTGTAATAGGCCCCATTGTCCAGAAAAACCCTAGGTTAATCATTTCTTCTTTATTGTATTTTTGGTTACTTGCTGGCATGACGGCAGTTTTTTTCTTTGTTAACATTCAATCCGCTGACCTTTTGAAATCTTTTGATTTGATCTATGGTTTCCTCTATTACAACTTTATTTTAATAGTTTTAATAGCTTAATATTTTGCTAAATACACTAATGAAATTTCTTGCACTTGCTAAGTGTTTGTGTGGGAATTACAACATGAAGTGGTGCACTGTATGAATCATGAATAACTGGCAGTATTCCATGAAGTATATACAAATATCTGTCCGAAAGGAGCATGCCAGTATTCCAAATACTATACATTCAGGTATCTATCGTGGGCTTAAAATTTCGTGTTGCGGTTGTACAAAATAGCATATCGTGGGGTATGTTTGAATTCTAGGTAAGAGAATGGTAATGTTAGTAAAGCATGTTTTATAAAAATCAACATATAAGAAATAAAGATCTAAAAGTTTTTCACACGGTGTGTATGCACCGCAGTCCAAAGGTCAGTATTGAACAAATAAGCCTAACCCAACCCGAGCCTACCAAGGTAATTAATCAGCGTACCCGGCCTGGTGCCCTGCTATTTATCGGATCCACATTATCACAATGATCAAAACACAATCAGAAAAATCTAACGGAATCGTTCAAAAGGTATTTAAAAATGTTAAAATGTAACATCCAGTACTAGTGTTCCTATGTAGCGCCGGAAATGGTGGAAGGTGCCATCAGACCACACGTTCGTTTAGCATTCAACGTACAAACAGTTTGGAGATTTTGAAAATTAAATATTGACTTAGTGAGCCGACTAGTTCTCTGCATCTTGTGATGTAAAGCCGTCTTATTAATGGCTCGGTGTTATGAACGCAAGTATAGTCGGCAATATTAAGAAGCAGTTTCTTTATATTCATCTCCCTGGGTAATGCATATTGGTTTTTATTACCCTTGTCTTTTAAGCCAACGAAAAGCCATGCCTTCGTACCTGTGGTTACGAACACAGATAAATCTTAACCGTTCATGTCCTGTCACAACTATGTCAACCCCGAAATTTTGAGAAAATGAAGCGTGGGGATACGTTTTCAGTTTCAAGTAAAGTTTTTTAATTTGTATTTTTGTTTACGTCACTCGCCATTTAAATGTTTGAGCAATATTCTATGAAAAAATAACAAATGAACAACTGAATATTTTTCGATGTCATTATTTCTTTAAAATTTATTCCACTGGTTTCAAACTTGTCACCTCCAAAAATGTTATTTTTATGTTCTGAACACATTGAATATTCTGGTATGAATTGAATCTCATCTTCTTTTATGTTATATCAATGATTTTAACAAATCATCAAGAAACCAAAACAAGTCCTATTTATGCACACAACACAGAGTCATGTTGTTCTGAACACATTGAATATTCTGGTATGAATTGAATCTCATCTTCTTTTATGTTATATCAATGATTTTAACAAATCATCAAGAAACCAAAACAAGTCCTATTAATGCACACAACACAGAGTCCTGTTCAATTCAGTTACACAACATTACGTGCTTTCAACACTGAAGCTGGTCCACTGGTCACATGACCGTCTCGTCCGTGACTGACCATCCACTGGACCGTCAGACTACTAGAAGGTTCTATATACGTGGGTTGATGACCTGGTCGATCGAGATTTTTCCATGGTGCCCTCAGCATACTCAAATATATCCCAGCCTCCATCAAACTTCCTGACAACGCCTTTACGACCAGATTTCTGGCCTGCCAGAGTGTTTTACATCGAGGTCTGAGGAAAGCATTATCAGGCCCCATGAGGATGCAAATATTTTCGTCATTTTTTAAAACTCCTCATGGCCTGCAGGTACTCTGTCGATTAACATAAACCAGACTAATCGTTAGCATTTATTGTGTACTTTCTTACAGCATCAAACATGAGCGAGACAATTTCCGTTTTAACTCATATTATTGGTAAACCCCCTCGGTATATTTGTTTAATTTTTGACCGCATGAACACAATCATGGCTCTCACAGGTTACAGGACGCAGGCAACTTGTATGCGATACAGGAAATGACTCGTTACCATGGAGACGGGGTTTCAGTTTTGGTTGTGAGTTCAAATGTATTCTCTTGTGTTTAATAATCATCCGTAGCATAATATTAGGATTTTGGATGGTTTTACCACAATATGAATGAAACATGATGGAAACTACTGCAATGCATTTCTCGATACTGCTTACATCACGAATTGCCATCCCAATTATCATTGCCTACTGAGTCGGGTTGTCACGGCCAGCCTACCGCCTCACAATATAAAGATCTGTCCTCAGTGCATGAATATTAAATGGACACTGCTCCTGAAACATGAGTATGGGAAAATAATGCTTGTAATTATATAAGTGCGTTGTCTCTAAAATTTACATCAAACAGTGCTGTTACAGGAAACTGTCTAGACTAGCTCTGACGAGTCTGATACGAAACAATTCTCACAGAGTCACGACTGAATTGAAACAGACATCAAATAAAACACCTATGTTCTCTAAACCTTCGTTCCCACACTAACATCGATACATGATACGGTATATTAATATACATCAATTTAGAGAACCAATCATCTGGTTAAAACATGCTTACTTCAAAGTGCAACACCACAATAAATAATAGAAACGTTACAGTTCTCTTGTGACACTCAAAGACACCGTGATTTTTGTATACGTGATCTTGGTGACATTTTAAAATTTGCATTTGCATTCTTCAACAGCAGCTGAATACATAAAGGTGTTTTTGTTCCGGGACACATTTTACATATACACAGGGAACCTTATGTTCTAGGGAAGTCGGCTTGTGTTCACGTTTTCCAATGCTAGCTAGCAGCTAATTCTTATTTACATAGCTGTATTTTGTCAAACACCTGGTGGCAGCTGCAGCTGATTAAGGTGTTTCTGTGTTTTTTTACTTCGTTTTAGTACTTTTATCAAGTTGGAGGTCAAATTTTAAAAAATAAATAATGGCATATACGTTAAATTTTAAACGATAAAAATGTAGCGTTTTGCACATAATGTCCTTTATGACGCAATTTTGAATTTGTAAAAAATAAAATTTAACATACGAGGCTTGATACAGATAAGATAATTTATTGTAGAACTATATACGTCCATACACGCGCATTGAAATTGTAATATTTGATTGAAACAATGTATATCATGTATGAGTCAATATACATGCACATAATGTACATACATATATATACCCATAGATGTTGATACACATGTATTACAAATTTTTACATAAAACTATAGATACACATACACAAAGATTGTTACGGAACCTTATATCAACAGATCACGTATGCGTGGCGAACATAAACTTTTTCATGGAGATAAAAAAAAACATTCTGTAACACTAGGCAGCGTGAAATGTCTAGGGGAATGAATAAAGAAGTCAGTGGTTTTTTGTTAACAAATAACTATAATTTATTCTTAAAACAACAATAACATTAAAATACACTAAATCAATATAATTACACAGTACAACAACAGTATAACAGCAAATCAATATAATCACACAGCATAATAAACAAAGTGCATAGTACCTGGATACCACCACTGTCATAGCCACAAGTCCTTTAAATGTATAAACCCGGATGAACAGTTCACCCAAATCTTCTCGAAGAATAACAGTCCAATGTAATCACAAAATCAATCTACTGTTGTCCAAAGTGAAATCCTGGCAGTGATCCGAAAGGCAAATTGAAGACTATAAAATCCGTCACAAATTAAGAAGAAAATCTATAATTGCCGGAATTATCGGAAAAGGTCCACAAGTGATTTACACGCTTTGGTGTCCGCTGGAATATTTCTCTCCTCTCCTCCTGGCTCTAAAACACAGCCACTTATTTATAACTTTCACCTCAAGCCGAGAACTTTCCATTTCTCGAAAAATCCAAAGAACCTAACATGATACACAGTACACACGCGTTACAGGAAACATCAAGAAACAACATTGCTGTGCCTCTACATACCAAGGTCCATAGTGGGCCGGCCCGGCTCGGCCAGGCGAGAAAACCCCACACTAGCATGACCGCTGTTCACACGTCAGACCCCACGCGTTGGCCGGGCTATACCGTCATGGCAACGGATAATGCTAGCGCTGCACATACACATTTAATAAAAGAGACATCTGTAACAACATATGCATATACATACATACCCGTATATACATACATACATTTATATATACATACAATACCATTAATAAAATAGCAACAAGAAATTTATATACACGAATTCACATATGCATGCACATATACACATGCATATATATGTATATCCACATACACATACATACAAATATACAAATATATATATATATATATATATATATATATATATATATATATATACAAACACTTAACCGAGTCAATGGCTATCTTGTCTATGTGCCGCAAAAAAATTCATATATACACCATGTTACACTACAAGACTCCTACACTTCTTTGATTTACAGAAATATGCACCCACAGTTTTTAAGCACCAAATGTAATGGTGTGAAAGTTGTGCGCATGGGATTTCAAAAACATACATCTGAAGTGTTTCCAAACACCACCCAAAGGGTTTCAAAACACCATCCAAAGGGTTTCTTAACCTATATCTTAACGGTTTCCAAACCTATATCTGAAGGGTGTCTAAACACCACCCAAAGGGCTTCCAAACATAGATCTAAAGGGTTTTTCAAACATCACCCAAAGGGTTTTCAAACCTAGAACTGCAGGGTTTCCAAACCTATATAACCTTGTTAATATCAGGAAAACGTGTCAAAGACATAGAGAGTAGTTTAAGCTATGAACTAGAAAATGTACAGAAATGGATCATCTTGGTTAAACAGAAGCTATACTCTTTGGTACCAAATGCAAAGTTGCAGGACAGCATTTTTTTGTGACATGTAATGGTCATTTGATAAGCATTAAATCTTCAGTAAAATATCTGGGTCAGACAATAGAACAGACATTATCAGGAAATAAAACTGCAACTGATGTTATTTCAAAAAACGACAATAGATTAAAAGTCATGTATAGATATGGAGGAATGTTAAATGAAAAAAAAAAATCTAGACAAATTCTATGTTCCGCACTATTACAATGTCACTTTGATTACGCATGTAGTAATTGGTATTCTGCTTTAACAAAAACCTTAAAAGGAAAGCTACAAATTTGTCAAAGTAAACTAGTCAGATTTATAATGAATCGTGACCACATTACACATTGGCTTCAACAGTTAAAAAGAATGAGATGGCTAAATGTAGGAAACAAAATAGCTCAATTGAAATTGAATCATATGTATAAGATTGTGCATAATGAAGCTCCAGTTTACTTGCAACAGCAATGTAATGATGTGAAAGAGTCTATTCTCAGTTCACAAGAAAAAGTCAATACGCCTACACGTTACCGAGAGTAGGTTCAGTTGGTACTAGAACATTTCTATAACCTGGGATGAAATTATGGAATGATTTACCAATGAATATTCAGTCTAGTAACTCATACAGTAGTTTTAGAAATTTGGTAAAATTACATCTTATAGAGAGTACACCGAAATATGAAGAGAATGATTACATTTATTATTAAATACAGAATATAGAGTTCTTAATATTTATGATTTTGTAGATGTATGGAATCTCTTAAAATAATGCACTCATTACCTATAGTGTTGTAAATAATAATTTGTGATGAGACCAAATCTAGTATAGTATGTAAAATTGTATATGGACTGCCACCTATGCATATGTGATCACTTAATCTATAGTCGTATATTGGGATTAATATACTGCCACCTCTGTCTGTGATTGCACAAAGTTTTGTCATATACTAGTATTGTGGTAAATGCACTACAAGTTCTATCTATGATTACATCATTTCTAGTCATATATCCTGTTGAAAGTACATTCAACAAAATCTGTGAAAACGAATACTTTTCAGTCATATGCTTTGTAAATGGACTGTGAGATTAATCTGTGATATAATGATTTCTAGTCATATATTTTGTTAATAGTCTGTCAACTTTATCTGGGATAACAACATTTTTTTAAACATATTCTATGACATGGATGGTCAGCTGTTTATGTGATAACACATCTTCTATTCATATATTATGATCAATGGATTTTGCGAGTGTTATATGTGATGATAATATTTCTAGTAATAGTTGTATACATAAATAATATAAATTTTATCAGTCCTATCTGAAAATAAATACAGTTTTCTAGACATGTATATGCTGTATAGACCTATTGATTCCATTTCATTTTGCAAAATCATAAGTTAAGTTGTATATACAAAATATTTGCCATATTAAGTAAAACTACTGTCTGGTAATTCTTTAAACGTATTTTGTTAATTTTAACTATGAAAAACATAATCATATATCCTGTGATTTATATTTCTGTAATGGTACATAGACTCTGCCTGCTCTATCTTGAATTTCAGGACCACTATGGAAATAAGTTTTAAAATCTTTTAAGTGCTATCCTAAGTGTATGTCAGGATATCATGTTTTATTGTATATGCATGTAACTGATTGCCAGAATAAAATCAATCAATCAAAACATCTGAAGGGTTTCTAAACACCACCATAATGGTTTCCAAACCTACATCTGAAGTGTTTCAAAACACTACCTAAAGGGTTTCCAAACCTAGATCTGAAGTGTTTCAAAACACTACCTAAAGGGTTTCCAAACCTAGATCTGAAGTGTTTCAAAACACTACCTAAAGGGTTTCCAAACCTAGATCTGAAATGTTTCCAAGCACCAAAGTGGAGCCAGCTGCGTTGCCACCACTGTCGGTGTTTGGCTACATTTATTTTTAACAGGTTTACATGAAAACTTGTTTCGGGTATCCGATTGTGTAAATACGTATGTGTGCATTCGCATGTGTGTAACAAGCCAATAAGCAAATAAAACAATTCAGTCCGGTTTTCGAATCACTTCAGCTTAGATTCAGTTTCGAGCACCTACATCGTGATACGGTCGTAAGCTATATATTTTTTTAACATCAAAACGTCATCAAAAGTGTCAAGGGTATGATTTAATGTAAGTATAAATGCACAATTAGAATAGGAGAAAGGTGTTTTCCAATAAAGCTTTTATTTCTTTCATCAAACTACTGAACGCTGGGTCACGGCACGAAAATTATTAGAACTAATAAATATTTTTACAAAATGAACAAAGTGATTGTAATATAAATATTCCTCTTGGAATGTATGAAACCATGCATGCAAATGAACATTTCCATTTTACAATAATCTAAACATGTTGAAACAGCCAAATTAGGCATACAGTGCACCGTACAATAAATGGAAATTGCGATCTGAATCTATTTAATTATGCAAAAGGGAAAAATGTTAATGAGCCCTAACTGTATTTTGCTTGTATATAACTGTATAATTATCCAATTTATAAATATCTGAATGTTTGTTTGCATTTGTCAATATTTATGATACATGAGCGTTTGTAAAAGTACTTTAAAACTTCTTTTCAATATGATCCAGATAAAATATTATATTTTATGTATTTAAAGAATTCCAGAATCCTCTGTCTTGTGAGCTACCATGGAAAACTAATAAACCAGCTTATTAGATGAATGGTTCAGGTACTATATTCATTCCCGAAAATATGTATATTAATGAGTTCCATTTTACTCTGTATGTTTGTTCGGGGATATAATCACAATGTTCACCACAGGTCAGCCTCATGATTCTAGAATGGCCTTTTAAATAATTTCAACGTGCTATGTACATAACATAGTTTTACAGTTTTACACCCGTCTCCACTGTGGAGAGCAGCACTGTCTCATCCGTACTCTATTATAAAGGTATTCAAGTACCTGGCCCACTTGCTAGTCAGACAGGATAGCAGAATCTAGTAATTAAATACTATGTCACAGATGTGGTAAGTTTTTAGCGACAAAATATTCCATGTTCTCACTGAATGTACTTTTCTCACAGATTACAGGAATGCTGTCTTGGATAAGCTGAATATGTTGTGCCCGGATACAAATATCCGTCAGCTACGTGCTCTAATTCTAGAACATTTGTTTATTTTGGTTTGGTGGAGATCATGCTGATTTAATTGCTAATGAAAACGAACACTTTCAGATACTACTGTGTTGGGCATGTTATTAATTTGATACAACACAGGGACTCGTTTGTAATTGTCATCCTTGCGTTTGTGAGATAACAACTGGCTCAGTTGATTGTGAATTAACAAAGCGCGGACGCATGGGTTTTCTAATATTATAATGCACTGTATCTGTTGATTGCATACATTCCGCTGTCTTGCTGATGTTAGTATTACTATTTTATTATTATCATTATTATTATTGTTGTGTGGCTTTTGGTAATATTAATAATAATAATAATAATGTGATGATAATAATATTATTATTACTATTTTTGAAAAGTGTCATAAATACTTTAACCAACTATATTATCTTGTATGTTTTTGCTTGTGTAATCTTCATTTTTGGAGGGAAAAAAAGCCAAACAAACAAACATTATAATTGCATTTGAAAATTTAAACTTTATCTCATTTAGACAAAAAATTCACCTGCTTGAAAATTCAAGATAAAACAAATTCAAAAGATTTCAAAAATGGCTTAAAGTGCCTTCTATAATGGCTTTATTATCATTTATGTGATTAATAGTATTATAACTTACAGCTGAAAATCTAAAATACATCAAATACATTGAAATATATTTTCATTTACAAAGGCATCCTAGCTCAAATTTTAGGGGATAACTTATTCCTTATAACCCTAACATTTGAATAATGACTTTAAGCACCAGCTTCCAGGGCATTAATATATAATCTGTAAAAATTATAAATGTTACAATTTTAAAGCTGGAAATTTAAAATACATATTGCAGAACACGCGTGTATTTCCACACGCAAAATCTAATTAAACCCAATGTTGCGTGTAGCACAAAACATCCCCGAGTTCCACTCACACAACGAAGATGTTAAATGAAAAACTGACTCACAAATATAGTACAAAATATATATAATTATTTAAACAAACATTATTTACAATATATACAATACATGAACACAAAGTCTCTAACACATAATAACTAAATCTTGGTGCGGTACAAAATGAAGAAATACTTATCTGCTGTAAATCAAAGTCACTGGTGCTGGTTCGACGAAATAAAAATGACTCCCGGGTTGCTCTGAGGAGTCATAACGAAAGTTCAGTTCATAATCCGTGCACAGCCATAATAAAGTCCAAAACGTCCAAAATGTCTCCGCCTTATCACAAGGAGACTACACATCATCAGGCCTGGATATCCCTGGATATCAGTTCTTGTTTGCAACCCAATTCAAAATCACTTAATGAAGGGCATTTATAGTATCTGTGGACCTTAACGCAATATCGATCGATCCACTTTTAAATTCCAGTTCAGGTTGTTTAACCGCTGTTAATGAATGAACGAAAACGTTCTCTATGTCCGTTTATTTGTTGCTGCCGGAGTTCAATAGATGACTGTAAGCGACACGGGTCGACGCGTCAGTGTTGTTCCTGGGTCAATGGTTCTAAGGTCCTTCCGTGAGTGCCCTGCCATCGCGTACGGACATACATCACACTATCCTCCTAAAAAAGAAAATTTTATGATATTTTCATGAGTAAAATTTTATAATATCTGAAATATATACCTTTGGGTGATATTATATATATGAGAAATATAATTATGTTAACATGAGGATATAAACTTTTATAATCTACAATATCATTTATAATTGACATCAATAGCCATCATTTCTTTTCTTGCAAACATATGCAAATAATCTATCCAATTCATTTTAACTTCACTGTGATAATACACACACTAATAACTCACACAACCATCGAACATTACTACGACTTGTGCAAAATAATATCCCTGTGACTAATGCACAATTCATCCTACTAGTTTATAATGCATAATAGCTACTGCATCTCAATGTAACATCTTCATCCATACACGTCTCCAACAATACAATTCATATACAAATTTATCAATAACATCTAGATAATGCGTCAGCGATGACATTATCCTTTCCTCTTATGTGTTTCACATTGATGTCATACTCTTGTAAGAGTAGACTCCAATTTAATAACCTCCTGTTCTTGTTCTTCATTCTACTCAAGAACACTAAAGGGTTATGATCAGTATAAATCACTAATGGATGAGAAACTGATCTCACATAGATTTCAAAATATTGCAGTGCTAAGATAAGCGCTAATAATTCTTTTTCAATGGTGGAATAATTTCTCTGGTAATCTTTAAATTTCTTTGAGAAATAACAGACAGGATGATCAATCCCCTTGTTCATCTTCTTGAATCAATATAGCACCAGCTGCTTGTTCGCTAGCATCAACACATAACTTAAAATCTTTGTCAAAATCAGGTGCTTTCAAGATAGGTGTATTGATCATCATCGACTTCAATTTCTCGAATGCTGCTTCGCAGTCATCAGTCCAAATATATATCTCCTTTTTCTTTAACAAATTTGTGAGAGGGGTCTCAGCAAAGTTTTTACAAAACCTTCTATAATACCCAGTCATGCCTAGAAATCTTTGTAAACTCCTTTTTGATGTAGGTCTCTTGAAATTGATAATGGCCTCAATTTTGGCTTGAATAGGTTCTACATCACCTTGTCCTATGACATGACCTAAATAAATGACCTTGGCCTTCCCAAAATCGTTTTTTGCCAAATTAACTGTAAGATTAGCTTCAGCCAGTCTTTGAAACAGTTTCTCAAGTCTATACAAGTGTTCAGACCACGTATCACTATATACAACCAAGTCATCAATGTAACCTTCAACACCTTCAACATGGTTTATACAAATATTAATCAAACGTTGGAATGAAGCTCCACTATTCTTCATTCCGAACGGCATTACATTATATTCATATAATCCGTCAGGAATAACAAAAGCAGAGATCTTTCTCGCTCTTTCAGTTAGAGGAACACCCCAATATCCTTTTAGTAAGTTACATTTTGTTACATATTTAGCTTTACCAATCCTATCTATACAATCATCAACTCTTGGTATGGGATACGTATCTGTTTTAGTTACAGCATTCACTTTTCTGAAATCAGTACAAAATCTATAACTTTTATCTGGTTTTGGAACTAATATACATGGAGAACTCCATTCACTTTGGCTCTCTCTGATGATGTCATTTTGTAACATGTAATCTATTTCTTTTCTTAAGTTGGCAAGAGTTTCGGGATTAACCCTGTATGGATGTTGTTTTATTGGTTTTGCATCACCGACATCCACATCATGATATATAACATTTGTTCTACTAGGTACATCTGGAAATTTTGTTTATATTTTCTCAACAATTTTGACAAATCTTGAGATTTTTCAGACGACAGATGTTCTAGTTTCACATCTAAGTTTGCCAATATCTCTGAATTACCTAATTTTGGTTTTTCATTCTTGTCTTCACTTGTTTCAAAATCTTTGAAAATATCAGTAGTTTCTGATATTTCATTATCATCAGATGTTATACAAACAGGTTTCACTAATGTATCGTTCCTCTCAAAATATGGTTTGAGCATATTCACATGACATAATTGAGTTCCCTTACGTCTATCTGGAGTTTTGATGATGTAATTGACATTGTTAATCTTTCTATAAATCTCATAGGGTCCATGATATCTTGATTGTAATGGACCTTCTTTACTGGGTAACAATGCAAGTACCTTATCTCCTACATTCAATTCCTGATGTCTTGCTTTCTTATCATACCATGTTTTCATCTTGGTTTGAGCTTTAGCCAAAATCTGTCTTGCTAATTCACATGTATCATTCAACCGTTCTTTGAATGTGACCACATAATCTAAAACGGTTTTCCGTCTGTTTTGTTCACTAAGCCATTGATCTTTGATTACATTCAATGGGCCTCTAATAGTGTGGCCAAACATGAGTTCTAACGGAGTAAATCCGAGTGACTCCTGGACTGAATCCCTAACCGCAAATAACAATAGCGGGACCCCTTCGTCCCAATCCCTCTTGTTATGAAAACAATGTCTTCAACATGGTTTTCAGAGTAGAATGAAATCTCTCTAAAGCACCCTGGGATTGCGGATGATATGCACTTGACAAGATCTGATTAACACCTAATTCATTTGTCAACTGTTTTAATAATCCAGATGTAAAATTTGACCCTTGATCTGATTGAATTTCTTTAGGCATACCAAACATTGTAAAGAATTTTATCAAAGCTTTAGTGATAGTTTTGGTTTTGATATTTCTCAAAGGAATGGCCTCTGGAAATCTTGTTGCAGTACACATGATGGTCAACAAATATTGATTTCCATTTTTAGTTTTTGACATTGGACCAACACAGTCTATAATAATTTTAGACATGGCTTCTTCCATGACTGGAATTGGTTGTAATGGAGCTTTTGGTGAATCATTATTGTATTTTCCTACCATTTGACAAGTATGACAAGTTTTACAAAACCTAGCTATATCTTGATTCATTCTTGGCCAAAAGAAATGCCTTAGTATCCTTTCTTTAGTCTTGTTTACACTAAAATGTCCTGACAAAGGTGATTCATGGGCTATCTTCATTATTTCTGATCTATACACTTCAGGAATCACAATCTGATTTACTGTAGCCCAGTCCTCTGTTGAGGGAATATCTTTTAGGTTTCCATTTTCTCATCAAAATATCATTTAGTATGAAATAACCTGATGATACCTTGTCTAACTCTTCACTCGGTAATACCAAATCATATAAATGTGCAAGACCTGTATCATTCTTTTGTTCTTTCAAAAGATTATCCCTATTCCCTAAAGGAAAAGTCCCATCCGATATTTTCTCAGCTCTTTTCTCATATTGAGAACGAGAAAGCGCTGGTTGGTCATTATCATGGTTAGTGACATTCATGAATGTTTGTGATAAATCTATCACATCATCATCTACAATATTTCTATCTGCTTTAATATCAGTAGGCGTATTATCATCATTTTTGGTCCTATGAACCATAGCCGTATTGGCTATTTCATCAGTGGAATCTACGTCCACCTTAATATCGACTTTAACAGTGGAATTCCCATCCACAGCCGTAATGGTGCTATCAATAGCCCTAGGTGCGGCCTTAACAGTGGAACCTTTGTCCACGGCCGTATAATTGGCTTTACCAGTGACATCTCTCGTCACAGCCATATCATTGGCCTTAACAGTGGAACTATTGTTCACGGCCATATTATTGGTGACTCTCCCGGCCACCATATCGGCTTTTTTAGCCATCGCTCGAGTGACCGCACAGGCCGGAAATATTTCTTCATGTTCCGCCTTATCAACAATGTCAGTACTCGGCTTAGAAACCATACAAGGATAAGCCGTCACATTTCCTCCCGCCAAATCATTCCCCAATAATAAAGACACTCCCTTTACGGGTAAGCTAGGCAAAATCCCGACCTTAACAGGACCTGACGCCAACCCTGACTTTAAAATAATTTCGTGCAAAGGTACTGTAACAATAGAACCTTCAATACCCTGAGCCAATACAATTTCTCCGGTTGCCGTCTCATCAGAGAAAGGTAATTCACTTTCTAACAATAGAGACTGAGACGCTCCAGTGTCTCTTAGAATTTTGATTGGTACGGGTTCAATACTGTCCCTTTTTAAAGATACAAAACCCTCTGACACAAAAGGCTTAAATTCTTTACGAATAGCCTGAAAGTCATTATTCTTTCCCACAATGACAGGATCCTTTAAACCTACAGTCCCTGATGGAGGTTCACAAAGCAAGCCCTCGTATGTATTCACGAGTGCATTTGGTGACGTTTCCTTAAGACTTGTCTCTTTATTCTTTTTGAGACTCAGACACGTAGCCATAACATGTCCTGGTTTCTTACAATAATAGCAGATAGGTCCAGTCCTCAATCTGGGTTTTTCACTTGTCTCACCCTTTTTACCCTCAGAAAATTCTTTTCTGGGTCGAGGTGGATTCCCCTTTTTGTCACTACCATTTACATTTCTTGGTCTTTGAAAACCAACTTCTCTTGATTTGTCAAATTTACTCTTATGAGTCAAAGCAAATTCATCGGCAAATTTTGCCGCTTGTTGTAACGTAGTTACTTCCTTCTCATCTAAATATGTCTTAATATCATCTCTAATACATTTCTTAAACTCTTCAACTAATATCAGTTGTGTTAATTTCTCATAATCTGAATTCACGGTTTTTGAGTTACACCATTTCTCAAAAAGTACCTCTTTCTCATGAGCAAATTCAACATGAGTTTGAGTATGTTCTCCGTAAATTTCGAAACCTTTGTCTGTAAGCTTCAGGCACTAATTCATATGTATGAAGAATAGCATATTTGAGAGAATAATAATTTGAAGATTCTTCTACAGATAAAGAAGAATATATTTCTTGGGCTTTTCCAGTGAATACACTTTGTGCCAGAATAGGCCACAACTCTATTGGCCACCTAAGATTTTTAGCGATTTTCTCAAAGTGTAGAAAGAATTTATCTACTTCTTTTTCATTGAATGAGGGAACTAATCTGATATATCTGTTAGGGTCTAAAATTCCACCCGTCGCAGAATTTTCTTTTTTATCCTCATCAAATTTTAGTTTGTTCTAGTTCTTTTAACTCTAGTTCTTTCATTACTCTAGCCTCTTTAGCCATTTGTAGTTCTCTATTTATTTCTAATTCTTTTAATTTAACTTTATATTCATATTGACCAGAGTCAGCACCTTTTTGTGGTTCTGGAGGGTACAATCCCAAAACGGAATCCTCAAACAGATCATTATTCACAAGATGATCTACAATTCTCCTTTTTAATTCTGACTTTCTCATTGACTGTTTTCCTTCTATATTTAATTTGTTACAAGTTTCCAATAACTCAGCTTTTTTCATTTGGTCTAAGACCTGCGTAGCGGGATTAACTATAAATTTATCAATATCCATTTTGAGTTTTTTATGAGTTTGTCATATAAAAATATGAAATAACCAATATTCTACTATATGAAATACTTATTTCTAAAAATTATATGACTATACAATCTACTACAATGTTACTAATGTTTACTGTGAGTCTTTCTTACTTTAGAAATTCACATCAAAAATGAAACTATGATATTTGAATCAATACTCAAAATAGAAAAATTATTTGAAAAATGTAGAAATAACCCCAATTCATACCCCAAAAGAAAACGAGCCAAAAAGAGAAAAGCAAGCGGACGAGCCCCCATTTTATGTTGCGTGTAGCACAAAACATCCCCGAGTTCCACTCACACAACGAAGATGTTAAATGAAAAACTGACTCACAAATATAGTACAAAATATATATAATTATTTAAACAAACATTATTTACAATATATACAATACATGAACACAAAGTCTCTAACACATAATAACTAAATCTTGGTGCGGTACAAAATGAAGAAATACTTATCTGCTGTAAATCAAAGTCACTGGTGCTGGTTCGACGAAATAAAAATGACTCCGGGGTTGCTCTGAGGAGTCATAATCCGTGCACAGCCATAATAAAGTCCAAAACGTCCAAAATGTCTCCGCCTTATCACAAGGAGACTACACATCATCAGGCCTGGATATCCCTGGATATCAGTTCTTGTTTGCAACCCAATTCAAAATCACTAAATGAAGGGTATTTATAGTGTCTGTGGACCTTAACGCAATATCGATCGATCCACTTTTAAATTCCAGTTCAGGTTGTTTAACCGCTGTTAATGAATGAACGAAAACCTTCTCTTTGTCCTTTTATTTGTTGTTGCCGGAGTTCAATAGATGACTGTAAGCGACATGGGTCAACGCGTTCCTGTTGTTCCTGGGTCAATGGTTCTAAGGTCCTTCCGTGAGTGCCCTGCCATCGCGTACGGACATACATCACACCAAAAAAAGTCTGGTTCTCAGGTACTAATGTTTGAAAGATCATGTTTTATTCATAATAAGTTGCAACTTTTATTTACGAATTCCTTAATGCACTTACTTTTACTCATATGGCTTAAGATTTTAAAGCATATAGTCCGATACAGTGGACACCGGCTAAACTAAGTTATTTTTACGAAATAATAAAAAAAAACTCTTAGTTGAAATACAGTGTTAAGAGAGCAAACCCCTCTACAAAGACAGACTTGTTGATCTTGTTGGTAATACATGTATACTTTAACCAACATCATTTGAACTGCTGTTTTGGAGGCTTTGCATTCAAATTTAATAATCATATACATTCATGAAGTAAACAAGTAGATATACAATGAAAGTAGTAACATAATTATAATACCTCCATTATTTGACAAAACTTCACCTTATATAAGATAACAGATCTGAGACTTGCATGAGAATATATACCCTTCAGGTTTACTCTACATGAGATGTTATAACCGTTATAATCAAACGCGGTGAAAATGAAAGAATGAAAGATAGAAAGAGAGACAAGAGCCGGATTCAGAGGGAAAGATTACATATTATACTATATATTAAATATTATATATAGTATAGGCCTAATTTATTGTAATAATATATAAAATATATATAATATTTATTAAAGTTTATATTAATCATAAAATTGTATAATACATGTATCCCGCTTGGTGTATAGATTACATGTATTTTTATAAAGCATATTTAATATATATATATTTATATATATATATATACATATATATACTTCGTATAAATAACTAAACGATATATATATATATATATATATATATATATATATGTATGGATATATAGAGAGAAAGAAAGAGAGAGAGAAAGAGCTGGAATGAGTGAGAACGATAACATAAGCCTATAATAATTCCTAGTCTTTAAACAAATACAATGTTTATAATTGAATATGTTTTTGTGTTTAATGCGGTTAAAAACTACAATTGTCATGTACAAGATGGTAGCGCTCGGTAAAAAGTCCCTAGCGCACGGTAGTCCCACGTAAGTCAGTACACTCCTAGTTGTAAGAGCAGGGTAGCGCTCGGTAAAAAAAGTCCCTAGAGCCCGGTAGCCCCACGTGGGTCACAGCAATGTCCGGTGTGAACCCCGGTTAGCGCTCGGTAAAAAGTCCTAGCGCTCGGTAGAGCTCGGTACGCTCGGTAGCGCTCAGTAAAAGGAACGACCCTCGCTTAGCAACAATGGAACCGACAGACGACTCCAAGGTAACGCTTGAAGCTATCTGAAAAAAAGTTCTCTTCTTGACAGAATAGACCAAATAATTTATAACTTGCATATAAGAGTAGAAATGCTGGTGACCAGGATAAGCGCCATGGAAATGGTCAAAGCTGCCATACGGGAAATATGCTTAATTCATGCTGAAGTGGCCATCGTCAAGTCAGACGTGGCAAAAGTCCAAGAAGCCGGCTCCAGCAAACAGCTTGACGGAAGAATTATATTTAGAAAGAAAAAGAGAGAAGCAAGAACATCAAGCTCCTCAACCTATCGGAAATTTACAGGGAAACCAAAAACAAGCATCAGAGTGACAGAGGTTTTGAAATATGTAAACAAAGATCTTGATCAAGACCAAAGCAAAACAACAGCCGGCATCGGGTCATGTTGGTCACACTGTCAGTCGAAGAGCTCGTTGACGTGATACTAAAACATATCAACTGATACTAATCCTACTCAACTGGTAAATACAGAGTTGTTGACGATGTCTGTAAATCTACACAGGAGAAAAGAAAATCACTCATAAAAAGAAAGAGACAAACTCTGAAGAGATGGACTTGTTGCTCTTATCCTCATTACGAAACAAGCCAGACTCGTATATAAGCAGGGGAATAAATGGAAAACTATCTTACCCGAAAGTGGCTAAACTTTAAATTCAGCAAAAAAAAAAAATGATACACCGTAACCTCATGACGCCAAGAAATCCCTTATATTTACATCAGTGTGTCATTTATGAATGGACTTTTTATCATTCTAGTGACTCGGACATTTGTTTTCAATAATATATATACTTTTAATTTAAGTTTAGATTAAGATTCATATTATTCTTATGTTGGATCTTCGCCAGACAATAAGTTTCACAATACCCTAAAAAACTGTAAATATTTATATGAATCTACCTTACATATCACATCATCATTTATTATGCGGGCATTAAGCAAAATCATAAAAAAACGGGCACATCCAAGCAACTAATAGTATTAATAACTTGTATGACTTTTATACATTATGCAGTAATTCAGAGTAAATTATTAATGATAACAAGGACACTCTGCTTCAAATTCAAGAAATTCTTTGAATTTATATAATGGAAGGTGATCCGTTTAAAATACCAATACTAGGTGTCAATGTGGGTGGCATTATTAATTATGTGAGAATCAGGAAATTCTTAAATTGGTTAACAAAACACGACATGGATAGAGTTGCAAGTTTTATACAAGAAACTCATTCAGTAGAAAAGAGTGAACAGTCTTGGCAAAATCAGTGGCGAGGTACATGTTTTTTCTCGCATGGAACTAGTCAAGCCAGAGGAGCTATTATATTGATTGGTGAAAAATTTGCAATTCAAGTCAGTTAAATGTGTCTCTGACAAAGAGGGTAGATGTAATTTGTAATTTTATATGCCTTTATTCAAGAATGTCCATATTTATTAGTCAATGTTTATTGTCCAAACAGTGAGACAGAAAAAGTGCTGTGTTACCAAAAGATATGTAAAATAATTGAAAAAGAATTTAACATAGACTGTTTTACTAAAATTATTCGGGTAGGAGACTTGACATTTTGTTTCTCTACCTTGGATGCTCAAGGTTTACCCAACTTTTAAATATAAAACAATTGACTCCGTATAAACAATACTTCAAACATTTGATCTGTGTGATATGTGGCAACTACGTAACCCAAATATTAAAGGATTACACTCGGAGGAGATTAAATTCACTTCTACAACATAGATTTGACTATTTATTTACATTAGTGACTTTGCAATCCTATGTTACAAACTGTGAGATTATACCTTGTGTGGGAACAGACCATTCAGCGATACTACTTAGGTATTGTCCTTTTGAAACGCCATAGAGTGGGCCATCATACTGGATATTTAATAATGCATTAGCTAGAGACACCATTTTTAACAAAATTCAAAGAGTATATACAATCAGTTAAACATGAAGCTTTTCAGACAAATATGAATGCTAAATCTAATTCTATTGGGACTATTTGATTTATCATATAAGAAAATTTGCAAGAGCATACTCAAATGAGAAAGGCAGAGCTAGCAGAATAAAGCGGATAAGCTAAGCAAAAGAAGTGGAGCAACTAGGGAGTAATATTGGAGACTGTAATGATATTAGTATTATTGAAAATACAAAGATTGAAGCAGAAACTTGAAGAATGTTATGATCTGATAACAGAGGGCATCATTGTTAGATCCAGAGCTCAGTGGTATGAGCAGGGTGAACGCAGCTCAAAATATTTCTTAAATCTTGAAAAAAGAAATCATTAAAAAACAGTTATACATAAAATAATAGTAGAGTCTGTAGTCAATTGATCACAACAAAATAAAGTCGCATATTCATTAATAATATATGCAAAGGTTTTCAAGATTTTCATATATCACCTCCGAGGATTGTGAGAAGTTCTTGGAAGGTACTTGTGGGTTACCAGAATAAACTGAGGATGAGGCCTTGAAGTGTGAAGATAACATCACTGTCACTATACACTTGAATCTTTAAAAGAATGCCAAATAATAAAGCACTTTTTTAATGAGGTAGGTTTGGAAATGACTGCTTGAATAAATTTAGGGTATCACTCGTGAGATTTATCAGAGAACAAAAAAAATGGTTAT
Source organism: Sipunculus nudus (assembly GCA_026874595.1). Taxonomy (NCBI): domain Eukaryota; kingdom Metazoa; phylum Annelida; class Sipuncula; order Golfingiida; family Sipunculidae; genus Sipunculus; species Sipunculus nudus. Next base: position 60,735,608 of record CM049313.1, read on the forward strand.
TAAGCTTTAAGAAAAATCGGGTAAGGACAAAAGATATTTAGAATCCTGGCGACCAATAAACTTAATAAATGTTGACTGTAAGGTGTAAAGTAAAATTCTAGTTTCACGATTACAAAAGGTTTTGCAAAAATTGGTCCACTCAGATTTAGAATGCTTATGAGGCATTCAGTTCGCTTAATCAGTGATATGATTGAATATTGGGATACAGAACAGGAAGAAGCATTTCTCTTTGGAGCTGACTTTAAAGCAGCTTCTGACTCATTAGATCAGGTCTTCATGTTAAGTGATGTAAAAATCTAGACTTTGACCCAATGTTTATTTTCTGGATAAAAACTTTGCATAATAACATGAACAACTTTGTTATTAACAGTTGTTTTACAAAACCATACTTTTTGTTGACTAGGGTTACTAAACAAGGGGACCCATATCCCAATATTTGTTTAAATTAGTTTTTTAAGTGTTAGCACATCAAGTTCGTATAAATAAAAATATTCAAGGAACTAAAAATGACATGTTTTGCAGATGACATAACCTTTCTCAACAGGAACAGAGCTTCATTTGAACATTTCATTAGCACCATAAATTTGTTTTCACAATTTTCTTCCCTGCATGTCAATTATAATAAATCTGAGGCAGCCTGGATCGGTGCAAGTAAACATAGTACACTAGAACCAGTTTCATGTACATGGGTTACCTGACAAAAGAAGCAATTAAAACTCTTGGCATCTGGCACTGGAATGATAAAGATATCAGTAGGAAACTTAATTTTGATTATGTGAAAGAAAAAGTGAAAAAGAAATCTTTACTGTGTGGTCAAGCACAAATTTAACATTGTTTTGAAGGGCAGAAATTTGTAGAACATTAGCTTTATCCAAAGAAATATATGTATACAATGTGCATGCACCCCCTAAGTCATTCATAGATATTGTTATGTCAATGATGAAACATTTTGTATGGAGAGGCAAAAACCAAAGGTCAGATATAGTACACTGATAGGACCATACCACAAAGGTGGCATAAACTTTGTAGACTTAGCCAGCAGCTTGGAAACTCAAAGAATAATTTTGATTAAACGGTTGATTCTATGTAATAATGCTTATGCATGGAAAGCAGTACCAATGTTTTATCTTGAGAAAATTGGTGGAGTTACCAGAGTTTCTTCAAACTTTTAATACCATAGAATACCATCAACGATACCAGGCTTTTATAAACAATGTTTGGAAGATTGGTTACAATTTGTCTAAAAAAAACCAACCATAAACAATGAGGTAAAACTGCAACCTCTATGGAACAATAGGTGGATCAAAGTGGGCGAAAAGTCAGTGTACTGCAAACATTTGGATTTATGTGGAAAAAGGTTTGTAAATTTGTATCAAAGAAAGGAAAAATGCTAAAATGGTATGAATTGATTAAAAAATATCCAAATATTAAAACAGGAGTCTATTACATATGGAGATCCATATTAGCAGCAATATACCATGTAACTGGCTAAAATTATTGCGACACGAGGATATCGAATGTAATGATATCTACGTAATGTGTTTTGTATTAATTGTATATGTTGTATTCGATGTGATAAAAAGTGTACAATTATGTGTTAAATGTGCATTGTATGATTTTTCCGCAATAAAATTTAATTTTAAAAAATGGTTACTCGGAACTCCTTTATTCGCAGCAGGCGAAATAACTGGTCAGCAGCCTATGGGGAAAGTTGTGTAAATGTGATCAACGGGCTTAATATTTCCAGGTATATACAAAAACTATTTAATTATCTGGCCTAAAAAACAGCCTTTGATTTTCCAGATCAAATGCATGTTGAGGGGGGCAGGTGTGGATCCAGGATATAGGAGAAAAAAAGAGGTTCAGTATGGGAGGTTTTAATAAAAGGTCCCCAGGTCCGGGAAAGTTTCTAACTTACTTGAAGTTTCAGTTGTAATTGCCATGAACAATTAATTTACGGAGCCCTTACCTGATTAAGTAATATATTATTACGCATAGAGCAAAACAAATAAAAATTATCCCAAGGCAGGCTTCTCTGTGAGGCTATTAGATAAAATATTAAGCATATAAGTATATTTCCAACCGTTCTCACTAAAATTAATTGCATTATATTTAAAAATTACACAGTAATAGCCTATATCACCAATAAAAATAAATTCACAGTTGTTTTCACGTAAGGCATGTTGACTGAGAAGAAATTTCATTTAAAATGACGGAATTTACGTCAAATCACAAAGAAAGGCCACACTGACCTCCTCGCCAAAATGGTGGGGGGGCACATCCATCGCCCCCAAAGCCGAGATATATATATATATATATATATATATATATATATATATATATATATATATATTTATAAGCCGTTCAACTGGAAACAATCCAGTGTGTTATTGTGGTTTTCTGTTTATCAACATCTGCATCAGGACATTGGAACTTTCAGTGATTATTTTGGCAATAATGCGAATGGTTTTACGCTGATGCAGTTGACTCAGTTATCGAGGCACTTACCGCAACAAATTACTGGGACCAATGGCCCCACTGTGGTTATGTAGTTGTCACAAGACTAGTATCATAAGTTAATCTGAATCCGGGACTGTTATCTTGATCAGGGTCAACTCTTAAAAAACAAATCGGTAACGACACAAATGTTTTATTAATTTTATATGGGTTGTAAAAATGTAACTAATCTTGGTACTCTCCCTGGCTCAGGCGGTGGTGTTTGCAAATGTTTTGAAATGAAGGAAACCGGAGAACCCGGATGATAAAAAAGACACCGTCATTGGTTGAACCATTATAGGCGCAAATATTCGGTCAAGGTCAGCTGCACGTCACACACCAATCCTGCAGCCCCAAGTTTAAAATAAATGTTCGAATCATAACGACAATTTATTCACCTTCTTCTTGGAATGTATATTTGTAAACATATACACACGTGTGTATTTGCCAATTTATCGTATATTTGTATTATAAGTATTTACCTATTTTGAGGCTATCCAGGTTAGGTCACAGTTTCCTGAAATTTACGTCAAGGTGAATGTAAAATAACGGTCAGTATCCATGTGATAAGCGTAACGTGTAGTGTTAACGTTAAATAACAATCAACATTTCTTTTATCGAAAGATGTCTCAGAATACCGTACACTAGTTTTTTTATTATTATAATTTTCATCATCGACATCTCCCGGAACTCAAAATAAAACCGTGTACATGCATGCAATAACGACAACTAATTACATCGGCAGATTAATGGCTTTTCATTTTTGTAAATGGGCTTTCACTGTATTATTTTTTTCAGATGGACCGATGATTCAATATCAGTGAAACAATACGAGCATTTATTGGTTTCAGATATTTTCCAGGTAAATAACAAATTCATTGATTGCTAGAATATTATGCATTATTTAATTTGAAATTCACGCAGATACATATCACGGGTTGTAAACTATACATGCATTGCAGCATCTTTCAAAGTTAATTTCTCGTTAAATAAACTTTGTAGTTTCTTTATAACTACTGTTTCTGATTTTTATTTTGCAAAATATGGGTGTATAAGTGCTTAAGTCCCGTTTTTGTCAGCTCAACAATCTCACCACTGAATGATATTTTCAGCTGATTTGAGACATAACTATTAAATTCTTGAATATCATTGTTATTTTTCAAGATTTTTATCCATTGCTGTGGTATTGCCTTTTGAATGAACATTCAGTATAGATACATTTTTTGTATTCCTTGCTAGAACAGTCAGGTATTTTCTAATAGATATTTTAAAGAGCCATCGGCGTTATATAGCTGATACCGAAAAAAGTATCCCTATTTTATCTAGGAAACCAAAATAGACAGATTTCTTATCAACTTTGATGTATTGATTATTTCAAATTTGCTGCAGAATAACTACCTCCGCAGATTGTGGGTCAGCAGATGTATACTTATCCCACACGGCTAATCAATGACTTTAGAATTTAGAAATTTTTCGTGTGATACAACTTATATCAAAATTAACTGCTGACATCATATTCTAAACACTAAACACTATGGCCAAAACTGCTAACGCTTTTCATAAATTTATTAATCAGGCCCGGCGGAAGCATTTTGGGATTGAACAGCTTCTTTGGAGAGACATGCAAGCTGTGCAACCCTCCCCCCCCCCCGGACATTCTTTTAAAATTTAGGTTCAGGATTTTGCAATGATGAGCTATTAATTCCAGGCAAACTCGATAATAAACACCAATGAAAGCCCAGTTAATGCTGGTTTTCTGATTGTTATCTGAAAGTTTATATATGCAGTTTTACTGAGGAACCGGAAATAATAGGTGCAGACTACTTTATAGTTTACATATATATATATATATATACATATATATATATATATATATTTATATATATACCTATATATGTATACGTTATATGCCTTCGCCCGAAGGGCGGACATATTTACAGCAGGCATTCATTGTTTAACAATGAATTTGACAATGGAAATCGGCATGAGCTGCCCTTTGAGGTGTTACGGTATTATACTCCAACAATCATGTTTTTGTCTATAAAAAAGAGGTCACTTAAAATGAAAAACAGAAGTTCTCATTTGATTCAATGAAAAAAAGCTCGAAATATTTAGTTTGTTTTTAATGACTGGATTCCATAATATCGCAAAAAATTGTGAATGAAATCATATTATTATATTCACAAGACGGAACTTGCAAAAGTGTCCAAATGAGACACTGTAAACAAGCAAACGTAATCCGACTTCAGGTTTTTGATCATTTGAGTAACAAAAGCTGTCGCGCACTCAGTTTTTAGGAACTTTACAAATCTGTCACAAATTTATGTGAAAAGCTCTCATTTAACAGATATATGATGAACAGAAGTCCAATTGTTATAAACATATAACAACGACAAGATACATTTTTTAGCCCTTATATTTAACATTTTTGCATAGTGATTAATATCTATAGTATAATGTTTTCTCAAATCAAACCATGTTGTCATTTATTATTTACCATCAGTTCAAAATTTCCTGTCTGGTTTAGTATGTAAGCTGTTATACTTTAGAAACTGAGCAATATATGTAGAAGATATATTCAGAAGCAATTTTCCTACTTTTGTCAAGTTTAATGATTTATTGCTGCATGCAATTACTAACACGGTATGTAATATAATGATGTAATTCAACAGTTCAAATGATAAAATGAATCATCAACCCAGTTTTATAAATGTTATTGTTGAAACAACTGTTGATTAATAATTAAAGTACTGGAAATACGTTTTAGGGCGACTTCTTATATCCTAAAAAAAACTGCACCATAATCAAGACTGCTTTCTTAGACTTAACCAGCTAAAGAATTATTGATATGTCGGCTCATTTTTATAGAATTAAAATGAGATCTTATTTTTTTATGGAGAAATGGCATCAATTTGCAAAATCTTGGGGATAGAAACTTATATGAAACTATGCATACTGAAAAAGGGGGACTTGTCTCCCCTCCTGTCTCTAATCGAATTGCGTCCATGACATTTCTTTGGTCACGAGAAGAATACATGTACCGTGTTTTGACTGTTTAATTCTTAAAGGTTGCGGAAATTTCAGCTAAATCCAATTCTACTGTATTTGTTGCAATGCATCGATTGCAGTATTTGGGGATTCGATCTTATACACTGTTTTGCCAAGCTGATTCTGTAGGGAGTCAGTCAGGCTTATCCGTGTATGTGCAGCTGTAATATGGTCAGTGTATTCCACCCATGCAGTGAAATTTTAGATTATTCTCTCGGACCTAATAATTATTTGTTGGCGGATAAAGGAACTAACATGACAATTTTAAAGACAAGAACCAACATCTATTTATATTTTACAATCATACAGAGTCGTCTCGGTCATGTGGCAGGCTGACATGGCTTCTCCAATCGGATACATTTTTGTTACAGACATGCCTTTTGTTAATTTTAGTTATTAAGCCTATATTACTTATTCCTTTATTTCAGCTTACTATTTCAAACTTCATTAAAAGAAACTATCAACTTTCTAAATTTTGACTTCAAGGGGCGTTCCCACTTCAACGCTACGAATTGGACATGTTTTGGCTTCAAGGCTCTTCGGCGGAGTTCATGAAGCGCTTCTGCGTAATTCGTACCACTTTCGTGCCGACTATTGGCGTAGCGTGAATGAGCGTAGACCTCGATTTTAGTGTTGAGTCGACTCAAAACGTTTTGGCCGCCGCTACATATTGTCAAATTTTGTAGGTCATAGGTAATTCTTAGAAGCGCTACGTAGCCCGTAGCTTCGTGGTAGATCGTGAGCTTTACGTAAACTATGCGATATATGTTACGGCAAATCCCGACACTGCGTGGGCAAATTTACCAGCACGTTTATCACTATGTAAACGCCATAAGTACTACGAATCCTTAAGAAATTGCTACGATACAGCTAATAAGTACCTAAGCAGTACCTAAAATAATTTCGGATTAGCTCATTAAGACGTACCACCAATTAACCCGAAGTACTAACGCTATGGCAAGAAGTACTTACGATCCAATTATGACGTATTACTAAGTGGCTACGTTACAACTACAAAGCATTCACTAAGCGTGAAGAAATGAAAACGTTTATAACGTTGTCAACATGTATACACTAGAAATGTGCATCACAATCGATGCATGTCTCGGTCACGTGGGGGTCCCTATTGTGGGATATTCCCTAACCCGTGTTTGCGTCCACTCACCTTAGCACTTAGAGCACACATTTAAAAAAAAAGTTTTTGGAACTTTGAATTCGCATGCTTTTTATTTATAATTTGAAATTGCTGGTGTGCTATACTGCAGATAACCATTGGACACCGTCACTTAGAGGTGCTGGGCGCTCGACCGTGACCTGAACAGATGGCCACACTGCGCGGAGCATGAGGCTGGACCTTGTCGACAATCACTTAATTTTTACCTACATGTTCATTCATGCATTTGCAAATATTGCTTGATGAAGCTCCTGAATCGGGAGAATGTGCTGGATGCACACTCCCAAATACACATTTTCGAAATGCCCTGAAAATTTCTTGAGATTCCGTTCATGACTGCATGAGTTATGTTGTGAACAAGCACACGCACAAATACACACCCACACAAGTTCACCCCCGCACACACACACACACACAAACACACAAAAGTACTCACAGGATCGTCTTAACACCATTATGGGCCCCCGCGCGAAACAATAGGCTGGGGCCCCCTACACGCAACTAATAAGAAACTCCACAGAGTAAACTCAAGAACAAGCCATTTTTAAGCCCCCCCCCCCCCACACACACACACCATTCCCCTTTAAATTTCTCAAACTCTTTATTGCGACTGTTTTAAAAATGATCAGTTCAGACTATACAATACCTCAAATGTCTTCATACACATTACATTTGCGACACAAAAGAAATATTCAGTTAGTATCATAATTTTTATCGCTGGCATAGGCGTACACGGTGACACCGCGATTCCGATGTCCTTACAGGGGTACACATAATTTAGTCTGGTAGTAATTTACACTTTACTGAAGCGTTTATAAATTCAGACATTTTTATTTCGGGTCACATTTTACAAGGTGGTCCAACACATGTGACATGGGTGAAAATGACCATTTTTGGGGAAAAAATTGATATGGTCAACCTCTACCAAAGATCTGTTGAAAAAAGTAACGTCCAAGATTAAAACCCATTTATTGACCAAATATGGCATAAAACCATATTTTGATACTATATAATATCATTATAAAACTGCAACTTCAAACTGCTTTTTCTCCCGTTTGTATTTTATTTTACAATAAACCTGTATCTCAAGAAGTATTCAAGATATTTCACTGAAAATTTCATTATTTACGGAAAACATCTTTGTCATTAACCTAAAAAGGCCAAATGTTTATAGGTTTGAAAGTCACAGTTTTGGCTACACGTTTTTGTCAAACAACAAAAATCAAAAGTGGTAAATAAATAATTAAAAACATGGAATCATTCATTTTTGACTTTTAAGTATGCAAATGAACATAAAACAAGGTCTAACATCAAATAATATCACTACAACAGTACAGGTATGATATCTGGGTGGTCCATAATGTTCTAAATGAGGTCTGACCTTTCAGGGTGAAGTGGCACTACTACATACTAAAGGAAACCATGGTGTACAAATGCCTTTTGTTTAACTTGTAAATTGACCCAGATTTAATGTCTCTTTGGAAATATAAGAAGTTCCAAATGAAAACATCTGATCCTTAATGAAACCAAGTCCCATTTGATCATACTTATTTTTTTGTAATGCAAGTGTTGCGTCAGATGAAAAATAAAATAAGAAATAGTCAGAGGACCAGGCTCATTAAATAAGGTGCTCATAAGCATACCTTTGTTTCAGTGTTGACCTTCTGATGTCACATTCTTTAGTGATTCATACAAATGAATGGCTTTATAGATAGTTCTGAAGAACAGTGTGTTTATGGGTTAACGTTTAATTCAATTGAGTTTACGTCACACAAAAATTAATTTTTTTTCTTAAATTTTTTTAAATGAAAATGTTTACATGCAAGTGAGCACTGGGTCCTTGGGCCCTTGTTCCTCCTCCACAGCTCTATCCCAGATTCACTGCCACTCATTATAATAATGGCTGCCCTAATAAATATTAAGGGTGAATGGAGATATAATTCCTCAATCCAGAAACATGCTTATTAAAAAGTAATTATTTAAGACATAAACATGGTGTAACATTCCATTCACCGATTTTCAGGAGCATGGTTTTTACACTTGCCTGGCAGGTAGACGTCCATATGATACACTATAAATTAAAGCTTAATCTATAAGCATTTGTGTGATGGACTCAGGAAGCAAAAATTGCTTGACTAGTTGAAATGTTTGGGCAAAGTAACAGCAAACCTCTCTTCAAATTTATCAAAAATTGCTTGCGTTTCAAAGCATTCACCGAAATTGAAACAGATGGAGTAAAACCAGCAATGAGCAACAGTATTTAATGTTTACTTTTATTTATGAGCATTGTGTTATAAAAAAATTCTAAACAAAGTTGTGACTTTTGAGCCCTCTAGCAAGACTGAGAAAAATTTATGTCATTTTTGAAAGGGGACAACATCACCTTGTAGGGCTTTCTGGGTAGTAATTTTTCCTTTTTATGACTCAGAGTTAAAAAACATAGTCAATACCTGTAGGTTCAAGAAATAAAATTAGAGTATGTGGTTATTGCAGCATTTGAGTGCTGATTTAGCTTTATTTAGGTTTATAACTGACCAGTATGTCACAGGGGACATTCAGAAATTACATCGATATGTAACTTTGGGGCCTGCTGCCGAATCTGGATTTTTCAAAGCTACCTGTAAATAGCAGCACCAGAAAAGGCATGTTCCTAGCTTTCTGTTGATGTATAGAACAGCCACATTATCATTCAACAGAGGCAACAGCATGTTTTTTTTTGTCGAAAAACTTGCTATTTTGTGAAAATGGATCACCTTATGAAATGTGACCATAGAATGATGACCCCTTAAATAACAGATTATAAATCAGTCCATCCCCTAATGATAAAAGAGTAATTGCTTAATAAACCCGTATACTCATTGAATAGTCACGTTCACAAATAATATCAGCTGTATATTGACAAAAATTGCTTAATATTGATAGAATTATCCGCAGTTACCAATGCCAAATGACAGTAAATTAGCCAATTCAATCATCATAATTTGTTTTATCATTGCAATCAACTGATCTTCCTAACGTCAGGCAAGTTCTGCTGTTTCATAGTGATCATGCACACGAAGTCCTGCGAAACAAAACGACTAATATGCAGGTTGAACATTCCTATACCAGCTTTTGAACATGTTCTTTGCACAATAAAATTGCATAACACTAACCTTTAATGAATATAATTTGTTAAGAGGGGCTCTCATTCTATAAGGTTATCATTATTTTCTTTCGCGTTTCAAAAAATAAATGTATATTTACTTGCATATGGCCCCTTCAATCTGTGGGGCCCTTGACCACGTGCCCAGTGCACCGACGGCCCCGCACACATAACTCACACACATCTAATAGGACATTCACACATAATCATTCCAGACGTTCACTCGCACACTCGGTATATGTTTTACAATGCCTCACATGCCTGCATCTAAAACAGACCACAGCTAAAAACCCCTCTGCTGTCACTAAGCTTGGTGGTGCTAAGTCTCCCTTGTGTAAAGAATTTTTTTTTATATTAGAGATACTAATATCCCTAACTATTTTTCTATAATACAAGTCATTCGTACATACCATCAGTAAATTATCACACACACCATGACAAACACACACACACACCCGCCCCGCAAAAAAAAATCTTCAGCCCGCAACCGCCCCGCCCGCAGTTGAAAAACCATTCCTAGCACTGTCCCGCACCTATAGAGAATAAATCGACCCGCACCTGCCCCGAATATTTAGCTTTCAGTCGGCAACCTTCCCTCTCCGCATTTTTACCGAAATGTCGGCCGACATTCAACCCACAAATAAAACACAAGGGATTAACACGATTAACACGATTAGAGAATTGATAACTATGATTCTTCATAGTATGATAGAACATTCCTTATTCTATCAATAAAAGTCAAAATGGTATTAGAGGCATTTTGTATATGTTTTAATGCTTTATTTCTACAAATTCCTTGGCTTCTGACTTCCGACTTCCAAGTTTTACACACAGCCGGTATAGCTCTCCAAACCGGAGGTTCGGTTTCATGTGACATTTGGCAACTCTCCAGCCAAACCGTGTTTCTGTGTATTGCACTGGTATGCCTGTGATGTAATGCACAGAAACACGGTTTGGCTTATATGGAAGTGAGAGTCTCGGTTGTATTCTTTGTCTACCTCCGGTTTGCGAGTAAAAAATAGCACGTGGGCGCTTTCAACATGGTGTATAGTATAATAATATGGACAAGTTTACACCTGTTTGGATTTAATGAACACGGTGCTGGTCTAAACTTACCTTCCAACCGAACGAGTTTAACTGAAGGAAAGGTCTAGGTAGCCGACAATGCTTTAACTGATATCATGAAGTGTCAGCTGCCTAGCTTGTGACATTCAAGACCTATTAGTAATAGTTAGTAAAATGTTGCTGAATTAAAAAAAACCAGGTAACTGGGTTGGATTTAAACTTGGACAATGAAAACACCAAAATGCAGCATCACATTGCATGTAATATAAATCAAACAGCATTTTAAAAATTATTAATTCTTATTCACTGAAATGCATACACCTACAATAAATGTATTTCATAAGCAGGTATTTGCATTTCATTGGCTGACCAGGTCAGATAATTAATGCAGTGTACACATTGTTGTTTGTGTGTTTATTTTGCACTAGACCACTTTAAACCCCTTTGATGATCCATTGATTTTATTGTGGGTATTGATTAGCTTCATGGTTTGGCAATCAGTTACACCAATGGTTTCATAAGTTTGTACCACAAGTTGTGAGAGAGCAGATTCTGAGTTCCTTTTGAGTAGTTGATGAGTAGATACTGAATATACGTGGCCTATCAGAGTTTATCATATATAAAGAGTTTACCAATATATCTCTCACAGTTGTTTACATTCCCCCCAGTGCTGATAAAGACATTGCATCAAAGAAGATACAGGATATTGTTGCCCAATTAGAAGAAAAGAAACCACAAGCTCTGCATATTGTACTCGGAGATATGAACCACTGTGATCTTGATCAAGCACTACCCAACTACACACAGTACGTGAACTGTAACACAAGAGGTCACCAGAAACTGGACTTATTTTATTGTAATATTAAATCTGCTTATAAATGTGTTCAAGGTCCTCCACTAAAAAATAGTGACCATAATATGATCTATATGCAACCTACTTACAGACGTAAACTTCAAATGCTGAAACCACGTGAAATTAATATTAAAGTGAACTCAAAGGAAGCCTATGAGACCCTACAAACATGTTTTGATCTAACAGACTGGCAAATGTTCATTGACACTTCATATGATTTAGATGAACTTACTGAAACTGTGTCTAGTTATATATCATTTTGTGAAGACATGCTGGTACCAACTAAAACCATTAAGATTTACCCGAATAACAAACCTTGGATTAATAGTGATCTAAGGAAACTTATTGTATGTAAGCACCAAGCCTTCACAAGCAATTCAGATAACAGATATGACTTACAAAAAGAAACTGATTCTGCCATTGAGAAAGCCAAACAACAATATAAAAAGAAAGTAGAAAAACTGTTCCATAGCAAGCAATCAAAAGATGCTTGGAAGGGTCTTCAGGAATTAACTGGTATAACTAAAAGCAAGAAAGAATGCTCACTGCTTGCTGAAAATGGCTATGCTGACAAATTAAATACATTCTATGCACGTTTTGATGAAAGTGACTTCTCGAAAGAAAAAGATGACATTCGGAGCAGTCTGAGAGCAAATTTAGAATCATGTGATGATGGCATCCTTACTGATGTAACTGATGTAAACAAAGTGTTAAGTAAGATTAATGTAAAGAAAGCCTGTGGACCCGACAAAATCAGTGGCAGATTAATTAAAACCTGTAGAAATAGTTTGTCCTTCATCATACATTACATTTTTCAATTGTCTCTCTCCTTATGTAAACTACCAAAATTATGGAAGACCGCAGAAATAATTCCAGTCGCCAAAAATAACTCTCCTAAAGTGATGAATGATCTTAGGCCTGTTGCACTAACATCTATTCTCGCAAAATCTTTGGAGCGAATAGTTCTTAATAAATTACTTCCAATTGTTAAACCAATGCTAGATCAACATCAGTTTGCATATTCATCCAACAGATGCACAAGCGACGCAATTGCCACATTAACTCATTATATTTATCAACACTTAGACAGGGACCCCAGAAATTATGCCAGATCACTTTTCATTGATTATTCTTCAGCCTTCAATACAATACAGCCACACATTATGATCAATCAGCTCTGTAGATATAACATTCCTCTTTCCTACTGTCTATGGATTCTAGATTTTCTCTCGGATAGAAGACAACATGTTAGAACAAGCAAAGAAACTTCTTCAGATATAATCATAAATACTGGTGCTCCACAAGGCTGTGTTCTGTCAGCAGTCCTTTTTATTCTATATACAAATAATTTGTCTGTGAGCCTTTCAGATTGTAAAATTATCAAATATGCAGATGACACTGTCATTCTAGGCCTGATACACAAGAATGATGAATCGCTCTACAGGAAAACCATTCAATATGTGACTGGTTGGTGTGAGGAACACTACCTTCAGTTAAATGTAAAGAAGACTAAAGAAGTAGTATTTGATTTTAGGAGATCAAAATCTGTAATTACCCCAGTTGCTATCAAAAATGAAGATGTTGATATTGTAGAAAATTATAAATACTTAGGATGTATTATTGACAGAAATCTGAATTGGAAAGAACATGTGTTGAATCAATCCAAGAAAGCAAACAAAAGATTATATTACCTTTATTATCTAAGAAAGCTTAATATTGACAAAACCATAATTACCATGTTTTATAATTCAGTAATTTCCAGTGTCCTTACTTATTCACTGGAGTGCTGGTTTACAAATATATCTGATAAGTTAAAGAAACAGTTGAATAATACCAGGAAGAGAAGTAGTAGAATAACTGGTACTTCTCTTGCCACACACCAGGAAATCTGTGAAACCAAAACAATGGCCTTCATATCTAAGGTCATGAATGACAAAACACATCCCCTATATTCAGAGTTCCGTTTTTTACCTTCAGGTAAACGCCTAGATACAATATTCTGCAGAACAACTCGTTTTAAAAAATCTCTCGTACCACACAGTATTAAACACTTTAACTCACAACCCTCTTAGAAATTTAATGTTTTGAATTATGTGTTTTACCTGCAGAATTATCTGTTTTATCATTTTTACATGCTTAATTTTACATGCATCAATATGTTATGTGTGATTTTTATGTATTTTTGTATTATTTTTATGTATTTATCTATCTATTTACTTATTTATTTTTTATGTAATGAATTGCAAGTCAACAACAAATTCCTGGAACTGAAGGCTAATAAATGTTATCTTATCTTATCTTATCTTATCTTATCTTAAAGGGTTGAAAACAAGGATAGTTAAGAATGGCTTGTCCCCACCATGTTAGTCAACATTTCTCTGGGAAATGAATTCCCCTCTTTTTGTGATTTGGAGACAAAGCAGTATCTGTATCAAGTCCCACCATGTAAAATTATTGAATCGGGATGCTAAAACCATTGCTGGGTCTAAGAGTGATTTAATAAGTCATTTAATCCTAAAATAAAATACACATCCCTTGTGTATGCATGTGTTTATGGTGGCCGCAACTAATATTTAAATCATTTCTTCAGTGTCATATATATATATATATATATATATATATATATATATTTATATATATGCTGTTTGTATATTTTGTACAATAACAGTTTAAATAAATATGGTCATGAAAATATTGTCCATTATTTTTTATGTATGATTTAATGTATCTAACCATTACTACTAGGGCTAGAATGTCACACAATTAGGCAGCTGACACTTAGCGGTATCAGTAACAGCTCTGTTGGCTACGCAGTGGCTGGAGTGTGGACTAACTGGGCACTCGACAATGCCTATAGACGGTTCGGGGATCTGACACTCCGCAGCCGTCATTGTCGGCTGCCTATACACTTCCTTAACTGAAAGTAGGTTAAGCCCTTGATGTTGTGACTAAGTTTAGCTTCATTAGGAAGATATCCATCATCTGTCAGACAGTGGCCGGGCGAGTACGGCGTATAATATCTTTTTTGGTCTAGTATGCATGTCGTCACATCTTCTTAACGTTGACAAGATGTCCAGGTCGTGGTTTTGTGATATGTTTACACTCCATCTGAGGTTGAACAGCAGACTATACACTATGCTTACTTATGTCAGTATTTAGAGGAACTCTGACACACTACATGACACCCTGTTGGATCAGGCAGTTCATGAACTGCTGATGATCATGTATCTGGTAACATGTAAAGGCTTTAATAAAGCTTTCACTGTTGGATATATATATATATATATATATATATATATATATATATATATATATATATATATCATAGTCAGGCTATAACAATGCTTCAAAGGGGCCTATAAATACATATAATGAAATAATATACGAAAAAAAAACTATTATTATAGTTCACCTTAAATTATTTTACCATAAACAAAATAATTTAAAAGATATGAAGACATTAGTATAATTCATTAACCTTGAAATTATTTCACAGTGATTGGAATCGCCCAACGGCCGAGTGGGTCTGGTGAGGTACGTTATTTACATTTAGTCTACTATCAATTTTTGGTAATTATATTGTTGTAATAACTGTTGTTTCATGGCGCACCTAATTTTAATCAAGTTATATTTTTAATGTGAACCAATAGCATAAATTTCTTGTAAATGCTCGGCCAGCCTCACAAACAGAATGTGACAAATTTTATTTGTTAGCATCAGAGGCTAAATGGTTGATAAAAATTTGATAAGACCAGACTGGACAAATTTGTTTGTGATGGGCTTTGACTGGTTGTTGACTCTGACTTAAGTTGTAATCTTATCATTATATAGAGCATACGCACTTGAATTTCATGTTATAGAAGAATATTGCCAAGGACAATGGTGATTACTGCCCAACAATAAACAGCAATAGGAATATAAGCAGGGGTCGTAATACTTTGAAATTTCCATCCGTCCACTTAAAAGGCTACATGGACATTTGTATGCACAAAGAACTGAGTGTTTTCAATAGCAGCACTAGCTGTTATGTCAGAACACAGTTGTGCAATAAAATATAGGAAAATATATAGATGAGGGCCAAGATGCCTGAACGTATGAAAAATTATAGAGCATTTTTATAAGAGAATAAAGAAAAATTAGAGAGTCGGTGAGACGGCCTGTAAAATATTTCTTTTGTGTGTCAGGTTTGTTATTACTTATCAGCAGCTAATGTGGGAACACCTAGGTGTTCCTCTTTCCAATGGATTCGTACAAAATGAAAATGCCTTTCCGTGGACGTGTTCGCCTGTCTGAGACAGGCGGAAAGGCTTCATTTCTACCCCTGATAAGTAAAGGGAAATTTTATATTATGTTATATTATGCTTATATTATGTTTTTACGATATATATAATATAATATAATATAATATAATATGACCCATTGCTAAAATATAATGTCTCTATGGATTTTCTCATAAAGTGAATTAACATTATGAAAAGATCCAAAACTAATAGATAAGTAGTGTTTGCAAATACACATTCATATACTCTCTTTGAGAATGTATATAATAGATCTGTCATTATATGGTTATCTCGAAATAATTAAAATTTTGCCCTGCGTATCTTATATCTGGCTCTGGAAACCAGTGTAACGTGTTTTAGCATAAACTTTGAATAAATGATAAAGGATATTTGAAACTACATGCACAAAATAATATTAATCATTATGCCTTTAATTTGGAAAAAAATGTTATATTCATCAACACGATCAGAATATTTGTCACAAATAAGATCACTAAATACAAAGTGCAAGTATTCACAATGTAATTCATTGTTAGCGGCTTTTAGTCACATACAGTTGGTATCAAGTCTTATTATGATTTTTATCATGGAATAAGATATAACAGATTTTTCTTTATGTTAGTCTCATTTGGCTCCTAGTTTTACATGACTGACACAACACTACGAACGGTGGAATTGATCATAGAAGAAAAAGCAATTGATATGGCCCAGAAATACAGTATAATATTAATAATTTACATACATACATTTAAACTTTACAAACATGTGCATACTATATTTTATTTAGCATGATTTATTTGAAGTGTTTGGAAATAGAAGATTACAGTTCTTGAAATAAAAGTAGAATTACAATCCCAAATTTATTGATATTTTTAAATCAACAGGCTATATGCTTCTATTACCCTATATATATATATATATATATATATATATATATATATATATATATATTATTATTATTATTACGGAACCTAATATCAACAGATCACGTATGCTTGATGAACATAAATTTTGTAATGGAGATAAAAAAAAATCAGATTCTGTAACACTAGGCAACGTCAAATGTCTAGGGGAATGAATAAAGAAGTCAGTGTTTTTTTTTGTTAATAAATAATTATAATTTATTCTTAAAACAATCCTAACATTACAATACACTAAATCAATACAATTACACAGTACAACAACAGTATAACAGCAAATCAATATAATCACACAGCAAAATAAACAAAGTGCACAGTACCTGGATACCACCACTGTCACAGCGACAAGTCCTTTAAAATGTATAAACCGGATGAACAGTCCACACAAATCTTCTCAGAGAATAACAGTCCAATGTAATCACAAAACCAATGTAATTCAAAAGTGAAATCCTTGTATTAATCCCGAAAGCAAACTAAAGACTATATAAGATCCGTCACAAATTCAAAGAAAATCTATAAATGATGTGTTTATCGAAAAAGGTCCCACAAACTGACACCCACTCTTCTGTGTCCGCTGGAATACTTCTCTCTTCTCTCCCGGCTCTAAAACACAGCCCCCTATTTATAACTTCTCACCACCCCAAGCAGAGAACTTTCGAATTCCCGAAAAATCCAAAGAACCTAACATGATATACAGTACAGGAAACATCTAGAACAAGGAACAGCGTGTTTCTACACACCAGGGTCCACACGTGAGCCTGCCCGGCTCGGCCAGGCGAGAAAGCCCCAGACTAGCATGACCGCTGCCTACACGTCAGACCCCACGCGTGGACCGGGCTATGCCGCCATAGATTAAACCGAGCGCTGTGTAGAGTTCACATGTAAGACGGCTGCATACAATAAAAGAGACATCTGTAACACTCCCGCTCCTGTAAGAAAAAATAAAGTTTTCTAGAAAAATTTCTTTTTGCGATCACAATTACTAAATCTTCACAATATCTCAAGAATCATCTTATTGACTACATTACATAAACATCTCGTTTACAACAAATCATCTCGAGAAGCAATCAGCAAGTACGTTGTCTTTCCCTTTAATATGTCTGATTTCAAGCTTGTAATCCTGTAAAAAACAAACTCCATCTCAACAATCTTTGATTTTTACACTTCAGCTTGTTAATAACGTGAGGGGATTGAAGACAATGATGGGCTTGACTCATGAAGTAACATAAACTTCAAAATGTTGCAATGCCAAAATCAAAGCCAAACATCCTTTTTCAATAGTGGAGTAGTTTCTATACCTTCCCAGGTTGCCGCACAAAAGCATTCTCCCTCTTTCTCCTCCGCCCATTATGTCTTCCCTTCTATTATATTTTCTCTCAGGTTATCGTATACAAGTATTCTCTTGTCTCTCTCTACCTTTCTCTGTTCAACTTCTCTTTCTATCTCTCCTTCTTTCTCTCAGGTTATTGTATACTAGTATTCTCTTCTCTTCTCTCTCTCTCTCTCTCTCTCTCTCTCTCTCTCTCTCTCATTTCCTTTCTCTCGCGCTTTTGTTTTTACTCCACTTATGGAATGCCTTGCAGTAACAATAACTGTAAAACGCAACTTTATCAGCCCCGTTATTCAAACAATTAGTAAATTATTAAGCGATCTCGCTTCAAAGATAAAGTTTCCCTTTGAAGTGCAGTGACCATGTCAGAGGTGCAGCTTTTTCTATCATATATATGTGGTACAGGGTTTCAAAACTGACTTCCTACTCTTGTTTCTTGGAAATGTGCATATAGATTTTGACTGAAAATATTGCAGTACATGGATAATGTGATATATCGGAGTAAATATAAGAATTTACCGAAAACCTAGCTTATATATATTGCATATGTATATAAATTGACAGAGCATGCATGTCGACCACACTTCGGTTATAATAGTAGACGTCGGTTATGTATTATACACTGTAACTCTGACGAAATGGATAACATTGGGGATACAATTATTTCAATTTTCACGAAAAGAGACATCGGGGGGGGGAATAAATTATCGATAGCGCTTTGAATAATTAATAGTAATTCGTAAACATGGGTATCATGGCCTGCATTAAATTTCATAGTTATACCGTTTTTTATCAACATATATCCAATTTTATTATTTTTGTTTGGTTTTTTCATAATGCTTCAATCCCCGGCTACTTACGTGTGTGATCAAGTCACGTTAATATGACATAGCGTGTAAATGGGACCCGTCCAAATGGGACCATCTAACTGAGACCCTTCCAACTGGCGCCTGTCCAACTGACACGTAATCTTGTTTACTCGTCAGACCACAAAGAGGCCAGTATGGCCGCAAAACCGTGTTTCCGTGTATAACAGTCACTGCATGGGTGCGTCTGGCTCTGTCACCAGCAGAATATAGCTTTACATAACTAGCAAAGACTGAGGTTTGCTAATTATGGTTGACTGCAGTTAGAGGACTGCATTGGCAAAGCAGAATGAGATATCGAGCATGGCGATCATTTGACCTACATGTATTCTTGTGTACACAAATATGACATATAGAGCTGACTCCTTCTGTAGTTCCATACCGTTTCCCTTTCAGCTAATTAGTTGATCATCACTGGACAGGATTAAGCTCTTTGTCAAATAAAAGGTGTGAATGAACTGTGGTGAACAAGTACTGTCCTCCAACTACTGTATCTAGTAACGAGGAGTGTAACTCTACAAACTTAATAGAAATTGATTGTTTTATGCTTAAGTTTTATTTTATATTTCCGTATATATATATATATATATATATATATATATATATATATCAGCTTATACATTGTAAATGTCTTCAATTATGTTGTTAGCTAAATATGTGAATATGTTGACTTTATAATTAATTTACATATTTTGAGGAGACACAATGGCAATATTTGATTAGTTTAATTGTCCCAGTTACTGACATTTCTTATGATATGGTAGTAAATAATGGTATTGTGGTAAGAGGTAATTCTTTAAAATAAAAAAAATGCTTGGTAATCTTATGGCACTCGTCCGTACCTGTGAAAAACACTGAAAAACGTCCTATACCATCACCAAATCAGATAGCTATATATTCTTAGATGGTCAATCATTAATAATATATGAAAATAAATCATATTCGTTTTAGTTGGCTACCTTTTCGGTTGTCCCTTCTGTTTATTTCCTGTTTTAATTGGGATAACTTTTGGTAAAAATGTGGGAGGGGTGTCGATTTATTTTTTATGGTGTGGGGGGAGTTTTGACAAAAGCGGGGCGGTTGCGGGCTGACGGTTTGTTTTGCGGGGCTTGTTATAATTTACCAATGCTCTACTACATTGTCACATTGACCACTGCCTATCGGTATGGGGTAACTGTGATAAGCGAGGTATTTCATACCTACAAAATATTCAAAACCGGGGAGCACGTACTTTAGCAAAAAAACCTTCGATAAATCTAAACCTTCAGCACATCTTATCAGAAAAAGAACTGGATGTCGTGCATAAACGTTAGCGCTACTTTTTATTGGCTTTAGTTACAAATGTTGTACTGGCCAAGCACAATACTGTTTAATCTTTTTTTTTAATTTAGCGAGAACCCATTAATATCAAACTATGAGGACTTCTAATATTAATGATTTGCCTTCACCCAAACTAAAGTCTGAGCATTACAAATCCTTATTTGCATATTCTGGACCTTTCCAGTGAAACAAATTGCCGAATTCTCCGAATTCTCACGTAACTTACATATATTAGAGAGAGTTGTAACATTTTCTCTCAAGTCTTAATACTGATAAATCTGCAATCGTACTTCCGTGAATCCCATTAGGCCCTAACTCTTGATGTATAATTTATAATTTTGCCAATATGGATATTTATCCGACATTTTTACGTTGTGGAATGTGTATATGTATACCAAGTTTTTGCTTTTACTTATCATGTTTCGCCGAAATCCGTTTATGGTATCCCGTAGGACATAGTATTTCTTTGTATACACATTGTAGTTTTTACTCACCTCATTGCTTATTCATATATTATTTGATCTACCACTGTTGTAATCATGTATATGCAGTTGTAACAGGACCCTTCTAAAAAACAGCATTAAGCTGAATAGGCTTTCCTGATAAAATATATTTGTAATAAACAATCAAATAAATAATAAATAAAGGCCGAAGTTATGTTTAAGTATTCCGCATTGGCCACGCTCCCACAAAGCCCACACTTCAACATAAATAATTCTTTAAAATATAATATCAGTCGGTCAAATAAAGCATTGCAGAAACTCAATTAGTAATTATATAGTTCAATTATTCATGTTTATGTCATTTGTTTTTTTTTTATGAGGTTTTGATTTTATTTATAATTTGATATCATGCTGGGCCCTGAAGACGTTCAAGCAACCATTCAATTTATCTTTGTATAAAACGGTAAAAAAACTCTCATGCAGGTAATATGTTTTTTAAATAAATGACAATTGTTTGAATTACTTGCTGACATAAGTATATTTGATCGTATTTTATAATAATGTCTTCTACACAAAGATTATCCATAATTGATTTAGTAAATGACCGATGGAAATGACTTGAATTTTGTGAACTGTATGGATTTCCGTAAAGTGTCTGATTTAAATATAATAATCACGAGGATGCTTGTTTAAATAAAAATGTACTACAACAAAAACAACATTTACCTTTGCTGAAACTCTATATACGTGCCAAGGTTTTTATATAGTATCTAAAGAAAACATTATGAAATCAGGGTTATCACTTGTCGTTCAAGAAACAATGTGAACCCATTCTCACACACGAATGCAAAGTATAAAACAACTCGTGTCGCGTTGACAATATGAACACAGTAGATTATATATACTTACGTTGATTTATCGTATACATGCAGTAAGGTGCAGTCACGGTCGCATTAGGAATCCATCCCATTCTGGTGCGACTTCTGGTGGTGCCGCTGATAACTAAAGTCCTTTCCGGTGACTGGGCATACACTATAATTCAGAGTATGCGAAATCCGTCGGTCCTGCGGACCTGACCGGCTAGATTAATTAGGGTCCGATAGGATCTCTAATTCAGGCGGACCTATTGTCCGCCAAAGAAAAATTTTGTTTTTGCACAAATGGGTCCACTGGCCTTTTTCCAAAGAGATCGTTTCATTCAAAGACCTATTTTCCTAGATTATGATAAAGCATGTGTAAAAATCTCTGCGTAAACACTCCCTTCGTGTTGCTCGTTGCATTTGATCAGCAGGCGGGCACAGAATAAAAATATTCTTGATACACTAGTGCAGTTACGGTTTCTCTGTAAAAGACGAATTCGCCAAGAATCACACTAATTGTTATTAGCCTCGACAATTATTTGTGTGGCAATCGAAGGTGGCTTTTGAAAAGAGGCGTCAAGACCAGACAATTCGGTTTCCAAACCATTCACAAGATTTTCACAATTTCGCCACGCGGGCAAAACACTGCAAGACCAGAAGAGTTTCCCGCTGGTTTGATGAAATTAGAGATAATAATAGGCGCACATTGCACTAAAAATTAGGCAAGTAGCGGTTAAACATCAACAAGAGGAAATCCTTTTCATTTGCTCATATATAATGTGAATGTTCATCGCCTTTCGGCATAAACAGTTCTTTTCGTTATCCATATTTGTCAACCTGCGATGTCAGATTCTAATTTTAACATCCAGACAGACCACGGTGTGGCTGACTGGTGATTTGCCACGCCTATGTTCCTGTGATTTGCTAAGTGACGACTCCCAGTAGCCAGAGAGCCAATCAGATATTCATAGTAAGAATCTGCTCACGTGACTTCATTCATAAATCTTTTGGCGGGAATGAGTGGGCGGATATTGCTCACGCTGTTCGGAAAAAGCTCACGATGCCATGAAATTAATTTTTCAGCCAAGACCATAAGGCTCTGAGTGAAATTGGGCAAATAAAGTATAATTTGTTATTGATCCTGGCACTGACGAAGTCTAGGACGTGATCATAATCATAAGGTTGAATGTCCGATAAGATAAGAATTACGTGATTTCATGTTAATTTAGTGCCAGGGTTCTCGGAGCGGATCCTGTCTGTTACCACTCGCTTGAGGTTGTTTCTATTCAGAATTGATTGCGAGTATGATTCTGAGCTAAGTACAA
Organism: Sipunculus nudus; assembly: GCA_026874595.1. Classification (NCBI taxonomy): domain Eukaryota; kingdom Metazoa; phylum Annelida; class Sipuncula; order Golfingiida; family Sipunculidae; genus Sipunculus; species Sipunculus nudus. Next base: position 60,758,730 of record CM049313.1, read on the forward strand.
GTCTGGCCCGGGTATAAGAGCGAAATTTTGACTTGCGCAGTCAAATAAAATCAGATAGGTCCATAATTGTGACACATAAAAATTATAATAAGCTAATATTTTCATCACTGTTTTATTATTTATATGTCAATAGACATTAAATAATATTCAAGTTCACTGATATTATTTAGAAAGGTAAAAAATATTAGTAACAATAAAATTTGTTTTTGGAAAAGTCAGTTCACGTCACTATCAACCGCCACATATAAAATATAAACATGTTTACAAATTTGAGAGGATATTCAGTATGGTTATATATTATAGGTGAAATTAAACAGGTAAAATAATGCAGTTTAAGTTCCAAGCCAGGAGTAGGCTAAATAGTGCACGGAAGTCTTGCATACAACAAAATATCTCCGAATATGTTAAAAGAGGTTTGTTTTATTTATATTCATAAATTCACAATATGCTATCTGTTTGTTACCGTTCACTGAATTAACATGCTTCACGGCAGGTCCTACAGAGATCTGACAGGACCGGCAATAAGTCCTGCTGGGAAGTGGAAGATTTCGCAAACTCTACTATATGCTGTATCTCTCTATTATTTACTTAATATTTGTGAAAGACAGGCAAGAAGGCCCCGTTGGTAGGCCCGACAGCCATGGCATATCGGTTTCGGGCTAAATTTGAAGTACATGCGTGAATGGCTGAACCGTTGTTACGTCAGCGGTGTCATCGTCTGAAGACTCCAGTAGTAATCATATCAACAAATCAGAAAGCGCGTCCTCTGTTGCTATGCCATGGCTGTCGGATTTAACGACGGGGGCCTCTTGCCTGCCTGTCTCAAATATTAAGTAAATAATAGAGAGATTCAGCATATAGTGTGAAAAACGTTTTCACTAAGTTACTGTAACTAAAATTGGGATATATTCTGTAAATGTTGGTATTGAGTTAATATTGTAGGTTGATATGTACAAAGAAGGACTCTATTGCAGAAAATAAATTTTCACATTTCTTTTAACATTAAAAGGTAAATTTGTTGATTAAAAAAAAACTTTTTTTTCGCTCGGAAAAATCAAGTACCGGCTTAAAGGCACCAAATTTTTAAATATTTATTATATTCTTGTGAAACTAAGATGTACTTTCAGAAAAAAGGAACTTCAGCCTTATCTGTTAACAAAAGTACAAGAGTCAGCAGGCATTTCTAATGTGCAGGACGAAGGTTCTTTTGTTCGTAACCTAGTGGACATAATTTAATGTTCTTTCCATTTTAAAATATCAATATCTGAAAACCTAAGAGAATTTAGCATGGCAAAACGTCCTATCTTGTTCAGAAATACTTGATTATCATAGTCAAGTACACAGAAGCATAATGGGTGATGCCTCATATTTATAAAAAGTTGCTACCCTAAAATTCATCATTTGTCTTGAATGACCCAGCTGAATATATGAAGAGATATAAGTTTAATGCTTCTCAATAATTTTTTTTCAAATTGGCTGATTTTGCACTCAGATGTAAAAATTCACCAGTCAAGTAATTCCATCAATCACAAGCATGAGCCAGCTCCCATCCAGTTTTGACATTCAATGTATCAACTGTGCATGAGACGATGTTGCTGGCTGATGACCAAGGCCTCAGAGGCATTAAAAGATAACGTAACTATAAAAATCCAAATTTAATTATAATTGAAATAAAGAAGGAGTAAAACTGCCACTGCAGACCCCCTAGCTGGGACTTTTAGTGCGTCCTTTCCATAGTTGTTGCATATCAGCATAATAGTTAAAGATGCCGCCACAAGAGGGCAGCAACGGTCGATGCTTCATATGGGTGATTTACCCGCGTAAGAATATGATAAAAGACAATCAAAAAATGGTGTGGTTTACTTTAAATGTGACGCGCGACAATATTTGTGCTGTGTGTCTCCATGGTTAAATGCTATATATGTTATCACAAAGAGAAGTGTGATAGAAAAGGCTCACATTCAGTCGATCTGGAATTGAATCAATTTTTTTGCTGGTCATGAACATCAAACGGTGAACATGCGTCAACTTTGCCTCCGAAAAACAAGGGTGGATCCAGGATTTTGACAAGGGGAGGGTCCTACCAAGGAAGATTAAAATGAAAACCTAAAAAATGTCCTCTGTGCAAAGGAAAGGGCGAAGGCTGAACAAAATTGTTTTTAAACACTAAAAAAGCTGCTTAATTACAACCTACAGCCTCCTCATAGCACACAGCCTCTGCCAGCACATGGGTGTTTTTTTTTTTTTTTTTTTTTTTTTTTGTTTTGTTTATACGTGCCAAAATGTTTGAATACAAATGGTCTGTAAGTGCAGACATCCTGTAAAAAGAAATGCATTTGGCCTGACCTTTGACACTTTTACTTTTAGCCAGTAAGCTGGCATAGTACACCACAGATGTCGCTACCTGACGAGCCAAGCGCACACCATCAACAATGACAGTTCAATCGCCTCAAATAGCACCAAACCTACGGATACCGGTACTGCTGGGGAAAAATTGTTATTAAAAGTCTCCTCTGTTCCACATCTTGAAGCAATTTACTTATTCTCATACATTCCATGCTAAATTTTCTCTGCTGCCCTGCATCATTTAATGCCTGCTCACTCTTTCTGATGCCACACAATGGTCCGACCTAAACCTAACACGAAAATAGGTCACTGATCTAAAAGGGACGTGATTTGGCGAATTTGTTAAATGAAATAGAATGATGTGTTCATCAAAGGGTCGAAATGTAACCTGTACATGTGGCTTTGATATACAAAATGGAGGGGAGGCATTTTAATCGTTGCTGACTGTGTTGACAGAGTTGTGACAAGTCTCCCTCTTCATATAAATAGGTTTTCTCTTCCCTTTTACGAAATTTATCTAAAAAGCCCCATTTCATTTGTTTAATGCATAATTAAATAGGCAAGTTAACCTATCTTTTTCTTTTGTCTGGACTACCTATATTCTATTAGAATTCTCCGTAGGGTTTCACTGTGAAAATTCAGATGGTTCCTGTATGAAATAGAATAATTCTACCTTTCCAATATTGTCATATATAAAAATTCAAATATGAGCCGTATTGTTGTATTAATATGGTAACCATGGTAACCATGGTATGCTGACTATGAGATCAATTAAGAATAAGTCACTTTTTTCATATGCAACATCAGAGTAGAATTACACTTCGCAATAAGAATTTTTAGAAAGTCTTGAAGTAAATGTAAAAAGACCGATAAACATGAGCTGTTTCCCCTCCTATGTGTAGTTGTTTTCAATTAGCAAATCCAAGACGGTTACACCGACATATTTTTTCTTCTTTTTGTTTACAATATCCTCATATTTCCATTTAAAACCGAAACTTCTTTAATACCTTCCGTGTTCCGAGTCGCTAGTCATATGTTCTGTTCATTTTAAACCCAAATGAAATTCACAAAATAATGCCACTCATGTAATCACCATAAGGTGTCGCCACTTACTCTAACATAACCAGGCTATCAATGAAAACATCTTAATTATTTAGGTAATGCCAAAATGTGGGTGTAACAAATACTTGCTAAGTAAATTAAAGAACAATATTCGAAAGGACAAAACGATTAAAAGAAAGATTAATACTTTTGATTTAACCAGATAATTTTTTTCAGTCATCATTTTTTTTCTTAAATATACCTATCAATTTGGAAAGAATCGTCTGCATATAGGTGTTTTTTATAAGGAAATAAACATAGACATACTTTGGAAAAGGTTCTTTCTTCACTCTGTAATTTTGGGTATGGGACAAATTATTTCGATTTAATCATTTTGTGGTTTCTTGGGTTATATTTAATTCGATATAAGGGCAAATACTGTGTGAAATGTCTGACCCGAGCTTTTATCAGAAATTTCGTCTCACACAATTGTCCAGCTACCAAATCCTCGCTGGTGCAGCGACTTAACAGATCAAACTAGGATTTGAGTTAACCACAAGTGATTACGGATGTATGAGGCACTTCACTACACACATCACCCTTGACACGGAAACGAAAAACGTGAATATCATACACATTTAATGATTATTTTTCACAAATTAAAATATGCAAATACAAAAAAAAATCCTCATAAAAATGTTAATACAATCCCCGTAGCTTCAGCATATATTTGAGAATGTTGCATTTTGAGAATGTTGCATAATTAATTATGATGCGTAAGATACCAGTATGATGCTAACAACTAATAATATGTAACTAAACAGATCCCATCGGCTATATATTATCATAGTAATAATTAGCGTTATTTACTTCGTAATTCGAAATATTCAGATTCAAATTTAATATATTGATTAGGACTAATATCCACAAAATGCTTTGCTACGCGTGAATCATGCGAAAGGTAAGTTCAATCACTCCAATATAATTTAATCAAAGTTAGATAGGTCGAAAAGAGAACAGAATGTTCTTGATACAAACAAAAGCATATAAAGTATTTGATATTCTTTTAATATTTATATACTCAGGAGACAAATCTTACAAGATAAACACGCGGATAAATAAGGGTTATTCTATAGGGCGGCTTGCATAGGACACACAGAAAATGATTTTTATATCTCGTTCCCATGCGATAGTATTGCGTAGGAATAAGATTATTATAATTATCGCAATGGTAGAATCAAACCCAAAAGTTCAATGGGGTTTCATTTTCACCTGGCAAAGGTACAATGCTGTTGATTTGTGACACTGTGTACTAACAAATGTAATTCTATACAATTCTAAATATATCTGTGAAACCTTAAATTGATACACAACACACCATGTATTTTATTACGCTGCTGCATTGTGACTGTTATGTCTATAATGAATTAGCAGGTTTCATATCTATCATTGTGTCAAATCTATGCAAGATAAGCGACCGCTTACAGATTTCATACTACATGTTCTAAAATTGTCAAATAAAACAGATCGTTCTGGCGAAGCTGCACATCTTCACATAAGGGTACAAGTAGCATCTGAAGCATATTTGGCATCTGGAAAGAGTCACATATATTTTATTTATTCATTTTAATTTAAAATATCACAAAATGTGTTTATACATTAATGACATTTTCGATTAAATACTTGTGACCAATCTAAACACACACGAGGACTCATAAAAGACTAATAACTGCCACAATAACCCCCATATACTTTGTTAAGCAGCAATATGTTTTTATACTTTACACATAAACGAGAAGTATGACGGTATGGAACGCCGCTAATGCAGTCTCTATCAGAGGCCAAGTGTATCCTTATGGTCTGTAGAGTCAGTTATGGTAATCCTATAAATTTAGGGACCCGTGGTTCGGACTGGTCACTTCTATGTGCTTTCACATGTATGCATTCCGAATAATATAAAAGTAATAATTCGTGTTAAAACTTTTAAATGTTACGACATTTTATGAACTGTAGTGTTTGCAAAAACAGTCTTTGGAAGCTTATAAACTCAATAATGTTAGTTCAGGCTAAGCTGTGCCTTAATACTGAACAATCATAGGATGTTTCTCATGTCACCTGTTTCAAATTATTTCAGAACATTTTGGCTCCCCCAATAGTATCGACATTCGTGGTTTTACACCGATCAGGGGTGTGTTGTGCATGGTTTTTCATAATAAGAGGGTCACTCCTCTCTAGATATCCTCCATTACTTTTTCTGTCACCTAGTCTATGAATTGGCAACGACGATCGTTATAATCCATGGCACCAAGCAGCAGAGGCATTCACTTGTTTCATGCAATACTTATTTTTTGTATATTGCGTTTGTCCAATCGGTTCAGTTTCGGTATGGAGTGATTGCAAGGGATTAACTCGCCTGTGGTACTGCGTAGCCTTGTATCCGAACAACCCATGCACTTCAACATTGATATGGGCTTACATAGACCAATACTAAATCCCCTTTTAATAAGATGAGACAGTCATTGTGTCATTGACAGTTATTATTTATTCCAATAACGTAAAAATTTCGTAGATGCATACCTTTCAGAATTTTCTCAAACACCGCGTCAACATTTTCCCCAGTCTTCGCCGAAAATTCATTTAAATGAATCTTTATTTTGTAACGTTCTGATAAAAATGAGTATAAAATATCAGTTTCAGAAAATAAAAATTCAAAGCATGATCATCGACAAATAAAAAATGGACGGAAGCAAATGGTATTTGGTGTTACATATATAATTTCAAGAATGTCTAACCATGCAATTATCGATATAATTATCCTTTACAATGAGAGTAAATTAGATGAATACATTTTCTTATTATCAATCAAAATGAAAATATAAAGGAAGCAGTTCTTGCGTCCTAATATTTCATTATATTCTCGTTGTAACTGGCAATACAGGACTGGAAAATGAAAGATTTACCTTCATTATAGTCTATATGTTCAGAACGTTTCCACTGGCAGGTGCTCTTAGTTGTTTCGTCATACATTAAATCTATTTTATTTCCGACAATGTAAACATTCTTAACACGCTGAAATACTCCTTGTTTGTGGAGAAACGGAATCCATTCTTTGTAAACTTTGTCGTAAGAAGTTTCGTTATCAACAGCATAAACTAGCATCACAATGTCAACACCGTCCAAGTGCCTTATAAGAAAACAGAAGCAATATATTATGACTGCCTCATCATTGAAAATTCTTGATATTCGAATGAAGCAATTGTTGAATTCAAATATTTCTTTTGGGATTTATAATTCGTAGCGAAACAATTACAATTTGCAGTTTGAATGGCAACCATCCCTAAAGTGCATTAACTTCAGTGCAACTGATTTTCTCCAAATTGCAAACCTTTATCTTTTAATATTTACACCAAAAGGATCTCAGAACTTTCTTATATTTATTTTGCTCTTCTTCCTGATATGATATTGTTAACCTTACGTCTGAATAAGATCTTGATTGTCCTCAAGCCCAGCTGTGTCATGAACACAGAGGTGGTAGATTTGGTTGTCAATCTGTCCTTCAAGGTGAAATATCCCGACACCTCGACTTTCTTTATGTTCTTCACAAAAGGTCTCTCCAAGAATCCTTTTCCGTATGGATGTTTTACCAACAGTTGATGCACCAGTAAGAATAACTTAAATGAAAAATGCTAATACAAACGATAATTCAGAAACAGCTGTGCTACCGGTTTTCCTGCTATTCACTTATGCAATCGTCGAAGACTATGTTGAAGGCTATCTTTATCTTCATCGAGAATCTAGCTTTTCCATGTGATTAGTTTTAAGTATTCTGCTGTGTAAGACAAGTGATTATCTGAATTTAAACTAATCCTCTTATCATATGAAATTACCTTTGAACTTTTTGCCTTTTCCATTTAGACAATCTTGCGAAGTCACGGTGCTCAATAGGCTCATCTTTCGCCCCTGTCAAAATTAATAATTACTCAAATTTATTATTTTATGATGTATGCAGCACTGAAGATTTGACTTTTGATAGCGTTTAACACATTACGGGTAAATGATGCAGCAAAAATTGGGAATTTGTTGCAGAGAAGCATCAACAGGTGACAATATGTTCAGATTGTAGTAACGCCTATAGAGGGTTATGGTAAGGAAGAACACCCCCGTGATGGTAAAAGTATGAATACAGAATTGTATTATAAGAATATCCAAATTTTCCCACAAAACACGCAAGATTTTTTCCCCACAGGCTCGGGGAGTGGATGGCAGGAAATGCGTTCATGACAACATACTCGACTGACGGTTTAGGAACTAATCGAACCCAAATGTTTAATTTAGTGAAAAAGTTAAAGAATTATACGCGATTTACAAAAGGTTAATTTCTTGTCAATGTATAATTTATAAACAGAGTTTTTCCATAAAGTCTTTTGCATATTACATTATGCAACTTTTGTATAGCGCCCTTATCTATAAATAATTGGCTCTAGAGCGCTAAGATAAAAGACACTAAAACATTTAAAAGTTAAGAGCACACAGAGTTAAAAAAGAAAAGAGCCTAAAAATAACGCTACAATACAGATTAAAAGCCTGTTTAAACAGAAATGTCTTCAGATGTTTATTAAAAGTGGGAATAGAGCCAGCATTCCTGATGCTGGCAGGATAACTGTTACAGAGTTTCGGGGCATAAGATCTAAAACACCATAAGTCACATTCCAACATACTGGGGTGACTAAAAACTGTGACGTAGTGGACCTTGGTGTCCTGGGTGCAGTCCTGCACTGTATTAGGTCACAAATGTATCCTGGTGCCACGTTTTTCAAAGCTTCGAGTTCTGTGAAATCAACACGCTGCCTAAGGGGTAGCTAGTGAAGCGAAATATGTCTGGAGGTATGTGGTCGAATTTCTGTGTTTTGGTTTTCATTCGCGCAGCAGAATTCTATACCCGTCGGAGTTTTAGAAGCAAGTAGTCAGGAGCGTTGCAGAGAAGGGAATTAGCATAATCGATGCGAGAATTCACTTAACCATGAACCTTCACCTTTATGCCCTGTCTTACTGCTCAAAATCATGCATCTGGCCGGTAGCTTGCAGAATAAGGACGGCATGACCTCATTTAAAATTTCCCAGGACCTAGGTCTGATGCATACAATTTGTCCCCATCTGACGTTTAAGGTACTCTGATAATCTTTTTGGCCTGTCACATGTAGGTTTCAAGTGGGATTTGCTAAGATCTCCCTGGATGATGTGATGGAAGATTTTAGGGGCTTAAGGATACAAATTGTGTCCTATCTGATTTTATTTGACACGTATTATAAAAATTAAGTTAGCTAATTTCAGGATTCAAAGAAGACTTGCAAAAAACCTCCCTAGACGTTTCAATATAAGGTTCTACGGAAAATAGATACAATTGTACCTTGTCTATCCGGATGCTCAAATTCATATTTTCTGGCTCATAGCGCATAGAATATAGCTTGTGTACCGTGACATAACAATTGCTTTCCGAAGAGATTTAGCCTATAATTTCCCTCGATGTTGCTTTAGAAGATTCTAGGCCAAACGCATACAATTTGTACCCAGCTGAAATTCAGGGTGCTCATATGACACCTTTTTTCCTTCAGGTTGCAGAATATCGGTCACAGTGACCTCATTTCATGTTTCGAAGGATATTTGCCTGGGGCCTCCCTGAACGTTATGTAAGAATATTCTAAGCATAATGGATACAAATTGTGCCCCGTCTGTCTGGGTGCTCAAAATCAAGTTGCAATTATAAATGTCACCATGAAATAATTTCAGGTTTCCAAGGAGATTTACCTAAAACCTCCTGGGATATTGTGTTAGAAGAATCTAGGCCTAACAGATACGATTTGTGCCTATCTGACACTCATGGTTCTCATATGACATCTTTTTCCTTGAGTTAGCAGCATATAGGTCACAATGTTCTGATTTCATGTTTCCAAATACTTAGCAGGAATCCTTTTGAAACTGGTACAGGTGATGTCATACACTAATATCTCGAAATTGTTTTTTTCATTTTCGGAATATGGTTGCTAGGGGCGCTGCACTCGAACCACTGCAACATATCAGTGCTTGGCTTTTCCTCCAAAACTGTGAACTTTATCTGCACAAACTATAACTCATTTTGTTTCTATACATCTTCTCCATATGTTTATCTAATCATATGTTATCTAAAATGTGTCAGTGTGTCAGGATGTCTTTCCGTTTGTCAGTTGTTGTCAGCTTTGTATGCTTTCATGTTATTTTGTGTGATATATGTCATTCTACAGGCCATAATTCCTCGGCATTCACGCAATTGACGGAAAACCGACACTTTGTATCGTCTGTCCGTCTGTCTGTCATTTCAACTTCCGGCAAGCGCTCTATCTCTGGTCGTCTAGTCTGTCTGTTTGTCTGTCTGTTCCCTCTCTACAGGTCGTGATTTTGCAGCAATCGCTTTCAAACTTACACAGTTAATGGAAAATTTAAAATGACAGGAGTTTATTGTTTTGGTCAATATAGGTCAAAGGCCAAGGTCAAGGTCATCAAAAGTATACAAACCGGTTTTATCTTCATATCTGTGTGACTATAAGTCGTATCTACTTCAACCGTAGCTCATTTTAATTGTCATTCCAAGGCCTGTCTTCTGGTGTGTAGCTTACTCAATTTGCGGTAACAATGGTAACGCATTTTCGGGTAAAAGTGCTGATATTTAAAAATAAGTGGTCTTATTTTCCTAACTTTGTCTGTTTTAAATATACAGAGGTCTAGTTTTTTGCATTAGGTAGCATACAAGCAGTGCTATTTGATTATACTACAAGTCTCGCAATATTTCGTACAATATCTCGTCACACGAGATATTTCGAGATATCACTTAGTGAAAGCGCACAGTCTACCAGTATGCAGGAATCATATTGAAACTGATATATATTATGTCTTACACTAATGTCTCAAAACGGATTTTTCATTTTCCGCATATGGCCGCTAGGGGGCGCTGGATCCAAACCTCCCCAAGATATCATGTTTTGGCCATATCTTCAAAACTATAAGCCTCAATTACATAAACTATAGCTTGTTTTCTTCCTCTAAGTCTTCTCTATAAACTGGTTAAGTCATCTGGTTTCAATCTTGTGTCCCTTTGTCAGTATGTCTGTCCGTTTCTCAGTTGTCCTCAAATTCGCCTGTTTGCTGGTTCTTACGTCTCACCTATAACATTTTACAGGCCACAGTTTTGAAAGAATCCTTTTATAACTATTACATCTTATGTCTTACATTAATATCTCGATTCAGGTATTTCATTTCCCCGATATGGCCAAGAGGCGCTGCACTCGACCCTCCCCAACATATCATATTTTGGCCATATCTCCATAACTATAAACATCAATTACACAAACTATAGCTTATTTTCTTCCTCTGAGTCTTCTACAGGACCTGGTTAAATCATTCCGTCTCAATCTTTTGTCACTTTGTCAGTATGTCTTTCTGTTTGTAAGTTGTCCTCAAATTCGCCTGCTTGATGGTTCTTGAGTCTAACATTAAGCACTGAACAGACCACAGTTTTGCAGAAATCCTTTTGAAACTGGTGCAGTTGATGTCATACACTATTATCTCCGAAGTGATTTTTCATTCTCGGGATATGGCTGCTAGGGGGCGCTGCACTCGAACTACTGCAACATTTCAGTTTTTGGCCATACCTCCAAACCTGTGAACCTTATCTGCACAAACTATAACTCATTTTTTTCTAAATACCTTCTTCATATGATTATCTTGTCATCTTTTATCTCAAATGTGTCAGTGTGTCAGTATGTCTGTCCGTTTGTCGGTGTTTGTCAGCTTTGTCTGCTTTCACGTTCTTTTGTGTGATATGTGTCATTCTACATGCCAAAATTTCTCAGCAATCGCTCTGAGGGTTACCCAATTGATGGAAAACCGACACTTTGTATCGTCTGTCCGTCTGTCGGTCATTTCAACTCCCGGCAAGCGCTCCACCTCTGGTCGTCTTGTTTTTAGATTATCTCCTTAAGATGGGTGTATATATTATATGGTGGTATGTCAAGACATATATATATATATATATATATATATATATATATATATATAATAGCTAAAATGATTAGGATATAAGGTCATTTTACATTATCTTATGTGGCTATTTGGACACGCTTTCTAGATAATCAGATCTTAATATATCAATATATTGTTTGATCTTAATATATCGTGCTGCACAGCATCAGATCTAAGTTACCACATTTGCAGTCCAGGGTAGACAAACATTAATCAAAACCTAGTGTGAGAAAATGCCTATTCATATATATATATATATATATATATATATATATATATATGTAATTCCCGTCTTTATATGCCTTAAGCGAAAGTTTGGCGTTCTGTCCATTGACAATGTATTCGTGTCTAAAATATACTACAATTAAAGTCACTTCCGTATATAATCAGACTTCTCCATTTCTCAAACACTGATGAATATTAAAGAGAGAGTATTGGTTCTGGCCTGCCTGATGTGACCAGCAGGGCCTACTGTTTGAAAATATCATGCTTCTTAGCATGTCTTCTCTTCTGAAGATGGAACTGTGCATTGAAAGAGAATTTGTGACATAATAAATGACGTGCAATTTGGTCTTTTTACAAATTTAATAATATCTTACTTATATTGTGAATATTTATATTGTGAATAACAAATTGTCGTGAAAGCTCTGAGGTAAGATCACCATTTCAGTATTTTGCTATGCAAGGAGTCCAGCCACTGGGCTACGTTCCAGTCCATTCACTTTATCAGTGTTTTATTATTACTGAAACATTGCAGAAATGCTCTTCCTATAAGTAAAGCATTCATTTTTAATAAAAATCAAAATACACTTAAAATCTTATTTATAGGATTTTTCAATCAATAACCGTGAAAACCTAAGTCTTGATACGTTTGACTATATATTAAGGTTAAATCTCTTGATTATCCGGAAAATTATTTGGATTTTCTTCGATGGGCCTTACAATCTTGGCCAAGAAAACCTAGGATATCATGTTTGACCAGTTGGCATGGTTTTTAACTGAAATATTGAAGACAGAGGGATCCATCAATAGGGACCCTAATATGCATGTTAAAGTTTAAAACACAAACTTAACATTTGATAACATTTTCTTATTTGAAGCTTTGACCGTGAAAACCTAGGCCTAGACACAATGTTTGACCAAATATCATGGTGAGTATTGACAAATTGAAGAAAGCTGAATTTTCATCAGTGGCGGCCCTAATTCGCTTATTTAAATCTTAAATACGGAATTAACCGTTGATATTATCGATTTGTCTAAATCTATGACAAAAAAAAATCTAGGTATAGAAACAATGTTGGACCAAATATCTTGGTTAGTTCTGGATATATCGAAGAATGTAGATTTTTCATCAGTGGCGGCCCTAATTTGATATTAAGCCAACTTGGACTGAAAATCACAACCGAAGCGAATACATAACAATCGACCTTTTTGGACGTCACACTAGACCCTAATAAAAGAAGCATACAGGCCATACATGAAACCGAACACTATCCAAACTTATATCCATAAGCACAGCAACTACCCCATCCATAATAAAGAATATACCAGCAAGTATAAACAAAAGACTGCCTACCAGTTCCAGCGTAGTAGTATTTGACAGAGCCTCACCACCATACAAAGAGGCATTACGGAAAAGCGGATATTGCTGGCACTAAAATTCACCGAATCGCAACAACCCAACCCAAGCAGTAAGAAAAGAAAAAGAGCGATACACATCATTTGGTTCATCCCACTTTATAGCGCAAATGTAAGAACAACATCGGAAAAATTTCCTGCAACTGCTAGGAAAGTGTTATCCCCCGAACCACAAACTGCAGAAAATCCTAAAACCGAAATACAGTAAAAATCAGCTTCAGTTTTATGCCAAACATAAAAATAAATAATATAGGCACACAATTAAAATCTCTTAAGTCAGGAAAGGGAGAAAGGAAACACAGAAGTGTCACCAACAACAATTGCAATTGTAGAAATCAAATGACTTTTCCGTCACGGAAGGATATCTAACACGGAGCGGCATTTACCACGCCACAGTCGTTAGACGTAGAACCATACATAGGACTAACAGAGAACGCAGGATATAACGGACATATCAGCAGCTTCAAAAACGAGAAAGACAGGAACAACACCACATTAAGCCAATATATATGACCTTGAACAAACGCTACCATATGCAATCAGTAGGCAAATACTCTCGAAACGGAAGCCCTACTCTAACACAACAAAAAATGTAATTTATGCAACACGGATATATATTTTATTATATACAGAATAGAAGAGCACATTAAATGACAGAAGCAAACTGACCATTACATGTAAACACAAGGCCAAGCATCTGCTTTGGAACATCAAGTAAACTTACAAATTCCAACCCAACCAGCACCACAAAATAGCCACCTGGACCAAAACGATCTCACGGAATCAATAACCCCAGCTTAATCCAAGCTATTTGAACGAACAAAATTTACATATTTGATCATTTACAGTATGTACCTGACGAGAGAGCACAGCTTACTTATTAATGAAATACACTTTAACATGTTTATTCTCAAAATCGAAAATAGTGTACGTCAGATCTGGATTTCGGAAACTTAAATGATGTTCATGGTTCTAATGCAGAATATTGGCACAAAGTACATTGACATGTACAGATAAATTCAAACATGGTCAGCCAAAGTTAGATGAGTTGCAAATAAAGACGGGGAGGTCTCTTTTTATTTGCTTAGTCTTTCATATCCGCCCATGTGCACGTTAATAACACTCCAGTTGTTCAGCATATGTGTAATATATACATAAATGCTGAGGTGCTTGTTGGATTGGTTGACATTGAAATAAAGTACAAATACCAAATTCAATGTCCTTTATAATATCCCCTTGGGAACCCTTTTTTCATCATGGTTAAATATAAGCCTGATTAACACGTATTTTATTTTATTTTTTTTTGTTTCGCAATGCATTTTTATTCTTTCATACATTTATTTATGTCACAATCAAGCGCACCAAAATAGTCTAATAGCCCGTAATGCGTATTCCGTAATGCGTATGATGTTCACATTCCAAGACATGCACGTTACAAAGCTACAAATAGATAAACTGTTTACTTTCAATTATATAGGTAATACACCATTCAATATGACGGTTATTACTTTGTGGTATTGTATGGATGTTAAAACTACCTCATTGAAAATGCTTTATCATCAGTTACACATGTGAGTTTATATAATTTGTATCAGTATGATATACTTATTTAAGGGGCTGAACTCATTTTTGCTTAAAAACCGTTGGTGGACACATCCTATTCAGTCTGCAGATCACATAACCCCCTGCCACAACAGACATTTGAGCACATTCCTGGTTATCTGTGGGCCAAAACATTGCGAATTCCACGTTTACTCATATATGAAGCACCTGAATTGTATTCAAGAAGTGTTGATTTGTCTTCCATCATTATTTTTATTTCTTTCTCTCTCTCTCTTAAAATAATTAATTTTTAATTGATTGTGTACTTTTCCAATAGTTAAAAATGTTAAATGTTACCTGAAGAAATAATCATTTGTCTCGAGGTACAAGTCATTTCGTAATTGGCTGGTGTGTTATTACTGGTCTCAAATAAAATTAATGCATGAGACGCTAGTAATCGTGTATTTGCAGTTAAATTATTTAGTTAATAATTTAAGGAAGACAGTTTGATTACCCATCCGATGACATATTCCAGGAGTGGGAATTGTTTTTTGAATAGCTGGTCATTTTTTTAATATTATTATTTTTTTTCCTAATATAATGTCCATGTTTTTTTTTACGTTTTTGTAAACATACTTTTTGTATATTTGCCGCTTAAATTTACATTATATTCTAAACGCTGAATTGTGACCAGGACTGCTACAGCTTTTTCTAAACTTATTACACCGTTTATAAGCCCGTATTTGTATATGATCTCCCTTATTTAAAGAGAAAATACATTTTCGTTAAACAGAAAATTATAAATATATATAGAGCTTAAAAGATTTATTAATTTAGGATCAAATTTATAGCAATTTGCTCAGAATATGCCTAAACATGAAGATTTTATTTTTAATTTTAAATTAAATAAAGATGCCTAAATGTTGAAACATTGCCTGCAAAATTAATGAAATTTGGTACTAAAGATGAACAATTAACGTGTAAAGTATCCCCTTAAAACCCATTATTCTCCAAGCGGGTGAGACAACAAAATTGTTTAGCAGCCATGTATTTGACAGCTTGAAAGTCAGAAAGTAAACGCATTCTTGGTAACCAAGGGAACCATACAATGCCCTGCATGAAAAAAAAGGTCACTGCTCCAAGCCGATAACTGCAGCGCTTTTAACACCATATAGCAACATTTGCTGCTTCGAAAGCGGATTACAATGAATGTAAACAGCAAAGTTATATTTTAGGTGTACAGCTTTATGTCGGACAGACCTCAATAGGTTAAATTCAAAGATACAAAATATGTCACCTTCCGAGCAAGAACTCAACTCTTTTCACTGCATGCAAATGATTGTGTTAGTAAATATGTCAATTGCTCAGTCATAAAATATGCAGATGATACAGTACTTATTGGTAAAATAAGAAATGGAAATGAAGATTCATAGCTTGCCCAAATCAGAAAATTTGTCAGCTGGTGTGACCAGAACTTTCTGAATCTGAATGTGAAAAAAAAAGAAATGTTATTTGACTTCAGGAAAAAAATGAAAACGCTGCAAGAGTGAGCAAATAAAAAAATATCTTGGTGTTATCAAAGATGACAAGTTATCTTGTACAGAAAATACAAGGTGTGTGTTTATTAAATGTAAACAAAGAGTCCATCATCTCCGAATGCTGAGGAATTTTGAATGCACACAAAGTTATTCAGTCACTCTTCTATACGGAAATCATTGAAACTGTTCTCTGTTTCTCACTCACTGTATGGTATTATTGCCTAAATGGAAAGGATAGACACAAACTGGAAAAAAATTGTCAAATGTTCTAGGAAGATTGATGCAAATTCTATCTCATAAAATAATTTATATGATACTTGCGTGTTGAAAATTGTAAACAAGATAATGAAGTATGCATCTCACCCCTTGTATGGAAATTTTAAATTCTTGCAATCAGGAAAAAGGTTAGCCTTGCCAGTAAATAGAACAAATCACTTTAAGAATGTAGTTGTATATAAAGGAATCATACATATTAACCATGTGTCATCTCTACACTAATATTAATCTGCAGTATGAAATTGTTACATGTTGATACGGAGCTATTCACAGGACAATAATGTGATATGTATAATAATCAACAACACTTGTTCAGTGTTAACATAGGTGTGAAAAGGTGCTTATAAGTGCATTGGTGTACTAGATATTTTATGTAACTAGGCGCTATTGTATATGTCATGTATGGAAGTGATAGATGTCTTGAACAATGATATTTGAGAGCTCTCACCACAAAACGTTTCTAAATGTATCTTTATGCATTGGACAATTAAGTTCTATTCTATTCTATTCTAACTAAAACCTCCTATGCTGTCACTGAGCTTGGTGGGGCTGACTGAACCCAGTAACTCTATCCCTGCCTAGCGCAGGACGACGTTACCCAATATGAAAATGAGCTACCCCTCCTTAAAATAAGGGAGGGACAACTGAGGCAGAAAGCAAAATACAAAGAGGTAAATTGATTTCAGGTAAGACAAATTTCTGGTCACCAGTTACACAATATAAAATGCTACTAAAATCAGTGGATTTCAAAAATGTGTCCTCACCCAGTGTTAAGAAGGTTTGCTAATTTGTTTTACAGGGACCTTTTCTTCCGTCTATGTGTGCAATTCACAGTCATGTAATCATGCACTGCACGTTCCAAGACAGTCATGCAAACAGGCGGTCTTGAGGAAGTACATACATTTATATTCCTATGGTGCAGTATAATGGTATAACTATGGACTGGCAATTAATTAACTGGCGCTCGGCTCTCATTACTATAGATTTCCAACTATTATTTCCCTTCGTTATGGGTGTTTAGTGATCCCGAATAAAAATAATGAGCTCATAAATGTTTCTTCTTAGGTTAGGGTAAAAATTGTGAGCTTTTGATACTGTCCCATTTAAATACGTAAATTGAATATTACTGTGGATAAAAACCTTGACCATAAAATGTAAAAAAATAAGTGATACTTTTTTCAGTATACTAGTATGAAGCAAATTTAAACCACACCACATGCGAAGTAACTTTTGACTTTGAAAAAACAGCCCTTTCTATTTGAAACAAGTAGCATTACGCAAGCCAACAAGAAGCATAATGCAAGCCTAAAGATCCGAAATATTAATTTAGTCTTTAAGGTGTCTTTATCGAGTCTACGCGGACTTCAATCCAGTGATCATAACTCTAAAACCAAATTAACTGGGGCGTCAATACAGGGGGAGGACGTATTCATAATGTAATCATTCTAATCATTCATCCTCCGATATTCAAAGAAAAAATATTTATATATTGATTGGAATAGGAATATTATAATAATTAGAATAAAATCCATTTCTGAGTTTACTTTGAAATATTATATATATATATATATATATATATATATATATATATATATATATATATATATATAGTTATTAAAAAGACGTCCCAACTTGTTTTAAAGGGTTTTTTTCGTGTATGTAACCATCACCATTTAATAATGCTTGCTTAACTTTGTTCTATGTACATCTGCTGAGTTACATTAACAGGGACTTTTACTCGATTATCCTGGTGTCAACCATGCTCGATGTACCACTCCTGTGGGTCCTGGGTGTGTGTCATCCACTTTACTGGGACATAACACGGAGGAACCCCCGAAAGGCGATCTCCTCTGTGAATAAGGCACGAATGTTGGGTATAGTTTGGCACATTAAGCCTGCAGAGGGCTCACCTCGACCGTTAAATATCTCACCGTACCGGCTTATATTCGAACTCACGATCTACCGGTTTTTATTCCCGTGCTCTAACCCTGAGCCACACCCAACGTTAATCACCCTCCCACGCCTGCGAGGTATCCGACCTTGAAGATAAATTAGCGCCACTACCCATAAAGCATTCATCCTTTAAAAGTTTTAGAATTATCTATCATATTATATCACTTTGATCGATTTTTATTTAATTCTGATGCATTAAAATCTAAATTAAAGGCTCAAGTTCATACCTGACCGATGACAGCTACTTGAGCCAACATTAATTTGAGCAGAGAAAGAGAGTTGGCCGTGAGCCAAGGGCGTTCAGCAACAAACACTCTCTCAACTCACTCTCCTGTCACACCGACCTACAGAAAATCCATGCGTCATCCACATTGATCGTTTAACAGTTGTTATGCTGTGTTTATATCTATATATGCACTCGCCCGTAAACTCTTCCAAACTGTAAACCATATCAACCCGGTCTCTCGTCCCCGGGCATTGTAGCTGGGGATGCATGTTTACGCACATGTGGAAGAACACGGTAGATATATCCTTCAGTAAGGGTTCGCCCAGTGTGGCTTAAGGGAATTTAACCCCCTAACTCATCCCTTCTGGTTCCAAGTCAGGGTTGATATATTGGGAGTTTTATCCACTTTATCATCATAACATATATTAAACTAGAAGCATTTTCACCCTTAGACTTAAGCGATCTATAGTATCATTAACATCTTCAGATAAAGATGATTTCAAGAGCAAATTATTTTAAATAGATTCACAACTTTTAATTTGTTTTTAAAATTTATTACTTTAGGAGTCAATAAATGCTGTAATGTGTACACTGCCGTAACCATTAAACAACCATTCTTAGGCCACCTGCAGAATAAAGAAATAAGTAACGCCTATCAATAGCCCTATTATTATTTTAAAGCCGTACGTCACAACTGCATGGTATCCTCTACATTAAAAGAATATGATGAATCATGTTACCTACACATTTTAATGGATTGTTCCTTGGATACCCATTAATACTGAACATTTTATTTTTAAATTCTGTTCAGTATTTTCACAAAGATCGACTGACAGACAAACCGAGCGTAAAAGACAATACGTCACTCCACCAGGCGGAGGTAAAATGTGTTTCCATTCCGGTGAATAAATGTCCTGCATCGCCGGACAAGCATCCCATGCATGTACCAAACTTATATACTAGAAAACTAGCTAATAAACCCGGTATGCCGGGCTGATTACCAGGGTTGGGGAGATATATTAACTGAGGTGAGGAATGTTGGCCTTTTTTATTCTAAAAGTAACACTATGAGAACTGGGCTATCACAAAGGGAAGGTCTGTGACCGTTTTCATCACTCCTGGTCACTGCCACGCAACAGGTAATTAGCAGTGATGGGGAGTGACTAAACTGTTCACAGACTATCACTGTGTGACCAGCAGTGATAGTTGAGCAGCCCTGGGGATCAGTTGAAGGGGTGCAACTAATTGATAATTTGCTGAGTGACCAGGAGTGACTGGCAGTGATGCTGAGTGAACATGGTTACTCCACCAGACACTAGCTTGATGAGAGGTGATAATGACTGTGACCACCAGTGATCCTTGTTGGTGGGTGATTGACAGGTAGTGACCAAGAGTGACCAGGAGTGAATCTTAGTGATAAGTACTGCTATTAAGCCAAAGGTACAGATGTAAATCATGGTTTATTAATCAACTCTGGACCCAGTTTCAGGTTAACAGAAATTTATTTGTACAACTTTAGAATTTTAATTTTTCCTGGGAGAGGCTGGAATACAATTTTGAAATTCAAACCTGGGGAAAAATGAGAATTCTCATTAATCCTGGAAGGAACAGGAGCCATTCCATGCCAGATTTGAACTCTTTATCTCTACCTTTGAAAAATTTCTTCTCACATCTAAGTTTTGAAACTTAAAGAAAATGAAGCTACACAAAAAAATCAAATTCTCTTTATAAGATAAGATGCATACTATTGCAAGTTGGAATAAGTATGAAACTATCAATTTTTATCATTCTGAATTTTTATTTTGTGCCATTATTTAAATTTTAAATGGTAAATACAGGTTCTTGCCACAGAATAAAAATAAAATCACATTCTACTTTAAAGGCCAGTAATGGTTTTATTGGATGTTATAAAGAGTGTAATGCTATTTAGGTGTTTGTTTTTATTATATAAACCTTCCCATCCTATCAAAGGATATCATGTACAATAATGTAATCTCTCATGTAAATGTAGGAGAAATACCACTGGCTATCACAGCTTCAAGTCCATTAATGCAGGCAAGTGTGATTCAGCCAGACAATCATTAGCACTGTCTTATCTGACCATCCCCACTATACCAGCTTATATACACTATTGAGGCTGTAATTAATTGTTAGTATGCTTCAAGGAAGGTTAAATGAAAAACCTGACATTTATCCATAGGCCTAAATGAAAGGCCATACATGTGTAGCTTTGCCCTGAATTATTATGGCAGTCCCATGATACAAGATTAAGTTCTAGTGCAATATGTCATTTCTAAGCTTTTTCACGTTCATGCAACCAGTTTAATTTCAACTCAATAGAATATGAAAACAGACCATATTAAATTTCATAATAATTAGTAATAAAAAGCGCCATGCCCAGTGCACAAGCAGCTGCATTGAATGAATGGGCTGAACAGGCTGTGTATGCCAGGGGTGCTAGTTGTTTGCCTGCAATTTTTCAAGCAAACAGGCATATTCTGCCTCCAAACACAAAAGTATGGGTATTAGCGATATCCCATATTAATTTAGTTCTAGGGAAAATGAGAATTCCTTTTAATTGTTCCTGGGAAAACAGAATTCTCCTTTCTCTTTGGAAAAATGAGAATCAAAAGATATTATGAATTGATTTTCTTTTTTTTCCTGAGAAGAATGGGAACTCATTTTTCCCAGGAAGAGCAGAAATTCTCATTCTGCCTTGGTAGATTCTTGATCTTAGAACAGGAGAGCCTACATCTCCTGTGCTCTCTCCCTTTGCTACGCTGCTTTCTGCTGTTAGA
The DNA here is from genome assembly GCA_026874595.1 of Sipunculus nudus. Taxonomy (NCBI): domain Eukaryota; kingdom Metazoa; phylum Annelida; class Sipuncula; order Golfingiida; family Sipunculidae; genus Sipunculus; species Sipunculus nudus. The sequence goes on from CM049313.1 coordinate 60,780,140, forward strand.
CTAAAGACAAGAACCTGACTGCACCTCTAATAATAATGGTTTTGAAGATGCTATGTTTTCCTAGGCTCCATTATAGAATAATTCTGGTGTACGTATGTAGTTGATCCAGATCTAAGCAAAAAGCTTGCTAGTTTCAAGAACTCAATCTGCCTCACCATGTATCAAAAAAATGTTCTCTCATGGGGCTTAAGAATCCAGCATGGCAAGTGAGGCCCTCAGATTCATGTGGAGGCTGGACTGGCTTATTACATAAGACTAAACACAAGAGACAAAATGTTAGGGTGTCAAGTTCAAAGTAAATTTGGCTTATGAGGGGCCAGGGCTGTGGCACTGGCTGCATTGCTTATCTTCATACCATGAGTCTGCTGGTGGTCAGGGCTGGGATAGCCAATATACATGTTTATATAACATGTGTTCTTCATGATCCATGTGGATCGAATCTGTGAATGTTGTTCAATTTTAGAAGAGATTGGAAAGAGCAGTGATCAAAAACTTTCTGTTTACAAATTAAATTACAAGAGATGGATAAATTCATTTAAACTGTTCCCAACAATTTGCCTGAAACTGAAAGCAAATAGCAGGTCAAATTTAAAGTGAGTGAAAAGTTACTTCCTAGACCAGGGCATTCACATCTGGCAATTAGCCAGACCTCATTATTTTCTCATCAGCTTGCTGTATCACTGGTGTACAATGTTGACCTGCATGAATCTGGGCCTGGACAGCCTGGTGTCTGCCCATGTGTAAAGCTTTTTAGGCAGTTACAGGCCAACCAGACCCAAACATCTGGCTTGCTCTGACTTGCTAGCAATGCCTTCAGCCTGTCTATCTGAAAAATTACTGAAAAGTTAGTGAAAATATTGAAGTCTTGCTGCACTCATGACCCTGAATATATACAGCTGACGGATATTTCAGAAGTATTGTAAAGTTACAAAAAGTCAGAAAAGTACCGTAAAGTTGCAAAAAGTACCAGTATATTGCTGCACACAAGATAAAGAATAGATATAGAAGGCAGTCACGTTTAATGGACCAAAAGATTACTGAAACATTACTGAAATGTACTAGTGTTGCTGTACCAGAATGTATAAATAGGAAAAAGAAAAGTACCAAAAGTTATCAAAAAGGCACTGAAAAATACAAAATACTGTAATGTTACTCCAATGAATAAAATATTATTGGACTCAGGACTGAATATTCATAAAGAGAGCATTTTAAAAATATGTAAAAGTAATCACAGAAATACTGAAGAGTACCAAAATGTTAGTCCAGAATGGGTCTTGCTGAACATTGAAAAGTACCAAAAGTTACTAAAAAGTACCAAAAAAATGACTGAAAAGGAACCAAACAGTTATTTAAAAGTATTAAATTGTAAATTAATAAATACACAGAAATTACCAAAAAGTTGTTTTAGACTGTCAGTTAACTAAGCAAATTGTATACACTCTTAATCCTACATTACTGATGATGAAAAGTAACTGAAAAGTAATAAAAGAAGATACTGAAAAAGACTAAAAGTACCAAAATGTAGCTGAAACATAAATAAAACTAAAAAATAGCCAAAAAATTACTGAAAAGACTGTAAAAATTTGCCTGTCACTTAGTTTCCCTTAGAGAAAAAATTCTTAACATGTGACCCTGGTAAATAGGTGAAGGACAAAATGCTTTAAGCCCTACAAAACTTAAAGCCCTCCTGGACATGCCCATGAACATATAAACATACCTGTATACTGAGTACACACTGTTAGGATAATGGAATGTTATATACATTTTGAAGTGGATACAGTAGTATATATAAATACAACAGAAAACCATAATAAATTTTGTATTTTAATCCATTAAAAGGGTGGGCTTTTGCCCTAGTCTGCACCACGATTTTGTCCAGTTGGCTTTGTCCAGGTAGGCATATACTGCAGGATATCTGACACTCCATTCTATTGACTAAAAATGATGTCCTCTCCAGTATGTCTTAGTAATGTAAATTTAAACTGTCATCTTTAAATGCATTATTTTAAGTTTGTTGTTATGTCTGCTTTTTAAATTCTAACAGTACATTAAAAAGAAACACTTATACACTCATGTAGATTGTGACATAATGAAATTTGTATAGAGAAAATCAGTAAAAATAACATACTTTTGGTAAATGGTATAATATTGGTTATGTTTACAAATAGATCAAATGACAGGGCAACAAACAGACAGACAAAAATCAAGGTCCTGTATCACTCATGAAACTGTCTCTTTAGAGCCGTAAGTATGATAATGATATAATACTCATATATCACAAAAGAAGAGAAATGTCACATTGAGAACCTATGTTCCTGATCCATTAGCAGGTAACACATTTGAAATACCCCATAAAGACTATAATAAGCATCACACACCCTTGAACATGGTATATATAACTGGAATATCCAAATAAAGATCATTGAAATCTGACCACTCTTGCAGATGTTACATGCACATTCATATGAGAAGGGGTTTGATGGCCATCTTTAAAAAAAATTAGCGGTCATTTGGATTCTTACTGGCCAACATGGTTTAGTGTAAAGAATTTTTTTTAAGTACAAGTATGCAAAATTTGATGCTTCTATCACCAACTGAAGTATTCAAGGCACACATGTATTTTCTGGACTATTACTGAAAAGTGAAATGGATCAGATATATACAATTGAACCTCTCCTTACAGGCACTTCTGTACTGAGGGTATATTCACAGTCCTTAACGGGGATTTTTTTCGGAATTTCCTGTTTATTTTCATTTATTTATTAGTTTCCCTGCATTCCTATAACAGGGCTGATAGTCTGCCTGATGGCTCAACTGATGTTGATTTGCTCATCTGAAGCTGATGTGTCGTTTCAAGCAGATCCTTTGCTTGGATCTGTAAATTTATTGATGGGTTCATAAATAAACAAATAAACAACAATCCAGTGTAAGGTCTTTGATTGCAAGTATGTAGGTCATGAAATTCATGAACTCTTACTAAGTGCACCTCTCTATGGGGGCATCTTTTTCGTATTTTATGTAAAAATCTAATCATTATATGATTAGAAAATGTGTCCTAATATGATTACTTGCTTATAGTTAAATTTAAGCCTCGGTTATCAGTGTGATATTTACACCACTGATGGGTTCATTTAGGCAACTGCTAATGGTCACTGAGTGCTTCAAGGTCCTTAATCCAGAAATTTGTGCATCCCATTCCACGCTTGGACCCTCAGAACTGAGCGTTTGTAAACAATTTTGAACTTCAGAGACCCTTTTCTCATGCACCTGCCTGAAAGCCCCGATATATGCAATGAAATCATGAGATAATCCTAAAGGATCACGAATGGAGCTATATTATAGTGCTTTTCAGTACTTTTGATAAATTGTTGGTACTTTTGGTAACTTTTCCATACTTTTCAGTAATTATAAAGACCCTTACCCATACTTAAGTACTTTTGGTATTTTTCAGTAATTGTTAAGACTCCTTTAATTAATTTACTAGAAATTATGTGCCGAAGGCGTAATTCTGTATTTCATCTAATCATGCACAATGTGAATCAGGATATTGAGTGGACCAGATCCAGTACAGGATTTGGACTGGACAGAGTCACAATAAGGAATTGGTCTCACTCTGGGCAAACAGGTATTAGACTAGGCTTGGAATTCAGGCTGGCCTAAAACCTAATCAGGATTCTGTCTCGACCAGTTGCTGATTGGCACAGATCTGGGAATTGTTGACAGATACTTATATGTGTGTCATATGATGTATCATGGTACACTATTGTTAGGAATCGGTTTCAATTTCATGATAGATCATCAGTAAAAATTGGATTATCTCTACTGATGAGAAATTGTCAGTTGTTTAGAGGTATAAATTTCTTGGCCATATATAGATCAGAACATCATCTCAACTGATATGTAGGCCTACATGAATGTTGAATGTTTGATGTTTCAGACTAGGACATTTTGGACTAGGACATTTCAAACTAGGATGTTTTGGACAGGCCTTTTTGCAAGGGAGGACATTTCAGACTAATGAATGTTAATAATTACCATAAAGTAACCTTTTTAATTATAAATTTAAGCGTATAAATGTACCCATATGTTTACTGAGATTTTTCAGAGAATGAGCAATAATACTTGTGCATCATTATATTTTTTATTCATTATATTAACATATATTAGTAAGGTGTGGACAATGGATAATGCCTATGTGATATTGATCAAATAAGTATCCGTAAAAACACCATCATAAAATTTATAACCTTTTTATGGAGATTTTTTATAGAATAAGCATTTATATAGGGGCATCATTTCTATGTTTTTTTTTTTATTTTTACAGTTTTGTTAAACATCAAAAATATTCTCTTGTCACTGGTTCACTCTTTTCTCAGTTTTTACAGTTTGCTTTCTCGCAAAAGCTGCCCGGATAAATCTGTATTTTTTTGCTTACAAATACCACAAAATGAATCCCCAATTAATCCCCATTGTTGGAGCCAAATAAATATTATACCAATAAACATATGGGTACACTGATACACTAAAACTCATAATTAAAAGGTAACTTCATGGTAATAATTTTCATCTGTCCAAAACATCCTCTCTTGCAAAAAGGCCTGTCCTTAATGTCCTAGTCCCAAACATCCTAGTCTGAAATGTCCTAGTCCAAAACGTCTGTGTCCAAAACATCTGGTACTACCCTACATTCAGGCTAATAATGTCATAATTCTATAACCTACATTTCTATAAAGTAACTTAACAATTAAGTTTTTTGGTAAATGCAGACTTTTCTCTAGTTCAGGTTGTATACATTAATTTCTCCTACACAAAGCTATGAGCAAAAATTTGCAATCAATTATAATTGATAATCAGCCCATCACTATGATACACTATGTCATGGAATGAAATGACTGCTAAAAATCTGTAAAATTCCCTTAATTGTGGAATATGTAGTGTGATAAACTGTTTCCAATAAACTTTCATGAATATTTATCTGAAAGACAGACAGACAAGAAAATATTGCTCGCAAGTCTGAACCAAGCCAGAAAATATTCTGCCCCAGTCCAAACACAAGATGCATGTGTCTGTAAGGGCTGGAAACTGGCTTAGCTGTGCATGCACAAACTTCAGGCTGACTAGGTCCAGAGTTCAGGCCTGCCAGCACTGGACACCAGTGATACTGCAGCCCTGATCAACTGATATGATATAAATGAGGTGTGACTGAAAGTGGAATTTTGCATCACATATCCTTGGCTGAGAATCTGAGTGAGTGCTTACAAGTAATGATGGTTGGATTGGTATCCATTAAACACCCACGGGAATTTTTTTAGTCATATTAAAGCCAACAAATTATATATTTTTTTTTCAGATATCAAACATTTTTAATGTACAAAATTTCTCAATTTTTTTTCAAAACATCACTCTGATTGAACTTTGAATGAAAAGTTTTGTGAGGAAGAGGGAACATTATAAACTCTCTTTAACAGGTTACCTGCCTGATGGTGTTTTCTTGCAATTTAAATCAACGGGGTCTTGATAAACACTGTTCAGTGTCTTGTAAACTAAACTTGAAACAGTTTTGTCATTTGCTCAATAAATCTTAAAAAAATGGTGTTATGAATATATTGTCAATCAGGATTAAATAGTGATGTTGCCAGAATTCTGAAATATCAGTAACTAGCTGATAGACCCGGTATACCGGGCTTATTACCGGGGTTGGGGAGATTTATTAACTGAGATGTGAAATGTTGGCTCATTTTTTTTATTCTAAAAGTTAACAGAAAATATAGGTTTTCAGTGGGAAACTGTCTCCATAAGATATGTATAAACATTTTGGCATGACTGCAGAATAACTCACGCACCTCTCTGAGGCACAACACTTCTGTGAACAGAAAACGTTTCTATGTACAGCTGCTTGTATCTTAATTTTGCCACTTACTTTTAAATTACATGAATTCTTAACATCATACCGTCCGTCCGTATAAACTCATAATCTGGTGGAGACAGTGCGTGAGTGATCCTGCAGTCGCTCTGATATTTTTAACATTTATTTTGTGGTTCTGTCCTTGTGGCAAGAAATTTATACCCTGGTATGTTTACCTTGATGACCTGGCCAGTGATGTTGTTGACATGGCGAACCAGAATGAGACGTGGGGACATTCAGGTTTTTGATGATATTTGACTGGATTCTATCGTTGGATGCATAAAGATTAGGTTGATGTGAGGAACACATGAATGATTTATTAAATGTACGTCACAAGGAAGTGTTCCTGAAGAAAGAAACAGAAATGTGCAGAACTCCCAAGTAGCAGAAGCGGACCAAATGGGACTCCATGCAGAGGTTCCGTATCCCATTTTCAGCCGCCGCAATGTTTTTTTTTCATCGTATCAGACAAATTTTGAAGCCTGAAACACCAGACACCACTCCACCCCACCCAACCCCACGCCTGTTCCTGAAATTGGGACCTTGAATTAGGTTTTGTCATTAATCCTCCTGGGTTGAACTCTCCATTTCATAAAGCGAGAAACACATGTTTTTCTCTTTTATTGACCACGCACGTGGGTCAAATCCCTTATTGAAAGCAAGCGTTATTCATATGAACAATGGTCCTTAGTGTTAGAGGTCAAATGACCACGATGCACGCATCCCTGGGATTGCCGAAGGTAGTTGGGCTGTGCTCGGTAAAAAAACGGAAAAATCACTCAAAATTATATGTATATTAAAAATTATTTATTTTCATATCGCCTATGTCACTGCGGGGATAATAACCTTTAAAATGATGTATGGCACAATATTGTACACAGCGCGGTTTTAGAGAACATTGCGAACAAACGTGAACTGAATTCCTTTTATAAGTATTAGATGTAAATGACACACAACATTATATCAAATGAGTGTGCATGCATGTGTAACTAGACAATACAAGTGCTTCCCATACCAGAAAGTTACATTTATAATAATTACCATTTCCATAGCTGTAAAAGAATTTTTAAATTTTCTTAAATAACAAAGATATAAAACTTTCTTTAGTTATTGAATTTATCCCAGTTATTCCTATGATGTGTTATAGGTAACATGTAACATTTCATAACCTTCAAAATACTAGTATCAGGATGAGATAATTATAAATTCAGTTTATCTCTCTGAATAAAATGTCTTCACATTTGTATCAATTGGTCACCTGATTTTTTTGTAAATGTTTAAGAATTGTTATAATTAACAAAAATAGGCTAACCAAGCTTCCTGAATACAATGATCACATTACATGCTTGTACCATTGAGTTGAAGAGAATAAAATTCTACAAAGTGCCTTACATTAATGTATATTACTCTCTGAAGGTAATTTTACTGAGGAGATTTTTTTTCAGTACAATGCTTCCTGTTTTTTTTTTATTTGATAATCAGACCATTTATGCTAGAAAAAACATAACATAGATACTTGTCCTTAGTTGGATCAGTTGGTCATTCAGAAATCCTGAAAACAGCCCCATGAACAAAGGTGTGCATTAAGGAAATGTCAGTTATATTTGTTGTACATGTATTAAGTTGACATTTGCCGAAAATTCACAGTTTTATTAAGTTAATTTGTGCATCCATAAGCAGTGAGTGCAAAGGTTAACTTAGTAGGGAGCTTCATCACTCAGAGTCACTCCTGGTCACTCTTGGTCACTACCTGTCAATCACCCACCAACAAGGATCACTGGTGGTCACAGTCATTATCACCTCTCATCAAGCTAGTGTCTGGTGGAGTAACCATGTTCACTCAGCATCACTGCCAGTCACTCTGGTCACTCAGCAAATTATCAATTAGTTGCACCCCTTCAACTGATCCCCAGGGCTGCTCAACTATCACTGCTGGTCACACAGTGATAGTCTGTGAACAGTTTAGTCACTCCCCATCACTGCTAATTACCTGTTGCATGGCAGTGACCAGGAGTGATGAAAACGGTCACAGACCTTCCCTTTGTGATAGCCCAGTTCTCATAGTGTAAACAGAAAATATAGGTTTTCAGTGAGATACTCTCTCAAAAAGAGATGTACAAATAATTGTACATTTATTTTGTGGCGCTCTGCTCGTGGCAAGAAATTCATACCCCCGTATGTTAACCTTGAAGACCGGGTCTGTGATGTTAACATTGCGAACCGGAATGAGACGCGGGGCATTCAGTTTTTCGATGATATTTAACTGGTTTTTGTCGTTGGACATATAGAGATAAGGTTGATGTGAGGAACACATGAAAGATTTATTAAATGTTTGTTGCCAGGAAACCGTTCCTGAAGAAAGAAACAGAAATGTGCATACCTCGTAAGTAGCAGAAGCGGACCCAACAGGACTCCTTGCAGAGGGTCCGTATTCCATTTTCAGCCACCGCAACCTTTTTGTTATCGTATCAGACAAATTTTGAGGCCTGAAACCCGCCCCACCAGTCCACCCCACCCCATCCCTGTTCCTGAAATTAGGAGCTTGAATTAGGTTTTATCAATAATCATTTCATATTGCGAGAAACGTGTTTTTCTCTTTTACTGACCACGCACGTGGGTGAGAACCTCGTTCAAATGTAAGGCCAGACATACTCATATTCATATGAACAATAGTCCTTAATAGTGTTTGAGGTCGAGTGACCACGATGCACGCATTCCGGTCATTGCCGAAGGCTGTTCGGCTGTGCTCGGTCTTACCTCCGTGCAAGTTAGTAAAAACGGAAAAATCACTCAAAATTATATATACATTAAAAATTATTATGCTCATATCGCCTATGTCACTGCGGGACATAATAACCTTTAAAATGGTGTATGGCACAGTTTTGTAAACAACGCGGTTTTAGAGAACATTGCGAACTAACGTGAACTGAATTCCTTTTATAAGTATTGGATAAACGTCTGATAAATACCAGTGATAAATGATACTTAGATATGTGTTTAAACTATATAACTCTCGATTAATAAACGATTTTGTATAGTCAGAGCGTGTATAACTGAGTGAGAGTCATGATATAACATCCTGTGTTCCTGAATACACCGTTTCACGGTTCATCAATACATTCAAAAGTACCCCTTAATATTTACCTTTGCTCTTTGGTGTGCTCTTGGAACGCGTTCCTGCTCCTTACCATGAATAATGTGTATACGACTTCAAATGTAGCATCGAAGAAGACAAAGCCAGGAAGCATGCACATTAGTATTTGATTAGAAAATAAAGAGAGTCCACCCTTTTTCATAGAAAAATACTTCTTAGATTGCATTACATCAAACCAATGCATGCTGATAAATATTCAATATTATATTGCTGCTGTCTTACCCAACAGATGCAAAACGAAAAATTAGTATCCTTAACACTATACCAAAAAGAAGTTATTTTCTTGAGGAAGAGGTTTTATTTAGTCAATTTAAAGCTATAATGTGAAGCCATTATACATTAGAAAATTATACATTCTTACAATCGTAAAATATTATGAACATTTTCGGCCTAGTTTTTTTTAAGATTTTAATATTATTTAACGGTCTGAATGTGCGGTCTAATGAGTTTAGATTGATAAAAAAACTGGTAGTGAAATAAATGTAAATCGTAATCCTAATTATACATTACATTTAAGTAATGAATACTTATAAAGACTTGATGTTATTTCGGATGTATCCTATGAAAAGAAGAGAAACGAGGTACCTGAATCATTTAAAATTTTTCAAAAACCATTCTTTAGGACGCCGTGGAGATAAGATTAGAACTTACATCTATGACAAAGAGAGAAATTGTTCCATGCTTTTGTTGTATTTCATAATATAAAGAAAATGCTCGCATTTAATTCTTACATGAATAACGATATTGAAAAGATCTGATATTCTCTAATCGTAAGTGGATGACATAAACTCAAAGATGAGGCACAAATAAATGTGAAAAGGTGTGATATGGGTGAAACAGTGAAGTGCATTTTTTTAGAGTGGCAGCATTCTTTGAGTGTTTGCATTGTTCTTACATACAAACATGATAAAAAAGAGGAATTCCACATTTAGAATATATATATATATATATATATATATATATATATATATATATATATATATATATGAAGTAATTTATATCTACCAGCAATGCGGTCTTGTTACAGTCTGATACGTTTGTGTTGTTCTGTTCTCCGGACAAATCCTTGGCGGGGTACATGGGGTAGCATTTTCTCTGCACGTATCGTTAGTCCTTGTCATTATTTCATGCATTATGTCAGAATCAAGTCGATCGGTGAAATGTTTGCACATCAGGAACAAAGGGGATAAACCACGATATATTACATAGCCGAGTGGCAAAGCATAATAAAACGTATATTATATCAATATGAAAATATAATATTGCATAAACTATCGAAGACTTAATTATATCGGTCCGGAATCAGTTTAAATATTTACCAGTGATACTCCTTCCTTCCTAACATAAATGGGCGGACTGCTACAATACAGAGCAGTCCCATTTTCTTCATTTGTATAATATAATGAGACAGGTTACTTAGCATTTCAATCGATCTGAATTACCCTGAATATGTATGATCAATATCTTTGAGTTATATGACCATGGTTATTGTTAAGTGTACATCAGATATGTTATATGATTTGAAGGGAGCATGTCAGTCTTTTTTAATTGTTGCTTTATAGATAAGCATATTTTACGTTAAAATGAATACCTGTCATGGAAGACGAACGAAATAATGATTTCAACATGTTATCATACAGCTAATTTGTCATTATCGATACACTATCGAAACTGTTAAAATGTGATGCTTATTTTGGATCATGCACAGATTAAATATTCATCAGTTAATTAAGAAATCTAGAATTCCCTAATTAAGAAGTGATTTCTGTTTAAATAAAATAAAAAATAATTATAAAATTTACCAGGGGAGTACTGTAGTACCCTAAAAGTATTTCTAAAGATGAAAAGTTTATTTAAAGTAGTTTAAATGTAAAATAAGTTTTATATGGCAACTCAGGGTTCCGGAGATGTAAACGCATGTTTCACTATTAGCGGATTGAATCATTTTACTTAAAATATTATAAAATGCACTTTAACATGTTTATGTCAGACAGGTAGAGATTATTGAAGGACCTTTTTTATTTGCTTAATACGTAGACTGCCTCCGTTTCCTGCCATACTTATTTGCTTAGTAGGCCTAGGTTGACGGAGAGCTTCCTTATACTGTGTCGGTAGCGTTGTTCCTATGCAACAAGCCGGTCAAACAAACGCCGACACCTACAACGTGCTACTATTTCCTATGTCGGATTGTACTTTGCTACAGCTCAAAAAGTTTCTAGTTGTTTACATAGGAACGTCTTTCACTTCAGCTCATGTGCCCATGCATATTAATGACGCATTCCATTTGTTTAGCAAATGTGTATCATATATAGCATTATTTTGATTTTAGCTCAGACCCTCTCTATCTCTCTTTCTACCTCTACCTCTCTCTCTCTCGCGATCGATCGAAAAATACAACTTTTAATCATTGTGAACCTTTCCAATGGTTGAAAAATTGTTGTTTCAGTTACAACAGGAAAATAATTTGTCTCAAGGTAAAAACCATTTTGAATATGCTAATGTGTCATTACACGCCCCAAATAAAATAAATTTTCGAGACGCTAAAAGTGATCATGTATTGGCAGTTGATAAATTAGTTCATAATCTACGGAAGTCAGGTTGATTACACAGCCCATGAAAGATTCCGTGAATGATAATTGTTTTATGAATAGCTGATAACCTGTTTTTTTTTTAAATTAAATACCTTTTTTTTGTGTAAATTACAAAACTTACTCCTTCAAGTTACATTTTATTCTAAACATTAAATTATAACCAGACTGTTAATGCTTTTCATAAACTGATTTCACCTTAAAAAACACATATTTGTATATGATCTTAGTTTTTCATCCCTTTTTAATATTTTATTTTATAAATGAAAATAAATGTTGGTGAACACAACATTATAAATATAAAGCTTAAACGTACATTAATTTGGAATGATAATTTGGATCATTCTTAAAGTGATTTTCTCTAAATATGATAAAAAAAAAGTTTTCTTTTTAAATTTATATTGGATAAATATGAAACTGAGAGAGAGAGAGAGAGAGAGAGAGAGAGCAGGTGTATGACCTCCTGATCTGTACCATGCACAGCACACATATACACAGTACAAAGAACATCTTTATTGTACTTAAGCTGATATATGTCTTGCTTTAACCAAACATGTTAAAGGTTTATTTTATCCCCAGACAAACTCGGGATACTATATAGTCCATGGGCTAGGAGGGGTCACCGTGCACCCCCTCTGGGATTTTATGACATAGGTATATTTAGATCCCCAATTATATTCAATAAATGAATTAAGATGTTAACATTGATTATTTTGGGATACACTACTCTTTTAGGTCATTTAAAGACAACCGCGTCTTCCCGCACGGCACCCGCGGACAGGTAGCCTTGATAAGGGGGTAGAGATATGTAAATGCTTATAGCTCGCTTAATATTTGACATATTTACTTCAAATAAACTGCTTTATGTTTGCAAATAGTGGGGAAAATTCATTGACAATAATAATCATACGAATGTATTATGTATTTTGTTGATTAAGCAATTAATCACTATACTTATAAAATAAAAAGAAAGAAAAATGAATTTAGCAGCTTTTTCTTTCGTTTTTTTCCGTGAGTAGTTAATTTTAGAGATGATGTTGCACTTCTAAATTTCTAGTGCATTAATACATTAGTTCCTGACATTCCTACAAATTTTGTTTAAAAAATAATGAATATTTGACCATATACTCCTGCAATGAATGACCCATTGTTAATTTTATGGTATCCCTGTTTATAAGATAGATGTGATGTTCCATATTCCTCTCCAGATGCATTAATTTTCACTGTCAGAACCTGAAGGTGTTTATTGGTTTTAAAAATGATAGAAACCCTTTCTTGAGCCATTTTTAAACATATAATAATTATACAAAAAATAATCATATTTGAGCCATAATATAAGAAGGGTCACCGTGCACCCTCTCTGGTATTTTATGACATAGGTATTTTTAGATCCCTCAATATATTCTGTAAATGAATTAACATGTTAGCATTGATTATTTTGGGAATCACTACCCTTTTAAGCCATTTAAAGACAACCGCATCCTTACGCACGCATCTTCGGATAGGTACCCTGGATAAGGGGGTAGGGGTATGTAAATGCTTAGAGCTCGCTCAATATTTGACATATTTACTTCAAATAAACTGTATTGTATTTGCAAATAGTCGGAAAAAGTCACTGATAGATATAATAATATATATTTCTTACAAGTTTTTGGTGATGAAGGAATTAATTTTGATAGTAATAAAACATCCAGAAGAAATTTCACAGTTTTTTTATTCAAACTCTTCGCTGTTGATGATTTTACAAGATATTTTTAGACGTTTTAGTAAGACAAGTTCTAGTTTAAGAATATATTATTCTGTTTTGATCACCCTTTTTATAACAGGTTTACGAGTTGTTCGGTGTTTCTCTCTCGATGTACCTCACCGTGACTCTTCCCTAATAACATAAACAGTCTTTGTTTTGAAACTAAGGGTATAAACACTAGTAAACTCTTTATCCAGGTCATTTTGAATATATAAATGTATAAGGATATAAAATTTTCTCCAAGTATATGGACCAACCCGTGTTATGTTAACCTTTCCGAAATGTTAAGATTTTTGTCCCCATGACCCTTTTTTACCTTGTAAACCCTTTCTGTCATATTGTGTTATCCTTTGGCCAATTTCAAAAAATGGGGTAATGTACAATGTGAAATAACTGATATTGAAGCGTCTGTCTTTATTGCACTATTATTATTGTCTATTCGTTTACTATTTTAAAGTATCAATTCGTATAAAGTGTATATAAATAGCACTGAAAAAAAACACGCATACCTCTGCCAATAACAAGGATCACCAGTGATGGATCCTGTAAAAATTTGATGTGTGGTCCGTGAACCAAGGAATTATATTAATTTTAGGTGAGAGTAATGGTTCACGTTTCACCAACTGGATGCTTGCATCACAGGTGAGCTCAGATTACCAGACATAAGCGGTTAAATAAGTCACAACTGTGCATGCGAGTGGGATAAACCTTCTCCATATTCAGAAATTTGCACCTTTCTCTTAGAACCTTTCACTGACGATGGTCTCATCTCCTCATAGGACCAAAATATTATCTCTTAATACCGAATATTCTTTCAAACAAAATCATATTATGTTGATCATGGTTCCCGGTTAATATTCGTGGCGGACATCAAATAAAGACATATAAGATTGTCACGATGAAGGGGGCGAATAACCACTTACGAACAAACTTCATTCGAGTAAAATATGGTGATTCTCTAATGATAAATACATTTAATAGCATGGAAGACATAGACCATTCTGACACCTCGATTCTGATACATGGATCGAGCCGAGACCTAATGCAGCATGAAAGCTGCCAGTGTGATAAAGTAGAAACCCTATCTTAATATAAAGGAAAATTTCTATTCCCATTAAAAAAAAATGAACCTCACTGAAAGTCTAAGGATGTTTGCATTGAAAAGAATGTCCTGAACTGTTGGTAACATTTTACTGATTAGCCAAAGATGAATTCCCGGCAGTGACCATATGTATTATTTTATTTAACTGATTTTTCAGCATTGAATAAATTTTGTATGAAAAATTGTATTGACACTTAAGGAAAGGATCTAAATATATATTTTATTGAGTTCTCCCGAGAAGTCATTGTGTGCATATTAGCATATGTTTATGTAGGGACTGTATAGAAACATTAGAAACATTGGCATTTTATTCATCTATCTGTTAAATAATATTAAACTACACAATAAACTAGTAAGCGGATTCTCAACCATGTCTCCTGGCAGTCGAATGGAATGCCTTAAAAATGTGAGGCGTTAACGTCCTGCATGTATACATAGCCTTGAATGATTGAGCATTGAATTTTAGATTGGGAGTTCCATAATCTCGACCTCTCCCGGAGAAATAAGGGGTCCATTTTTCATTAACTTGACGAAAAAATACATGGTCGTTGAATTTTTATAATTCCCTAATTAAAGACTGAAATCTAAATGATTCTTCATAAAAACACGTATTTTGAGGACTGGCATAGGAAGGCAGGTTTACACGATTAACTGAACGAAATGTATTTGTGTCATGCTCCCGCTTATTTATACTTTTAAGAATAAGGATATTTTACCAAATGGTTAGCAGGCATTTTAATCTCACTGCATGATTCCAATGAATACTCTGCCATTCTTTTTGAAACGTTCTGAGGTTATAGGCCTAGGTTAATGGTTAATGTTATAGGTTAATGACTGATTTATTCTTAATATATCTTCTAAAGACAACATGATATCCATGGTCTTCCGTTTTATAATTTCAGAAGTTAGCCTTATCATCAATAACAAATTATTGAAGAATATAATGCATAGGAGCTAGAGAATGAATCCTCTCGAATTTCCATGTGGTATATATAAAACCCATTTCTTTTGAAAAGGTGTCATAAACAGGTGAAATCTAATGCCAATTTTATATGTCTACAACACCATTTTACAGAAGCTGAGTTGTACCGAAATAAAATGAAATATATAGGACAAACATATACGACACTTGGATGCAAACGTCAGAGACTGTATATTCATTAGTAATCTCAATGGTATCTGTGCTCTTATACTGTGTCCGGTGTAAGGGCACAGGCTTTGTTCATTTCTGTTTAGAACCAATAGCGTCTCTCCGTTTAATTCGTCAATTTTCGTAATGTTTACAATCAGAAATCATAAGTATGTTTTAAATAGATTCTTCCCAATGAATAGCACAGACATGATCCCCTCCCTGTATTGTACTGCCACTATGAAACCTCCGCTCCGCTGCTTTCTCGCTGCTGTTAATACATTTACTCCTATACCACGTCCTTCCATTACTTACGCATTGAAAAGTAATCATAAAAAGTCTTCACTCTGATCCATCAATATACATTTAGAGTTGAATCTGTGATTTGTTTACAATTTAAACTATCAAGTATGTTTCCTTGCAAGGAAATCTGAAAGGGACATGGTAAGGCATTTAAATATAAAAAGGCAACCATTGACTCAGTCATAATATAATTGTAACAAAATATGAAAATCAAAACAATAAATACAAAAAAAAAATCAAGCAGCACCAAAGTATGTTATAAAGGTGTTTACGCCGTAATTATTGATTTTGAATAATAATTGAAACTGTTGCATATGCCTTCCTGTTCTTTCTCCTTTTGACATGACTTGAAACTTTGTGTTGATATTGTGGTACAGGACGCTACTTATACTGTATACGAATCTAATGCACTAAGCCTAATTCACAGTAAGTAAATTGTTAATATTTGGTCTTCCATATTGTGGACAATTCATCAAAAGACTTCAGATGGATCAGCATAACGGATTGATTTTCTGTCTATTAGAAACTTCATATTTTTATTATTTTTTATTATTAATGTGTTTATATATTGTTCCAGAAAGGGCTCTTATTATTAAAGCCAATAAACACATTAAGGTTCAGGAGAATGACTTTTTTATAGTTTTAGGGAAGCATCACAGTGAAAAATTAATTACATCTCGACAGGAACATGGGATACCACATACATTCATCTTATATACAATATATATAGAATGGACAAGGGTCATTCACTGCATGTGTGTATGGCAAAATATTCATAATTTTATCAAAAGTATGTGTACAAGTGACAAGAACTAATGTATTAATGGATCAGAATTTTAGAAATGTCATCATCTCGAAAAAAAACTATTTCAGGGGAAAAATAAAGAAAAAAGCTTTTAAAATAGAATATTCTTTCACGATATTTTATTAATATCGTACTTAATTGTTTATCAACTAATATATATATAAAACACTTATCAAATTATTTTCATCGGTGAATTTCTTAAGTATTTGCAGATACAATGCAGTTTATTTAAAGTGAATATGTCAAATATTAAGTGAGCTATAAGCATTTACATACCCCTACTCCCTTATAAAGGCTACCTGTCCGCGGGTGCCTGCGTAATGACGCGGTTATCTTTAAATGGCTTTAAAGGGTAGTGTATCCCAAAATAAACAGTGTTAACATGTTAATTCATTAATTGAACACATTTGGGGATCTAAAAATACCCTCGTCATAAAATCCCAGAGGGGGTGCACGGTAACCTTTCTTAAATAAAGGCTTAAATATGATTATTTTTGTATAATATTATATGCTAAAAATGGCTCAAGTAAGGTTTTACATTGTTTTAAAAAAACCAATCAACACCTTCAGTTTCTGACAAATAACTATTCATAGTATCAAGGAAGCTGCACAGTGAAAATTAATGCATCTGAAAAGGAACATGGAACACCATATCTATCTTATAAACAAGGGATACCATAAAATAGAATAAACAATGAGTCATTCATTGCAGGTGTATATGGTCATATATTCATAATTTTATCCACAGAAATTGTAGGAATGTCAGGAACTAATGTATTAATGCACTAGAAATTGAGAAATTCAACATTATCTTGAAAATAAACTACTGTTGCTAAAATGTTGCGAAAAGCTGTCAAATTCAATTTTCTTTTTGGATATTTTACAAGTATAGTGATTAATTGCTTAATCATCAAAAATACATAATACATTCATATTTTAATTGTTGTCAGTGACTTTTCATAACTATTGGCAAACATAATTCCGTTTATTTCAAGTGAATATGTCAAATATTAAGCGAGCTATTAGCATTTAAATACCCCTACCCCTTTATCAAGGCTACCTGTCCGCGGGTGCCGTGCGTAAAGACGCGGTTGTCTTTAAATGGCCTAAAAAGGTAGTGTATCCCAAAATAATCAATGTTAACATCTTAATTCGTTTATTTGACATACTAGGGGATCTAAATATACCTATGTCATAAAATTCCAGAGGGGGTGCACGGTGACCCCTCCTAGCCCATGGACTAATATGGTTTAAGCACGGTCCGCCGCCTCGGCAGAGATTTCGTTTGGACGCGATAACTGAAAAAAATATTTTACAGATCTTTACCAAACTTGATATGTGCATAGATATGGGTTTCAAAATGGGGTCATGACCTTTACAAGGAGTGTGACCTTGACTTTGAATTCGTCCATTTTAGGGGAAAAATTCTTAAATATCCCAACAACCTTGCATAGATTGATCCAAAAATCAACTTGACTGAAGATCTTGGATAGTGTTATCATGTACCGGAAACTGGTGTCGCCACCTGTTATCCTTTTCTTGTTTTCGTGTCGCTTAAAACGCCCTTAATTGCCACTTAACATTGCTGTGAGCATTATAAGTTAAAAACTAATGGACAGATTTCTTTCATATTATGCATATACATAGACGTGGGTTATGGGATGACGTATATTTAAAGTGGGGTCATGACCTTTCCTACGATAGTGGCCTTGACCTTCAATATTGCTATATATTAACATATTATTGCTATATATATATTACTATATATATATAAGTTACACAAAATCATAAATTTCCCAATAATGGATGAATGGATTGGTCCAAAAATAAAATTGACCAAAAAACTTGGATAGCTTTGTCTTCTGCGAAAGACAGGTGACGCCACCTTCTGTCCTTATCTTGTTTTCGGGCCTTTTAATTACCCATCATTTAACCCATCACTTGACAGTACTGTGAGCATTGTTAACTTGTCTAAAACTAATGGACAGATTTGGCTGCAATCATATCTGTGTGGCGTCCATCCGTACGTCTGCTTTCGGTGGAAATTGCTCATCTCCGGACTGGTTCAAGTTATGGGTCTGAAACTTGGCATGTCCATCAATCTTGGAATATTTTCTCGTAAATCAGACAGGTGGCGCCACCTACCTTCCCATTTTTGTAGAATGAATTAATATCCTTTTCTGATGAGTGATTTGCCCTATTGTCCTGAAATTGTGCATATCCATAGATCTTGGACTACTCCATCTTGTACTCAAGACTTGTGGCGCCATCTGCAATCATTTTGGCGTGGCGCCCACTGTACATGTGCTTTGGGTGAAAATTGCTCATATATGGTTCAAGTTTTAGATACGAAATTTGGCATGTCCATGCATCTTGGAAAGATTTCTCGTAAACCAGACAGGTGGCGCCACCTACCTTTCCGTTTCCGTAAAATAAATTAATTCCCTTATTGAGGAGTGATTTGCCCCATTGGCCTGACATTGTGCATATCTATAGACCTTGGACTCCTCCATCATGTACTCAAGACTGGCGGTGCCATCTGCACTCGTTTTGCCGTGGCGTCCATCTGTACATGTGCTTTGGGTGAAAATTGCCCATACCTATGAAGTGGTTCAAGGTATGGGCTCCCATTTTTTGTGGAAAAAATATTGTTTCTCAATTTGATAGATGGAAGAAACCATAGTCGCTTGCCAAGTGTCAATGTATGCTGAAGATCGGGGGCCTATTCTTAAAGGGGGGAATTAATTGTCAGGGGATACTACGGCACCTGCGGTGCCAAGAAATATCTAGTTTATTTGTATTCCATGATTCCACAAGATACCCTCTCTGCAATGAGCTTTACAACAAACACTAAATTGTAGAGTTCATTTCAATCAAGTTTATAATTTATTGATTGATTAACTAGATTTAAAAGTATTTAATAATCAGCAGTAAAATAATCTTAATACAGCAATTTCCATTTAAGTGAGTAATAAATCAGACGATAAAATGTGACTTTAATTTCTACATAATGCTTGATCGAACATTTTACCTTGAAGATCAATTATCTATTTAGTGAAAATATCTAGACCAGCTGATGATTTAGATTATATGAAAAATACAACGCAGCTTTTATAAATAATTGATATTCATACAAAAGAGTGTATAATATTAATTTCAGTAATTTATTTTTTTTATTTAAATATTGTTATGTTGGAACCATAAATGCTGTTCACCATAACAATACTTGTACAATAACAATTGTAGCAGTACTTAGAGCGACTCATCTGTTTACCATTTTATTATAATGAGCTAAACAAGTTGTCAATTTATCATAAAAAAAATTCAGTTGACTACATAATTTTTTTTTATTTTGTTAAAATTTAATTATATATAATGGAATTAAAATGGAATATATATATATATATATATATATATATATATATATATATATATATATACAATTGCAAATATATATATATATATATATATATATATATATATATATATATATATATATGAGAATAGCTTTCTTTGATCTTTATAATTCCTATGCAGACATTAATCCCTGTAATTGTATATTCAACACAAGCAGTCAGTGACTCCATTTCCTCTTTTTCCTGCATGTTAGTCTTGTTCTGGTAGTCATATCTGCAATGATATTTTATATTTGACTGACCCGAAATAATAAGGACAAATCCTCTCCGCTTTTCAAATGCAAACATATATTTTTTTTCTAAATATATAACAAGAAAAATTTTGCTAAACTTTTGCAAAATTCAGCTAAGCCCCGAGACCCATAGGTCCCTTTAAATCTTCTACCATTAAGGCTGAAGTTATATATAAGTACCCTGAATGGCCCACGCTCCCACAAAGCCCACTCTTCAACATAAATAATTGTATAAAATATGATATCAGTCAGTCAATTGAAGCATTGTAGAAACTCACTTGTAATTATTTATTTCGATTATTTATGCGTATTTCTTTTTTGGGTGTGTGTGGTTTTGGTTTTTTATTTATTATTTATCATGCTTGACCCTAAAGGCTTTCAAGCAACGTTTCAATTTTCCTATGGATATAACGGCCATGAACTCAGGTGATCTCATACAGGCAATATACGTGCTATGAATTAAAAGACAACAGTTGTTTGAATCACCGGCTGACAAAAGTATATTTGATCGTATTTTATAATTAAGCCTGCTACACAAAGATTTTCCATAATTAATTTTTTAAATGACCGATGGAAATCACTTGAATGTTATGTAAAATGTTATGGAATTCCATTAATTGTCTGATTTACATATATTAATCGCGATGATGTTGGTTTTATTATAATTGTATTACAAAAAAAAGTTTACCTTTGCTGAAAGCTGCATACGTGCCAAATTTGTTTATATTATCTAAAGGAAACATGAAATCAGTGGTTATCACTTGTAGTTCAAGAACAAAGTGAACCCATTCTCACAGAAGAGTGCTAAGTATAAAAAAAAATAGTGTTGCGTTGAAAATGTGAACACTGTAGATTATATTTATTTATGTTTGATTAATCTCCACCGATACTTTAATATACCTGCAGGCAAATGCAGTCAAGAGTCGCATCAGGATTCCATCCCATTCTGGTGCGACTTCTGGTGGTGCCGAAGATAACTAAAGTCCTTTCCGTTGACTGGGTTGACTGCTGCTGCTGCATGGTCCTTTTCATTGGAGGAGGTCAAAGGTGAATAACAATGGCATGTATTTTTATCTTATAATAAAGGAATCAAGTTTGCACATGTTGACAGAGTTTTGAATCAGAATAAAAACTGTGGTAGGATGTCAGAAGAGAATATTGATGAATGATTAATTATTATGACCGTGATAAGTACTTCTTTCTTTTTGTTGTATGGAAATATTTCTCCTATACCAATATATCACCGAGCAGACATGCAAATTTCCTGGGAATGGCCTTTGATCTATGGCATATTAGGCCAATATCAACATTTCCTGTCAAATATTTAAGTTACGGCTAGCGGCTTTTATTTTAAACCTATCATTAATCCTAACCCATAGAGATGTCTAAATTTGTAACAAAAACATTATTTTTACTACAAAACAACGAGTGTTGTTAGAAAGTACACAGAAAAGAGGTGTTGTTAGAAAGTACATAAACATATCTTACGACTGGTCTGGTTTATTTTTAGTGACAGCATACCAGCAACCCATGAGGAGTTGTGAAATATAACGAAAATATATGCAAAAGATCCTCATCGAGCTTCACGGTATACGTTGCGGCCATCGTTATTGTTCAGTGTTCACTCTTACATCCCTATAGACTTCCTGATATCAGCCATATCAGAGGGGCGCTGATAAATGCCCTCCACTTACCGATTATAATGTTGGACAAACGTTTATTTTCACCTATACGATTACATTTATGTATAAATCTCCATGAAAGTTCCTTAAAGAACTCATTAGTCTATCGTTCTGATCTGCATCTTATAGCTGTTCAAGTACAAGGACCCGGCAGAGCTACGGAAGTGCCACGGATAGGTCCGGGGTTATCCGGGGTGTAAGCCGTAAGCGGTGTAAGCAGAGTTTTTGGATGTCAAAAACTGCCGGGGCGATTCGTGGTGATCCAGGGCGGAATGTAATCCGTGGTGATCCGGGGCTCATCCGTAGCTTTGACGGGGCTATGCCGTGGGTGTCCGTGCCACTGCCGTGGAAGTCCGGGGCACTGCCGTGACAGTCCTTGGAGGTCCGGGACATTGAAAACCATGCACCCTAACTACTCCGGCAGAGCGACGGACCAACACGGCAGAGCCCTCTTAGCCAGGCCTCTGTCCGGGACTCTGCCGGGACGGTCCGGGGCTATACCGGGACAGTCCGGGGTGTTGCCGGGATGGTCCGGGGCTCGCCCGGGACGATTCGTGGCTCTGCCGGGACGGTCCGGGGTAACCATGGATGCTGCGTGGTGGTCCGGGGCTACCCGTGGCTGTGCCGCGGTTATTTCCAGTGCATCAGGGGTGCTGCCGGGATGGTCCTTGGCGCTGCCTGGACGATCCCGAGCTCTACCGTAGTGCTGCTGTGTGAAATGGCGCTTTCTGCCAAAAAAAAAAAAAGACCCCGGATGACCGCGGACCACCCGGGACCGATCAGTGTTAAATTTAATGCTGCTGTACTGTCTCGAAATCGTTGTTCTC
This sequence comes from Sipunculus nudus, assembly GCA_026874595.1. NCBI lineage: Eukaryota > Metazoa > Annelida > Sipuncula > Golfingiida > Sipunculidae > Sipunculus > Sipunculus nudus. Next base: position 60,803,031 of record CM049313.1, read on the forward strand.
AAGTAATTTGTTAAATGTACGTTTCATAATTTGTATTAAGTCATATGCTCAAAGACCCGCAGATTTTGTGGAGCATCTTCACCTTACCCAAGCCACCAAAGGACATTCAGTCTTCGTTCGTGAGTTCATTGTCGGATCAGGCACAGTTTGAGCCTTTTCAGGTTCATAAGATTGATGTTATATTAAGTACTTATAACATATCATGAAATTCCATTGCTTTGACCAATATTTTAAGCGCAGCCGCACAACTGAATCACTTAAACACACAATGGACCTGCGCATGATCACCGTTAGTGCTCATATAAATATCATGCATTAAATTTCTGTGATGGATTCCCAAGTGCGATTGTATGACTTACTAACTGAAAATAAAAAAACTGCCATCAGTTGTAATTGAATACCCCATCAGCTATGTATACTAAGTAAGAACAAACCTTTTTGGTATCTTTTAACAAATTTCAGACTGTGATTACGGATTTTGTACACTGGTGATCCTTATTTTATGTTCGATTATAAATATTAATGCGTCAGGGATGATGTCACTGGGCTTTCAACATGCGATTGCTTATAATCATCCCCCGGGATATCGGTGATCAATCCCTGAATGTTTCTGCGCAGAAAGTTATGAATGCATAGAAGAACTGTTACGCACAGGCAATAAAATCCAATCGAGTGACTTTAATTAAGTCTTAAAAGAGTTTTATTTGAATGACGAGGGCGTTCCACTCCTATTAACTTGATAGACATAAACATATATATATATAGAGTATATACTGCGAATAAACACACATATGTTTATACATGTATATGTATTTTATTATATCCAGAGGTGGTAGAAAAGGTGGCGATCGAGGCACCGGGGGCAAATGCGCCCCCCCCCCCCCCCCCCCCAATTTTTCTACATGCCAAGGTGCCCTTTTATAACGCTAGCACTGGTCTTTAAATACCCACATATAAACATGTATATTTACATACATAATTAAATACATACATATAAATATATGCTTTTATACACACATGCGTACATACATACATACATATATAAACGCATTCATATGCATACATACATACTAAATACATACACGTACATACACGTAACATATACATACACACATATATTTAAATACATACATATATACATACATATACACATATACTATTTGTACATACAAAGAGGAACTGATACGGCCAGGGCTTTTGCTTAATTCTTTCCCTGTCTACCACTGTGGGTCAAAACCCACACCCGTCACTCTGTAATACAAATAACCATATGGGCGGGGGGGGGGGGGTTATTAATTAACCAACCGTGACGTGTCACTGTGACTGTTCTTGCCAGGGCCTGCCAGGCTGTAAGCCCGTGATACTGGAAACCTTGGTGCTATAAAACAAAGGAGCCATCTGAAGTCAATGTCTTAAAATATTAAAAAGGATTTTTTTTTTTTTACATTGTATCGTTACTGATGTCAGATCTAATAAGATTTTGATAGTGGTATATATCGACTCATGGCAATTCTCGTGTGCAGAATTAAATATTGAAAAAAGTGATATTTGTATAATGTATTTGTATTTTAATAATTAAAAATATATAGAAACCATGAGGACAGTGACCCAAATTCTAGGGTTAGTTTTCTTAAGGTCTAGCTCTAACTTGCATTACGACATCATGTATAGTGTCTTTCAAGTAGGCCTACAATGACAAAAAAAAGATATAACCACCTCCTTTTAATGAATATCCAGAAGAAAAAGACCCCCCAGTTGACAGGCCGACAGAAACTGTCACAGTATAACATCAAATCTGGAGATTTGCGCTTAAATTAATAACGTTTTTGCTACATGTTTAGTATACTAAGAGCCACCAGTCTCCTTGTCACGGAGCCTGACGTTGATCATTTCAAGTACGTATGTCGATCACTTCAGGCAATAAATAAAACTCGGAAGTCGGAAGTCGGAAGCCCTCGGAAGTCGGAAGCCGTTTTATATTTTAGTATAATTTTAAAAATAACAAACAAAGTCGACAAGTTTTTGTGTTAAAACGGAGGATACAGACACCCTTTTTCATACGAGAAAGTATCAAAGATGTATATTAATATATATGAAAATTAAAGCATAATTAATGCGTCGGAAGCCTATCGGAAGTCATCCTGAAGTGACAGATGATGCTCAAAATACATAAAACTCGGAAGTCAAGCCACAGTATCAACCAACAATGACACAAAAAGGTCTTGCATCAACCCAAATATTAATTTAGGTAATATTTATGTATTTGAATAAAATCATAATGTATATAACTATAACAACATAATATATAAATTCATATTAAAATATAAAACATGAATATAAAATACTATAATTATAAATAAAAAAACAGTATAATACAATACAGATTTGTTTTGGTATTCTCTTTTATTTTCATTGAACAAATACATACATGATGCAAAATATAATTCCAACAAATTCCTGGAACTGAAGGCTAATAAATGTTATCTTATCTTATCTTATCTTATCTTATAATACAAGTATAATAAAATGTGTACATAATGTGTTAAATAACACAGATGACGATATAATTATATATTCATTCAACAGCGATATAATTTGATATTAAATTATATTATATGATAAAATATCATATATTATAAAAGTAATAATCAATATTCCTATATTAAGTAAGACAAAAATATATAGGTCAATATAAATTAATATATGAAATGATTAAATTGTATATAATATGATTATTTATATATCCATTCATGTATGTGATAATTTATCTCCTCCACCTAGGGAGTTATTCTAACAAATAAAAAGGATAACAGATGGCAGAAAAGATTTTAGATGGCGATTCCTCCTATTAGTTGTAACTGATAATTATCTAAAGATAGTTTTATGTCGTTACCTTAAAGGCACACGCGTTTCATTGTTCTTATTGCCTGATCCCCAGTTAGCACAAACATTTTATGAAACTGTTCTTAAAATGTTTCCAAAACAGTATGTGGCTTTAAAGTGTAAAATTAAAAAATGATCTCTGGACTCATATAATAATGTAATATCCTTCCTACATAAATTATTTTGATTAAGCTAAAATTAAAATATATAGATACTGTTATAATTTATATCAATATTTTTGAAACATCACATGCCGTTATTTTTTTTAATCTTTCACAGTTATGCAGTTTTACATATTTTTAAATTTTCGAAATATTTTGGAAGTGTTTTTATAATGGTTTATGCAAATTGTCTGTGCAATGTTCTAAAAATGTTTGCTGATACTTTGTGTGATCAGTATTCAACAAGCATTGGAGAGTTATATGCGTTCCATATAAAGCAACCTAATGCATGGATAAAAATTAGTTTCATTTATACTGTATATAGCACCCTAATGGATAAAAAAGAATAGTTTTATTAATACAAAACTTAATGGACTTTTTCTTACGGTTTTACCAGTTCCTGCAAGGATGCGACAGTTTGATACTTTGTTTTTTTTACATTAATATACAAATTTATGTATTTTATCAAATATTTGAATAGTATTATGTAAAAATATTATAATACAAATTAATGTAGAATACTTAACTTAATTTTTTATATGATAAAATATTCTAATCTATTTTGTTATATAAGGAAAAAAATTATATCACCATTTTGATAATCTAACGAAATTTTAAATGCTTTTATATTATATTTATTAGAAATAACATTCCATATTAAAATATTACGTCGCGATATGATATATAATGTATTACATTTGAATGTATATTTCAACATTTATTTTTTTTTATATTTTATATATCATTATTTTTAATTAGTCATATACATTATGGTTTTATTCAAATACATAAATATAACTTAAATTAAAATATGGAATTATGCAAGACTTTTTCTGTGTCATTTTTGGTTGGTGCTATATGGTCTTGAATTCCGAGTTTTATGCATTTTGAACATCATCTGTGTCACCTCAGGATGACTTCCGAGAGGCTTCCGACGCATTATAAATGCTTTGATTTTTATATATGGGAATATACGTTTGTGCGACTTTCTGGTTTTGCAAAGGGGGTCTATATCTTCCATTTTAACACGAAAAAGTGTTGGTATGATCGTTATTTTTAACATAATATCAAAAATTATAACGGCTTCCATATCCGAAGACTTCCGACTTCCGAGTTTTATTTATTGCCATCACTTCAGTCTTGGTCAGGACAACCAGTTTCCATAAATATATAAATATGCATGGCTGATATTATCTGTAGACTTGAACATCCGTCATGTATTTACCAGCCAGAAGTGACATATTATAGTTGTATAGACTAGGACTCGACCTGACTGATCAATGTGGTGTCATTCTTACCAGGATATTGTATATTATGCTAGGATCCCGTCTATTTTAGGGGGTTTCCCAAAAGTATACTACGCGTCCTGATTGGTTAAAATACACCAATAGGTGGCAGCATACGGTCTCGTGTGAAGAGTCATCAAACTTTCCAAAACTTCCGGGGGACACTGAGACCAGACACAGGAAATATATAAAACTTAGATATGAATAAAGAGTCTTCAAAGCATACATAGTTCGATCAGGACAGGCTTAAACCCAGGTTTGTGTGGACTATTTTGAACGTCGTTGCAAATGAGGTGACCCCAAGAAGGGCCCCAGCGCCAGCAAGGTCCGAGAACTGGTGAGAGTTTGTACAGCACTGACACAGAGAGCTGCCCCGAACTCTTGTCCATCTCTAGATCTCTTGCCCGGACGCCCAATTTTAGATCTAACATAGGACGTCGGGTCCCGAGATAGACTACCTGGGCCAACACCAATTATTGCAATTCGTGTGGTGTGAATGATATGACATAATTATACATAATGTTACATATTTTTATACCATATAAGCTGTATCTTATTTTTTGTCTCCAAAACACTATAAACATTTATTTAATTTATGTTTTTTACTTTTTAAGAAAAAGTTCTGTTTAATAAGTTAAGGTGACAAATTAAAAAAAAATGTCCCATGTGTGATTTTGACCCAACTGGGCTTGTGTTTTACTTTTATTGCTTTATATTTTAACCAAGTCTCCATTAAACTTTACACAAGATGTGAAATTTGTGCAACTTCAAGTTATAGAATCAAAGTCTGTAGATTTTCTTCCATTATAATGGAAATAGTACACACCAGATTTTAAGTTTGATTGATGATTTTTCCTCTGTTTTATTTCCTCCAGTAAGGGTTATGTTTTTGATCCATTCTCTCAGTGTTGTAAGTTTATAGTTAGCATACAGTGGTTAGCATAAAAACCCTGTGAAATATATATATTTTACTGAGAATGTAAAATGTGTCATTTTTCATTAAGGTTAAAAGTAAGTTTGCCAGAAAAAGGTGTTGGTGGATTCCTTTGTTCAACAGAATATTATGAATATCAGACAATGGACAAGTGGAACTCTGTCTTTGAAATCATCAGATAAAAAGTATCATATAATCCTTGTCCAGAGCCAATCACTAAGTAAATTTTAGCAAAGGATATGGTCATTAGGGGTAGGACGTAGCCTGGTGGTTAAGGTGTTTGACATCGGAGCCAAGGGTCACTGGTTCAAACCCCACCGGTGCTTCCATGGCATAATGGTGAAATCTTGCTAGATCCTCGGAGATTCGCTCTAATATCTTAATGACTGGTTATGACTTCTGGATTATTCCTAACCCCGTGCATGTAATACCTGAAATCCAGAAGGCTTAATGATAACATATCATTCTTATCATATGGATACCTTCATCCTCATTCAATAGACAGTGCCTTCAACAGGCCATGGACCTATCCTTAAAAAAAAATGTTCATGTGAGATTAAGGGATAGACCAGAGGTTGAGTTTAATTATGTTTTGGATATCATAGTTCAGAATCTGTTGTTCATTCCAAGGAGTTTATAAACTCCTTCTTCATGACATTGGTATTAAGAAAATGGTTAAATTTAACAGAATATCATAAGTTCACTCTGATACTTTCACTGTAACTAGGTGTCAGTTGTATTAAAACTTCATTTTATACATACCTGTTGCAGAATATATATAATTATTTTGGTACTAAAATTCACCATGCCCTAATGATGCATTTTATGCCTGTTTAAATAAAAAGTAATAAACAAAAAAGTAATTAACGTTTGTAATAGTGATGATATATTCAGTCGGAGGTGGTTTTGACCATTTTAAGTCTGGTGTCCTAATGTCAAAGAACAGTAATCTGTTTTAGGCTTAAAGGTACTGACATTAAAGAATATGTAATACATGCTCCCACTTTGATCTTGTTTATTTACCTGTTATGACTTCAACTAGTTTATCATAGCCATATATCTGACTGCAGCCACACTAGAAGGGGTCACCTACAAGCCCATTGCACAGGGTCTAGGAGCTGGTGTCACCACACTTTATATGAACCCTGATAAGATCATGAGGTCCTAGTGCTGTCCTACTGATATTAAGTGTGTATTTATGACATCTGTAAAAAGTGTCCACCTGTCAATTTCATGAAGAACTTATTTTTGCCTCACAGTTAAGTCCTTTTTCAACAAGGAATAAATGGCATTGCTTTTAGGAAATGGGGGAAATTTTATGTATTGTTGCGTCTCAAAATAAGTGCAAGCAAAAATTGCAGGATTGCAAATTTTAAAAAGTTCAAAGTTTTGAGGCAACACGCTCTACAAAAAAAACTCTCATAAAGGTCCCCTGCTGAATTACTGGCTGTGTTACCCCTGTCAGGAGATATATAAATTTATATAATTGTAAATTAACAATAAATTCAGTATACCTCAGTCTGGCAGTATAGCTAGGCTATCCCATCCCATACAGGTGTTGTGTGCAAACCTCCAGTATGTGGTGGTTTTGTCCAGTGACTGACAGTTTTTCACATAAAAAGATTTACCTCTGCATGTATGTAGAGTAATAAAAAATTAAGATTGTAACATAGTGAGAGCTCTAAACTCCAAGGTCTCACAGTTGAGTATAAGTATAAACTTAGATATGATTATAAATGCTCATCTGCTAACCTCATGCATAATTTCAGTTGAGCACCTCGACCCATGCAGTGCTGCCACTTTAATTTTTTCAAAAGTAACAGAATTTTCAGTCAAGAATTCTTTTAAATACTTTTTTCATACTTTTTCTGGCAATATTCCTTTTTAGCTCAGTTCCTTTTTTTAGCTAAGTCATCTCCATAAAACAGGCATGTTTCGAAAGTGTTGGACCTATGAATCCAGCATTCTACACATAGTTACAGGTTTTCAGGTTCTCCTAGTGGTCCAAACCAAGAAAAGTTACTGCAGCTTTGAAAAACGACCATTTCCCATTAAAAACCTATTGTTACACTTCAAGACTGCACACCATGAAAACCACTGCTCATGAATATTTCACATAACTATTTCTACATATATTTCCTATGTACATGCTAGAAATTAGGTCAATTTCGCATAATTTGTTTAAGTTATGGCTCATCAAGTCCTTGCACTGTACACTAGGGACGTAAATTATATTGCAACTGTATAAAATGTATAAATGTACAAAAAATTTGGTATATTAAATGAATTGTGATCTTATTTAACAAATGTGTCAACTGCTGAACTATCAAGTCAACAACTTATCAAATGGACACATCACAAAATATTATTTACAACAAATCTCTACTCACCAGTTCAAACCAATTATGTCGAACAACCATGGCTTATATTATCTTCACTCATATTTATCTCCATTTGTCATTAATTTAGATTTTTACCTTCCAGGTCAACTTCAGCTGAGCACAGTGCCTGGTGGGTCCTTGTTTCACTTTCTTTCTTAAAAATTAATCTTCAGGTAGTTATTATGGGCTGTCTCCCTAAAATGATTTAATTACATGCAGTAGACATGCCCTGTCAAAATTTCAAAAAGTCACTTTTTATTAGCGTTGATTATTTTCTGCAATCTTGCTTATGTTTTACTAAATAACTGGATATATGGAATACTGGAATATATAGACTTTCTCACATGAAGTTTTTTCAAAAGTATTGCATGCTGTGAAATTGTATAGAAGCTGCTCGATCTGGCATTGATTTTTACTTTTTTATACTTTTTTCAGACAGTTTTATACTTTATTCTTGTAAGGTTTGATACTTTATTCCATTTAATCCAGAGTGGCAGCACTGTCCGTGGGTCAGTTTTGTTTATATTACCAATATTAATAAATCAATATTTTTCAATGTTATTTCTACTGAATTTTAAAAATATCTTTAACATCATTATATTTATTTCAGAAAACCATGATTGATCCGCCATTGCCTGGTCGTCAAGAAAAACTCTCCCAGCTCCACCCTAAAACATTCCGACTTCTCACCGAGGATCTGAGGCTTGCTACCAATGGAACTCCTTATTGGAAACTTATGTATGAAAATATCCCCAAAGAGGTGTTCTATCAGTAAGTTGTTTGTGATCAGTTAATGTAAAAGTTATGTGGTTAGTGAATAACAGGTTGGAAAATTTTAACCTCCCCCAGGGAGGTTAATTTTTTATCTGCGTTGTTTTGTTTGTCTGTTAGCAACGTTAATCGAACAGGTTTTAACAGATTTTGATGACATTTTCAGGATAGCTCCACACTGATACAATCATACAAAGATCAATAGTTTAAACTTGGGGGGTGACTGGGAACACCATCTGGATCCAGAAATTTTTATAAGGAAAATCCTGCATTTCTGACAATGCCATATGAGGGTAAGGAGCTGACTTGGCAGAGGTCTGCACTCTCTGAGTGCTTTTCTAGTTAGGGCCCTGCTTGACAAGCGGTGCCCTATAGTGATCACCATCTCAGTCTGTCCATCTGTTCTTCCGTCTTTCTGTCAGTGACACTTTCTTTCACGCACGATAACTTAACAACAACATACTGCAGCTTTCCAAAATATACAGGGATGATTGGTACCTATGACGGCTCAAGACCTATCGAATTACAGACTTGTCGGAATTCCAAAATGGCAGCCACAGCCCAATTGCTGATTTTCTTTCATGCATGATAACTCAACAACAAACTACTGCAGCTTTCCCAAATTCAAAGGGATGGTTGGTACCTATGAGGGCTCCAGACCTACTGAAATACCGACCTGTTGGAATTTCAATATGGCTGCCACAGCCTGATCACTGATTTTCTTTCACACGCGATAACTAAACAACAACATACTGCAGCTTTCCCAAATTCACAGGGATGGTTGGTACCTATAAGGGCTCCAGACCTATTGAATTACAGACCTGTTGGAATTCTAGTATGGCTGCTTCAGCCAAATCAATGATTTTCTTTCGCGCATGATAACTCAACAACAACAAACTGCAGCTTTCCCGAATTCACAGGGATGGTTGGTACCTGTGAGGGCTCCAGACCTATCGAATAACAGACCTATCGGAATTCCAATATGGCCATATAGACCGATCACTGATTTTTTTTCACGCGTGTGTACCAAACAAAACCTGCTGCTATCCCAAATTCACAGGGATGATTGGTACCTATAAGGGCTCTAGACCTATTGAATTACAGACCTGTTGGAATTCTAGTATGGCTGCTTCAGCCGAATCAATGATTTTCTTTCGTGCGCGATAACTCAACAACAACATACTCCAGCTTTCCCAAATTTACAGGGATGGCTGGTACATATGAGGGCTCTAGACCTATTGAATTACGGACCTGTTTGAATTCCGATATGGCCGCCACAGCCTGATCGCTGATTTTCTTTCGCATGAACAACTCAACAACAACCTACTGCAGCTCTCCCAATTTCACAGGGATCATTGGTGCATACGAGGGCTTCAGACCTATTGAATTACAGACTTGCTTAAAATCAAATATGGCTAACAGACTACATTCAGTGATTTTTTATTGCACACATTATTTCAGACATATCTTCATTAATATCATTTGATCCATTAGGATTTTTTCCCTCATGCATATGGATAAAAACCTGTTCCTGTTTGTTATATTTTTCAAATTTATTTTAATTTTTCACCCATATGTAAACTAGTCCAGCACTAGCAGAAATGTGGGGCCCTCTGAGGACCATTGTCCGACCACTCCTAGTTTATTTTAATATTATTTCCAGTGACAAATAAGAACTAATTACTAGAGTAATAAATGGCACAAATAATTTGGTACAATCGTGTTTTATTACGTAAACATAATTGTGAGCTGTTTCTGTATAAATGAGAATTTTCTCTGTTAAGGTTTATATGCCAGAGTAAGCCAACAGAAAATTTTCCCTTATAGGGCCCATTATCACCCAACCCACCTCACTCTCGTGTATTTAGGTCACACTTCCCTTTCCTGTAAACACTTTTTCTTCTGGCGTTCCGCCATGATGGACGTATAAACCCGCTCTGCGAGTTCGTCCACTGTTATGGGTTTTTCTTAAAGGGTTTGCCAACTGATACTTTAAGTAGAGTTTTTTTTTCCCTTCCCGCCATGGAGAACCCCTCATATTGCTCAACATGTGGTTCTTTAATCCCTGCCTGGGATTCCCACCCTTCATGTGTTTCATGGGCCGTTACCAAAATGACACCTGCTGTGGACCGGCAGATCCCTGCTTATAATTGTCAGACCTGGTCCTCGGATAAGTGGGCCATGTTTAATGCGTGGTCCCACTCACCTGTTATTAGGGTTTCTCCCTCCCAGGTTCCTTTGTCTGGGGCCCCTGTCAGTCCCGGGATGAGGGGAGGGGGCTACCTTGGGTGACCGTAACCCTCCTGTGTTACGCTCCCCGTCTGTCATCCATGTAGTGTTAACACTCCAATTGTCTCTACTACCAAGTCATTATTGTCTCATACCCGTAAGCGGAAGACTATGCCTGTCCACTCAGCGGGTCAGTCGAGATCGTCTTCGCTTATGATATATTAAGCAAACTTTCCTGTTTTTGTTCTTCCTTAATGTCGGATCTAGACGATTCATCTAGACCCGTCTCCACGGCTGCGGTGGCCTCCCCGGCTCCGCCTGCTCTCTCCCCTCAGCCGTTGTCATCCCCTCCGGCTCCCCGTCAGCTTCATTCCCTGACTCCTGCTGCTTCTGGTGCCGCCACGCTTGGTTCAGCTGTTCTTCCACGGGAGGAGGTACGTATTTCCAACCCTGTGTCTAGCCCTCAGTCTCCTTTATTCAGCAAACCCCGCATGCTGTTGCTGCCGGCGCACAGGATTGCCGTCCCGTGGTTCCTGTTCACAGCGGCACGGCCGCTTCTTTCTTACAGCCTCTGCCTGTTGCTGTTCCATGGGATTCTTTGGATCCCACTTCCAGGGGTTCTCCCACTTCTCCTTCTGCTTAAGCTGCGGACCCCGCCCTGGTTCCTGACCAGTGGTCTGAGGTCGCACTCCAGCACCAGGCCTGGCGGGCTCGCAAGTCGGCTCTCCTTGACCCTGTGGCCATGTCCATTCAAGAGGCTCAACCAGACAGACCTTAGTTCTGCCGGCTGCAGCCTCAGCCGCCTACGGCCTCGGCGACCAGGTTCTATTTGAATCAGGCCACCATTCAGTCAACTTCCACCGCACCACCAGTGTGTATGGAATTTACTGACAGAACAGTCCAACTGTTACGCGAGCATCATGCCGCCATCACTGGTTCACTTTCCACCGGTACAGGTGGCCTGGTTACTCCCAGGTCATCAAAAGCGTGGTCCCCCGGTACCATTTGAACCACACGTGGGTACCGGGCGACCTGTTTTGACAGGTTGATTCCTTCTCCCGCTCTCCCGGAAATTCCTTCATTGCCCATGCGACTGGAATTGGGCCTTGACCAACCGTTAAAGGATGGGAAATGATTGTTTTCTCCATCCGCCCACATTTCTGACCGTCAACTTACCAATTTAGAGGGGCTCTGCCGTCAGGCGGCGGGGATGGTCAATGACTTACAAGCAGTAACTAGCCTCCTCGCCGTATCAAGACACGCACACGATTGTGCCGAACTCCAACACGTCATTTGGCGTCTGGTCGAAAACTGTATACTACTTCGACGTTCGGCTTTTTTACATTCGTTACGTTCACTCAAACCTGAACTGACACAAGCTGAATTGTCTGAGCCATACAATCAGCTCTTTACGGGTTCCCTTCTATTTGGGGGTCAACTTCGGCCCCTCTTCGAGCAGGCATTAGCCCGTTCTGATGGGCAGGCCTGCCTCCGTTGGGCGGCCCCTGCCCCTCCGCCGTCTTTCAGGATTCCCCGGACTCGGCCGTCCACTTCAACTTGTAGGGTGCCTGCTCCTGCTTCCCGGCCTTCCTCCCGTACTGGCTGATCCCAATCCTTTCGCGGCCGATCCTCGCGCAGAGGTTCTACCAAGAAATGACTCCTTGGGTCCAGTTGGCGCTTGCCTAAGCGCACATTTTCCTGCTTGGGCGGCCATCACTTCACACCATTTAGTTCTAAGCACGATAAAATTCGGGTTCTGTTTTACGTTTTTACGCGACCCTCCCATTACGATGCACCCGTTTTACACTCCTCCTCCAACGGATCTGGTCAAACATCTCGCGTTGGAGGAGGCCATTCAGTCTATGTTGAAAAAAGGGCTATTCTAGAGGTTCCCCCTTCCACTCGGGGGTTTTACTCTAGTCTCTTTCTGGTTCCCAAACCACAAGGAAAGTAGGGCCCCATTATAGATCTCAAGCGGCTCAATTCGTTCATTGCAGCCGCCCTTTCGGATGTTCAGTATTCATGCGGTCCTCTGCATTATCCAATGGATGGATTGGGCATTCAAAATCAACCTTAGGGATGCGTATTTTCATGTGCCAATCCATCCATCGTCACAACCGTTTCTTTGGTTCGTCTACGAAAACCGCGTGTATCAATTCCGTGCTCTTCAGTTCAGAATCAATGTGGCCCCCTGGATTTTTATGATGCTCGTCCACACGGTCACCATTTACCTCCACTCATGGGGCATCTCGGTGCTCCCTTACCTCATGTGGCCAATTGCTCTCTCTTGCTGGCACACCGGACCCAGGTTCTCTCTTTGCTCCGGAACCTTGGGATTCCTGTCAATACTGAGAAATCCCAGCTGACGCCCACCCAGTCCCTTCAGTTTCTGGGCGTGGTTCTCAATTTTGCGTCTGGGACGGCATCTCTCCAGCGCGACTTTGCTCTCAGGCTCAGGGCGCAAATTTGTTCCTTTCTAATGTCTCTCCGCATAGACTCTCGTGCAGCGGCTTCTCTACACTGAACTCTCAACTGGGATGCGACTTTTATTCAATTCGGTCGTCTCTATCTACGTCCAATTCAATCACTATTTCGCGATCTGGGCCTTCTCCGCCTGAGTTTGGTTCGTCCCATGATCATCCCGTTTCAGCTCTCCTGGATGGTCCTTTGTCCCTGGCTGAACCTTACGTTCCTCCTTCAGGGCGTTCCTTTCTCTCAGGAGATCGATTGTACGATTTTCACCGACGCGTCTCTCCTTGGTTAGGGTGCCCATATTGGCGATCTCAGGGCCTCGGGCCTCTGGTCCCCATCAGAACGTATCCTCCATATAAATATCCTAGAACTCTGTGTGGTCCGTCATGCCATCTCCCATTGGTCACGCCCCTTACTCGGCAGTCATGACGGACAACACCTCGGTGGTGGCTTATATAAACAAGCTGGGCAGTACTCGGTTTCCCTCACTTCTGCGGGAGACCTACCTTTTATTTGATCTCTGTATGACGCTGGGAGCCTCGTTCCATGCCTTCCATCTTCAGGGCATCTTGAACATTCTCGCCGACGCCCTCTCTCGTCGCCCAGTGTCTCCACCTCTGACGGTTGTCTTCCCCCTCTCTGTCATTCGGTGTCTATTTGCTCGCCTAGGGTGTCCGGAAATTGATCTGTTCAATTTTCCCCCCCCCCAGCCCCTTTCCTTCTGTGACGCGGCTTCGTCACCCTCGCGGCCATCTCCCAGACACCCTGGCTTCCGTCTGGTCTCACCAGTTTCTCTACGCGTTTCTGGTGCCCAGTCTCATCCGCCGAATCATCCTCCCTCTGTCCCGTGCCATTCAGACAGATCTCCTCCTCATCTTTCAGTTTCATCTGGCGGCTCCCTGGTTTCCCCTGTGGCGCTCGTTTCTTTCCCAGCCACCGATTCTTCTGCTGCTCCGGATTGATCTCCCGTTGTTTCCCTGATCTCGTCGTCCATTTCGGTCGTGCCCTCTGTGCGCATGCTACTCTCATCGGACACCTCCAGGATCAAGGCTTTTCAAGCCCAGCTGCTCTCCTTGCCTCAACTCCCTGTCGCCATTCTTCGGACCGCATCTATGACTCCCGGTGGCGCATCTTCTCCAGATGGGCAGATGAACATGGTATTTCTCCTTTAGATCCGTCGATTTTGGCGGTCTTGGATTTCTTCATTTATTTACTTCAGATCAAACAGTTATCCTATATGTCTCTCCGTGGCTATTGTGCCGCCCTGCTGTCGGTCCTCTGTCCGCTGGGTCACGTTCATGTCCTCCACCATCCACTGGTGACGGACTTTCTCAAGGGGGTTCTTGCCTGGTCTTCTCATCCTCGCTACGTCACTCCTTCCTGGTGCCAGGATGTTGTCTTACAACACCTCTGCAGACCCCCTTATGAGCCTCTTTGTTCGGTGATCTTCTCCATTTGTCTCAGAAAACGGTTTTTCTCCTGGCTCTTGCGTCTGCCGGTCGCCGCTCTGAGCTTCATGCCCTAGTGGGCGATTCGAAATTTACACAAATTGCGGCCGATGAACCATCAGCCACCTTACATTTCCCTCCTGATTTCTATAAGAACCAAAATTTTGATGATCCTCCATTACCTTGGCATGTTCCGGCCCTCTCTAACAGTCAATACCAGTTTGGGGCCACAAAATGCCCGGTCCGTGCTTTACATTATTATCTTAAAGCTACCAGTTCTATTTGGGGGGGGGGGGGGCAAAAAGTTGTTTATTTCCACTAAAAATCAATACTTCTCACAAAGAAATTAGCCCTATCACCATCAGTGCATGGCTAAAAGCTACCATAGTGTTGGCATATGAATCTGCTTCCCCGTCAACATTGGAGCAACTTCAAGTCAAAGCTCATGACGCCCGGGCCATCTCTACCTCCTTGGCCCATTTATCAGGGATTTCCCCTAACCAACTTATTAAGAAAGGGTTTTGGAAATCTCCCTCCACTTTCACCCACTTTTATCTGCGTGATGTTGCTCTACAAGATTCGGGCCTTTACACCTTGGGCCCTGTGGTCACTGCGGGTGAAGTCCTCACGTTCTCCAGGCCGTCCTCACAGCCATCTTCCGTTCCGGTAACTACGTCTTCACCTACACCTTGGCTCCAGTGATGTTCTTGTCCTTCCTGCTGTTTCTAGGTAGGTATCCCCCCCCCAAGGTTTATCTGTCATATTCTCATTAATACAGAAAAAGCTCACAATTATGTTTACTTAATAAACCCCCCCCCCCCATTCCCTCCCTGTGAATGGTGGTTTTGTTAGTAAACTGTTGTGAGCTTTTCTGTATTACAATCATCTCGCCCTCCCAGTCCTTTTCTGTACGCCATCGAAAAAGTGATTACAGGAAACAGAAGTGTGACCTAGATGCACAGGAGTGAGGCGGAGTGGGTGATAATGTTTTCACCTACACCTTGGCTCCAGTGATGTTCTTGTCCTTCCTGCTGTTTCTAGGTAGGTATCCCCTCCCCAAGGTTTATCTGTCATATTCTCATTAATACAGAAAAAGCTCACAACAGTTTACTAACAAAACCACCATTCACAGGGAGGGAATGGGGGGGTTTAATCCCATTTGATACATTTACATTTTGTCATGTATTGTCTGGTTCATTTAATACACTCTCAGAACATAATTTATTCCTTGAACTAAAATACATTAATTATGACAAGCTTTCTTCATCCATATTCAGAAAATGCTGCGCTCTTTACAAAGCGCTTTACCTATAGGCCTACTAACTATATCCTAAGCTCTGTATGTTTTGACCTCGTATCCTGAATCTCTACACCAGAGGGGAGCACTGTATTTTGGTCAAATCAGATGAGACTGTGCTGGAAGACAAAACGGTTTACCAGCCAAGCAAGGAATACACCGAGCCAACGTTGTTCATTTTGTTTTGAGTGACAGCTCATCGCCCCGGCAACCGTTTTGAACAGGCCACAGGTTCAGAGAGAATGGCCCCACACGTGGTTTCTGGGCAGAGCCTGATGAGTGTTTGTTGACTGGCATTTACTTGGCTGCTTGTCACAGCAGTTTTTTTTTCAACAGACAGGCCCACCATCTGGTGTTTAAGTGCATCATAAATGGTCAAAGCAGGCAGCAGGAAAAACAGTAGCTTCTTTTAAGTGCAAGAATTCCGCTGCCTCGGGAGCGTAGGAAAATGCCAGATGTTGCACTTACGATTTTCAACAGAAAAGCTCTCATTCATTTATTTATCTTTTTTTACTCGCAGGAGGACAGATTATTATCAAGTTTTGGAACAAAAGCCTGATCCTGCTCATGCCTTTCTCCAAGAACTGATACGATACAATGTTAAAGTTGAGTATGTTATAGAAAAACTAGAGGCGATTGGCTATGAAAAAGCTCTACTACTATTGAAACCAAAGGGTGAGTATCAGTTCAGAGACAGCTGGTACTTTAAAATTTCATGATTAAGTTTTTTTCTGTGTTTCACTACATTTGTTTCTGAGTCTGTTATTGAGGGAGATATTTGGTTTTTTTTTTTAATGTATGAATTATAAAGTAAGATAACAATTTTGACCCATCAGTGACCAGAAATATAAACTGCAGTTGGATATTTACAAGACAAAACATAAACAAAGGATCATTTCAAATTTTAATACTAGGTCACACTAATTAGTAGTTTTGGTGACAAAGTAAATATTAATTATCATATTTTAAAGTGGCCAAGTGAAACTACTGCTGTAATCATGCATCATGTTAAGACCTACCATATGAATCCAAAGTCCAAAGTTGTACAGTAAATTTTAAATAGATTCCTCTGTAACATGGTACTTGGGTAATGATTGATATCTTTCTTATAATTAATTAGATTTGTTTTGAAATATGCAACTGGGAAAGTTCAAATATCTGGTAAACATTTCACATTTGAAATATATTGACCTCCCCATGTCTAAAACCTGATTTTAAATTAGTATTTTAAGGAAAGGGAAATGTTGATTGTTTAAGTTATAGAATCGTCAACTTGTGTTTGAATGTGCACTGTCACAGAATAATACTAAAGAAGAGAGGCAGTGACCATTGAATATGTTGCCATGTTTCCATATAATAAGTGTAAACTCTCCATTTTAAGTCACACCTCTATTTAATGCTGCCTCCAAACTTTTCCTTGCAGCACTCAGTAGAGCACACACATGATCTATTCTAAAGTGTGACATTACCTTGACAGTTTCATGTCTTGTGTCTCTGTTTTCTTATACAGAGAAAGTTCTTATCACTGAAGAGCCTGAAGCACCGGAACTGCTGCGAGATGGAGACACGTTAACTCTGTCATGCTCAGCTACTGGCCTGCCTTCTCCTGAGTATCACTGGATGCACATCCGTGAAGATGGCGGAGTAACAAAGGAGGTTCATCTGATTGAACAACTCAACTCTACACTTACCATTCCAGATATCAGGTAATTTTTAGGTTAAAGTCTGCGTAAATAACTCTGGACAGTGACTACCCATATCAGCTGAAATATGATAACATCTTTTACTTTAGTGAAGGTTAGTTTGACCCAACCGCAGTTGGTCCTTTTGAGTTTTTAATAGATGGCAGCAATAAAGGCTCCAAGCTGCCCACTTCGGGTCACCACAGCCTTGACTTGGTAAACATTTTAATGATGCTTCATTGGCTGAGCACCCCTGCTGTCACAGGTGTACAGTTATTCTCATGTCATCCCCACCAAGTGTATTGCAATAATTGTTATTGTTTCAGCTATATTTCTTTATTTTAAAGCTGTTTCCACTCCAATGTAAAAAAAAACTTTTCTTGAAATAGTAATTCAAGGAGAAATCCAGAAGATGCCATGTTGTGATAATGAAGGATTTTTAAAGAAATTGGTTTCCTTTTAAATAATACAAGTGAATGAAAATATAATTTAACCCACCAGTAGGCATAATTTGATAATATGTGAGCTAAATCATGGATAAATAAAGGTGTAATTTAGAATTGTGAATTCTGAATCAAGTGTTATTTTCAGATATTTATTGTTTTGCAAATTCAAAAAAATCATTTATAAAAAAATTAAAATACACCTGTGTGCATAATGTGATGTTACCTGACCAAATTAGCCATAAATGTTGATGCAGTTTAAAATTGTGAAGCAACTAAATATTCAGATATATATGTTATACTATAAATGTATAGTAAAATGTATAAACGTGATAAATTTGATGTAATTTAAAAAATGAGGAACTAATGCAAACATTTGATCATTATTTTTTCTGCTTCAGTAGAATGGGAATTAAAGTGATTTGCTTTGTTTTTCTGTCTCTCTGCCTGTTTAAATATTTTATAATTATGAATAAACTTTTTATAAAAGTAGTGTAAGTACTGTTGAATTAAATTTCATAATCAGTGTATGTATAAGGGTGTGCAATGGTGTTGTAACTCTCACCATTCCCCCCCCCCCCCCCCCCCCCCCCGATTCAAGATGCAGCACAAACACATTCTGGAGAAAAAATTTATCTTCCCTTACAATACTGACATCCTTCACCAGATTCAAGCAACAGTGACTGATTAATTAAAAAAGAATTGTAATAACAGACATTTAATTATCCTCTTCATGCAAAGAAAAGTAGTGATGACCCTATGTTGATATAATAGCTGTCACGTTTGTATAGTGATGGAGGGTTGTGTGGTATCCCTCTAGATCTTTTAACAAGGATTAAAATCTATGAGACTTTTAATGACCTTCTTTTTAAATCATAACATTTGAGTGTTTTAGTTCATGTATTTGACGATGTTTAATTTGTAGACCCCCGTCTGTGATTGGATGTAGTATCGTATATCCCCAGTCTGTCTGTCTGTTGTGCCATCCATCTGTTGTCTGTCTGTTAACTTTTAGTGTCGCTGCAATAACTTACCTGGTATTTTTATGAATTTTCACCAAAGTCACCATAACTTCTAACAAATAAGTTCTCTTGCCACAGATAATTGGCAAAATCCACACATATATAATGAGGTAAGAAATCACCATACTTTTGTGGTGTTATGATGACATACTCATAAATATTAACCAGTAGAACTTCCAAAACTCATGTATATGTAATGAGGTCAGAGGTCACAAGACATACTGTTGTTGGCTTCATATGCGCGAGGCTGAAATTTCGCGATTTCTTCATTTTAAATGTTTTTTGAGGGTTTCATTTTCGCAATTGCACCAGAATCTATGAAATCGAAGTACGATAATATTTACCTTTATTATAAAATTAAAACAAATATTTTTTACAGTTTATTCCCGAGGGTTTCATATTTGTGATTATATCTCATTCGGGAATATCGTGAAAATAAATCCCTCACAAACAAAAGGGCAGGTGTATTATGCATCCTTGTGGTGCTCATGTTTTACATTATATCAGATGTTTTATGCAGACTCAAGGGCTTTTACTAGTTTTTACAGGTCAATATTATAGACCTCACTATGACGAGACATATAATTGTATACCAATGGTCTGTCCGCCCGTCCATCTGTCCATCCGTCCATCCATCCATCAGTTAACTTTAAGTGTCACCTGATAACCTATCTGGCCTATGATATATTTTCTCAAAACTCACCATAACTACTTTCCAATAGATTATCTGACCTGAGTTTGATTATAGGGAAAATCCACACATATTTAATGAGATCAGAGGTCACCAGGCTATTTTGTGGTGTCTCTGTGATAGCTTCCTTGGAATAAAATGGATTTTGATGAAACTCAACAAATAAATTTTCCAATAGAATGTCTCACCTTAGTTCAATTTCCTGTTAAAATCCATACATATTTAATGAGGTCAGAGGTCATCAGACATTTGTGTTGCCCTGTTGACTAAACAAAAATGTAATGGATTTTCATGAAACTCATTAATATTTAGCAATTGGGTTTCTCATCTGGCTTAAATTTTTGGCAAACCCATGCATATGTAACGAGGTTAGAGGTCACAAGACATATGATGGGTATATTATGCATCATTGCGATGCTCTTGTTAATTCATGTATTTGATGTGGTTGGTATATTATATCACTTGTATTTGCTGACTAATGTGATTTTTACTTTTTTTTTTACAGGTCACGTGACCATAGTGGTACTTATTACTGTAAGGTGTTTAATGAGTTAGGGTACAAGTTGACGAAGAGGATACCCATCACAGTGATTCCTGGAGGTGAACCAAACACATACACACTCATGTACACACATCCTGATGCGGCTTACTCCTGTACTTGACTACCAGTTCTTTAAGTCAAGTAGAATTGGTTCATCATTTTTCAATTAGACCTGTGTGTTTATGTGGCATAGCTTCTGGTCCACATCAGAAATAAAAGTTTTTTTTTTAAAGAAAACACTTACTACTTATTCTAACCACCTTCTTTTCTGGCTTAGTATTCCTTCCCAGGAGGTAAGCTAAATTAGGTGTGTTAGGCCAAAAAAAATAGGTATGGTTCTCAGGCACTACCCGCATGGATTTAAATCCCCCTAATCAAAATTTGATATTTTGATTTTCAACAGAAACTTGCCAATTTTCAGCTCCAGTCCACTCGGACAATTTCATTTAAGGAGATAATACAATTTTGATCAAATTTCTTTCATATGTAGTGCTTTTACCTGTTTAGTGAAAAAAATATGTTATTATAATGCTTCTCCCTGGTCATATGACATTTTTATCAAATCATACATAAAAAGAAAAATAAATTGCCCACCCGCGTTGAAAAGAAAAATGCCTGAGAACCTAATTTTTTTTTGGCCTTATATGCTGTATATGAGAACTTTTAGCAAGCCACATATGGACTTATAAATGATAATACACTCACATATGCACACACACAGTCTTTAGTGGCACAAATCAGTTAGTTCAGTGGATGATTTGTTGAAATGGAAATGATTGTTACAACCTCTGTTTATGCAACCATAAATTTAACTCAAGTTCAAGATTTGATTAATGATCAGGCAGATGAGAATTTTCTTTCATACTTTCTTTACGCTATGATAAAATTTACATAGAAGACTTATCAATATTTAACTGAAGTAGTCAATCTTTTTGAGTTATAGATAGCTGGCATAATATACCTTTCAGGTTTAAGAGTACAGTGGAACCCAGCCTTGTGACCACCCAACAATTGCGACCACCCCCAAAATTACGACTACTGTTCTTGGTCCTGAATATATGATTGAGGTAACTTAGAATTTCACAAATATGACAACCCCCCCCCAAATTACGACCATTTTTGGTCATTCCCAAAGGTGGTCGTAATTGTGGGATTCCACTGTATATTTTATATCTTCTATGATTAGTTTTATTGACGTTTGTCAAAAACATATAAAATGATGAAGTGAATTGAAATAAATATGTTTATTTAACATCAAGGATTTTCATGACAATATTGCAATGCATATTATATGTTAGTTGTCTTATGATTTTAAAATATTTTGTCTTCAGCTCTGGGTGCTCCTGCAGTCAACAGTAAGTCACTTTTACTCATTTTCATTTACATATTTTTAATATTTGCACATCCCAGCTTGGTTTTAAACAAGACAATGGCTGGGTGTTTGCAGATATCTAGAAGGTTATGAAAGAGTTTCATAGACAGACAATGGTTGTAACAAGAATGATAGGACTGGTGCTGTACCAGTTTGTTGATTGATGCTACATGATATCATGTTCCTATCTAGCCTAAAATTGAAATTTAAAATTTTTATTAAATTATTTTTT
This sequence comes from Sipunculus nudus, assembly GCA_026874595.1. Classification (NCBI taxonomy): domain Eukaryota; kingdom Metazoa; phylum Annelida; class Sipuncula; order Golfingiida; family Sipunculidae; genus Sipunculus; species Sipunculus nudus. The sequence continues at coordinate 60,824,876 of CM049313.1, forward strand.
AATGAAAATATAAATTTCAGTTTAAGGGTAAATAGAAACATGATAGAGGAAAAACAAAAACAAAGTTTTGGAAATATTGTCATGTAGATTGATATTAGTCCATTAAAAAGGCATATTGTTACTTGAGGCTTAAAATAATGTTTTTTTTTTAAATTTAATTTTTCTTAAAATATGAATATAAACCACTTTTGGACTGACTTAAGATATAGAGGACTCAAACAATAATGATACCTTAAAGGCTCTGACAATAGAAATTTACAATCAAGGTAATTATCACTGGCCAAGTATAAAATTTAAAAGCAGTCTCCTTGAAATGACAAATCAAACTGGACAAGTTTTCTGATAAAGCTGTTTTGGATGTGACATTTATTTTATTGTCACATTCAAAACAGCTTCATTTGACAGCTACTGAATGGATGGTGTCATTTAAATATTCAAAAATATATATGAACAGAAAAACAAATATGGCTATTCATGCAGGAATACATCTGATCTGTCAGATAATTGGAAAGAGTCAAAAAAGTTGTGAAACATAAATTGGAGGATTATTTTAAAATTCTTTATTTCCATATTAGGTTTTCATTTTCATATAGGAAGCCCTCTAGTAAATTATTAAAAATATAACATTTTTTGGAAAATTATCCCTTAAAAACAGATGAACACAGGGTGATGGAACTCTGAGAATAGTTTTAATGAGTATCCCACAGGAACAAGGAATTTAGAGTATGAATGCACATTAAATGCTGCTGACACATGTAGCTCTTTGATTATCTTAAACATGCCCATGTTTTCTACCCTTGTTTTTATTGTAAAAACATGTTTCATTGACTCCAGGTTATGTCATCTTACTATATTTTAAGGCTTTCTTTTCATAATAAAATATCAGTGCTGATTATTTCGTGCAGGTAATCAATATTAATACCTCTCTGAATACTCAGATAAAATTTATAATATAAATAATATCTTATCATGAAATGATGATCGATTTTAACCACTGATGTATGACTCGAGTAAACACTTGTACTCAAGAGTCCACTTTGTTAGGGACTCAGACTAGGGCATGACAGTCCTAGACTCAGACTCAGAGCTGAGAACTCAAAAGATCATGCAAGTCAAGAAAAAGAAAAGTCTGTGACATGCTTTAAAGACTTAAATACTTTTCTAAGTACTAACAGAATATTACAAAAAAGACTATATATACTGGGCTGTAGCTCTACATCTTAAGCTAAATTCAAGTAAATACATGTGTGTCAACTGACATAGAAAATACACACATTAATCTAAAATTTCCCCTATAAACAAAATTTCTTTTAATAAGGAGATATGTTTTGAACTCTGATTTCACTTGGACTTGGGTTAAAATTACTCTGACTCGAGGTGGCTTGGACTACTTGCACTCAGACTCAGACAGTGTGGACTAAACTACGTCACTAATTTTAACATTTCTATCAACAGTTAGCCCTAATAGACAGATAAAGGGTCACACAGCTCAGTTTTCTTTAGTTTAATTTATGAGACTTATCAGGCAGAAAAAAAGCAAATTATACTTAGCCTCTGTTCCTATTTGTTTATAGTGTACCGTAATCTCCTTATGTGTCAGAGAGGAATGTAAGTTTTATTGGACTTACTGGTTCTATATTAATATGCCTTCTTATTTAGACCTTCATAAGTATTCAAGTTCTCATTTTGGACTCAAATATTAGGCAGAATTACACAGAATTTAAACACCTTCCACTATGCAGGACTACCAAACTGCCATCTGCCAAGGGAACTTGTCCTCAGAGGATACTGTGATTATATGAAACAAAGCAATTACATGTATTAAAGTAAAGGTAATTACATGTATTTAAGTAAAGGTAATTGAATGTAATTAAGTAAAGGTAAATTGCATATTTAATTTTTTTTCAAACGTTTATATTTAATTATTTTCGATTGGAATTCATTTGCTTCCAGAGCAAACACCAACCTTTATATTTGATAGCTCCAATATCAATATAAAGATACCAACAAGCCAGCATGTCCAGGAGATTCCACTGAACGGGGAAGCCACAGGGCCAGGACCAATCACCTATCAGTGGTACAAAGATGGCCAGATAATCCCAGGTACAATCCCTATGTAGTATCCACTTCTTTAACAATAAGCAGTTACATAATCTATTGCATGTACTGGATATTTCTTAGGCTAATACATACAGAAAATTGCTTCTTTCAGGGGTCCTTGGTGTTATAAACCCACCCGGGTCCCACAAGTGCAGAAGTATATTAAGACTGCAATGAAAAAGGGAATCTGTTGCCTTCACAAAAAAAAATATATATATAAATGATAAAGATTAATGATATGTCAAAGATCTGAATGACTTGACCGGAAGAATGAAAAGTTTTGAATTGCACATGTGGCTTACCCACCTATGGATGAAGAACCCTGTTGATTTTGAGGTCACAGGAACCATAGAAACCCTCTTCTTGAAAAAGCTTGTTGACCAATTTTAAGCCATACCATTTAACCAAAACCTTTAATCTTGCACATATGGCTTGCCCACACTTATCAATTTTGAGGTCATGGGGTCTAAGGTCAAGGCCAAAGGACACACTTCTTGAAAAAGGTTGTGGACCCATTTTAAGCCAAAGTGTTTAACCAACACCTTTCATCTTGCAGGTATGGCTTACTACCCATGGATAAAGAATCCTGTTTAGTTTAAGGTCACAGGGTCAAAGCTCAAGGCCACAGAGCTGCCATCCTCATTTTCACACTGTGTATTACACCCATTCTAATCATGCCCTAAGTAAGTGGATGATCCACTTTGCAGTTCCCTTGTTCATACTAATTCAGCATTTTACTTTTAAAATTAAAAGGAATTTGGCATTTCCTTTGGCATAAGGAAAAGGTTGCATACTTCTGACTGTATACGAAACATTTGTGTGTCATTTTTTGTTTCACAGGAGCCACAGATTCTATATACAAGGTGGTTGTAAAAACAATGTCAGATGGAGGGGATTTTATGTGTAAAGCCAGTAATTCATATGGGGAAACATTGATGAAGAAACCACACACTATCAAGGCAAAATTCACCCCCGGATATAGATGCTATGGTAAGGTAATATTTATTCATACTTTATAATAAATAACCTTCATGTCTGTCTGTCTGGCTGCCTTTTTGTCTCTCTGTTTCACAAATGATATCTGAGATATGGCAAACATTATTTTTCATTTTAGTGAAATTGTTAAATATGTATATATATAGCTAAATTGGGATTCTTTTTTAAGTGTGAATACACTTTTTTTTAAATTTATACCATATTAATGTGTCAACAAACACTGTTTTTGTGTCAACCTTTGGCTGTTTAGCCACAAGATATGATATATATATATATACACAGTGAAACCCCGGTCTGCAGAAAACCCTCTGGGGCGGACACCCCGCTTTACAGACACTTTTTGGGCCAACTGAGCGTTTTTACTACTTTAAGAACCCCTCTGGGGCAGACACCCCGCTATGCAGGACAACAGACACTTTTTGTCCACCCGATGGCTAAAATCAACCCAGCTGATGGACACCCAAGCAGCCGCCCCGATCAAAGTCTGCAGAAAACCTTTGAAATTGCAAATATGGACTGTTTCCTGTACGCCTTATTTCACTTAAATTTAGTTCTTATGATTAGCTAGTTTTACTCAATTTACCTTTTTTTCAGCTGGAATATTTCTTTATGTATCCTTTTATCAATAGCAGTGCCCATTAAATGATGGTATTCACAGAGTTTCTATCATGCCAAACTTTCCGTGAAGCTACATATTCATTCTGAATCCGGTCAAAATTATTCTTTCAAAGGCCCAGGAGCGAGGATAATGTGTAATGTGTAAGAGATTACACACCTGGACAAACAAAGTCATGGGTCATGACCTCCCACCTGGGTCGGGGGCTCAGTGATATCAGCAAGTCCCTGATCCTGTAACATTTGCATCACAGAAATTAGTCGCACCTACAAATCATAAGACGTATATGATATCATGCATATTTGCTTAAGTTCCCAAAAGTTGTTAAACAATACTTGAATGAGATATCAGAAATTTATTTATTCCATAAGCCATTCTTAAAATATCATGGAAAGAGTGAGTAATTAATAAATTTTATGGTCCCAGTGCAGAAATGTATACATTGAGACGAGTTAGTCCTGTCAATGTCAGTCAGTGACAGAATATTATTTTCTCACAACTAATGACAATAATGTTCCAATTAATATTAAAAGCCTCATCCCAAAATAAAAAAATAAACAATAGGTAGCAATAAATTTTATTCACATATAACATATATGTAAGATCAAATATTAGATGAAAAATGTCAGTTTTCATGATTAAGTCCCATACTAGGGCCTAGGACATGTGGCCACAGCCTGACCTCCTGGGCCCGATCCCCTCTAGGGCAGACATCCCGCTATAATGGACAAATTGTCCGGTCCTGCGACTGCCCACCCAATTGCAGGGATAGAAATTAGTTTTAAAATTTACAGGGCCGTTGGGCCGGTAGATCAGACGTTTCCCAGGCCCGCAAGGCAAATTACAGGCCCACACCACTCCTTTGATACTGTAGACTACAATAAAAAGACCATGATTTGAGGGTTCAAAAATGGTTTATTACCAAAATAACTTCATTTGCAACAAATTACAAAAAATAACACACAAACTCTACAAGTTTATTCCTTGTCTAAATCTTCTAAAGAAATGTCCAGATCACTTGTGGTGTTTAGGTTGTCTTAATCCTCGGTCTCCTCCATTGTTTCATGACATAGCCTGCCTCTCACACTGGCAGAGTGCCACAGTTCCACTGCTGGAGTAGGGTCATACTTGCTCACCTCATCGCTGTCTAGGATTATCCTCATCAAAGAATTCAGTGTTTCTTTGCCCAACCTGCTTCTCCAGTCTGATTTTACCCTTTTCATATGACTGAACCCTCTCTCACAATCAGCAGAGGTGGCAGCAATGGAGAGAAGAAAGTCCACTAACAGTAGTACATTTGGGCAAGATTTGCCAAACATGATGTTGATGGCTGACCAAGATGCTTTGGCAGGACCACAGGGATATCTAAAAATATTTTTTTGGTCATAATAATACTGCTTTTGGATTCTTTGGTATTAAACAAATTGAAAATATAGTAAATGGCAAATTATATCCGAGTCAGTACTTTGTGATTTATATTACAGATTTTATCATACTCATTTCACTACATAATAATTATGCAAAAACTAATTATGATGTTATCTTGATATCTACCTTAAAAATGTTTGTTCTGTTTTATAAATTAGCAAATACAGTGCTACCTTGTATACAGTTTCTGTTTCAGGAGATTCCACTCAGGTTCTATCTATACAATATCCACATCAGCACCAATGAGCACTGGCTGCCAGTGGTCTACAAGACACTGGATATGCGAGTCTCCAAAATCTGTTATAAATAAGAAAAAAAACAGAACTGAATGTAATATAAATGTAATGTTTTCCTTGAATAAATATGCATGTGTTCTTGTAATGTGCATTGTTTACATTTAATAAAAATATGATATTGTGGATCTCATGGTCTGAATAGCCAATTAGGCAAATTTCATCAAGCCATTTAAAACTGTCTGTGAAATCTTACCATCTGGAACATCCTCACTTGGCCATTCCCTCAGATTCGTGATGCATGTAGCTTGTAGGAGGTCTTCCTTGAAATCTGAAAATCGTGCATCTAGTCTGTCAAGGAGACCATTCAGTACTCTGGTCCTGGCAGAGTCAAACTCTTTCAGCGAACCCACCAAACTGGTTCCTTTGTAGGAATCTGTCCCCATGACCTGGCGTAGATTTAAACCTGGCCTGAAAAATTATCAGAAATAATTTAAGTCCTTGGCTATAATGAATATTACATTTTCAAATTAGCTTCAATTTAAAATGACAATTCTCTAAACAGTCATAGACTCAGGAATTTTATGCAGACTTGTTCTAATATAAATCAGACAGAAATTAAAATGCAAGATAATGTACAAACTTCTATACCCGCTGAGTTTTATATTTCTCCAGAATTTGGCATGTATTCTTGAATTCATCATAACCCTCAGCCAGTGTAGCAGTTTTCTCTTGCAGCATCAGAGAAAATTTGCTGAGAGAGGCAACAACATCTTGCATGAAGCTCAGGAAGGTCACCATGTCCCTGGATTGTAGATTCTTTTTGTAGTTGCTGCCTTTGGCCTAAGTGTCTTTGTTTGCCGAATTATCTGGATGGCACACCTGGAAATAAATGAACGGCCGAATCTGAAGGGCTTGTAGCAGCATGTTTCCATATTGCAAGAAAAGTATAACTTTAAATGATTAAATACATTAAACACTAAAACAAAATGAATTTCTAGTTATTCTGTGTTTAGCTTGTGATATCTATAAAAAAAAATAAAGTTCTATTTCATTGGATTACACTCTTTAAAATGTTTTACCTGTTCTAAATGGAGCATAATTGCTGGGTACCCCCTGGTCACATTTTCCATTGCCTTTTTTGTGTGGCCCAGCCATCTGGTTCCTCCAACCCTGGTTCAGGCATTACACAAGTAGTATCAGGGAAGGGTTAAAAGCAGTCACAAGATTGGCTCTGTTTAAGGGACTGTTATGGTAAAAAAGGTAAATTCCCAAAAGGAGGCTCTCTATTCTTTTGAAAATTGGTATAGTCTTCAGTACTTCCTTGTAGGCTAGTTCAAGCCTGTGTGCCATGCAGTGCACATTTCGACCCCTGGTTTGACTGTGTGTGTATGTATATATATATATTTATATATATATATATTTTCTAACTACTCAAAGTATTAAGGGTACAATGTAGGAAGTGTGTGAAGAGAGGGGGTTAATCACACTGATGGGCTATTATAGACCTGTCCAGGAAAACAGTTACTGTATACTGGAAAATACTAGTACTTATAATGGGGGGGGGGGGGGGCTTCATTCCCCAAAACTTTTAATAGGGGGTCCAGGCCCCCTTGTGCCATGTCCTTTGTTGACAGCTTTTATAAATTTGTAATGGGTCACTGTATTTCATATTTTAAATTTTATTAATTCATGGTGTACAGCTTTAGGAAAGCATCTTTTTCTGTTTACAGCGGAGGACAAGGTAGCTCTGTTGATAGGTAATGACACATACAGAACAGAGGGTCCACTACCTGGGACTAAATACGATGTTCTCAGACTGACCAACCTGCTAGAGAAGCTAGGGTTCAGGGTTTACTCATTCATGGATCTCGGAAAAGAGGAAATCCTTCAGGCCGTTGAACTGTTCTGTTCTGTCATTGCCAAGGGGGCTTATGGTAATATTGAATAATCCTATAGTAGATATCCAAAGGTACTCTCTGTTTATATATAAAAAAAAATCCAGTTTTTTTTTATTTTAACATTATAAACTAACTGTATGATAAATATATCTGTCATAATTCACCAATAAAATGTTGTTTACTTAAATGTTGTAATATTCTTCACATTGTGATGTCATATTAATTCAGGTACAATAACAAATTAACACAATTCTGCTTAAGTAGATATGTTGCTTGTTTTAATTTTTAGGTGCTGCTGATAATATATTTTACAAAAAAAAAAATCTTGACATATTGATTCCTTGAAATTGACAGACGTTGAGTTAGGAAAGATTAAAATTTTATGGACACTAATGACCTTGACCTTTTGTTTTCAGTGACCTTTTACTTTGTTGGTCACGGCTTTGAGCAGAATGGGCAGTGCTACCTGGTTCCTGTTGATACAAGATCTGGCTACACGATTGCTGACTGTCTCTCTGCCACTGAAATCCAGTGCATGATCCAGAACAGAGATCCGGCCCTCATCTTCTTCATCCTGGACACCTGTAGAGAAGGGTCAGTCCTGTGACGGGTTAATGGGATTAATCCAAGAAAACGCTTACTCATCAGGGTTTACTGTGGTTGCCTCCACATTCGTGACATTAAAATTTCAGGATTTAAAATTTTTCATTGTTCAGCAAGGCTTCCACTTTGCGAACACACTATACGATAATCTACACAGAGCATATCAACTATTATATGGATTTATGGTATTAGATAATACGTGCACAAATAATAATGGTTGGATGGGGACCCATGTGTATATTGAATGAGCAGAAATTACTCTTCATTATTGGTGGATAATTTTAAAGGTTTCACATCATTAACAATAGTAATCTTTTTCCTCTCTACTTGCTTCTTATTCATGAAGGTTTTAATTTTTACAGTAATTTCACTTTTGCCATTATCACAAATTAGAAATCCTCAGGAATATGAAGACAACCACAGTATTTTAACGTGTAGATGCCCCAGATTTGTGCAGTTGTAAATTGAAATATGCAGTTGTAATTTTGGATTTGTGCAGTTCTTATTTCTTCCTACATGTTTTTTTTTTTTTTTTGTTTCATCGCAGACTGAGAACCCATGCACTATTATACCAATGATTAAAATCAATTGGATATCATAGATCACTCATATCAAAGCCATGTAGAATTTCCTCCCCTAAGCATACACCCCTATGGAGAGATTGGGTGCTTGACAGGTGGGCCTCATATATCTTTGGGCCTTATTTTAACCAGATGGGAAGGCATGATTACAAGTTTGTGGAGTTGTAATATTCCCTTTAAATATACCCTGTGACTTATTCTTCTTCAGCATAAACATTTGAACATGATTGGACAAACCAGTTCTTCAGAAATGGCACTTACAGTTAATTGGTTTGTTATGAGTTAAATTTAAAAAAATAAAGTTACATCAGTCAACAATGTATGGAATCAAGTTGCCTTGTTTTTTTTATAAAAAAAAATATTTACCTTCATCTGCAGTCATTATATATTTATCTCACTCTAACTGTTAATAAGTTTTTCTGTTCCTTTTTTGTCTCCAGTAATGACCTGGTGAAGAGAGAGCCTGTCACAGAGATCAAACATCCAGAGGCCCGTGGTAATATCATCATCCTGTACGCAACGTAGGTTGATTTCTTTTTATATCAGTCCCATTGATGTGATACATGTGATGTCAAAGAGACTCTTTCAGTGACTTTATAACTTAAAACTTTATTTTCAGTTTGTACAAATAGTTATATTAATAATGCCAGGCACACTGCATGGCATTCAGTAGTCTGTAGCAATAAGGATTGTAGGTATGATTACATAGCACTGTCTCATGATATATATTGTTTTTTATTCTGATTAATAATTTATGACAATATAATAATAATTATAGATGATCATAACATTTAAGATCATGCTTAAATACCATTGTGAAATCTAATTGCAACAGACCAATACATATTGTTGGACCATGGAATCTGCCTTGTACATCAACTTTAAATGATGCACAGCTCGGGAAATATTAAAAAAGGAATGCTTGTATTATAAAGCACAGTATAATGATGTTGTTTTGCTCTGTTCTTTCAGGAGTCCAGGACTTCAGGCATATGAAGATAACATGAAATGTCAAGGGATTCTGATGAAGAACTTGCAACCTGTCATCGACAAAGAAGATTACATAGAGATAGTTGTTAAAGAAGTGTTTCAGCGTAAGAATTTATGTTAAATATAAATCAGTTTATCAGTATAAGTCCTGATTTTTACGATGTATTTCCATATCCCAATCTTTTTGAGTTTATAAGAAAGTGTTTCATATCTAGACCATTATGATTGTTATTGGATATTGTGTATCCCACTATAATTTTAGGTTTTAGACATGTTCCAAAAAAGCTTTATCCTACTCTCGACTTCTCAATACACATCCTGTTTCCACCAAATTCTCCCAGCAGATTTATTCTCACACAGACGCCGCTCTGGAGTATTTTCTTGTCACGTACATTTGCCCTTAATGCCCTTATTTCTCCCAATCAGTTTCTCGAAACCACCTATGGAGACGGCTTTTACTGTATGTGTTAAAAAAACCATGTCAAAGGTCTAATATTGAAATAATGGGTAAACTGCAATTTTTTTCATAATTTCAAAATGGACCTCAAAATTTCTTTTTAGAATTTATACAATTTTTTTTAGCCTTCCCAGTGTCTTGAATTCTCTTTTGAAAGCTCTGGTTATTGCACAGCGTCTTGTGGAGCATCTGTTTTGAAATAACTCTGTTAATTTATAAATTGTTATCTAAATTTAAAAACTTTAATTACCATCTGTTTGAAGTTGTAGTCATGTAGGTTATTCCTTAAACAAAAGCTTTAAACAACTAGTCCTGTTCAATAAAACTGTTTACAATATTTAAATTCAGTTTATCAGAAGATGGGGAACATTTTTTTAATTGACCATTGCTAACAGCTATATTTACTTGATTTGCATTAACAAGGAACAGTTTACTGTAAAAGCACAGAGAATCTGTTTATAGTGATGGCACTTTACACCCCATTATTTATCTGCCAATAGGGGATTGTAACAATACAGTGTCTCTGCCGTCTCATGAGAATTAGTCACAATACATATGATACACAATATAAGATGCATAAGTTATATTTCAATTTAGATTTAAAGTCAGCATTCTTACTTGGAAGATAATCAGCCTTCTGCCTATGGAATTAATATCTGAAATTTCAAAATCCCTTCTGTAATGTTTTCATTTATCCAGGCATTATGAATGATGCTGTGCTAAAAAGACAAAAGACAATCGAAACAAAACAGGTGGCTCAGATGACAGCAGATCTGGCTGAGCCGTTGATGCTTACAGATAAGATCCGCCCGGCAGACAAGGCTGGCCGGGCAAATCGGATCAAAGAATGGGAAAAACTACATAATATTGGTAAGATAATGTTTCAAATAAAATTTTCTGTGTGGAGACTTTTAATGCCTAAAATGTAACCAGTTAACTTAGATATGTTAATTTTATAGGCAAGCCAATAAGTGTCACAATACTTTGCTCATGATGCAATAAGTGTCATGATACTTCACTCTTGAAACAATTAGTATCACGATACTTCACTTGAGATACAATCAGTGTCAGTCTCATGATACTTCACTCGAGATCCAATCAGTATCAAGATACTTCACTCATTAAACAAGCAGTATCACGATACTTCACATGTGATAGAAGCAGTATCATGATACTTCACTCATGATACAATAAGTGTCATGTTACTTCACTCATGATACAAAAAGTATCATGATAATTCACTCTTGATACAATTCATGGCACTGTAAAAGTCGTTGTTTAAGTCATGACTTGTACTAGGATATCAGATTCTATAAAAACAGTAACATGGAACGACATCAGTTGTGTGATAATTGGCGATACCTTTAACCAGTGCTTTTTGAAACTTCTTACCCCAATAATTTACACCTTTAACTATCTCTCATGAAAACCTGCCCTATGTTTGGTGAACTGACAGAATTTTCATAATTTGAAATGCAAATTATAAATTTGCCTAGATCAAGGCCTACCTAAAAAAATCTGAATTCAAGTGACACTTCCTAATCTGCATTACTGTTGTATTATGAGTCAAATTGACACATATGCCAGTCTGCCACTATTTGATGTACATTTTCTTTCTGTTTAATCTTTATTGGCACCGTATGCATGTCATTATGAAAAACTCACATTTCCATAGCTGTTTATACATGTAAAACTGCATCACATTCAGACTTGATCCAACACAAACATGTCTATTGCCTGCCCGGTTGATTGCTAGGTACAAGCTGACCTTTGAAGCCGTATAGCAAAAGTTCAAGCCCTGGGTCACCTGTGCAATGCCGTTTACATCCCCAGGTCAACTAAGCATTCCATGACTGATATCCATGGTAAAAAAACTCCCATATTAAGGACCATCAGGTCATCTTTACCATCTCATGGTTTTCAAACGTATTGGATAATAATGTTGTAATTATGTTTAATGTGAGATGCAAATAAATGATTTGCTTCGTGTTCTCCCCATGTCTCTTTCATGATGATTGTATGCCCTGTCAACAATATGGTGGCACGTATGCATTACGGTCAATCGTGCATTGACATATATCTGAATGTTTTTAATGAAGACATATTAATAAAGTACAATGAAATAAAAAACACCAAACAGGTGTAAACATATAATCTGTTTACTGAAATTGCCACATATGTACCTAAATTCCACAGGAACAGGCATAGTTTGGTGTCATGACGGATCTGATTCAATATGAATGAGGTGACCAGCCATCCAAGCCATTAACACACAGTCACTGATAATGATAGAAATTGGACTTTCCTGAGATATAATCACAGAATAAAATCATTTGTCTCCGTAAATATAATACCAGTAAATTCAGTGGTCTTTATTTTACATTTAACTGACCAGTCAATGAAGCATTCATTATCCCCTTGTTGACTGATATATTTCAGTGATTTCATTAATACTGTGCATGTGCCAGGCCTTGATGGTAAGTTGTAACAATTTATTCAAGGCTTACTTAATTCACTTTACAATCCCATTTAAGAAATTAGGTGAATAAATTCAAACAAATTATTCTTTCCATCCTTAAGTTGTCTTTAGTCAGATAAAATTTGCCAAATGCGGCACACTGGGATTTGTCACACATATGCAAACTAATCAGTCTAATGAATCCACCACTTTTGACGATCTTTAAGGATTTAAATAGTTGCTCTTTTGGGATAGTATTTCGCTTCAGACACTTTATTTTATTTATACAGTCATTTAATTTGATATTTGCATTCAAATGTTTCTTAGCCTAGTAAGAAACGGCAATAATGACATAGTTTCACAGCACAAAATAGTATTCAATGCTGCTGACACTGGCACTGTACAAATCTTACCTGACAACTGAACCCAACTTTATATCAGTATTCTCCACTAGAAATTCTGATAGGGTGGTGTTAAGCACAGTTGAACTGGTCCTGGTGCCGTCATGTGGCACATTGTGTATTTTTTTATTGTCTGATTAAAAGTTTAATCTGCATGGCTTTTTTTGTATGTAAGAATATTAAGAGCATAAGGAAGGGCATGTGTAATGTGTTTGTACGAGTAGTCATAAGAACATGAAAAATGCAAATATAGAAATTTATTGTATCATCCACACTTAAAGACCAGCTGTTGTGGCAGTACACTTAGTGAATATACCTTCATAGAAGACAGTCAGAATATGTATCAGTGTTAACCAATACCTATATCAACAGGCTTTGTGTAGTATAAAAGCAAATAGGGAACCAGGGAAAATTAAGCAGAGTTGTGGCTTCTCTACAACAGTGGGCTGCCTTATAGCCAGCCATAAACCTGTATGTCATGGCCGTGATGATAAGATCCCACCACTGACACCAGCTTAATTACACCAGGCTATCACTCAGCAAGATCCCATGCAGGGTTGGTCCACAAGGCTAGTCCTTGCTATACCCCTGACATATTTGACCACTGTGTGTCTTGCAGGGACAGAGAAAGGGTAGCGGGGACAGATGAAAGAGTGGCAGGTAACATTAAAGGCTGGCGATGAGAAATGCACCATGCTATATTTGCTAGTGGAGAACCCTGTATATGTAATGATTTTGTTGTTCTTCCTTAAATATGAGCTTTGTATTAAAGCTGTCCATTTATTCTTATGTTTTAATGGTTTATCTAGTTAACAAACCATGTAAGCACTACGGGGATATTGGTTGTAGTCTTGCACCGCGAGGAATGATACTTTAATACCATAAGTATCAGGTGGTTGGGACGCCTCTGAAGTCTGGGTGCAACCTATATTATGGACTTTTCCTGAAACAATAATTGAACAGCTATTCCAAAGGAAGATCCTAAAAGTCAGGATGCCACTTCTAATAAGGATGGGACTTCTACAACAACTTTTACGGTATAATACATGCAAGTCATTTCAGACTCAAGATTCCAAGTCTTTGCTCCTCTTTTTTCTCAAGTTTGTGTTCATGTTTGCCATGCTGATGCCTCAGGAATAATTAACAATGAAACTGTCCCATTAAATGGTTTGATAGTGCAGCAGTTAGCCAAAACCAATATCAATTAATGTTTAGTCAGTGTTGGCCAATGATGTTAAGCCTAACTCATGCTAGGATGCTGACTATTACAGAATGTCAGAGGTTGCCAGTTAAATGATGGTTTTTCTGTTGGATTATTAAGATTTTATTATGTGCATTTTGGAATAATATCTACATTGCTGGTGTGTGGTATTGAAATATATATATATATATATATATATATATATATATATATATATATATATATATATATACACACACACACCAATATATACCAATAATATCTCATTTACAATTTTCACTGCAGATGTTAAAATAATTGACAAAAAGGCCAAAGATTTATGGAGGGTAGGCAAAGGAGGTGAAAAACCAGGTGAGGATTTATTACCATAAAATAATTCTGTGTTGAATTCATAATTATTTTAAACAAAAGTCCTTATTTTTCATTTTCTGTGAAATATGTAGAAAAATGGATATGAGTGGGTTAAAGTGGCTTGTCCAAGACTGAAGGTTTTCTCTGGGATCACAGGTTAATTTGCTCCACAGAGTACAGACTACTGAACGCCATCACCTGAGCCATGGAGACTGTCTTGACTAGTCATTACTGCTATTTGTACAATCCATGTAAAATGAATAAGTATATATTTTATATTAATATAAACAGGATATTCTGATTACACATTTTTGTTATGAAGGTTAAGCAGGCTTCTTATCAAATGACATCTGGTTCTATTTAGATTGGTGGAACTTGGAACTAAATCTACAATTTTATTTAATTGTGACATATTACTATATAAATAAACAAACAGCATTAAGTTTTTATTCTTAATTTTAATTACCGTACTCAAATTATTTAGATAAAGCCCTTACATTGACATGATTATAAGTGCAAACATTGATTCTGCTTTCTGTCATGAGTTCATAGTTAGATTCTGAGTGTGATAATTTGATAAATTAAAAGGCATTTCTTTTTTTCATTAGCTCTCATGTGTTAATGGAGAAAGATATTATTATAAAGATAAAAAGTTAAACTTCTTGATGATATAATGATAATATAATTTAATATAAACTCAAAAGAATTATGTTTCTTCCAGATAAGGATTTAGTAAACCATCATGTATTACACTTGTTTTTTTTTTAGATTATGTTTTGTCTTTCCGGAACCCAGCAACATTTCAAATCCCAGTGGATAAGAATGCTCATCTAACTTTACACATAGAAGTCAGTAAACTCTTCACAAATGTGATGCTGATCATGTTAAAGGCTGACAACATTGTGGGACTTGAAGATATTGACATCAGTATTGTGAGGGAGAGTTGTCCACAGGTGAGGTCAGGTACTCAAAAATATAGAACTAGAAAAAAGCATTTTAATGAATGCAAGCCTTCACCATTCACTTTTTCAGCACATATACCCAGGTTCATTCATGCATAAGTGACTGAACATTTGTGAATATTCTTTGATGACATTCCTGAATATGGACCATGGGTTGGATCTACGCCTAATCTAATCAATTCCTCATAGGCCCATTTGGGAAATGCCCAGAAAATTTCATGAGGTTCCTTTCATGATTGCTTGAGGTATTATGTGAGCAAACAAACACACAAACAGGAATAAACACATAATATCTTAGAGAAGACAACAACAAAATTACCACCTGCATGAGAAGAGATCAAAGTATTTTTGGTTGATTTGTATAATTTTGGAAACAAAGTATAATGAATATGGTCCATTAAAAAAAGTGAGATTTTTAGATGTTTTATCATACTGTATGCTATATATTTTTAATTCTGATTTACTTCACATTTCTCTTATTTTTATATGCCCGTCAGATGGCGGGAGTACTATGGTATACAGTCCATCCATCCCTTAACTTTAGGTGTCTCCGCAATAACTAAGAATGGCTTTGATGGATTTTTACCAAACTCACCATAACTACTTACCAACAGATTTTCTTGCCTGAGTTTGACACACCTATTTTAAGCTCAGCTGACTTTCAGTCATGCTGGGCTATAGCGATGGGTCTTTGTCCGTCGTCCTTCCATCTGTCCGTCCGGGCGTTAGCAGGGCACAAATTGTAACTGTAAGGGCTAGATACATGAACCCTATGCAGTCTTAGAGGTTCTAAAAAGATCTCCTTGCAGATCTGAAATTAGGTCACTGTGACCTATATTCTCTGAGTTATGGGGTGTGTTTGCACCTCCCAGAATTAATTCTTATAGCCAAAATAATCATCCCAAACCTTACATGTCAATAGAGGAACAAACCTTTTGATATTTAGGTTTTAGGGTCAAAGGTTAATGTCACAGAACCAGCTTCTTGAAAAAAGTTATGGATGCATTTCAAGTCAGACTTTTCATCCCAAACCTTCCATCTTCCAAGTATGGTCAGATACCATATGGTATACCATCAGGCTTTAAATACAGGTCATGCTTGTCAGCTGAGCGTCATGACCCATGGGTCATTTGTTTAGTTCACAATTCACTAGGCTACTTTATTGTGTCGCCACAGTAACTTATGAAAATTAAGGATTATGATAAAACTCATCAGAAATGTTAATCAATCAAATATTTCATTTCAGTTTGATTTCCAACAAAATCCATGCAAATTTAATGAGGTCAGAGGTCACTGCACTTTGGAGGCACTGTAGTGACTTATCGAAAATCCTATGGATTTTCATGAAACTCATTATACACATTTACCAGTATAGCTTCTCACCTCAGTTAAAGGGTTTTCTTCTCAGTCTTCCTTGGTTAGACCCTCCCCTTACAATATCCTGGATCAGCCCCTGCTTTCCCATGCAGCTGTTTGAGAAAGAATATCTTAGTTACTCCCATTTAGTCTTTTTAGAAGTAGCATTGAAAGTATTTATATCACATGATTATGTTGGCAGTTATGAAAAGGCTTTAGATTGATGATTTCATCATAGGAATTTTATTTGTGGGAAGTATCCCTCTCTCTTTTCCTATAGCCTTTATCCACTCTTTGTCAGTAATTCAGTTATACTGCCTGTAGCCTATTAAAATACCTTAGAAAAGAAGCAGAAAATGAAGCTTACTTCAACATACACTGTGTAACACAGAACACAATCCCCGTCAGATATGAGTATCTATGATAACCATGGCCAGGTATTCTACAGGTCACACACAAAAACTGTCAGGCATGGTTTCCCCTCTGTTCTGTCTACAGATAGAGTTGTATGGGTAAAGAGTTCAAGGAACCGATTAGGGAAAATGTAGAGCACATACCACAAACACGTTAGTGCTTCTTTAAATTCCTCAGCAGATTTCATGCATATTTAATGAGGTCAGAGGTCACAGGACATAAGACGGGCATATTATGAATGTTTGTGGTGCTCTTGTTTTATACATGTTTTTGTTTATAGAGTTGATATTGGTAATCCTTAGTGAAATATAAACAAGTATTTGTTGAATATATAATGAGTATACAGCACATACCTTGAACATCACATGGTAATATGATTCTTACACATTTAGGATGTAACCTGGCAGTGTCATCTTCCTATGATTTTGTAATGACATCCCAAAATAGTTACATCACAATTTGGTGTTGAATATTGAGAGTAAAGTATTTGGTCAACAAGAACGCAAGTAGACATCTTTTTCTGAACTGTTTTAGTGATGATTTGGTTTTTAATGATCACAGTATTGTACAGTTCTTGTTTTACTGACCAGTGAATATTTTATTGCTGTAGACAGTGGCATTGGTCACTGATGAACTGAGAAGTCGTCAGACCACGGATTGTAAAGACACTGACTGCAGACAGGTGTGTGAAAACTTAGTGGATCTGCAGAGACTGCGGGTGAGAATTGTTATCATACAAAAATACTGTTCATCCAGATTCATATGAAAAATAGTCAAATTCATGGTCTGAAAAACATTTTAAGTTTTTAGCTCAGCTGACTTTCAGTCATGCTGAGCTTGAGCGATGGGTCACTGTCCGTTGTCAGGCAATCTGGTCGTCCGTCAGCAGGGCACAAATCATAACCATAAAGGCTAGGATTATTAACCCTATGCAGTCTGAGAGGACCATAAAAAATTTCCATGGAAATCTGAAATTAGGTCTTTGTTACTGATAACCTCTGAGCTGTGGGGCTCAGAAGTACCCAAACGGAATAATTAAAAATTTGATACAAAAGCTCCATTATCTAAACAACTAATGCATTGATCACCATGCTTCATTGCATACATATTCATCCTGCAGTGTTTCATCAGTTTCTGCAGACTGGTGGTGCCACCTGGATTTTTTTAAAAGGTTTACGCATTTTTTTCTCTATTTTTGAGACCTTTAAAGATTTGGTTGTCCATTAACAGGGCACAAATCATTACCATTGGACCCAGATTGTTCAAACTTGACATCCATGGAGGTCCATAAAAATTCTCCTTGGAAACATGAAATTGGGTCTCTGTTACCCATATCCTCTGAGCTATACTTCAGTTGAATGGGGATACCACCTGTAGAATTTGGCATTCAGATGATAAAATTCCTTTTGTAAATGTCTTCCTAGTATGCTGAGCATCATGACCCCTGGGTCACTTGTTATTCCTCACAAAATTTGTTGAGGGTGATCATTAGGTCATGATGCTAGGAGTGCATACCCAATCTGTGATAGACATGCTTCATGACCAAGGAAATTAAAAAATTAACAAATGCATCCAATATTGGGACTTGAACTCGGGGCCAAAGAGAGTGTTCACAGTTGGTAACCTGGAATGTTGATTAATCCTGTGAACTTTTTAATTCAAATAATAATGAACACCCCTGGACTTAATGGTAATGTTGCCCTTTACTATTAACAAAACAAAAAACAATTATGTACGGCCCCTATGCTGTACATTGATTTACTTACCGTAAAATCTCCACTTAAAACCACGGTTTAATCAAGAAATTTAAAATCTTGAAATCAGGTTGATTTCTTGAAAGCACTGTGCGGTTTATACTAGAAGGGTTTCCAGAATATCTTCCTGACAGACATCGTTTTGGGGCCGGCGAGTGGGCGATAATATTGCAACTTTCGAAGGCCGTTCTTAGCAGCAGTCTCGCATGCATGGGAGCCATGTGTAAATGTATTGTTTACGATTATTTGTTATTTATAAATGAAATATTGCTGATTAGTTTTCGTGTGATATATAACTTGTTATAAAATTTTGGTAATTGTCACCAAAAAATACGTTTACAACAACCCTGCTGTAACACACAGCGGCCCACTTCGTTGGGCATGGTCAAGCAAAATTGAAATAAAAGCCTACTTTAAACCCATTTGCGGCATTATTTAGCAATGATTATTTGTTTAAAACGTAAAATGAATAAAAAGCTGACATCGTAAGGAGTCACACAATGGCAGACGATCGTTTTTCAAGCAAGTTTGAGTGCCGCCATGTCCTGAAACGCCCCGGTATTCTGCTAAGAATATTTTGAACGGCTGTATGCGGTGGGTGGTAAACAGAACAGCCACCTATTTCGTCCCAGCGTGCCTTGCGTGAAAACACTGCTTTGACAAAATGGCTCCCCACACGAAAACTTTCTTCAGGAAAAAAAACTTGCTTACCCCGACTGGCCACTTTAATTTTACCTTAAAATCACTCGTTATCAAGCGTCATGTTTCCTATACGTGCGTATCTCGACAAGGTAACTTCAATTACTTTGATATTTAGTTAAGTTGACCAGCGATGTTTTCAAACGCGCCAGCAAATTGTGACATGGAGCGATGTCAACGTACGATGTGAAGATGATAATACCGAAGTAACCAGGTAACCGGTATGAAAATGATTTGAATCTTCCGAGTAATTCCAGAAAATGGAACTTTCATAAAAAATTTTTAGAATTAAAATATACAGTGACTTGAAATGGATCAGCAGAAATTTTTTTTCAAAATATAATGACAAATCAGTAGCAAACAAGAATACGGCACGGAATATAAAATCTGTATAAACAGGCAGAGGTTCACCGGCCCTTACGGCTTCCCAAACTTCATGCTTGAGTGACCCTGCAAAAAAGTGTTATGATGTGTTTAAATAAAATGCCCAAGGAATTTAAAAGTGCCCAGGAATGGCCGAGTCGCAACCTACGCGTGTTCATTTCTAGATGATAGCTTGATTGTGTCTTTTGTCAAATCATTCCGTAGCGAAAGATGGTGCGGTTTTAAAGGGGGGTTCTTAGTATTTGAGCCCCTCGCAATGTCTCACCTGGAATTTCGGCAAAGTCTGGGTGCGGTTTTAATCATAAGTGTGATTTTAAGTGGAGATTTTACAGTACACATTTCAGTGAAACAGCAACTACACATGGAATGATGTAATTGTACTCTGTGACATCACAACTCGCACTCCAAAGATGGCCATATCATTACATGCTGTTTCCTGGTGTGAACAAAATGTGATGTAAAGCCCATGAAACACTCAGTCGGGGATTATATATGCTTCTATTTACACCAAAATTTAAATTCCTGGAGATTTTCACAATGCGAACCAATATAATCTAAATCAATAACAACCGTGTTACTGTTCTTCAGATATATTGAGGACACACACACACAGAATCAGTGATAACAATAAGCCTAGCTTCGGGCTTCACGCAGGGTTAAAAATGCTTCTGTGGTCACACTAGACACTGAACACTAGACTTAGAGCAGGGAGGTCATGAGTTCAAATATCAGGCAAAGAACAGTGATATTTGCCATGGTCATCCCCATTTTTGGGGGCCCTCTGCAGGCTTAATGGCAAGGCTGTGCCCCATGGCTATCTTTCACATACAAAAAGTGCAGCTTTTGGGAGTTACTTGGTGTCATTACCCAGCAGTTGAGGTGAGTAAATACCCAGGACCTGCAGGTGCAGTAGACACCTGGCCTGGGTGACACCAGCATATAAACTAAAAAGAAGCATGTTCTACTGTAACAGTCCCAATCAAAATGTAATTCTGCAAATATATGTAATTATGTTAAGAATATGATAAAGTCACCTTTTAAGAAAATTTGACTGTTACCTCCATAAAAATATATCTTTAATAACAAAAGAAAAAGAAAGTTAATTTAAAAATATATGGAAACCATGTCTGTATTATGATTGGAGATCTTTTTTTATCTTCTACAGGAGGATCTGGCATTAACTCTCACTGTACAAGGAAAAAAATTGAACACCAACAAAAAATTTAGATACCAGATGGAGCTTGACCTGGGGCGCCCTCTAGCAGCATCACTTGACATTTGGAAGAGGTCACCACAACGACCTGGTTGCTCCAGCCGGCCAGAGCCCACTGAACATACAGTGGAGACATCTAGTGACCTTTTAACCAACCAGATGGAGAGCATGTCTATCAGTGGATCATTTTATAACATGGCCCGTCCTGGGTCATATGCTTGCTAATTTTCTTACAGATTACCTCTCTATTTGATTGAATATATAGTGCAGAAACTCTCTATTTGATTGAATATATAGTGCAGAAAAGGAGGCCACAGTAAAATTCTTTTTTGTAAAGATGTAATTTCTGTTTAGTCATTGTATTTCATATTTTCATATTCCATATTTTCATGTTATTATCATCTCACTGTTTATCAACACTGATGAGGGTATTGTTTAAAATTAATGGGCCTCAAATCGAGATCACATTAAGTGTATATTATTGTAAACCATATAGAATTTCCAATCTGAAAAAATAAGTGTTTTGTTGCAGTTGAAATTCATCTGAATTTTCTTATATAAAATTTGAATCAAATGCATGGTATTCCCAGTGTCTTGTAACACCATAACAGTTATTTTTTCAACTAATGTGCATTGTTTCTTTCATTTTGTACACTCATTATTTTTAATTTTGTTAGGTACTGTTATCAATTTTAAGTAGAAATTTGTCCTTTTTCAAATTTGTCCAATTTCAGGCTGAAAATTCCTGTCTTCTCCTATATTTAGTTCTCTAGTGTTCTTATGAAATTCCTGTATTTTTCCAGTTGAGAAGCAGTTTATAGTTTCTGGATTATTTCTTGCCTTGTGCACTTAAAAATGTGAAATTCAGAAAGCTTTATACCAACAGAACATCTGTACAAATGGACTGTGCCTCCAAAAGGCCATGGACTTATTTTTGAAAAGAAAAATCTTATTTTACCTATGTTTGTCTGTTTTAATGTAGATTTGTATGTTTGTTTGCAAGATATTGCACAATTATCACCTCTGTGTACCATATATCACATAAAAGTTACTGATTGATGTAAAGAACTTTGTTGAGACATGAATCTCTTTAAGTGAGAAACTGTTGAATATTATTTTTGATAATACATGGCACTTTGCAAGTGTTTTTTTCCAGTCAAAGTCTGTTTCCATTTTTCAATTATACTTAAATCATCTACATATCAGGATACATTTTCATTACAGAAAATTATATTTTTGCATGAAGAACACTTCATTTGTATAATTATTAAAAATAAGGCATTAATCCACTTGAACAAATGAAAAAAAAATAATGCATGTGCTTCAGCCTGCAGGAAACTTTAGCAGTATGAATATTTATGAAAGTAAAAACAGGATATTAATTATGAACAAGTATATATTTTTTTATTAGTGACATATGACAACACAAAGTAGAGCTCAAAGATATGATGTTAAGTATGCATAAATAAAGAAATTTTAAGTCCACATTTCTTTTAAGAATAGGCCAGTGCTGCCACCTAGAGCAGAGTTTAGAACTCCCCCCATCTTTCATTGTACTACCGGTAGTTTGTATGACAGTTAAGTGTCAGTCATTCAGGAGTGTACTATTGGAATGATCAGAAAGGAATATCTTTAAATGTTAGCTGTAGAGAGTTATGACTTAGATAGTGTTTCTTACATTTTACATGAATGTTATGTATTTTGCAGGATTACAAAAAAAAATCTGTTATCAATTTTCAGCTCAGCTCACTGTAAGTCAACTGAGGTATAGGAATGGTGCTTTGTCCGTAGCCCGTTGGGCGTCACGGCATCCAGCCGTCTGTTAGCAGGGCACAAATCGTAACTGCTTGACCTAGAAACTACTAAGTATACAGCCAGGGAGGTCAATAAAAAATCTCCTAGATAACCCGAAATTGGGCCACTGTGACCTGTATCTGCAGAGCTATGGGGCTTGAAAGTACCCCCCAGAATAATAAAATTTGATACAAAACCTCCAGTATCTTGATAATTAATGTATGGATTGTCATGAATCTTGCCTTAAATATTGACCATGACTAGTTTTGTCAGTTCCTGAAAAGTGGTGGTGCCACCTGTATATTTTGTTATTTTGATGATTTTTTTTTCAATTTTATAAACTATAAAATGACAACAGTCATGTCGTTTCTCAGCTGTGATTACATCTGGTGTCCCAAAACCTGGTGTGTTTATTGATCACAAGTGAATGCCCTATAGTAATCACCCTGTCTGTCTGTCTGTTTGTCTAGCTGTCTGTGTGTCCATCCGTCCATCCACACAAATTTGTTTCCGGATGATAACTCCAGGTTGGAATGACACATGGATTTCAAACTTGACTTACATATAGCCCACAACTAAAGCAAGAACCTAAATGATATTGGGGTCATGAGGTCAGATGTCAAGGTCACAGGACTCACTTGTTTAAAAAGATTATGGCTGCATGTTAAGCCAAGCTTTTCATCCAAAACTTTCAATTTTGCACCTTTATGCTGACTGGCCAGTATAGGGAGAGCATAAATGAATTTGGGGTCACAAGGTCAAGGTCACAGGGGCCATCTGTTCACAAATTAGTTTTAAGATGATAACTCCAGTTTAGTTTGACAAATTGGTTTCAAATTTAACTTATGTATGGCTCACCACTAAGGTAAGAACCATGTCTATTTTGTGGTCCAAATATCAAGGTCACAGGACCCATTTCACTCATAAGAATGTGTATGCATTTCAAGCCAAACTTTTCATCGCAAACCTTCCATCTTCAAGATATTGCTAACCTGCCAATAAGGGAAGATATTTTTTTTAAATATCCTTGTAGACAAATTCAGCTGAGAGTCGAGACCCATGGGTCCCTAGTTCAGAACTTAAATGGAATGGAAGATCCAATAATTGTTCCCTTGTTGTACACCTCAAAATTGATGCAGGGTAATTACTAATGAACTCTTTCATTACCTCCATTTTATTGGTGCATATACGGCAAAATCGTAGTGGTCATCAGGAAGGAGCTTGACCTAGAGAAAACGTGCCACACCATAACAGCCAACAACATTTCACCTCAGGGAGGGGGGGGCATGAGTGTAATTTAATTCATTAATTTAATTAATTACTTTCACTAACAATTGGCTGCAAGATCAGACTTGAATTTCGTACCAATGTCTTCAAGTGACCTTCAACAGTGCAGTTTAACCCATGTTCTGAATCACCCCTCTATGTATTTTAAGTTAATAGTGTTAATAGTGCGGATCCTTAAATTGTGTATATTATGGGCTAGATGTTTTACATCCCATGTTAATAACCTCCCTCCACTTCCCTTTTGATTGGTCCAAATCCTATAAAATCAGAGGTAGTTTTTATCAGCTGTTTGGCTCAGTGGAACCATATGTCAAGTATTTAAGCACAGAAGCATAGTTGCATCGTGACTGTTAGATTGAACCTGGCCACTATAAACACAAACTGTGAAAATTGTTATCAATTTTACATTTCATTTTCAGATGTTAGTAAAAATTATAAGGACCTTCTCATGAAAACAGAAATTGTAGTATATAGGGGAAATTAAATCTCCTGCATTTATGTTAAAAAATATTTCAAATCATATATCACCTGTTATCAAAGGAAGTAATAAAACACCTGGTCTTAATGTTCTGTATAAGCTCACCTGTAGTTGGTTTATTGAAGTATGCTTTCAATATTGGTCATCCATCAAATGTTGTTAATTATTCATAACCTGTCAGAACGCCTGCACATTTAAACATCCATTTTTATTTTGCAGTGTACAAAATCCTGGCTTCATGAAATGTGTTCCTGTCAATAACTGAAACAGTTCGGGGACAGAAGTGGAGACTGGGACAGTACATAGGATTCAGTTAACATGTTCACCAATATGTACATCATAATCTGCATGGACAGAAAACAAAGATGATCAATTATGGACATATGAAATGAGCTCATTGCAACTTTTGTTACTTAAATACAATTCAGATTGCTTGCAGCTTTCAGACAAAATTACATGTGCAGTGTCGTTCAACCTATTATTTGAAAGGGGGTAACATCAGTTCATATCCACATACTTCACCCACTGCCAATCCCCCCCATCCCCACCAACCTCTCTTGCCAGCTCTCCATGTCTTCATCCCCCCTTCTGCATCTAACATTTTTTTCTCCATCATAATTGTTTGTCAATTATTATTTTATAAAACAATATGAACTGGTGTTGTGATCTTTTTTGGGTACCTGTTCAACTTGTTGATATATGATCATCCCTTCAAATATCTGAATGGGAAGCAGTACAGACCTTGCATTAAAATAAGTGTTCTATTCCAGTTTACACATAAAAAGTCAATAATGTCTCATTATATTGCTCCTTTCTAGTTAAATTAAGTCACAATGCATAAATTGCTCTTTCTGTCATTGTAATATCTATCAAGAGATAGCAATTGTTGTTTCTAATATAATAGTCTGTAATTAAAATATGATTGCATTATAAGAGTTAACATTATGATTGTATACATGTGTCTTACATCTTACATGAAAATGTAAATATTTTGAAATCATTTATTGTAAAGTAGCAATTGTACTTTGCAAAAGTAAATAAAAAACTCATTTATTGCAACAATCATTGTGTCAATCAAATATGATATGTGTTATGAAATGCCAGTTTATAAATTGTGAATGATACAAATGAAAATATCTCATATTGCCTTATTGAATGATATCATTAATAAATGTATAACCTTTTTAATCTTTATTTGTCATATATCAGCTTGAGGCTTATTATGTGAAAGCACTATATACCTGCTGTTGGACCTTGTACAGAAAGTCTTAACCATATTAGAATATCAGAATGATGTTCAGTAAACCTAAATCAGATTCCCAGTGGACTGGTCTTTAAAATCAGGTCTTCAGTCACTTAACCCAGTGGGCTGGTCATTTAAATCAGGCCTTTATTCACAAAATCCTGGGGACTGGTCATTTAAATCAGGCCTTTAGTCACTAAATTTAGTGGACATGTCTTTTAAATCAGGCCTTAAGTCACTTAATCCAGGGGACTGTTCTTTTACATAAGGACTTTTATTCAATACACCCAATGGACTGGTCTATTAAATTAGGACTTTTAGTGTTTTAACCCAATGGACTGGTCTTTTAAATCAGAACATGTAGTCAATATACCCAATGGACTGGTCTAAATGATGTCCTTAAGATAGTTGATTTTATGGTCACCTCTATCAAATCAGAACCTTCAATGGATCCAACAGAAGGATCCTTTAAAGCTGGATCTTCAATGGATCTGATTGACAAATCCTTAAAGCAGGATGATCAGTCAATGGATCAGATGGAAAGATCCTTTAAATCAGGACCATCAGTCAATGGATCTGAGGGACTGATCCTTTAAATCAGGACCTTCCATCAATGGGTCTGATGGATGGATCCTTTAAATCAGGACCTTCCATCAATGGGTCTGATGGATGGATACTTTAAATCAGGACCATCAGTCAATGGGTCTGATGGATGGATCCTTTAAATCAGGACCTTCCATCAATGGGTCTGATGGATGGATCCTTTAAATCAGGACCTTCCATCAATGGGTCTGATGGATGGATACTTTAAATCAGGACCATCAGTCAATGGGTCTGATGGATGGATCCTTTAAATCAGGACCTTCCATCAATGGGTCTGATGGATGGATCCTTTAAATCAGGACCTTCCATCAATAGGTCTGATGGATGGATCCTTTAAATCAGGACCTTCCATCAATGGGTCTAATGGATAAACCCTTTAAATCAGGACCTTCCATCAATGGATCTGATGGATGGATCCTTTTAATCAGGACCTTCCATCAATGGATCTGATGGATGGATCCTTTAAATCAAACCTTCCATCAATGGATCTGATGGATGGATCCTTTAAATCAGGACCTTCCATCAATGGATCTGATGGATGGATCCTTTAAATCGGGACCTTCCATCAATGGATCTGATGGATGGATCCTTTAAATCAGGACCTTCAGTGGATCTGATGGATGGATCCACAAAAATAAGAATCTTAAATCAATGGATCTGATGGAAGGATCCTTTATATCAGGACGTTAAGTTCGTAGCCTTTATTGACTGTTTTTTAGAGCAGGACATTTTGATCTGATGTGCCTGTATCTGTCTTTTAACTTTTTTAACAAACCTGTGAGCTTATGCGATGGTGCAGCGTCGTCCATCCGTCGTCAGCCGTCTGCTGTCCGCCATCCAGGGCTGGCTTTCTGCCATTCATGGCTGTAATTCAGAAACCAGAAAGCTAGCAGCTCTAAATTACATGTAAGAATTAGTCACATTTGAAACTTGGTGCCCTGGAGATTATTATTGGGTATCTGCATTAATTTAGATTTTATAGAGAAAAGCTTAAAAACCTTTAAAAATCTTCTTCTCTGAAACTGTCCAGCCAAATTGTCCAATATTTCACAGAAATGATCCCTGGAACAATCTCTCTCAAGTTTGTTCGAATGGTTCCAGTTTGGAAATTTTTGGCCGAGTTACAGGAGATTGAACTTAGTCATCTGTCCAAAAAAGCACACTAAAAATCAAAATCACAGAAACGGCTAGAGCTATAATCACCAAATTTTATACCAATGTTTGTCACATTTGTCATATCTGATTAAGAGGTATTGGTGGCGCCACCTACATTGATGTGTTTTTTACAAGCAAAAATGTAATTTAAACTCTTCTAGCTTATACACTGATTTATGATGAAACTGTTAAGCTGATTGGTTTAAACTTTACAAGAATTATTCTATGGTAGGGTTCTGCCAGTTTTATAAGAATAGACTGGGTAAATACAGTTTTAAAAAAGCATTGTAGCCAATTGAAAAAGGCTTTCTGTATTTGAAAACAGATTTGACAACATGCTGAGTTTTAGCAGCCAAGTCGAGAGGTCACTAAGTACAAACAGGTGAGGTCCAGACATCACTATGGCAAATGACCTGGCTCGGGGGGGGGGGGGGGGGTCTAGACAATGTGTCTAGACGTCTAAACACAGCGTCTAGATGTCTAGACGCAATGTTTAGATGCAGAATTCCCAGATTATTGGAATTATATCTTTCAACTGTTTGAAAAAATTTGGTTTGCATTTTAAGTGAATCGGGTTTATCATCAGGTCACATGTGATCTGATGCGCCCTCATTTTGGTTGACCTCTGACCTTTCCTCACTGCCCAGCGTCCATTTGTGCGTCTGTTTCCACACATAAACCCGCATATCTCTGGAACCGTTTGACTGATGAGGCTAAAAATTTTGCACAAATGTAGCCCTTTGATAGCTTTATAACATACACTAAAAATGGTGGCACCACCTGCAACCATTTTTGCACAGCGTCCATCTGTTCATCTGCCTTGGGATAAAATCACTCATATCTCAGCAGTGGTTTGACTTATCCACCTTAAATTTTGCAAGTTTATAAATCCTGGACAGCTTTCTCGATTTTATGACAGGTGGCACCACCTACATTCATGTTTAATCTGCAGACATCCAAGCTCATATCTTGGGAACTGTTTGACTGATTTGGCCAAAATTTTGCATGTTTATAGATCTCACATAGCTCTTCATCATAAGCAAAACTGGTGGTGCCATCTGCAACCACTTATGAATACCGTCCATCTGTTCATCTGCCTTTGGATAAAATCACTCCTATTCCAGCAGTGGTTTGACCTATCAACCTGAAATTTAGCAGGTTTATCATCCTGGACAATTTTCTCGATTTTATGACAGGTGGCACCACCTACATTCACGTTTACGCTGCAGACATCCATGCTAATATGCAACACACCTCACTCTATTCCCCTTGCCACTTAATGCATGCCTCACTTCACCCAGCCCACTCTGATTTCTGTGGATACACAGAGTCGCTTGTCAACTACCCATATTCTAGTTTTAAAATGTCCTAGTCTGAAACTTGCAGGTCCGAAATGTCCATTTTGCTGAAATCATAATGACTAAGGTGGATATGCAGGACATAAAAGGATCAATATTAAATTTTAAAATAAACCTCCATTTATACTCCCAAACTTTGCACAGGTTCGCATTAGGCCTGTAGGCCTTGTTCAATGTACCTGACGGATTGGTTATTTAAAATAGGGCTGTAATTCAGTTAATAAGGAGCATCTGTCTTTTAAGTCCAAATGTTTAGTCAATTTATCTGGACCATTATTTAGTCAACTGATCTGAAGGAACTGTCTTTAAAAAGATGAACTTAATTTAATCAGCAGATCTGATAGACTTGAAGCAATCACATCACAACTTTTTCTCCATTAAGACCCCAAAGTTGTCGTAATCTGAAAGGGACTTTAGTCACATTCCTCTCAAGCATCTCAGCTTTTCTAAAAATGAAAACAAGGATTCTGAGGATCAGTTTATTACAATCATTGTACAAAAATAGTCTTGAACTCTGCAGTAAGAAGAATCCTTTTGTATTAACCATTAACATTCATTAAATGCACACTAAAATACATATTCACACAATGTGTAGTTGAAAACATACTGGACAATTTTACAAGTAGTAACCATATACACAATAAAATCTAAACACTCAGACCTTTCTTCCCATTGAGTACTCAAATAAATTAAAAATAACATTTACATCGAACCTACAAGCAAACCAGTTCAAGTTTTGAGTTTGATCAGCTGATCAACTTCTATATTAACTTACTCCACTGGATAAATGCAAATACAGGTCTTGAACATGCAATTACAAATGCAAACATAGGAAAATAAATAAATTTCATAGTTATTATCATCTTTCCACAGAAGTGGAATAGAAAAAGAGATAGATGAGATGAACAGACAGGGGGCTACATCAGACACATGAAGCCAAGTTTGTGGTATCTGAGCCATATTTGGTTAAAAAATTATTATAATATGCAAAGTGAAAGTGCATGTTATTCAATAAATCACAGACAGTAAAATCCATACAAATACACATTTCTACTGTAGTTTAAACAAATGCATATACATGAATAAAACTATCCCAAATCCTGTCTGTTGGTAACTCAAACAGAACAGATAAAACATCCACAATATCTAGAAAAACTGGTACTGGTATATATATAAAGCAGCACAGAGGTTGGGTCAAGTACAAATAATATACTTTGGTACATGTACCAAAGTATGTTGTTTCTTGTGCTTTCTCTACACTTGTGCTCTGCAACTTTTAATCAAGTCGAGACTCAAGAGAACCTGTCCATGTCTAACTTGAGCACAACACAACCATACATTAAATTGTCCATGATCATCAGAAATTGCAAGGTAAACCTTGATTAAAAAATCATGGGGGGAGGAATTTGATTTTACAGTATAAAATATCTTTGTAAAATGTAAGATATACTTAGAAACAGTAAAAGCCACTTTTGATGTCATATTCATCATATGTAATGAATATTAAGACACACTGGAAACTATTTGCAAGTATGTTCCTCTTTTCAAGTCAATAAAAAAATTGCTATATTGATTTGCAGTGCGCTAACAATAAGATATATTTATACACAAGGCATTGCCATGACACCAAACACGTACAACAGCTGTCGTCTTTTGGCCAATATGTGTTTGGACTTTCGTAAAAAAAAAAGTTTTGGTTCAGTCCCATTGACAATGATTTTAACAGCTGAATGACCACTAATTTATGAAATGGTATCAAACCATTTTGCATGTAACATAACAAAAGTATAACTATATAAATGTAAGTAAATTAGACTGCACTTGCAGAATGTGGTGCACCTCCTACAACTCTGAATTTTTTATCAAGTTCACTTCCTCATCAGTCACTGGTCATGATACTATACTGGTAACCACAGAGCAATATTCTGGATCCTTCAATATGGCTCCAACCTGGTCAAAACTCTCTGCAGAAATATTCCTTGACAGACTGTCTGACACTAATGTAGTGCCTCATAAAATAATCAGATATAGCCAGGGAAATGTAATTAATAATATTAAATAATGTTGTGATTATTTTTATCATTAAAGTTAGGTTGATCAGTTGATCTGTTTGTTTATGTATCAGCAATGGAACTTACCAGACTATGGTTTGTTATGACTAAACATACTGCACGTTAGAAGCTTCTGGGAGTCTTAGCTGGTAATTTCCATGAAGAGTTACCTGTAGAACATTTGTTTACTTCAACTTTCCCCAAGTTTCTTTTTGGAAAGTATATATAGAAGCCGACTCCAAGGCTAGGAGGTTAGGGGAAGCTAGTCAGCCAAGTAGTGAGCCAGACGTGTTGTGAGAGGTAGATTGCCAGCAGAGGGATGTGTTGTCAAATTTGAATACTGGTCCTGGAGTTTTATGTTCAGCCAAGCAGGGCGTAGGAATACTTTGTGTGATGAGAAATTGTATATTAGAGCCACTTAATAGTGGGTGAGAGCCAGAGAACGGTGTATTCTGGAAGGACTGTTTGTGAGTCTGAAACCAGTCAACAGTGGGGAAGGCCTTTTTGTGACGGTCTTGGAAATAAACTCTTTTGGTTGCAATTCCTAGACTAGAAATTTCTTGACTTTTGCATGAAAGTTCCCGGGCAATATATGTCCACTGCATGTGTGGTGTGACACTGTTCTTTGTGTATCTTCCTGTCAGATTTCCATACCCTTAACAAACCCTGATTCATTCCTTGAAAGTAAGTCAAAACCTGTTAATATCTCATACAGACTTTGCAAGTCGCATGATGGAATTAATGAGACACTGCTAATATATAAATAGCACTTATTTCTACACAATCATCAGTGAAAGCAAACTGTCAGGCAACAAATGGACAAAATGAACAAAATATAATTACAAAATTCTCCCTTCACAGAAACTGACATGATTCATTTTATTACCCTTTAAGTAAAAAAAAAAACTTTAATAACAAGAAAAAAATAAAATCAGCTCTCCAATGTATCCATTAAATACAAACCCATATATAATCTCAGATCTCCAAGCTTGATTTACATGACCTGTTGAAATAATAGTACACGAAAGCAGTTAATTTGATCATAAGATACCAGTGAGTGATCTGTGTAGAAATGTTTGCCTATATCACACAAGCGAATTCATGGAATTAATGTCCAACTCTGGGCTCTTGTTGTCTTTCATGCTTGATAAGCAACCAAAATGTGGAGAAAATCTTGAGGGCACATGAAAACTTAAAAAGATACACTGTGACATGAGGAGACATCCGCAGGCGAACATAAAAAGTAAAACACATTGAGAAATAGGACCAGAATTCACTATGACATGTGGAGACATCTGCAGGCAAACATAAAAACTAAAACACATTGAGAAAGTCGACCAAAATTTGATCATTTTGTTTTTGAGCTGAAGATAATTATTAAGATATACAATTAAGATAGACACTCCAAAACCATTCCCAACAAAGGTATGCATGAGAGCAATCACTGGTTCAAATCTGAATGAAGTCGGATAAAATTTATGAGAGTTATCACATGGAAATGAAAAAACCTGAGGGATGGACAGAAAGACAGACAGACGGATAGACAGACAAACTTAAATAAATGTCCTCTGCATCTGCGGAGCAGGGGACAATAAAGTCTGCAACAACTGATTCTTTTTCCAACAATTTCATTTTTCATTCCATTATTTAGTGATAAAACACTAAAGAGAGGGGGACTGGGGCAAAAAAAGTTTTCTTGTTATGGTAAAGAAATTTTACTTATAACAATTATTTATTTCCTCTAAAAATATAATTTTTCTTGTTATCTGAAATAGATATAGATATCCTTGAACTTACAGCATTTTGATTTTCAAAATAAAAATCTTTTTTTGATCTCTGCCCAGGTAACCTCAAAATCTGCATATTTCTCCCACTTTGGGCAGGTAAGCTAGGCCATCCTTAAAAATTTCTGTGTTGGGGCTAACATTGGTCCAAAAAAAGTCATCAGGTAGGGAGGAAAAAATATTTTTTTTAAAGGAGGATCTGGAGTTTACTACACCTTTTTTTACCGGATATTAGCATATGCGAGGTTTATGTCAAATTACATACCCGTACTCCATTCATTCCTTGCCTCGATACCATTGAAACATGCACAACAAGGTATCTCTGAACAGATTTTGTGTTTTATTACAGGCTTAAAATCCTGTACTTGGGTTTAAAATGTTTTAGTACATGCTTTGAACATGTACAAGTCAAACATTCACGTATTTGAAAAGTTATCAAGTACTTTTCCAATAATGGTCAAGCATGTTATCATGTAAGCATTATAACTGATGTATATCCCATTGCACAGGTTCGCATTAGGCCTATAAGCCTTGTTCTGGATCTCACATGAATTTGCAGAAAATTTTATTTTGTGTTGTATGCGAGTGCCAGCATTGTAGGAATGAGTGCAGTTTGAGATTTCCTTTGCAAGTGAAGAGGTATAATTAAGAAGGACGGTAATAAATGAACTCTTTAGTAATAGTCAATGCCTAATAAGGTAGTAGAATATATAAAATGTTTATATAAATATATGTAAAACTGTACTTTTTGAAAGATGAAACCATATATTGGATGTCGGTACCCTGATTAGGAATTTTATTTCTTCGGTGTTGATGTATATACAAAAAAATCTTGGTCAAGTTCGAAGATGGGTGACCTTGACTTATTTCTCGACGTTTAAGAGCGAATTATAGAAAATAACCGGCGTGTGTTAACATTTCATGTGAGGAGGATATCTCCAAAAGTATTCAACACAGAAATTTCATTTCTTTGGTGCTGATACATATCAACAAAACCTCGGTCAAGTTCCAAGATGGATGACCCAAGGTCACAGAGCTTATAACAGAAAAAAACTTAGGAGCTTATTTCTAAGGAACCACTGGATGGATTGTTTTGGAATATGGAATGGTCATTGGCCTTGATGATCTCGTAAGTGCTGCATGACTCACAAAGACTGGGGCCAGACTTACAAAGTTCATACCTCTCTAGTTCCAATTCACAACTTGAACAAAAGACATATGTACAGATATACATCCATGTGAGAACAAATATTACATGAATACTTGTTACTGTTACCACCCATAAATACTGCTCTTTTGGCCGAGGGCTTTTGTCAGCTTTTGCTGATATTCTAGTATTTTTCTGTAATTAATGACTGAGCGAACAATGTTGATCTCTATCTCGTCTACGTCTAAACAAGAAATGCCGTACGGTCAGGAAATATCTGTTTATTATAAAAGCTATTAGTAAAATGAAATAAATTTACACAGGCAGTTAAAAAGAAACACAACCAAAAAAAAAGACAGTGGCTTATATGTAATGCCTGTTCTGATCAGCTGTGGCCGGTAGAAACGATGCGTCAGACACCTCGCAAAACCCTGTCATGATCGCCACAGAACTGACGAAATCACTCAATTCTTGTAATACCAAACATCTGATTTTTGGAGATCGTGTGTTACACATCGTCAGTTGCAGATTCCATTAAATAGGCCCGATTCATTTGCTTGATATAGGCCTACTCACGATGACACCGTGAGTGTTGCTGAACAAGGGACCCATGGGTCACGGCGCTCAGCTGATCGTGATTGGACTATAAATGTTTCTCCACTGTGATACTATATCGAGTCCATAAAGCTTATGAATATCATGTACATGTTGGGCTATTATAAAGGGATGTAATGTAATATGTGAGTAAATGATAAATGAAATTACCTGACTGATGGATTAACAGAGTCAAATAAAGAGGCTTTTTAATTTTTAATTTTTTATTTATTTAGGAGGGGTTGAAAATTGTAGTATATTTGAGCAAATATGAATGCAATGACAGCAGTAATAAGCAGTAGTCGAATGATGATAAGGCTATTTGTTGAAGGATCTAAAGTGTATGGTAGTCTGCAAGAGTTCAATTTGACAGATATGATGTTATGATTAACTATGCTGATGAAGTGATTTATGAATATGTGACTGTATGACACAATATCTCTTTAGTCTTGACAAGGTACATTATTGTGATGCCCACTATGTCTACATATTACACAATACTGACATACTTTCTGGCATGTACATAGGTACCTATGGACGAATAGTTATACAAAATATTAAAGTATGAATATATCTGATTCATCTTGTTCTTGCTTACTGAGGCTGACTTTGGGATGGGGTTCGGAGAAGGGAAAAGTGAGGGCAGCACGAAGGTGGATGTAGAAATATTCTATTGTAATGTTTTTCATTTATGTAAGAATATGAAAAGCTAAGAGGAAAGGGGCCCTCCTACTTGGTTATAGTAAAGTTCTAAATATATGATTGCAAACTAATACTCTGACAAGACTGTCATGAAGAAAAACAGTAAAAGTTTTGAGATACTGTGTTGCATACGAAAATTTACAGATGGACAGGCAAGTGGAAAGAATGGACAAATACCTTTATTTCACTTTCAAGAGAATAATGCATTTAAGTTTATATATAATCCTATTTTTTAAGCAGATCCACTTTTTCCATTAAGAAGTTTTTATCTGAATCATTTTTTTATTTACAGGTTTATAAATTTTTAATCTAAAACCTGAAAATATAAGTTAAAATATTAGAATTGTTGCAAAAGTTGCAATCATTATATATACAGAGTAAAAAACATTGGGTCATATTATGCATACACATATATTTTATTATTTTTAAATCATAAATGTTTAAACTGATTTTAAAAGAAAATAATGCCACAACATGGCATCTACAAGAATATTCCTTGAATCACTATTAAAAAGTTTTGCACATTGGAGTTTTCAGGACATGCTTAATTTTATTCACCAAAATAAAATAAAAGTAAATTTGAAAAAATAAAACATCTTTTCAAATAAAGTATACACACTGTTGGTTGAATGAGGGACAAACAATATCATTGTGCTAATTACTATCCCAGTTTTAATTAATTACTGGAATTAATAGTCAATTTCACACCTGGTGAAGTTTTTACTCTTCTGAAGTAAGGAATTACTTATCTAATGAACATCCACACTTTAACAGCAATACACCACTTTGTGGACACAATTAAATGTACACTTTAATCATTGTAACCCTGGTGGTTCAATACAAAATCTAAAATGTAACATGTCCAAGAATAAAATAAAATACAGAAAAATTATAACATTCATCTAGTTTATGCACCAGGTTGGGGGGGGGGGGCATGAGTGCAGGGCAGAGGGGAAGCCTGCTAGAAGTGGCCAAGCTGGGCCAAGGTAAGCTGCCTGGGGTGGGTTACATAATGCAAGTGAAGGCTGTTCTACTAGGTGGGCTAGATGTAAACAACACTTGACATGGTGTATGAAACATGAATAAAAGCTTTTCATTCCAATCAATTTCTTTTGAAAGTTCAGATTTTAAAAGATTTAATCCTTATGCATATATGCTGGGAAAATTAAATCAACAGTGCCAAAGTTGGACAAAATTTAAGGTATTGATTTTTTATTTATGCTAATAACTTGAAAAATTTGCAAAATTCAGATCTAATTTTGGGTAAACAATTGAATCTTGATTAAATAAAGTTATATTCCTGAAAAAAAAGTCTCTAGGTTCAGCAATTCTCATGTGAGTTAATATATTTCCTGATTTTTTAAAAAATTGCATTATGTTTTGGCCCATAACTTCAAAATAATACCCAATACTAACCTAATTTTTGGTATGTTCATAGAAAATTTATAAAAGAATGTGAATACTAAATATGATCAAAAACAGATCAGTGGTTTTGATATTAGGCAGCCTTGAAGTGTAACAATGGCTTTTTTTTATGGAAAACAGAGTTTTTTTCCTTAATAATTCCCTAAAAATTCAATAACTAGCCCAATTTTGCAGCTTTTATTTTCAAATTTCAGATTTTAACAGATTAAATCCTTATGTATACATGGTGTGAAAATTATATCCACAGTACTTACAGGAAAAAAACGTGCCATGGCCAAAGTTGGGCAAAATTTAAGGTACCAATTTTATATTTTTGCCAATATTTATAAAAATTAAATTAAATTTTGATTAATTAAAGTTGTATTACTGGAAAAAAGTCCCCACCTTTAACACTTTTGGTCTTAAGTGACCAAATATCTTCCTGATTTTTTTATAAAGGCCATTATGTTTGGGCCCATAACTTTTTTAAATTATATAATACTGACTTAATATCTGGCATGTACATAGGAACTATATAGAGGAATATTTATGGTAGATATGAAGAAAACCAGATGAGTGGTTTTGATATTAGGCAGTCCTGAAGTGTAAAAATAGATTTCCAATAAAAAATTGAGGTTTTTCCTTAATATCTCGAAGGAACAAAGTCCTAATGACCCAATTTTCGGTATGGTAGGAGATTTTGGGGACATCTAAAATTATGTCAACAGCCTGGGGAGCATAGAGATGTGCACTGAATGACCTACAGTCATCAAAGTGGACTGCTTGACAATGTAAGGGAATACAACAAGAGCCTCCAAAAAAATTCAATAACTAGCCCAATTTTGCAGCTTTTATTTTCAAATTTCAGATTTTAACAGATTAAATCCTTATGTATACATGGTGTGAAAATTATATCCACAGTACTTACAGGAAAAAAACGTGCCATGGCCAAAGTTGGGCAAAATTTAAGGTACCAATTTTATATTTTTGCCAATATTTATAAAAATTTAACAAATTTTAATCTAATTTTTGGTATACAATCAAATTTTGATTAATTAAAGTTGAATTACTGGAAAAAAGTCCCTACCTTTAACACTTTTGGTCTTAAGTGACCAAATATCTTCCTGATTTTTTTACAAAGTCCATTATGTTTGGGCCCATAACTTTTTTAAATTATATAATACTGACTTAATATCTGGCATGTACATAGGAACTATATAGAGGAATATTTATGGTAGATATGAAGAAAACCAGATGAGTGGTTTTGATATTAGGCAGTCCTGAAGTGTAAAAATAGATTTCTAATAAAAAATTGAGGTTTTTCCTTAATATCTCAAAGGAACAAAGTCCTATTGACCCAATTTTTGGCATGGTAAGAGATTATGGGGACATCTAACTGTATGCCGAAATTCAGATTCGTAGGTCCAACGGTGTCAAAACGTGCCAGTCTTACGGACGGACATCCAGACGGACGGACGGACGGACGGACAATGGACCATGACTATAGCTCAGATGACTTATAGTCAGCTGAGCTAAAAATTATAACCAGCGTAAGCGACACGATGTCAGTGAACATTTTCCCGCCAAAATAGTGATGAATGAAGTCATTTGGGGTGAACTTTTACTACGGACCTCTTATTGGCTCTCTGGCTATGACGCGTGACCGCTCCGCCAATCACAAGAACGTTTGTGTCGGCCAGGCACGTGTTTATGCAAATCAACGTGTCACATGGTTTAAATGCCAACATTGGTCAGTTGACGGTATGAATGTCGAGAGAACTTTCATTTAATCAGTTAATGCGACAGTGGTAAGCTTCCGCTTTATTTGAAATCAAATAAGAACCATTTCTAATTGCTCAATATTTTTTTTCAGCCTGTTTCGCCAGAACAACGAAATTTGATGGCGGTTTCCCGGCAGTTTTTCTACTCTCGCGCACGAGTGTAGCGATCGTTCCACGTGTATATATATAGGCACAACCTGACTAATTGTTATGGCTCAAATTAAACAATCGGTGACGTTGGGTAATACCTTTCATTATGGAAATTAAGTGCATCTAAAAATGTAATAGAAGGACTATTTTTCTAGCACATGAAGGCAGATTTTTACGGGCCCAGGTGCTTGCGGCAGATCATATAACAAGATGACCAGAGGTCACGCGCTTGCCGGAAATGGAAATGATACAGACAGATAGACAGAGAGTGCATGTAGAAACAGTTATATGAATGAGCAACATTGTGGGGGCAGCAGAAATGGATAATATGTTTATTTATGCATGCTGACCTTTAACAGCTGCATATCTTTCTAGTGTAAAAGGGACCAAGTTCAAATTTTTTCATGAAATCCCGTTAATCTCGTTTGACAAGAAGCAGTGAGATGTTTTCAGGTTTGTCATGTCAAGCTGGTCATATGTGACAAAATGCCGAAAACTAGAACTACTTTGTTGTAAAAGGCGCCGAGTTATAAGCATTTCAGTGACATCTCGTTTGTTCACGTTGCACAAGATATGGTGCGAGATTTGGGCAGACTTATGGCTTTATCTAATAAAGCAGTTCATATGTGACACAATGCCGAAAACTAGACCTTCGTACCTGTAAAAATCGCCGAGTTAAAAGCATTTTGGTGAAATCTCGTGTTTTCTCGTTTGACGAGATACGGTGCGAGATTGTGCCTGACTTGGAGTTCTGTCATGTCAAGCGGGTCATGTGGAAACTAAATGCCGAAAACTAGACCTGTCTAGCTGCAGTTCCGTGAAATGTCGTGTTTTCTCGTTTGACGGGATACGGTGCGAGATTTTGCCTGACATGCATGTCTGTCGTGTCAAGCTGGTCTAGTGGAACAAAATGCCGAAAACCAGACGTGTCTATCTGTAAAACTCGCCGAGTTATAACCAATGCCGTGAAATCTCATGTTTTCTCGTTTGACGAGATACGGTGCGACATTCGGCCTGACTTTCAGTTCTGTCATGTCCAGCAGGTCATGTGAAAGAAAATGCCGAAAACTAGACCTGTCTAGCTGTAAAACTCGCCGAGTTATAAGCATTTCCGTGAAATCTCGTGTTTTCTTGTTTGACGAGATAGGGTGCGAGATTTGGCCTGACTTGCACATCTATCGTGTCAAGCTGGTCATGTGGAAGGAAATGCCGGAAACCAGACGTGTCTAGCTGTAAAACTGGCCGAGTTATAAGCATTTCCGTGAAATTTCGTGTTTTCTCGTTTGACGAGATACGGTGCGAGATTTTGCCAGACTTGCATATCTGCCGTGTCAAGCTGGTCTAGTGGAACTAAATGCCGAAAACCAGACATGTCTAGCTGTAAAACTGGCCCAGTTATAAGCATTTCCCTGACATCCCGTGTTTTCTCGTTTGACGAGATACGGTGCGAGATTTGGCTTGTCTTGCAGCTCTGTCGTGTCAAGCTTGTTTGGTGGAACGAAATGCCGAAAACCAGACCTGTCTAGCTGTAAAAGTCGCCGAGTTATAGGCATTTCCGCGAAGTCTCGTTTTTTCTCGTTTGACGAGATATGGCGCGAGATTTGGCGTGAATTTCAGTTCTGTCGTGTCAAGCTGGTCATGTGGAACAAAATGCCGAAAACTAGATCTGCCTAGCTTAAAAACTGACAAAGTTACAAAAAAATGGTCGTGTTATTTCCAATTTCCATGATTTTTGCCCAAAAAATGTAACCATGGTAACGGCAAATTTAAGTAAGCTACATATCAAAAGAAAGGCCAGGTGATGACGAAAAAAATGAGCTATTGCAGAAGTGGATAAGCCTATTTATGGCGAAGTTATAGTGCAAAAACCGTTAACCACACCTGTCGTGACCTTGACCCTTGACCTTGGAGCAATGTTGACCAAAAACAATAGGGTTCCAAGGTGTTCGGTTGTCAATCAACCCTGTAAGGGTCATGTCGATTGCTGCAAAATTGTGGCCAGGAGAGCGCAGACAAACACACAAAAAAACAAAAAAACAAATAAACAAAAAAACAAGATGACCAGAGGTCACGCGCTTGCCGGAAATGGAAATGATTCAGACAGATAGATAGAGAGTGCATGTAGAAACAGTCATATGAATGAGTAACATTGTGGGGGCAGCAGAAACGGATAATATGTTTATTTATGCATGCTGACCTTTAACAGCTGCATATCTTTCTAGTGTAAAAGGGACCAAGTTCAAAATTTTTTCATGAAATCCCGTTAATCTCGTTTGACAAGAAGCAGTGAGACGTTTTCAGGTTTGTCATGTCAAGCTGGTCATATGTGACAAAATGCCGAAAACTAGAACTACTTTGTTGTAAAAGGCGCCGAGTTATAAGCATTTCAGTGACATCTCGTTTGTTCACGTTGCACAAGATATGGTGCGAGATTTGGGCAGACTTATGGCTTTTATCTAATCAAGCAGTTCATATGTGACACAATGCCGAAAACTAGACCTTCGTACCTGTAAAAATCGCCGAGTTAAAAGCATTTTGGTGAAATCTCGTGTTTTCTCGTTTGACGAGATACGGTGCGAGATTGTGCCTGACTTGGAGTTCTGTCATGTCAAGCAGGTCATGTGGAACTAAATGCCGAAAACTAGACCTGTCTAGCTGCAGTTCCGTGAAATCTCGTGTTTTCTCGTTTGACGGGATACGGTGCGAGATTTTGCCTGACATGCATGTCTGTCGTGTCAAGCTGGTCTAGTGGAACAAAATGCCGAAAACCAGACCTGTCTATCTGTAAAACTCGCCGAATTATAACCAATGCCGTGAAATCTCATGTTTTCTCGTTTGACGAGATACGGTGCGACATTCGGCCTGACTTTCAGTTCTGTCATGTCCAGCAGGTCATGTGAAAGAAAATGCCGAAAACTAGACCTGTCTAGCTGTAAAACTCGCCGAGTTATAAGAATTTCCGTGAAATCTCGTGTTTTCTCGTTTGACGAGATACGGTGCGAGATTTTGCCAGACTTGCATATCTGTCGTGTCAAGCTGGTCTAGTGGAACTAATTGCCGAAAACCAGACGTGTCTAGCTGTAAAACTGGCCCAGTTATAAGCATTTCCGTGACATCCCGTGTTTTCTCGTTTGACGAGATACGGTGCGAGATTTGGCCTGTCTTGCAGCTCTGTCGTGTCAAGCTTGTTTGGTGGAACGAAATGCCGAAAACCAGACCTGTCTAGCTGTAAAAGTCGCCGAGTTATAAGCATTTCCGCGAAGTCTCGTTTTTTCTCGTTTGACGAGATATGGCGCGAGATTTGGCGTGACTTTCAGTTCTGTCGTGTCAAGCTGGTCATGTGGAACAAAATGCCGAAAACTAGATCTGCCTAGCTTAAAAACTGACAAAGTTACAAAAAAATGGTCGTGTTATTTCCAATTTCCATGATTTTTGCCCAAAAAATGTAACCATGGTAACGGCAAATTTAAGTAAGCTACATATCAAAAGAAAGGCCAGGTGATGACGAAAAAAATGAGCTATTGCAGAAGTGGATAAGCCTTTTTATGGCGAAGTTATAGTGCAAAAACCGTTAACCACACCTGTCGTGACCTTGACCCTTGACCTTGGAGCAATGTTGACCAAAAACAATAGGGTTCCAGGGTGTTCGGTTGTCAATCAACCCTGTAAGGGTCATGTCGATTGCTGCAAAATTGTGGCCAGGAGAGCGCAGACAAACACACAAAAAAACAAACAAAAAAACAAAAAAACAGACAAATGGACATACGCAACTGACCAACATGCTTGCCGGAAATCTTCCGGCAAGCAACAAGATGACCAGAGGTCACGCGCTTGCCGGAAATGGAAAT
Source organism: Sipunculus nudus (assembly GCA_026874595.1). Classification (NCBI taxonomy): domain Eukaryota; kingdom Metazoa; phylum Annelida; class Sipuncula; order Golfingiida; family Sipunculidae; genus Sipunculus; species Sipunculus nudus. The sequence goes on from CM049313.1 coordinate 60,867,353, forward strand.
GATACAGACAGATAGACAGAGAGTGCATGTAGAAACAGTTATATGAATGAGCAACATTGTGGGGGCAGCAGAAACGGATAATATGTTTATTTATGCATGCTGACCTTTAACAGCTGCATATCTTTCTAGTGTAAAAGGGACCAAGTTCAAATTTTTTCATGAAATCCCGTTAATCTCGTTTGACAAGAAGCAGTGAGACGTTTTCAGGTTTGTCATGTCAAGCTGGTCATATGTGACAAAATGCCGAAAACTAGAACTACTTTGTTGTAAAAGGCGCCGAGTTATAAGCATTTCAGTGACATCTCGTTTGTTCACGTTGCACAAGATATGGTGCGAGATTTGGGCAGACTTATGGCTTAATCTAATAAAGCAGTTCATATGTGACACAATGCCGAAAACTAGACCTTCGTACCTGTAAAAATCGCCGAGTTAAAAGCATTTTGGTGAAATCTCGTGTTTTCTCGTTTGACGAGATACGGTGCGAGATTGTGCCTGACTTGGAGTTCTGTCATGTCAAGCGGGTCATGTGGAACTAAATGCCGAAAACTAGACCTGTCTAGCTGCAGTTCCGTGAAATGTCGTGTTCTCTCGTTTGACGGGATACGGTGCGAGATTTTGCCTGACATGCATGTCTGTCGTGTCAAGCTGGTCTAGTGGAACAAAATGCCGAAAACCAGACGTGTCTATCTGTAAAACTCGCCGAGTTATAAGCATTTCCGTGAAATCTCGTGTTTTCTCGTTTGACGAGATAGGGTGCGAGATTTGGCCTGACTTGCACATCTATCGTGTCAAGCTGGTCATGTGGAAGGAAATGCCGGAAACCAGACGTGTCTAGCTGTAAAACTGGCCGAGTTATAAGCATTTCCGTGAAATTTCGTGTTTTCTCGTTTGACGAGATACGGTGCGAGATTTTGCCAGACTTGCATATCTGTCGTGTCAAGCTGGTCTAGTGGAACTAAATGCCGAAAACCAGACATGTCTAGCTGTAAAACTGGCCCAGTTATAAGCATTTCCGTGACATCCCGTGTTTTCTCGTTTGACGAGATACGGTGCGAGATTTGGCTTGTCTTGCAGCTCTGTCGTGTCAAGCTTGTTTGGTGGAACGAAATGCCGAAAACCAGATCCTGTCTAGCTGTAAAAGTCTCCGAGTTATAGGCATTTCCGCGAAGTCTCGTTTTTTCTCGTTTGACGAGATATGGCGCGAGATTTGGCGTGACTTTCAGTTCTGTCGTGTCAAGCTGGTCATGTGGAACAAAATGCCGAAAACTAGATCTGCCTAGCTTAAAAACTGACAAAGTTACAAAAAATGGTCGTGTTATTTCCAATTTCCATGAATTTTGCCCAAAAAATGTAACCATGGTAACGGCAAATTTAAGTAAGCTACATATCAAAAGAAAGGCCAGGTGATGACGAAAAAAATGAGCTATTGCAGAAGTGGATAAGCCTATTTATGGCGAAGTTATAGTGCAAAAACCGTTAACCACACCTGTCATGACCTTGACCCTTGACCTTGGAGCAATGTTGACCAAAAACAATAGGGTTCCAGGGTGTTCGGTTGTCAATCAACCCTGTAAGGGTCATGTCGATTGCTGCAAAATTGTGGCCAGGAGAGCGCAGACAAACACACAAAAAAACAAAAAAACAAATAAACAAAAAAACAAGATGACCAGAGGTCACGCGCTTGCCGGAAATGGAAATGATACAGACAGATAGACAGAGAGTGCATGTAGAAACAGTCATATGAATGAGCAACATTGTGGGGGCAGCAGAAACGGATAATATGTTTATTTATGCATGCTGACCTTTAACAGCTGCATATCTTTCTAGTGTAAAAGGGACCAAGTTCAAAATTTTTTCATGAAATCCCGTTAATCTCGTTTGACAAGAAGCAGTGAGACGTTTTCAGGTTTGTCATGTCAAGCTGGTCATATGTGACAAAATGCCGAAAACTAGAACTACTTTGTTGTAAAAGGCGCCGAGTTATAAGCATTTCAGTGACATCTCGTTTGTTCACGTTGCACAAGATATGGTGCGAGATTTGGGCAGACTTATGGCTTTATCTAATCAAGCAGTTCATATGTGACACAATGCCGAAAACTAGACCTTCGTACCTGTAAAAATCGCCGAGTTAAAAGCATTTTGGTGAAATCTCGTGTTTTCTCGTTTGACTAGATACGGTGCGAGATTGTGCCTGACTTGGAGTTCTGTCATGTCAAGCGGGTCATGTGGAACTAAATGCCGAAAACTAGACCTGTCTAGCTGCAGTTGCGTGAAATGTCGTGTTTTCTCGTTTGACGGGATACGGTGCGAGATTTTGCCTGACATGCATGTCTGTCGTGTCAAGCTGGTCTAGTGGAACAAAATGCCGAAAACCAGACGTGTCTATCTGTAAAACTCGCTGAGTTATAATCAATGCCGTGAAATCTCAAGTTTTCTCGTTTGACGAGATACGGTGCGACATTCGGCCTAACTTTCAGTTCTGTCATGTCCAGCAGGTCATGTGAAAGAAAATGCCGAAAACTAGACCTGTCTAGCTGTAAAACTCGCCGAGTTATAAGCATTTCCGTGAAATCTCGTGTTTTCTCGATTGACGAGATAGGGTGCGAGATTTGGCCTGACTTGCACATCTATCGTGTCAAGCTGGTCACGTGGAAGGAAATGCCGGAAACCAGACGTGTCTAGCTGTAAAACTGGCCGAGTTATAAGCATTTCCGTGAAATTTCGTGTTTTCTCGTTTGACGAGATACGGTGCGAGATTTTGCCAGACTTGCATATCTGTCGTGTCAAGCTGGTCTAGTGGAACTAAATGCCGAAAACCAGACGTGTCTAGCTGTAAAACTGGCCTAGTTATAAGCATTTCCGTGAAATCCCGTGTTTTCTCGTTTGACGAGATACGGTGCGAGATTTGGCCTGTCTTGCAGCTCTGTCGTGTCAAGCTTGTTTGGTGGAACGAAATGCCGAAAACCAGACCTGTCTAGCTGTAAAAGTCGCCGAGTTATAAGCATTTCCGCGAAGTCTCGTTTTTTCTCGTTTGACGAGATATGGCGCGAGATTTGGCGTGACTTTCAGTTCTGTCGTGTCAAGCTGGTCATGTGGAACAAAATGCCGAAAACTAGATCTGCCTAGCTTAAAAACTGACAAAGTAACAAAAAAATGGTCGTGTTATTTCCAATTTCCATGATTTTTGCCCAAAAAATGTAACCATGGTAACGGCAAATTTAAGTAAGCTACACATCAAAAGAAAGGCCAGGTGATGACGAAAAAAATGAGCTATTGCAGAAGTGGATAAGTCTATTTATGGCGAAGTTATAGTGCAAAAACCGTTAACCACACCTGTCGTGACCTTGACCCTTGACCTTGGAGCAATGTTGACCAAAAACAATAGGGTTCCAGGGTGTTCGGTTGTCAATCAACCCTGTAAGGGTCATGTCGATTGCTGCAAAATTGTGGCCAGGAGAGCGCAGACAAACACACAAAAAAACAAATAAACAAACAAACAAGATGACCAGAGGTCACGCGCTTGCCGGAAATGGAAATGATACAGACAGATAGACAGAGAGTGCATGTAGAAACAGTCATATGAATGAGCAACATTGTGGGGGCAGCAGAAACGGATAATATGTTTATTTATGCATGCTGACCTTTAACAGCTGCATATCTTTCTAGTGTAAAAGGGACCAAGTTCAAAATTTTTTCATGAAATCCCTTTAATCTCGTTTGACAAGAAGCAGTCAGACGTTTTCAGGTTTGTTACGTCAAGCTGGCCAAATGATATGAAATGCCGAAAACTAGACCTGTCTAGCTATAAAAGCCGCTGAGTTATAAGCATTTGCATGAAATCTCGTGTTTTCTCGTTTGACGGGAAATGGAGCGAGCTTTGGCGAGATTACTAGTTTTGTCATGTCAGGTTTGTCAAATATTACAAAATGCCGGAAACTAGACCCTTTCTAGCTGCAAAAGTCGCCGTGTTATCAGCATTTACGTGAAATCATGTTTTTTTCTCGCTTGATGAGATATAGTACGAGATTGCGCAAGACGAGCAGTTTTATTATGTCAAGACGGCCAAACGTCACGAAATGGCGAAAACTAGATCCGTCTAGCTGTAAAAGTCGCCGAATTATAAGCATTTCCGTGTACTCTCGTGTTTTCTCGTTTGACGAGATATGGTGCAGGATTTGGCCAGTCTTGTAGATTTGTCATATAAAACTCTCTAAATGTTATGAAATGGCGAAAACTACATCTGTCTAGCTGTAAAAGTCGCCGAGTTATTAGCATTTCTGTGAAATCTCCTTTTTTATCGTTTGACGAGATATGGTGCGAGATTTGGCCAGTCTTGCAGGTTTGTCATGTCAAGCGGGTCATGTGGAACTAGATGCCGAAAACTAGACCTGTCTAGCTGTAAAACTCGCCGAGTTATAACCAATGCCGTGAAATATCATGTTTTCTCGTTTGACGAGATACAGTGCGACATTCGGCCTGACTTTCAGTTCTGTCATGTCCAGCAGGTCATGTGAAAGAAAATGCCGAAAACTAGACCTGTCTAACTGTAAAACTCGCCGAGTTATAAGCATTTCCGTGAAATCTCGTGTTTTCTCGTTTCACGAGATAGGGTGCGAGATTTGGCCTGACTTGCACATCTATCGTGTCAAGCTGGTCATGTGGTAGGAAATGCCGGAAACCAGACGTGTCTAGCTGTAAAACTGGCCGAGTTATAAGCATTTCCATGAAATTTCGTGTTTTCTCGTTTGACGAGATACGGTGCGAGATTTGGCCTGACTTGCATATCTGTCGTGTCAAGCTGGTCTAGTGGAACTAAATGCCGAAAACCAGAATTGTCTAGCTGTAAAACTGGCCGAGTTATAAGCATTTCCGTGAAATCCCGTGTTTTCTCGTTTGACGAGATATGGTGCGAGATTTGGCCTGTCTTGCAGCTCTGTTGTGTCAAGCTTGTTTGGTGGAACAAAATGCCGAAAACCAGACCTGTCTAGCTGTAAAAGTCGCCGAGTTATAAGCATTTCCGCGAAGTCTCGTTTTTTCTCGTTTGACGAGATATGGCGCGAGATTTGGCGTGACTTTTAGTTCTGTCGTGTCAAGCTAGTCATGTGGAACAAAATGCGGAAAACTAGATCTGCCTAGCTTAAAAACTGACAAAGTTACAAAAAATGGTCGTGTTATTTCCAATTTCCATGATTTTTGCCCAAAAAATGTAACCATGGTAACGGCAAATTTAAGTAACCTACATGTCAAAAGAAAGGCCAGGTGATGACGAAAAAAATGAGCTATTGCAGAAGTGGATAAGCCTATTTATGGCAAAGTTATAGTGCAAAAACCGTTAACCATACCTGTCGTGACCTTGACCCTTGACCTTGGAGCAATGTTGACCAAAAACAATAGGGCACCTAGAAATCGGTTTGTCAATCAAGCCTGTAAGTTTCAGTTTGATTGATGCAAAAGTCGCCGAGTTATAAGCATTTCCGCGAAGTCTCGTTTTTTCTCGTTTGACGAGATATGGCGCGAGATTTGGCGTGACTTTCAGTTCTGTCGTGTCAAGCTGGTCATGTGGAACAAAATGCCGAAAACTAGATCTGCCTAGCTTAAAAACTGACAAAGTTACAAAAAAATGGTCGTGTTATTTCCAATTCCCATGATTTTTGCCCAAAAAATGTAACCATGGTAACGGCAAATTTAAGTAAGCTACATATCAAAAGAAAGGCCAGGTGATGACGAAAAAAATGAGCTATTGCAGAAGTGGATAAGCCTATTTATGGCGAAGTTATAGTGCAAAAACCGTTAACCACACCTGTCATGACCTTGACCCTTGACCTTGGAGCAATGTTGACCAAAAACAATAGGGTTCCAGGGTGTTCGGTTGTCAATCAACCCTGTAAGGGTCATGTCGATTGCTGCAAAATTGTGGCCAGGAGAGCGCAGACAAACACACAAAAAAACAAAAAAACAAATAAACAAAAAAACAAGATGACCAGAGGTCACGCGCTTGCCGGAAATGGAAATGATACAGACAGATAGACAGAGAGTGCATGTAGAAACAGTCATATGAATGAGCAACATTGTGGGGGCAGCAGAAACGGATAATATGTTTATTTATGCATGCTGACCTTTAACAGCTGCATATCTTTCTAGTGTAAAAGGGACCAAGTTCAAAATTTTTTCATGAAATCCCGTTAATCTCGTTTGACAAGAAGCAGTGAGACGTTTTCAGGTTTGTCATGTCAAGCTGGTCATATGTGACAAAATGCCGAAAACTAGAACTACTTTGTTGTAAAAGGCGCCGAGTTATAAGCATTTCAGTGACATCTCGTTTGTTCACGTTGCACAAGATATGGTGCGAGATTTGGGCAGACTTATGGCTTTATCTAATCAAGCAGTTCATATGTGACACAATGCCGAAAACTAGACCTTCGTACCTGTAAAAATCGCCGAGTTAAAAGCATTTTGGTGAAATCTCGTGTTTTCTCGTTTGACTAGATACGGTGCGAGATTGTGCCTGACTTGGAGTTCTGTCATGTCAAGCGGGTCATGTGGAACTAAATGCCGAAAACTAGACCTGTCTAGCTGCAGTTGCGTGAAATGTCGTGTTTTCTCGTTTGACGGGATACGGTGCGAGATTTTGCCTGACATGCATGTCTGTCGTGTCAAGCTGGTCTAGTGGAACAAAATGCCGAAAACCAGACGTGTCTATCTGTAAAACTCGCTGAGTTATAATCAATGCCGTGAAATCTCAAGTTTTCTCGTTTGACGAGATACGGTGCGACATTCGGCCTAACTTTCAGTTCTGTCATGTCCAGCAGGTCATGTGAAAGAAAATGCCGAAAACTAGACCTGTCTAGCTGTAAAACTCGCCGAGTTATAAGCCTATTTATGGCAAAGTTATAGTGCAAAAACCGTTAACCATACCTGTCGTGACCTTGACCCTTGACCTTGGAGCAATGTTGACCAAAAACAATAGGGCACCTAGAAATCGGTTTGTCAATCAAGCCTGTAAGTTTCAGTTTGATTGATGCAAAAGTCGCCGAGTTATAAGCATTTCCGCGAAGTCTCGTTTTTTCTCGTTTGACGAGATATGGCGCGAGATTTGGCGTGACTTTCAGTTCTGTCGTGTCAAGCTGGTCATGTGGAACAAAATGCCGAAAACTAGATCTGCCTAGCTTAAAAACTGACAAAGTTACAAAAAAATGGTCGTGTTATTTCCAATTCCCATGATTTTTGCCCAAAAAATGTAACCATGGTAACGGCAAATTTAAGTAAGCTACATATCAAAAGAAAGGCCAGGTGATGACGAAAAAAATGAGCTATTGCAGAAGTGGATAAGCCTATTTATGGCGAAGTTATAGTGCAAAAACCGTTAACCACACCTGTCGTGACCTTGACCCTTGACCTTGGAGCAATGTTGACCAAAAACAATAGGGTTCCAGGGTGTTCGGTTGTCAATCAACCCTGTAAGGGTCATGTCGATTGCTGCAAAATTGTGGCCAGGAGAGCACAGACAAACACACAAAAAAACAAATAAACAAAAAAACAAACAAATGGACATACGCAACTGACCAACCAACTTGCCGAAATCGAAGATTTCCGGCAAGCAACAAATGGACATACGCAACTGACCAACCAACTTGCCGAAATCGAAGATTTCCGGCAAGCAACAAACAGACAAATGGACATACGCAACTGACCAACATGCTTGCCAGAAATCTTCGGCAAGCAACAAACAGACAAATGGACATACGCATCTGACCAACATGCTTGCCGGAAATCTTCCGGCAAGCAAAAATATTAATTTGCAGATATGTCCAAAAAAAATTCCAGCCGCAGCCAAAAATCACGACCGGCCGGGTTAGCCCCAACACAGAACTTTTTAAGGATGGCCCTACATGTGAAAGATGGAAGTTTGGGATGAAAAGTTTGGCTTAAAATGCACCCACAATATTTTTGAAGACTTGGTTCCTGTGACTTTCACCTTTGACCTCAGGACCCTGAAATCAAGATGGTTCTTACTTAATTATGGGTCATAAATAAATCTGTCTATCCAAAACAGAGTTATCGTAGATAAATTTATTTGTGAATGGAAAGGCCCTGTGACCTTGACCTTTGACCCCCATAATCGAAAAAGAATCTTCCCCTATTGGCAGGTGAGCAATATCTGGAAGATGGAAGAATTGTTTTGAAAAGTTAAGCTTTAAATACATCAACAATCTTTTTAAAGAAATACGTCATGTGACCTTGACCTTTGCCTAATGACCCCAAAAGCTACAGGTTTCTTAAATTAGTGGTGGGCCATATATAAGTCAAGTTTGAAACCAGTATGTCAAACCAAACTGGAGTTATCATTTGGAAATTAATTTGTGGACAGATGGTCCCTATGACCTTGATCTTTGACCCTTTGACCCCCAAAATCAAAAAGAATATTCAACTATTGGCAGGTGAGCAATATCTGGAAGATGGAAGGCTTGTAATGAAAAGTTTGGCTTTAAATGCATCAATAATCTTTTTAAGGTACTGCATCCTGTGACCTTGATATTCCTGTGACCGCCAAAAGCAACAGAGTTCTTGTGTTAGAGGAAGGCCATATACAAGTCAATTTTGAAATCCATATGTCAATCCAAACTGGAGTTATCATCAGGAAATAAATTTGACAGACATACTGAAAGACAAACAGACGGACAGACAGGGTGATTAATATAGGGCATCCCCTTATTCCCTTATTCCCTAATAAACACACAAGGTTTTAGGACACAGATGAAACCACAGTTGGGAATCTAATAGTATCAATATAATTTGGCAGTCTCAAAATAAAGGAAAAAATGCATCAAAAATATAAAAAATACAGGTGGCCCCACCAGTCTTCAGAAACTGAAGAAACAAATCATAATCAATAAACACACTGGATGAAACAACAGCTGAGAAACTGACATAACTGCTGTGGCTTGATTGTTTAAAAAACAGGAAGAAATTGTAAAAATTAGAAAAAATACAGATGGTGGCACTAGTTTTTGGAAATTGACAAAACTGGTCATGGTCAATGTTCAAGGCAAGATTCATGGCAATCCATGCATTAATTATCATGATACTGCAGGCTTTTTTTATCAAATTTTTAATTATTCTGGGAGGTACCTACAAGCCCCGTAGCTCTGAAGGATCGGTCGCAGTGACCTAATTTCAGGTTTCCAAGGAAAGTTTTAATAAACCTACCTCAATTTTTCTCACAAGTTTCTAGGAGTAGCAGTTACGAATTGTGCCCTGTGTTGCATTAACATAATGGTCCTGGAAGAACTGAGAATAATTTATGGTCCCCCATAAATAACAAATTTTATGAGTAGCTGATCCCCTAACAGAACTTTGTGTACTTCATCACAACTTTGTGTGTACTGTGTGACAAGCTGTGTAGTGGCTTTATCCCGCCTCTCAATATATCTGGTGTAAAGATGTAACAGTACAACATGGTGACCTTGACAAGTGCTGAATTTCTTCTGAAGTCTGTGCACGTGTACTAAATCACACAGTGACTTCAAGACTCGCATGGGGCAGTGCTTGTAAAAAACTGTATCCAGATAAATGTTGTTCATCTCAGAAAACAGGACTATTCATTAGAAATGGCTGTTTTAAGTTCAAGATAGTGGAAGGATTTCTGGACGTACTGCATACAACAGTGGACTGGTCAACCAGTCAGGCTTACTCACAGTTTAGCCTGTGGTGAATACAGAATTTGAATGGATTATTAACAGCCCTATGCAGGGGAGCCTGATTCCAACAAGCTAAACACTGTTTATAAAATGGGCTTGTGCACACACGGAAAGCTGTTTGAAGCCAGGAAAGCTGAAAATACTGACCTCAGAATTAACAAGGCTAGTGAATTCCTGGATTGTCTAGTCCAGTGTCTGACTCATTCTACATTCTTAAGAGAAGCAAGAGAAGATTTCTATAACCTCAAGCAAAATCCAGGTGAGAATACAACTACATTTGCTTGACTTGGCTGAACCCTGTGGGTTCTGAATTCTTGATTGTAGTCAAGCTCAACCATGGCTGTATAAATAGTGACTGTAAATGCAAACTGATGGCTAAAGGTAATGATGTCACAGTGAGGCAATGCTTAGAAATTCTGCATCAAAGTGAAGCAGTTGATGTATCAATGAGACATTTTGGAGAAGCATGTTTCTTATTCCAGAGACCCAACATAGAGGTCACAGAGAAATGGTCATAGGACTAAGAATCCTAAGTCTAAGTGCTTTACTGACAACACACCTAGATCAGATGCTCAGAAATAGTGCTCATGTTGCTCAATGGGAACCAGCACCCACATGATCAGTGCCCAGTGAAAAACTCAAATGCAATTTCTGTCACAAGAAAAATAATCAGAGCAGTCAAAATGCCATTATGTGTCAGAGACAGAATCAAGTATTGCAGAGTGTAATAAGTCATATGACATGGGCATCATCAGCAGTAGTAATGGCAAGGCCTGTGAGGGTCTCACTGATGTCAAATTTCACACACCAATACCAGCTACATTACAAGGCAATGTTGGCACTGGTGCAATGGTGACATGCATGCCACTTGTAGTGTCTGGATAACAGAGACTTAATAATCCCAGATGAACCATGTTGAGTGTCAATATTAAGGTGACACTGGAAATGTATGCAAGACCGGGTATTCTACTGTCTCGTCAGGAGCAACGAGATTACGCGAGATTGCGTTGCGATCCCATGAGTCAATGCGTTGTTTACCCTGTGAGAGTCAAGGATCATTTACAGAGAGAGAACAGTTTTACTGCAAATTTCGTCTATAATTCGTGTTGCTCGTAGTGCATGCGTGCGCTACATTAGTCTATATACTGAGCAACGTCATCTAAAGAACTTTCTAGTGCATGCGTGCACGGAAATTACGCTAAAATGTCGAAACAAGGCCCGGCGGATTTGGTGGCCGCCATCTTGTCTGACATGGACGGACTTGTGGGCCTGCGGGCTCCATCGCAGGAAAACAAATTGGTAGGCTCAGCCCAGATAAACAACCCTGGAGCTGATAAAAAGACAAAAAATGGTGAACCATTGCTGTCAATTGCGGGGGCTGGAAATGCACCGCCATCACCACATCAGGAGCCGAGCGACAGTCCTGCGAGCCCTCACCGATCACGGCCGGCCGGCAACGAACGAGACATTGGGGTAACCAAGTCTTCTAGCTCGAAGTTCTACTACCAGTAGTACCAGACAATCAAAGTCAAAGGACAAAAGTAAATCTGCAAACAAAGACGAACGCCGCAGCAGTAACGACAAAGGTAAGACCCCTGTTCTTCGCCCTGCCACTCAACCTGACCGTGAAATCGGTGCGACTGAACATGGCGGCCCGGTACCGATTGCCAGTACTAGTAGGAGTAGTGTTTCACTAACCGCCCATCCTTCGAGCACAGAAATTTCGGAGATTAAACAACAAATAAACAACCTGTCAGGTATGATGGCAGGATTGGTGCCAGTTCAAGAACTCTTAGCTTTCAAAGACAGTTTTATGGAACATGAGGGCTCTGAGCCTGACAGTGATAATATGGAGGAGGGCGAGTTGCAAGAGGAAAATAACGGCACTGAACTGGCTCAGAATGAGCTTCCAGTAGAAAAACAGAATGTCAGCTCCGTATTAGAACAACTTGCCAGTGATGTAATAAAGAAAGACAGTTTTGGGCCTCCCATCCTAGGCAAACTGGCAGAGATTTTTTATTGTGTTCTAGCCAATGCCATGAGTGAAGAAAAAAATGCTGAAAGAACAAAACAGTCAAACAGACCTGAAAACTGTAAGGGACTGACCCCGCCGAAGGTCAATCAGGAGGTTTGGTGTGAACTTAGCACGGAGATCAAACACCGAGATCTTAAGTATCAGAAACTTTTGGGAACGCTGTTTTGTGGGATGGTCCCATTCATTGAGCTCACAAACACACTATTGCAGTCACTACAAACTAATGCAGAGAACCCGCTACCTAATGCAGAGTCATTCCTACCAGGAATGACAAACGGACTGGCACTTTTATGCTCTGTAGCACATAGCATAAATATGAGGAGGAGAGAATTAATAAAACCTGAACTCAACAATGAACTCGCAAGCTCATTGACTACAGCAACTAACCCTGTGACTACACAGCTGTTCAGGGATGAGTTGGCAAAGACTGTCAGAGAGGCATCTGACACTAAGAAACTAGCATCACAGGTACACAGAAAAAAGAAGAGATTCTCCCCTTACTTCCCCAAGAACAAGGCAAGATTCACAGGCACGGGTGGAAATTTTTTATTCCCAAGCCGCAGCAACAGCAGCTACAACCAAGACAAGAGACCAGTTGCCCAGCAGAGGAAATTCAACCGGCAGAACCAGTGGCAACAACAACGATTCAGACAAGCTCACAGGCCCAGGAAATGAACTGCGTAAGTACTGATTCCACTGCCAATGATTGCCCCATTCTGCCATCACATAACATCAGTCAGTCTGACGTTATCGCTGGGAAGATTCGATATTTCTCCCAGGAATGGGAGAAATTAACGTCAGATGCATTTATCCTTGACCTGGTGAATGGGTGTGCTTTAGAATTCACTGAAATACCTATACAAACCGCGGAACCTGGACCCATTTCTTTCAGTGATAAAGAAAAGACAGCTTGCAGTGCTGAAATTCTTAAATTGTTGAAAAAAGGGGTCATTTGTGAATGTGAAGATGAACATGGCCAATTTGTGTCTACAATTTTTCTACGGCCTAAGAAAAATGGGTCATTTCGCATGATTTTAAATTTGAAAGAACTTAATGAACATTTGGCTTACAGTCATTTTAAAATGGATACACTGCACAGTTGTATTGAACTGATGACCCCAGGTTGTTACATGGCCTCGTTAGACTTGTGTGATGCATATTATTCGGTACCAGTCCACCCACAATATCAAAAGTATTTAAAGTTCAGGTGGAATGGAAAATTGTACAAATACACGGCTTTGCCTAATTGACTGTCACCTGCTCCTCTGTATTTTACAAAACTCCTAAAACCAGTTTTAGCCACACTCAGAGAACAGGGCCACACTGTGTCCATCTACCTGGATGATTTGTACATTCAAGGCAAAACATTCAAACAGTGTCAATTTAGTGTTCAAGCTACATTAGAACTGCTAAGTAAACTTGGATTTACTGTACATCCTGAAAAATCAAAATTGATACCTGACACTTGTATCACACATTTAGACTTCAGTCTAGACTCAAAATTAATGCAGGTATCAGTTACCAGAGAGAAACAAGAAAAATCACACAACTGGGAACTAGTGTTTTAAGAAAAAATAAGCAACAGACTTGTATTGTTCAGGACGTAGCACAGCTCATTGGAACCATGGTATCCTGTTTACCAGGGGTGGAATATGGTGCACTTTATTACAGAAATTTAGAAATTGACAAAATTCAAGTTTTAAAAATCAGTAGGGGAGACTTCAATGCTTACATTAATCTGTCAGAAAAATCCATTGAAGACATTCATTGGTGGTTTAATGTTCACTCCTTCCCCAAGACCATTTCACATGGGAACCCTAATATAACGTTATGCACAGATGCCTCGCTTTCAGGCTGGGGGGCAAACTTAGGTGAAAAATCCACTGGGGGACGCTGGTCGGAATCAGAAAGTGATGCACACATGAATGTTTTGGAACTCAAAGCTGCTTTCCTTGGGCTAAAAGCTTTATGTGGACACAGGTCAGATGTCCATATACTGCTGCAGTTGGATAACTCCACAGCAGTGGCATATTTGAGAAATATGGGTGGCACACATTCAGTGGAATGTAATGACATTGCAAAACAAATTTGGACTTGGTGTAGACACAAAAATATCTGGCTTAGTGCTTCACATATTCCGGGGATACTTAATGTTAAAGCAGATCCTGAATCCAGGAAATTTAATGACCGCACAGAGTGGACATTAAATAGCAAAGTCTTTACTCAGTTGACAAAATTTTTTAGAACCCCAGATGTGGACCTGTTTGCTTCCCGGCTGAACCACCCGGTGGCTTCTTATTTTTCCTGGAGGGCAGACCCACATGCTATTGGTATAGATGCTTTTGTTCATGATTGGAGTGAGTTTACACTTTGCTTTGCTTTCCCTCCTTTCAGCATGCTGCGGCGGGTGATCCAGAAGATAACACAAGACCAGGCAGATGTCATCCTGATAGTGCCAGACTGGCCTACACAGACCTGGTACACACAACTGCTTCACCTGCTAGTTCAGTCCCCAGTACTGCTGCCAAGGAGGGAAAAGCTCCTGTTTCTGCCACACAACAAGAATGCGACACATCCGCTATGGAGAAAAATGCAGCTAATGGTTTGCTTATTGTCAGGAAAGGCTTATAAAACAAAGGATTACCAGATAGAACTGTGGAAACTGTGGACTTATCCAATCTTGGAGACCGTCCACACAAAAACAATACAAAACATACCTCACCAAATGGATATCATTCTGTTCTAAAAAAGGCTTCAATCCCCTACAACCAAACATATCACAAATTTTAGAGTATTTTACCTTCCTTTATGATTCAGGACTTCAGTATAGTGCTATAAACACAGCACAATCTGCTCTAGCATGCCTCTGCGATTCCATTGGAACTCACCCATTAGTGAAACGTTTCCTGAAAGCTGTGTTCAACTTGCGTCTGGCATTACCCAGATACCAAAATATATGGAATGCTGACCATGTTTTGCAGTATTTAGAACAACTTACGCCGCTGAACAGTTTGCCATTAAAACATCTAACTCTAAAACTGGTCATGTTGCTGGCATTGATAACAGGGCAGAGATGTCAATCACTTCACTTGCTTGACCTGAATCAGATCCGAGTGTTACCAGATAGTGTGAATTTTGTAATAGACCAGATTGTGAAACAGTCTAAACCAGGTAGAGATCAGCCAGTGTTAGTGTTACCTATTTTTACTGATAAACCAGATTTGTGTGCTGCTTCAACTATGAAGGAATATTTAGCTAGAACCAGGGATATTAGGGCACAGATGAGTAGTACTCAATTGTTTATTAGCTTTATTAGACCGTACAAGCCTGTATCAAAAAATACAATCAGTAGATGGGTGAAAACTGTGATGAATCTGGCAGTATTTAAACCACACAGCACCAGAGCAGCTTCGGTCAGCAAGGCATCTTCCAATGGTGGACCTCTCACATCCATCATGAAGGCTGCTGGATGGTCAACATCTTGCACCTTTAGAACTTTTTATAAGAAACCCATTACATATCAGTCAAGTTTTGCTGAGGCAGTAGTTTCACATAATAATAGCAATCAGTAAATCCACTTGTGATACAGGTTTATTGTTAACTGGGACACATGCTCAACTAGAGCTTGATTTTACAGTAATTCACTAGTATATTGTTTAACACACATGCACTGTTGGACTTCTTTGTGTGTTGTGGTTGCACGAATTTGCAAACACATAGTATATGCACCTTTACACTTAATAAATCTGTTAAAACTTATATAAGTTATTATTGCACATCATACATGTCCACTCGCACTTCAAAATCTCACGTAATCTCGTTGCTCCTGACGAGAGAGTAGAATTAATAAATTAAACGAGACTTACCAAGTTGAAGTTTGATTGGAATTCTACTGTCTGGTCAGGAGCATGAGAGATTAAGCGCCCACCCGTCCCGCCCACGTTACCTTTATATTTCTTGCGAGTGAACATTCATGAATGACTGTGAATATAGACTCATGGGATCGCAACGCAATCTCGCTTAATCTTAAGATAAGTTAGAAGAGTTAGTGTGATATTGTTAAATGCTGCCATCTGATGACTGATTGATGTACTAAACCATGCTATGTAACATGCATAACAGGCGTGATATTTTGCTTTTCTGTTCATTGAACAACACCACATTTTTGGCGACGAGCTCCGAAAATGCCCATGTCAGTACAGGTCCAGCCTGTACCCGCTTTTCACGCATCTGGAGATGCAACATCCGTCTGTCAGAGATGGCTTAAATGGACAAAATCCTTCGAAATATACACAACTGCATCCAGCGTTACTGACGACAAACAGAAACGCGCCCTGCTTCTACATTGTGCGGGTGAAGAGGTCCAGACCATATTTGAGACGCTCGCTGAGACAGGTAATACTTATGACTCAGCTTTACAGGCCCTTAATGAGCACTTCAAACCGCAGAAAAATATTCCGTATTTGCGACACGTTTTTCAGCAAGAAAAGCAAAAGTCAGATGAAACGGTAGGTCAATTCGTCACGAGGCTAAGACAGCTAGCTTCGTCCTGCGAATTTGGAGCTAATACTGATGACTTCATCCGAGACCAAGTCATTGACAAATGCAAATCTCGAGCTTTACGTGTAAAATTATTTCACAAGATTTCACGTCATCGGTGGATGTAAAAACCGTTCGTCGTAGACCGTCACCACCTCGCTGGAAACCCACCCCCGGCCAACAGTCAACAAATAGATGGAAACCTCCCAGTAAACCACGTGATCAAGGAGTGCCAGTGAAATGCTCACGCTGTGGACTGTCTGGCCACACAGGTCAAGAATGTCAATGCACAAGAGGTAAGACTTGTAGTAAGTCAAGATCAAATGTACATTTTGTGACTGAATCCGACAATGACCCTGCATATGATTATGAATGCCTTGAGCATGATAATCATGAAAACCCCGAGAAAGTGTTTGCCATGAACTCAAGTAATTGTAAAATGACTCTTAATATTAAAGGGCAAAGAGTCACAATGCTTATCGACTCAGGAGCAAGTTGCAACATAATTAATACTTCAGTTGCTAAACAGCTGTACTCGCGTGGAGTGAAACCAGTACCATGCAGCAAAAAGGTACATCCGTATGGTTCGCCACCACTGACGGTTACCAGTCTGGTGTCCACTGATGTAAGCATTCCTAATATGACAGACAGGTCAGTAAAAGCTACATTTCTCTTAATACCTGGTGATGCCACACCCCTACTGGGAAAAGACACTGCCAAATCCCTTGGTATATTAAAAATCGGAATCAACAGCATCACTCAATCTGCTATTGCTGATAACATCCTAGACAAGCACCATGAGTTATGTACAGGCATCGGATGTCTCAAAGGAGTTAAAGTCAAACTTCACATTGACCAGTCAGTCTCACCAGTCGCTCACAAACATAATCCCATACCATTTCACCTACGTCGTAAGGTCGATGCTGAGTTAGCCAAACTCGAAGCTGAAGACATCATAGAGAGAGTCACTGGTCCAACTGAATGGGTATCTGGTTGTGTTACCACTCCAAAACCAAAATCGCCTGATCAAATCAGAATATTTGTGGACATGAGAGCTCCAAACAAAGCGATATTGAGAACACGTCATGTTACACCCACAATTGATGACATTATTACAGATTTCAATGGAGCCAGTGTTTTCAGCAAAATCGACCTCAGAGCTGGTTATCATCAAATTGTGTTAGATGAGGATAGTAGATACATCACCACCTTTTCCACTCACTCTGGACTGTGGAGGTACAAAAGATTAAGCTTTAGAATTAACGCTTCGGCTGAGATATTTCAGCATACTATCCAGTCGCTACTTCATGACACTGATGGAGTCAGAAATATAAGTGATGACATCATAGTCTAAGGTGCAGATCAGACAAGTCATGATGCTGCATTAAATAAAGTCCTGTTAAGACTCCATGAGAGTGGACTGACAAAAACAAGCCCAAATGTCAATTTGGTGTCCCAAAAATTGAATTCTTTGGCTACGTTTTCTCAAAGGAAGGCATATTGCCAGACCCTCAGAAAGTCAATGCTCTGAATCAAACAGCTAGACCACAGAATGCCACAGAGGTTAGGTCATTTCTCGGATTGGCATATTATAGTGCACGCTGTATACCTTGGTTTGCATCTATGGCCGAACCAATCAGGAAACTCACTCGAGAGAAAGTTCCATGGAATTGGGGACTAGATAAGGAGCAAGCATTCAACAACATTAGAAATGCTCTGTCAAGCAGCACAACAATGGCATATTTCAACCCTGAAACAGAGACAGAGGTCTATGTTGATGCCAGTCCAGTTGGTATAGCAGCCATATTGAGTCAAAATGGACGACCAATCGCATAAGGAAGCAGAACTCTGAGCGATGGTGATCGACGACAATCGCAAATTAAGCGTGAAGCCCTTGCAATCGTAGGGTCATGTGAACATTTTGATATATACCTACGAGGCTCAGAATTTAAAATGTGGACTGATCATAAGCCACTTGTGTCCATCTGGAACAAACACAAACCACCACTCCGAATTGCCCGTTGGGGTCTTCGATTACTGCCGTACAAACTGAAGATCCTGTATCGACCAGGTCATGACAACCCTGCAGACTACATGTCCCGCCATCCATGTTCCAGTACAGTATGCACTAGCCATGAACAAAGGATCGCAGAAGAATATGTAAATTTTACTGCTGAAACTTCTGTTCCGCTCGCAATCACCATTGCAGACGTTATGAGAGCAACAACACAGGATATGACACTACAAACTGTGAAAAGCCTAATAGCTTCAAATCAGTGGCATAATATTGACCAAATATGTGATACCAACTCTGATGTTGATCATGATGCGCTCAGAAGTTTTCGTTATGTTAAAGATGAGATCACCATCACCACTGAAGGTCTTGTGTTACGTGATACTAGAATAGTCATGCCAGCATCATTACAGCAGAGAACTGTCAACCTCGCACATGAAGGCCATCAAGGCATCAACAAAACCAAGGCATTAGCACATAGTAAAGTGTGGTTCCCAGGCATGAACGCTATGGTAGAAAACACAGTACGCGGATGTTTAGCCTGTCAGATTACAACACCACATGGCACCACAGAACCTTTCAAGATGTCAGAAATGCCTGCCGGCCCATGGCTTAATTTATCAATGGATTTCTGCGGCCCTCTACCTACTGGTGAGTATCTGCTTGTAGTAACTGATGAGTACTCTCAGTATCCGGTAATTAAAATCACACGCAATACATCAGCAGATACTGTGATTCCAATAGTAGACAAAATATTTGCTACATTTAGTTACCCAGAAGTAGTAAAGACAGACAATGGTCCACCCTTTCAGAGTACCCAGTGGAAACAGTATTTTCAATCAATTGGTGTTAAACACAGACGCATCACACCATTATGGCCTAGAGCCAACTCACAAGCAGAAAACTTCAACCGTCCTCTCATGAAATCAATTAAAGCAGCGAAGGCAGCACATCAGTCATGGAAACAAAACATGTACAACTTTCTTCGAGCATATCGTTCGACTCCCCACTCATCGACAGGGATTTCTCCATACATGCTTCTTTTCGGTAGAGATCCGAGGACCAAACTACCACAAGTGGATACACAGGTGTCAGCAAGTGATATGGACAGTATTGCACGACAGAATGATGAAACGCCAAACAAAGAATGAAAGAATACGCTGACAAGAAACTTAGCACCAAACATTCCACAATACAGGTCGGTGATCAAGTACTAGTTTGCCAGGCTAAGACCAACAAGTTATCAACTCCCTATCGCCCAAAGCCAAAGATCGTCACACTCAGAAAGGAACATGATTACAGCTAAGGATGATGAAGGAACAATCACCCGTAACATATCATTTTTCAAATCTATCCCTGGTGTTAAATCAGATGGGTATGAGACAGATGAGAATGCCCCAGTAACACCTTCAGAGCTTCTGTCTAATTGTACACCTTTTCCAAACAATGAACTGTCAGCACAAGTCCCTAGCACCAGCGGACAAGTACACAGCAGACAAGATCATACAATGAACACAGATGAGACAAGAAATGTGAGAACAACACGTACTAGAAGAGAGCCAGCTTACCTTAAGGACTATGTTCGTTATTAATATTTATTAGTTAGCCATAGTGGATACTAAATGAGGCAGAATAATCCTCATTTCCACTATCTTCAATTGTTTAGGAAGTCTACCCTAATACAGTATGCTGTTTAGTTAGATTTATATATTTTCCTGATGTAATCTGATGCAAGGAAGTGCATATTTTGTTTTATACTGAAAACAGATCTTTAACTTTACTTACCTGGATATTTTGATCTCAGAAACTTTGTGCCTAACTCATAAAACAATACACAGACAATATTCTTTTGTAAAATATTGTATTCTTTTAAAAAGAAGGGTAATGTGATATTGTCAGATGCTGCCATCTGATGACTGATTGATGTACTAAACCAGGCTATGTAACATGCATAACAGGCGTGATATTTTGCTTTGTATAAGTCTAGTTCCGGTATTAAAAATGGCAGCACAGCCTAGCATGTGTTCTGTTCATTGAACAACACCACAGTTAGGGCAAGGTAAACGTTCACAGAAGGCTCCGGAACATCTAACATTTGTAAGGCTTTGGGATTTCAATACTAATAGTTTCTTTTTTTTGTGTGTGTTGCAGATTGACGACAGCCGAAAGCTTTCCAGTTGACCCTGGCCAGCCAGACCTGCTGTCGGGGGAGTGTATCAGCCTTGATGAGGGTCAAGGACCAGCAGTGGAGCAAAGCACTACCCCTCGGCTGAACATTGTCTTTCCCAGCGGATCCCCTGAAGCCAAATCAAGACTTCAGGGTACAGGACCCTTGCACCGGCGACTTTGTTCCACCCAAGTCCCTCGGGTTCTGCAGGGATGCCTCAGGAAAACTCTGGGAGATGACGGAGGAGGAGGTAGGGAAATGGCAATGGGAGCAAGCCCAAAAGATGAAGAGACCCTCATCCCAGGCCTGGCTGAGTCTCTTGGTTTTGGGAGGAAGTTGGTACCCTCACCCAGATGCCCCAGCAAACAACCCCAGTTCTGATTAGGGAACTGAGAGTTATCTGGTGACAGATGAACACCCTCTGAATGAGAGTGAGAGAAATCAAGGAGTGCATCTACAATTTTTCACAAATTTAAGAAACATTTTGAGTTGTAAGCCGGTGGCTGTAAGCATGCTCGGGGACGAGCAGTTTCTTTAAGAAGGGGGAGAATGTAGCAGTCTGGGGGGTAAGGACTGCAGCAAGCCGAGTGACGAGTACCAGGCTCACCTGGATAGACTTGGTGGGAGACAGAGTGAGTCTAGGAGAGTTGAAGCGAGCAGACAGAGCCAAGGCCAGACGACAGTTGTTTTTGGTGCTGAAAGGAGCTAAAAGGGATGAAGGGTGCACTGGTGGCACAGTGACAGAGTGTAAGAGTACAGATACTGTGGTTGGCTTCATATTCGCTAGGCTGAAATTTCGCGATTTCTCCGTTTTGAATGTTTCGCGAGGGGTTTATTTTCTCGATCTCACCAGAACCTATTTCAAATCATTAATAAAGCCTTACCTGTGTGAATTATAATATGAGAATAAGTCATGAGTTTGTGATATTCTTCTCATATAACGATGGGCCTGTACACAAAGCACATTTAGTTTAGTTCAAATTTAAGGGAATGTTTCCCCTATACCTGCATGGATGTAATTTATTATAAAATTTCTCACTGTTCTTACCTATTCCCATAAAAGTATTGACTACATTAATTAAGAAGGACATACTCAATTGGCCAATTATTCCCGAGGGTTTCATTTTCGCGATTATTTCCCATTCGTGAATATCGCGAAATTAAAACCCTCGCGAACAAAAAGGCAACCACAGTAGATGTAAGTTAATGTATTGTAATAAAAATTATTTGTTAAATTGATTATCTTGTTGTTTCTGTCCTCCGCAAGGGACCCCCCCCCCTAATTAACTTCTGAGCAGTGCCATTATCGCCCATCTAGAAACTGGGGAAAGCTCTCCGGGTTATGTACCCCTGGATTTGTAATAATTTACCTTGGAGGTAGGTTTAAAATGGTACTAGGAAGAAGCGACAGCTCAGTTGTATGATGATACAGTAAGTACATCAGACAATTATTTCACCCCCAAGGGTAACATATTGTTTGAGAGACATTAGTTTAGACAAATCTCCAAGGGAGACAGAGATAGTTGATCAGTACGCTTGTAGGATGCGGCAGAAAGAAGCAAGATGTGGCTTTGGTGATAACGAGGATGATTACATAAAAGACCAGGTGATCAACCACTGTTGTTCTAGTCATTTACACCAGAAGTTCCTTGAGCAAACTGATCTGAAATTGCTGGATTTGTACAAAATCTCCGGTGCATTCGAGGCTGTGGAGCATCAATCCAAAGTTATGGACCAAGCAGGTTACCAAGTAAATGCTGTGATTAGTGTAAGAGGTCGAGGTGCAACCACAAATATAATCAGTAGGCAAACCTGGGAATTCTTGAAAAGTCAGAAAAATTAAGAGTACATCGACAAAGGTTGCACTGTTTGCTTATGGTTGTGATGAACCATTAGCTACACTTGGTACTTTCAATACAGAATTTTAATGTCAGAGTACAGATACCATGTGTGAAGGAAAGTTTGTTGTCACCGAACAGTCAGACAGATCACGACTGGGACAGAAAACTGCAGAAAACCTGAACTTGTCACGGTTGGACTGATGATAAATCATGTGACTGGTGATTGTGCTAACAGTGATATTCATGATCAATATAGAACTTGTTTACTGGTGTTGGTGTACTGAAAGATTTCACTTTGAATTTGCATATTGATGACTCAGTTACTCCGATAGCACAGCCAGTGCTATCCAGTTCCGTTCAGTTTACTTGATAATGTATACCAGAAACTAGATGAGTAGTCAGCAAAGGATATCATGGAGAGGGTACCAGCTGGTCCAGCAAGTTGGGTGTTGCTGTTAGTAGTCGTGCCGAAGAGTAAGGGAGACTTGCGGATATAAGTTGATATGCAGAGAGTGAATTCAATGATTGTTAGAGAACGGCACCCTATACCTACCATAGAAGAAATTCTGCAAGATCTGAATGGGTGTAGTGTTTTTAGCAAGATAGACCTGAAATGCAGATTACACCAGATCCTTCTGGGAGAGGCCAGCCGCCATATTACTACGTTTATATGTCACAGAGACCTTTTTAGGTATAAGCGTTTGATGTTAGGCATAACATCCGCTAAGAGATATATCAGAAAATAATTTGATGTATTGCAAAGCTTAAATGGGGTAGCTAACATTGTGGATGACATCATAGTGTTCGGCAAAGGGACTGATGAGCATGACAAGTGCCTATTCGCTGTCCTAGACAGGCTTAGAGATGTTGGGTTGACAATGAACAAGGACAAGTGTGAGTTTTGCTTGCCTTAGCTTACGTTCATCGGACATGAACTAACCAGTGCTGGTTTAAATCCCAGTGAGGAAAAGGTGTCAGCAATCCTCAATGCAGAACGGCCAAAGAATGCCTCTAAGGCCAGATCATTTACGGGACTTGTGAATTATTCTGCTTGCTAAATACCGGACTTGTCAACAAGTTCAAGGCCAATTCTTGAACTCACCAAGAAAAGTGTACCATTTCGATGGGGAGCTGAACAGGAAGCTGCTTTTGACCAGTTTAAGAGACTGATCACATCTACAGATACGCTAATTTATTTCAGAGGAGACTGTACACCAGAATTATTGCTGATGTGTCACCGGCCGGCCTAGGTGCTGTTTTGGTACAATGGCAAGGGGACTGTTGGAGAGTTGTGTCTTATGCATCGCGCAGTCTTATGGATGTTGAATGCCACTATAGCCAGACTCAGAAGTAGGCTTTTGCACTTGTGTGGGCCTGTGAAAGGTTCAACATGTTAATTTTTGGATGGAAATTCCAGTTACAAACCAATCATAAACCAGATGAGTTTATTTATTCACAGAGGTCTAAACCATCAGCAAGGGTAAAGAGTGTAGCATGATTGCTTTATTGGTGTTATTGACAGTAATACACTCTTTAGCACCTGAATCAGAAAACAGACATCCGGATTTTAGTCAGTACCTGATGGGCACGTGAATAAAGTACTTGGACTTACCTGGTGTTCCGTTGGTCTTATACCCCCATTATACGCCAATTTACACAATATTACATGGTGTCAGAGTAAATCAAAGAAGAAACAGAAAAGACGCCAAACACGCCAGAAGGTAGTCACAGTTCATATCACGTGCAGGTGCCTGAGCCGTTTGACTTCAACCATGCTGAGCAGTGGCCAAAATGGATTCGCCAGTTCAACAGGTTTTGGGTAGCATCCGGTCTGAGTGAGAAATCCACACAGAATCAGGTAGATATGCTTATATATCTAATGGGCCATAAAGCCGAAGATATTTTTGCTACATTTGCACTGAGCACAGAGGAGCAAACTAGGATACTGTTATGGCTAGATTTGACCGCCACTTTGTTGTCTGGAGGAATGTGATATATGAGCGAGTCAAGTTTAACTGTCCTGTTTAGAAAGAACATGCACCAGTAGATACGTTCATAATAGATCTGTATGCTCTAGCTAAATATTCTGAATAGCGCGATTTGCACGATGAACTTATCCATGACAGAATAGTTGTAGGCTGTAGAGACAGTAAGCTAGCTGAGAGATTACAGATAGACCCAGAGCTCACTTTAGCAAAAGTTGTGCAACAAGCATGGCAAAGTGAAGCAGTTAAATGTCAACAGGAAACTGTTAGAGCATCCACTGATGAATTTCGGGCAATGCATGCTGTCAGTTTTCGTGCTAGATCGACTGGAAACCTGTGTTCAAAGCAACACAAACAGCAAAACTTCCAGCCAAAACAGCATAAACCTCCTCCTAAACAAGGTCAAGGACAGAGAATTAATAAAAGTGGATGTGGTCGCTGTGGTAGATCAGAAGCACACCCACGTGGCAAATGTCCAGCAGCACATGCTAGGCGCTTAAAATGTAACAAGGTGGGCCACTGTTTGCCATACTAAAGCAGTAAATGAGCTTAGCTATGATGAAATTCAACCACCACAAAATCCTAGACCATTCTTAGGTTATATATCACTAGATAAAGTCTCTACAACAGATGTTTGGTTAATCGAAGCTACAGTAGGAGGAAAACTGCTCAGATTCAAAATTGACTCAGGAGCTGACGTAACTGCTATCCCTGAATTAATGTGCTTGCCCTCAGTACTTGAGCAACTACACACAACAAGTCAGTAATGGGGACCAGGGAAAAATTCCATTGATGTTTTAGGGAAATTCACCACAGACAGAGTAGTTAATAACTCACTGAGCGAGATGTTTATGTCATCAAGAACCTGGATAAACCACTCCTTGGTCGTCCAGCAATAGAAGTCTTGAATCTTCTGAAGGTTAACACACAGATTTTGAGCAACATAGACTATGCAGATAATGCTCAGTCAAATCCTTCAGATGCACCATTAAAACTTATGAGGATTATAAAGAGCTGTTCCAGGGTTTTGGTTAATGGGAAGAGGAATATAAAGTTGAGCTGATGGATAATGCCAAGCCCTTTGTCCTCTCTACCCAATGAAATGTGCCTATACCACATCTACCCCTAGTGATAAAAGAGCTGAATCCAATGGAACAGCAAGGGGTCATATCAAAAGTGGACAAACCGACAAAATGGTGCAGTGGTATGGTTGTAGTACCTAAACCAAATGGTCAGATCAGAATATGTGCCGACATGACAAAGTTGAATATCAGTGTTATGAGGGAGAACTATAAGATTCCAGCAGTTGGGTATGTATTAGCACAACTTGGTGAGGCCAAAGTGATGAAGGCATGCCTGGAGTCCATTGCATGATTGATGATGTATCTATGCAATCCATGGAAAGACACAGTCTGAACATGATTAGAGACTGACACAAGTCTTAGAAAGGCTGAAAGGTGCTGGCATCACACTAAACCCATATAAATGTGAATTCTTGCGAAACATTGTGAAATTCCTTGGTCACGTGATCGGACCAGATTGCCAGTATCCAGATCCGGATAAACTGAAAGCCATACATAACTATGAGCAGCTAGGAATGTGACAGAGGTTCGCCTTTCCTTGGCATGGCAAGTCAGTTAGAGAAGTTTTTACCAAATCTATCAGAATGACTGAAAAAGACATTCACTTTGTGTGGACCTGTGATATGCAACAGGAGTTTGACAGCATCAAACGTAATTGCAAGGGTAGTGCAACTGATGCATTTTGACCCAAATAATCCAGGAAACAATTGAGACTGATGCATCACTGAAATGTCTCAGAGCTGTCCTTATCAAAGATAGAAGACCTGTCAAATTCCTAAGCAAGTTGCTCACTCCAACAGAAACTGACTACTCAAACACAGAATGTGAACTACTAGGTGTTCAGATTGCCTGTGAGAAACTCCACACATGTTTTTGGACGGGCTATCGCAGTAAATACAGATCACAAACCACTGAAAGCCATCTTCCATAAGCCAATCTGCCTTGCCCCTGTGCGCTTTCAATGGATGTTAATAAGGCTGAGAATGTATGATCTTCAGGTTAAGTACGCTGGAGCCAAGAGTGTTCTTCTGGCTGACACATTCTCCAGGTTAGTGAAACCAGGATCACGTAACACCATACCTGACCTTGATGGGAAGTTTGCACAGATCATGGCAATCAGGCCTACTCATTTGTGGTCACTGCAAGAAGAAACAAAGGCTGACCCAGCTTTATCACAACTCACAGACTACATCATAAATGGATGGCCTGAAAGTATGCATGATCTATCTCCCAGAGACTCTTCAGCCATATTGTTTTTTTTTTTTTGTGATGAACTGGCCAATCTTGATGGACTTGTCATGAATGGCAGCTGGGTGGTGGTTCCTTCAACCTTACCATCAGAGACCCTGATCTGCCTTATTGATGGACATCAAGGTCTGAGCTCTGAACTCCAAAGTGCCTGGCGTACAGTATACTGGCTGAAAATGCTGGATGATATCAGTGACATGCTCCCGCATTGTGCTGAGTGTCTGACACATGTGAAGAAAAATCCTAGGATGCTGGACAACATGTCTCCATCACCAAGCATTTGGAAGTAATAGGTATGGATTTGATGGAATTTAAAGGCCAGCATGCCAATGTTGCAATAAGCGTCTTCTCAGGCTAAATCATTGTAAATTCCTTACCAGCATAAACATCAGAAGCAGTTACAAGATCTCTTAACAATGACTTTAGAAAGTTTGGACTGCCTGAAACTATCATGGATAATGATTGATAATGGACCTATGAAAAGTTTAGGAAGTTTTGCAACATTCTTGAGATCAAACATGTAACAGCTAGTCCACACTACCAAGAGAGGAATGGTCATGCTGAACGTGCCATACAAACACTAACGCAAATCTTCATGAAGTGTGTATCTGAAGCTGAGGTGACAATGGCCCTACTGGCATATCATGACACTCTGACTTGCAATCATTTACAATCACAAGGGACCCATGGCTCATGGGACTCAGCTAATTGTGACAGTAATAACTGCATCACCATAGATTTTTGGAAGTTGCAATAAAAATACTATCCTCAGGGATTTAGGGCTAAATGACTCGGGGGGGGGGGGGGGGGGAGGGGGGGGGGGAGTTACAACACATTTGGGTATAAATACAGAATACAGAATTTAATTCAATGGTGCTTACAGGGACTGGTGGGAGTTACAACACCTCTGTATATATGTAAAGGATAAAATTTAATTTAAATGAAATCATTTTTAAATATTTAAAAACAGGCAGAGAAATGGGGAAAAAAAAAGCAAATAACTTTAATTTCCATTCTACTGAGACAGGAAAATAATGAACAAATATTTGCATTAGATCCTATTTTTTCTTTTGTTGAGTAATTTTTTTTTAATTAATAAATTTTACTGTATATTTATAGTATATCATATATATCTGAATATTTAAATTGATTCACAAATCTAAACTGCATCACCATCAATACTTAATTTAGTAAGGTAAAATCACATTATGCACACAGATATATTTCTTTCTTTTTTTAAATATATTTTTTAAATTTGCAAAGCAATAAATATAAGAATATAGCACTCTAGAATTCACAATTTTAAATTGCATCTTCATTGATACATGATTTTTTTAATAAACTATTAAATTATGCCTATCAAATGATGGGTTTAATTATATTTTGTTTAATGACTTAAAAGGAAATAATTTCTTAAAAATGCTACATAGGAACAAATTGGCATCTCTTGGATTACTTCTTAGTTAATATTTCAAGAAAAGTTGTGCACATTGGATAAAAAACAGCTTTACATTTAAAGAAATACAGCTGACAATAACAAACCATGTAGTGCAATATAATAGGTGATATTGGTGGTGGAGGAACTTAGGGGGGGAGGGTGTAAGGCAGGGCCCATGAGAATAAGTGTATGTTTAGGACAGCAGTGGTGTTCTGCTAGTGCTGCATCACTAATAAGTTTACCTAAGCAAGGCTGTAGTGAGCAAGAGTGGGGTCTTGGATAAACAAAATGCAAATACATTAGAGCATCTGAAAAACTTCAATAATTAGAATAATTTTTAAGCTTTTACTTTCAAATTTCAGTATTCAACAGATTAAATCCACATGTATCCCGGCTGTGAAAAAAAAATTTATTTATACTCAGAGAAAAAAAACATGCCATGGTCAAATTTAGGTATTCAATGAAATTTTGATTAATTAAAGATATATTACTGAAAAAAATGTCCTTAGCTTTAACATTTTTTTGTGTTAAGTGACCAAATATTTTTCCTAATTTTTTACAAAGTGCAATATGTTTGAGCCCATAACTTTTTTAAATCATATAATACATAACTAATTTCTGGCATGTAGATAGGAAATATATAGCGGAATAAATATGGTAATTATGAGGAAAAACAGATGAATGGTTTTGACATTAGGCAGTCCTGAAGTATGAAAACTGGTTTTTAATTAAAAAATTGAGGTTTTTCCTAAATTTCTCAAAGGTACAAAGTCGCAAAGACCCAGTTTTTGGCTTTGTAGGAGATCTTGGGGACATCTAACATTATGCCGAATTTTGGAGTTCTAGGTCTTATGGTTTCAAAATGTGCCACATCTACGGATGGAAGCACAGACAGATGGATGGACAACCAACAATGGACCACGACTACAGCTCAGATGACTTAGGGCCAGCTGAGCTAAAAATCCAGACTGATGGAGAAAAGAGCTGCTGGTATTACCCCGCCAAAAACCACTTAAGATGAAAACATTCCAAATATGGTTCTCAGAAGATGACTGTTCAGAGTTGAAACCATGGTTATGTTGAATCCAGAGATCCATATCCTAATTCATATTGAATTGTAAATGCAGATAATAACCGCCGACTTAGACAAACACAATCTCTAACCACGGCTTCAAGTAATTGCTAAACAGGCACCACTGGCAACGTCTTCAAATAAAGAACCTGAACCATCCTGTCAGCATCAGAAACCCACAGACAAACCTTGGCAATATATAGTGTATACCACAACCTCCACAAGATAGTTTGTTAAATACCACAGGAGACCCTGCACCCTTATCATCAATCGAAGAGCCAGCAGTTGTATCACTTGTACTCAGCATGAGATGCCAAAACCACTTAAAGAACAAGATCTGGCTGGGTAACCAAAACCAAACAGAGACCCAGATTTTGTGTATGAAGTACAATGTGGATGTGTGACTTACATTTAAGAGCAGGTGTTGAGGAGCTTGCTTCAATGGTGAGACATGACCTGGGACCTCTGTCTCCATTTCTATAAATTATTTGTGCATTAATGATCAGGGATATGGTAACATGTAAACACAGAGAATGACCAGCTGCATTATTTTGTGTTTTCATACACTGAAATTCATGTATTTAATGTTCAGAAAGTTCTGAGTGGTGACTTTATTTTATGTTAAATCCAAGTTGCTATGAAAAAATTCAAATGCATTTATTTCATAGCCTTATGTAGCAGTTATAAGACTACAATCCCTGTTGTTTTATGTAAAATGTTTAAAAGTTCTGTATGCATATAATTTGTTCTAAATCTATCTTCGAAGGGGGTGTGTTGCATTAATATAATGGTCCTGGAACAACTAGGAAAAATTTATGGTCCCCTGGGTGTTAAGTAATTTTATTACTGGCTGACCCCCAAACAGGTCTATTTGTACAATGTCACAACTTAGTGTACCGCGTGACAAGCTGTGTAGTGGCTCTAGCCCACCTCTCAAAATATCTTGAATAAAGATGTAAAAGTACAACATCCTGCTTACAGATGCCTACAGACGACGGACAAAGGGCCATTCCTATACCTCAGTTGCCTTTCAGTCAGCTGAGCTAAAACAAGGGACCCATGGGTCACGGCGCTCAGCTGTTATATATGATAAAAAATATGATTTGGGAATGAGGCACATGCTGGTTTTGTGTGGTAATAAATATAAGCTTTATTATGAGTTGTTGGTGTTTAGCTTATGTATGATTTTGATAGTATCTTTGGAGACAGGGAAGAGGATTGATTTCATTTATTTTATTAACAAATGGAGTGCTTTTGTCACACAGATTTTGACTTGGCCATATAACTTATAAGCAGCACATATAATAAAAGTTAACTATTTCTTAAAATTTAAAAACAAATATTGTGCCAATATAATTTTTATATTAAAAAAAAAATAAGAAAATCGTACGATTTTTTTAAATAAAATATAACTCAAATGATTATTAAAATAATATTATAGAATATATTCATGAATGCATTCATGAATACATTTTGAAAGTATCTGCACTGGTATTCAAATATCTTCATTTTTACCTGAATTCCCATTCTTATGCAATAAATTTTTTTAATGCAGTACATATTCATATTCGTATTCAAATACATTTGCAAAGCATTCACACCATGTCTAGTAGTTTTAGCCAAACAATGATGTTGAGAATCCAGAATATACAAAATTCACAAATTTAAATAATGATCATAAGTACCTGGTTTTATGGCTTTTATTTATATTAAAAAAATTAAATGTAATATATTCACTTTGGACTACTTTCACATCAATCTACACACTAGACACAGTAGGAATCTAGATTAATATTATCAACTGCATCTTTGTCTATCATTAATTTCCTTCATATGATCCCTAATGATTAGTAATGAATAATATGATTTATTTTTTTATCATTAAAATTTAACTGAAAAATACCATAGGTGACTGCATGGTGTTATTTGGAATAACATTGACACTGACATTCTATCCATCCATACAAGATTCTTACATCATCAGTAACTGCAAGTTAATTTTCTGTTACTCATCAACTAACAAATTCCTTTTCTAATAATTTTTCTTTATTTTGTTATTAAAAACCAATAAAAAATTATTAATTTATTGTTTATTGTTATGTTGTTTTTCAAAACAACTACTAGATGAGTTGGGTTGGACACCTGGATCAACTGTGGCAGGGTATTAGCTGCCTGGCTGCCCCAGTCTTGCCCCGCCTCAAGTGTGAATAATCTGATGAAAGGTCAACAAGGTCAACATACAGGTGACTGAAGAGGGACTGGATTGAGCCTGGGTCTCTGATGGTCTCATAAAAACATTAATAAAAGCTACAATATTTGGCCAATTACTTTCAGCTTTCTAAACTACAAAGATGAAATCCTTATATGTGCATGATATAAAAATTTTATCAACAGTGCTCTCAGGAAACAAACGTGCCATGGTCAAAGTTGGGCAAAATTTAAGGTACTAATTTTATATTTATACTAATAACTTATAAAATTTGAAAAATTCAGAACTAATTTTTGGTATTCAATTGAATCTTGATTAAATAATGTTACATCCCTGACAAAAAATCTCTAGCTTCAGCAATCCTCTTGTTAAGGGAGTAAATATATTTCTTGATTTTTTAAAAAGTGCATTATGTTTGGGCAAATAAATTAAAACAATTACCCAATTCTGACATCATTTCTGGTATGTGCATAGCGAATGTATAGAGAAATATGTATATTATATATGATCAAAGTCAGATCACTGGTTTTGATATTAGGTGATCTTACAGTGTAACAATGGGTTTTTAATGGAAAAATGAAGTTTTTCATTAATATCTCGAAGGAATTAAGTCCTAGTGATCAAATTCTTGGCATGGTAGGGGATTCTGGAGACATCTAACTGTATGCCAAATTTCAGGAACTTAGAGCTGAAGCTGGGGAGCTGAGCTCTAGCATACTGCATAACACTAGCTTGATGTATTAAACAATATGTGACATGGTGCTTAAAAACTTGAATAAAATCTACAGTTTTTGATCAACTGCTTTCAAATTTTTGGTGTTAACAGTTGAAATGGTAACAAAAACATACTTCAAAAATTAGATCCTCAGCAGTTACAGGGAAAAAATGTGCCGTGGTCAAACTTGGGCAAAATTAAAGGTTCCAATTTTATATTTTTGCCAATATTTAAAAAAAATTATCAGATTTTGATCTAATTTTTGGTATACAATTAAATTTTGATTAATTTAAGTTGTATTACTGAAAAAATGTCCCTACCTTTAACACTTTTGGTCTTAAGTGACCAAATATCTTTCCTGATTTTTTTACAAAGTCCATTATGTTTGGGCCCATAACATTTTTAAATTAAATAATACTGACTCAATTTCAGGCATGTACATAGGAACTATATAGAGGAATATTTATGGTAAATATGAAGAAAACCAGATGAGTGATTTTGATATTAGGCAGTCCTGAAGTGTGAAAATAGATTTCTAATAAAAAATTGAGGTTTTTCCTTAATATCTCGAAGGAACCAAGTCCTATTGACCCAATTTTCTGCATTGTAGGAGATTTTGGGGACATCTAACTGTATGCCGAATTTCAGATTCGTAGGTCCAATGGTGTCGGAAAGTGCCAGTCTTATGGACGGACGGACAGGCAGACAGACAGACGGACAGACGACGGACAATGGACCACGACTATAGCTCAGATGACTTATAGTCAGCTGAGCTAAAAATCTTATGACAAAAAATATTTCCTTGGGAGTCAGTAAGAATTTTTCCTCTTACAGGTCAAGACAATATTTCTTCTGACAAGATAATTTAACATATGATTCCCTGAAGCTATGGTCTTTAATACTGACTATTTAATTTTTCAATATGTTCAACTTAAAAGTGTACAAGATTCTACCAATAAATAAAATTCTTGGAAATATACCAAAGCAATATTCATATAATGTTTCAAGAGTGTTTAGATCACAGATGTTTCAGCACGGGATATTTTGGCCTGGGACCTTGTCGAGATAGTTGTTTTGGCATTTTAAACACAGTAACACAGTAAGCACAGTAACAGATGATCCCTAAAGGATTCTATCAACCATCCAACTGCAATATAACTTTTTAGGAAATGAAATTTAAGGAATAAAAAATATGGCAACAAATCATAATGAAACATTGATTTTTCCTGCAGTATCCAGCAATCCTCCTAAACTCCAAGATGAATAGAGCTTTCCAACTCTGTTGTTCCCTGAGATAAAAAATCTTTATGAAGCTCTACATAACTGTATATATTCATAATAAAAGGAAGTCCTACTATAATTAACAATAAACTCGTCTAGGTGACCAAAGATATTAACATCTCCAAGAGCAGACCATATTGAGGAATCCCTTGACATATCTATAAAAAGCCATACAATTTCCTACAAAGATGAGATGAACTTGTCCAATAATATTCTGTATACAATAGATAATATACAAAAATATAATGTACTTTGGTGAGCTTTTTGTTTGTGAGGGTTTAAAATTTGTGATGTTTACAAAAGGGAATTTATTGCGAAAATAAAAACCTTTGTCCTCTCATTGAAGGCAATTCAAAATTGATATTATAAATAATAATTGATCCTATACATGTTACCGTTAACCTCAGATAGTTATCATTAATAATCATCTTTAAATTATCTTCCAACAATAAACAGCGATTTCTTCTCATTCAATATTCACTTTGGTACCTGTGCAATTTTTTTCGATTTTGTGAACATATCACTTTATATAATTAATTCATAAAATGATGGATATACTCTGTGTAGAATATTGTATAGTGACATCGCAAAAATTGAATCCTCGCGAAAACAGTGAAAATGTTAAAATCACAAATTTTTAACCTTGTGAATATGAAGCCAACCACAGTATACTATTCAAGCAGCAGTTAAAACAAATTCTTTACAAAGGAAAACTACCATTGAGTGTATGGTAACAAGTTGTCCTGTACCATGAGCAAAACTGACCTGAAAGGAAAATAAACTTGTTATAGTTTATATATAGGTTATAAGCAACTGTACTTCATAAATAAATATTTGTGATAGTTTGAATGCATACCATTTTTTTACCCTTTAACCGCCATCATTTTAGTTGATCTAACCTATGCAGGTTAAATCAGTAGTATATCTGATAGAGTAAGTATTTTTGGAGTTTGGTTGGAAGAGAAAGTGTGTGCAATAGATGAGTATTGGTAGTACGAGCCAATTGTTTGCGAACAGCGATACGTGATATATGCATAAGGCAGAATGGTCTGGGTAATGGAGACTTGTCCATGAACTCTATGACCTCCTGGTAGAGCTTTCTTAACCAGGCTGGTGTGTCTTCCCTCTGAAGTAGATCGAGATACTTCTCTGCCCACTCACCACCTGCATACCCACCGTAAAATAGCATTATCCTGATAATAGGCTCAAACATCGATACTTCCACAATTTCATCTCCACTTTCTTCACTTACCACTCCTGTGGTCCCTATTTCTTTCACAATATCAAACGCGACATGGAGTGGGCGACGCCCTTGGTTATCACATTCATTAGGACTAGCCCCTGCATATAATAAAAGCTCTATAATGGACATTTGTACTGATCTCTGGTTTTGTATACCTTGTTTAGAATGCATATATCTCTCAGAACGATACAAGATTCTTAAGTTAATTAAGGCACTCATTAGTGCAGTTCTTCCCTCAGAGTCTTTTTTATCAATCTGTAATCCAATATCATCTTTTAAAAAAAGAAACACACACTCCAATTCCCGCTGAAAAACTGAGATATACAATGGGGTGAAACCATTGCTTTCATTAATGTTAACATTAGCACCTAGTGATAAGAGGGTTTCGACGAGTAAAGCTTCACCCAGTTCTGCAGCACGGTACAGTGCTGTTGCACCATTACCAGTTTTATGATCAACGAAACATCCATGGCTAGCCAGCAAATTCATAAGCTGGCAGCCATCTTGTGATGATATATACTTTCCTTTGACAGCTTTAACCACTGAATGGAGGGCACTGCCAGAGTTGGTACATATATTCGCTTTACATCCACAGCAGAGCAGTTCTTCCACAACTTGGGTGTAGCCGAGCTGACATGCTTGGTGGAGAATTGTTTCTCCACAATGGTTTATTGCGTTGCACTGTACAGGGTTCTCAAAGCATAATCGACGAATCTCAGTGATATTCTTGTCAATCACAGCTCCATGAAGTGTTGTATTTTTGCGTGGGACGTCCGTGTGGTTTGTGGGGATCTCACTGAAGCTATCATTCCTCCATTTCCAAGCTGTATAGCGATCATGGAATTCTGTAGCACACTGTACACATGCTCCCAAACAAGCCCCCATTGTTGTTAACCAGACTGAGTGTTTCTACTCGATCCATGAATGATCACTTTCATCGTAACTGTGGAGCTTCTTACCAGTGGTTTTGGTTGTTTTCCTTCTGCTCAATATAAACAAACAGAAGATAATGTTACAAAGCCCACATGAGCATATTGGTTTACAGAGGACTTTATACCAAAATGAAGCTTAAAACCTATGTTTGCTAACATATATTAGTATCTATAACTAAAATGTAAATGATTATAAAGCATTATCAAATGCAACTTATCATCTATAGCTCTCTCTTTTTCTCTCTTTAGGATCTTAATAAGAAAATATTAAACATGTATTTAATGATCTAAAAATTAGTTGTGTATGTGTTTTATTAATTTCTTTCACTGGGAACAATGCTTTGTTGCCCCCCACTTTCCATCAATAACATAGTGGTGACCTACCACATTGCAGCAATGAATGTATGTACACACTCTGGACAGAATTAGCGGACTTTTAGTTGTGAGTTTGTGACCCCAGTCACACATAAAACCTCAATACCATGGCAATCCATACTACTGCACTAATTACATCACTTTACACAGCTGGTAATTTTAACATAAAGCTACTAGTGAAAAATTAATTCAAAAGAATAAATGTCAATGCATAAATCAAAGTGTAAATAACATCTCTATGATTACCAGCATCAATTCCTATGCATCGCATAACTTGTTTTTTCAGCATAAATGCTGTGGGAGAGTTATGCACTGAAAATAGTTTGAGTTCACGTGTCAGTAGGTACCACAGTGCAAGATTTCAAATTAATTTTCTGAACTTCTTTTTGTTACCAAATTAAAGTTTAGATTAATACAAGGTATATAGTTTTTATTTGAAGTTTCTATCTCAAATAATAAAAAAAGTTATGAACCATTGAAGCACCCCCAAAATGACCCCAAAATGGGGCAATTTTGCAGAAAACGACATATTGTGATTTCAAGAGCCCATATAATTAAAAGTTTGCAAAATTGATGTCTTGTATGGATATAATTTGATTAATATTATAGAGTTATACATGCCTATTTTTTTTCAGAGCATAACCTCTGGTACTTTTAAAGTTATGAAACCCTAAAAGTGGGGACTTGTTCTTTTTATCAAAGTGTCAAATCGGTGAAAACGGTGATTTGGTGACTTTTCATCAAATAATGGACACTATTTTTTAAAATGTCTAACTTATTAAACTTAAAAGGGGTCATATACACTCATGGTTCCACTTCCTTTATTATATTCAGAAAATCATCAATCACACCACCATATAAATGAGTTTTTCCACACAAATATATGAAATATATTGATTTATTTATGATATTTAATCTTATATTGTGACATTACTCAAGCACATATTCAACAAAATAGTTACATATTCACCCCAGCCATATTTACTCACTACTAAGCTGGAATAAACTGTTTTAAGATCAATTAAAATTAATAGTAAATAATAAAAAAATAAATAAAAAACTATCCAGGAAGGAAGATTTTGATTTTATCACATTTTCCTCAAATTTTCACGCTAGCCTGTATCATCTCACTGCTTCTTCTAAATAAGCACAAGGTAAAATGGAGTGTGAGTCCAGCTTGTCAGGGCTTCACATTGATAGTTGACTGCTTTCCAGGGGATAATAAAAATTTTAGAAAAATGGTGGTAGGGCAACCAAAGGTCAGCTTCTACTTGTCTGACTATAAGTTTCTACTTGCCTGACTAGGTGAGTGGATACAACATGAACCTTTACTCAAAAACCTGAATCTCAAACTATACCAATCAAGCTTGGGTCAAGTACATGTACTTGTACTTGGTACTTGTACTCAAGTACAACATTTTCAGTACTTGGTCTATACTTGTACTTGGTACTTTTTACCAAGTACAGTACTTGTACTGTACTTGTACTTGCTAAAAATGTACTTGAAAAACCAAGTACAGATCAAGTACTAGTCAAGTACATGTATTTTTTTAAATTATTTTGAATACAGAGCCACTTTTCTACTTACCATAAACACAGCATTAGGAGACCTCAGGTCAGACAGAAATCTTAGCACTATGTTTGACTGATAGAACTGACACTTGACTGAATAATTCACCTTTTTGAGTTCTGATATATGACTGTTTAATAGTGTATGTAATATACATATTTCTTATAGTAAAAGTATTATTTTCATAAACTATTACCAACTGCTGTGAAAGGCCATAAAAACTATCACTAGAGCCCTGTATTTTCCATTTAATAAAAATTTATTTTCCATTATAATAAAATAAAAATTCCAAAATTATCCGTTTTATCTTTATATTTTATGTAATTTAATAGCTACATACTTGTAAAAGTTAAATCTTGTAAAATCAGTATGATTAAAGGGATGATGTGTTCAAAAAGCTGTTTATATGTTTTTAATTTAAATACTGCTATCACTGATGCCATTGTTACTTAAGTATATTTAAAATTATACTTGGTCCTTCGCAAAAATGGTTCTTCGTCCAGCATGTTTGTTTACTGAATCGGCAAGACAGTTGGTCTTCATCTGTAATAAAAAATTGGTAAGGACCTGCTCTGTCTGCGTTTTGCCGTCAATCATTTCAAACATTTGAAACAAGTATGGTAATATTATATTCAAAGCTATTTTGCCTCAGAGACGCTATGACATTTGGTAAGATCGGACTTTCACGCTAGAAGATTTTGACAGGTTTGCTTCTTTAATATGGTTATGCGGGACCACGACTGGAACTCTCACACTCAATTTTCACATCGTTGGTCAGTAACCATGTCTTTTAACCTTTGTAAAACGTTTTTTTTTTTAATGGACCGAAGAAGTAAATCTGGAATAATTCTGATTTAGTTCGGCAGATTTTCACATAATGGCAGTATCAGCATTTTAGGCATGTTCGTTAATAATCATAACATCAAAGTTGGTGCTTACTGTAATGGTTGTGAGCCAAAATTGACACACCTTGCTTGTTATGTAGATGGCTGGCGCAGTTTGAAAAAAAATTGAAAAAATTTTATTTACAAGATATTGGGTGAGAATTTCTTTATTTGCAGTTTAAATCTGCTCTAAATCCGACTTTCTGCCGTATTCTGTGCATTTGATATAATTCCGTTTTTGAACCCTAATTCCATTTTCGAACCCAAATTCTGTTATAACGGAAAAAATGGGGCTCTAT
Organism: Sipunculus nudus; assembly: GCA_026874595.1. Lineage (NCBI taxonomy): Eukaryota > Metazoa > Annelida > Sipuncula > Golfingiida > Sipunculidae > Sipunculus > Sipunculus nudus. Next base: position 60,905,980 of record CM049313.1, read on the forward strand.
ATCACCCTGGATTACCTAGAATAAAAAAAAATCAGCAAAGTCAAGCAGCAATTCAGGCATCAAAGCAACATTTCTTGTGTACTGATATGTGACTGTAAAAGTGTATATAAATACTGAAAGGCCATCAAGACTGTCACCCTAGATTACCCAGAATAACACAAAAAAACTTTCAACAATTGGAGCATCAACCCACCTTTTTTGTGTACCAGTACTGATATCTGACTGTGTAACAGTGTGTATATTAAAGGTAATTGTTTTATCAATAAATATTCAGAAAAAATGGCTTTTTTAGTTTTTTAATTAAAATTACTTGTACTTGTACTTAAGTACAGACCCCTGTACTTGTACTTGTACTCCAGTACATTGAAAAATTGTGTACTTGTACTTGTACTTGACAAATTTGGAAGTACTTGTACTTGTACTCAAGTACTGACCCCCTGTACTTGACCCAAGCATGATACCAATATATCTTCTGTTAGCCATTTCCTTTATTGATCATACTGATAATACCTCTCTATTTTAAATAACTTGTTTTTTTTTTCATGTAAATTAACAATTAAGAGAAATATTGATAACAAAAAAAAACATTTTAATATGTCTACTCCCTTACATGCAGTAAAATTTGCAACACAATTTGTGTTTGTGGCCACAGATCACATATTTTTGTATCCTGACAACTTGTAGGGCATGTAAAAGCTACTGGTATATTTTACCAACTGGGCAAGTGCTTTTCATATATGTCAAGCCCTGATGTTTTCAAATATGATGTTGCTAGAAAGCATACAAACATATATCTATAGGAACAGTGTGTCTGTTTTTTTTCCAAGAGGCAGCATTTGATTAGCATATACTGTTAAATATGACAAAAATTCTTCTTTCCTCAAGACAATTTTCAAAATGATTTTCGTTATAACAAGTTCTCCCATCATGACATCTCATCGATTGTCAGACTCTCATGACAGCAGGGATAAACTCCAGCCAACTACATGCACTGTATAGACAGCAATGGATGTTTTGTTGAAGTACTGGCACAGGCTCTTGAAATCACCATTAAAACATGTCTAAATGGGCTGTGTGTAAAACTCAGAAGTCAAAGATTTTTTAGAAATAATACCATTTCAATTTTTATATGCTATTATATATTTGTGTATGCCGACTTCTCAATTTTACACAAGCTGTCTAAATGGCCCCTACATTATACTACCCATAGTAATATTGAGACACAAGGTAAGAAAGGACTGAAATTTGAACCCGCCTCCCACCCTCCACCTGCAATTTAAAATTATCCATTTCCATAACCTACCCACATTGTGGCACAAACTTATCTTTTGCATGCACATAAAACTGACCCAAATGGTTCCTTCTGACACAGAACTAAATTGTGTTACGGTCCCTATAGCTGGGTATAATAAGTTGTTTAATCAGGCTCAGGCTTCATGGTCTTCACAACCATAAAAGTCAACGAAGCCCAAGTAGATTCTGATCACCATCATGCGATTGTTTATCAAAGCTGACTAAGGATAGCGCGGCTGATCTGTCAGAATCAGCTCGGGCCTTTTGGGGCATAATTGGTCACCGTATCTAAGTTAATTTTCAAGTAGGTTTAAGCTTAAACAATATGCTTTGTAACACAATATTCGGCCTGAGTAGAGAATCCAGCCTACATTTCCAAGATGGGTCTTAAATGACTGGACCTTCTCCTATTAGTAGTAATCAACATAAGCCATGACATGCCTGATGATAATAATGACATCGATATGCCTCTTACTTCTCCATCACATGAATCCTAAACATCATTACGTCTGTCCGTATACACCCATAACCTCATCCATGTAGACCGGATTCTATACTAGCTTCCAACATTCATTTATTGAAGTAGGTGTTTATTAATATTTATTGGTGCCATATGGGCAATCCTGTCTATAAGTATAAAAAGAAGTGTATAATAACAAGTTGTATTTTACTGAAACACAGCTACTTATGACACAGCCGGGCTTTAACACATACAGACCTGTGAAAAACCTCACCGACTTAAAATTATTGGGCAGACAAAACATAGATATATATATACAATAACTATAAAAATACAGTTGGAATTTTTTCCTCATCATTCATATCATAGATTCATACACTGTAGTCCGTCTCTGGACCCTTGTGTCCTATGTTAGACCTAATGGACGGACACGGAGGTGTCCGTCCATCAGGTCTAACATAGGACACATGGGTCCAGAAATTGACTACATAGGGTCAGCCTATACACCCAAAACACTGGTGTTTTGGGTACGTGTGACGAAACACCACAAAACACCCTTTTAAATTCGAATTTGAAGCAAAACACTGGCATTGGTTAATAAATTATCATCTGTTGCATGTCAATGCAGAATTGTGCCACTATTCTGTAAAATAAAAGAAAGCAATAGTGTTTTGTACAACTGACAAGTACTCTGCTTGTTTGCGACTTGCGTCACTAGAGGGCAGTGTCATACCTGGAATAAATGGCTGCCGTGTCCGCCGTTGAACCGACTACGGCGCGAAACACTCGTTTTTATCTTTATTTAAAAAATTTATGACAAAAAATTGCAGAGATATCTTCATCACATGATTATTTATCGATTGGTGTTACGTTATGGGTTCAGGTTTGAACTAAGTGGGTGTTTCGTGGTGTTTTGTCACAGACACCCAAAACACCGGTGTTTTAGGTGTTTAGGGGGACCGACTACATAGACTGATACTATCCACACACAGCATGCAGTTTCCTAGACCTGAGAGGAGATTATCAGATAATTAATAGGCGTGGTTCGTTTGTTCTTCACAGTTTTGAGGCTGTGAGCGCCTTCTGTGCTTCTGTCAGCTACTGACCTCTGCGTTATCTGTTATCTGTATAACTTACATCTGTAACTCACCCTTGACGTCTGCGGTGGCTTCGCTTCTCTTCTTCTGTCTCCGATCTAAACAATAAATCTAGGCCACCAGTAGGTTAGTTCCAAAGTCGCCTCTAGGTGGCAGCACATTTTGATTAGCAAGGGTGAACAATGAACAGGTTTGGATTCGTTCGAGCGCGGGGGGGGGGGGGGGGGGGGGGGGGGGGGGGATAGTTGGACAGGAGGATGCTACATCGCCTACACCAGCTCCGACAAAAATGGATAATCAAAAAGGAAAAGAAAAGAATTATAAAGTAACAGAAGAATATATATATATATATATATATATAATATTATATAAAATTGGAAAACATACTTCTTCATCTATATGGATAGACGGTAAACCCTGTTTTTTATTACTATATCTGTTGTCAGTTCCGAAAAATATAACGTCCCCCCCCCCCCTCCATCCCCCGCTCCGAATACTAGTACATCTTTGGACCCCGAGAAATCAAGTCCCTACAACCACCTGCAAACATTTTTGATCCGCCCCTGCTTAGACAGAGTTCCGATTGTCAGAAAGTATATTTTCAAATGTCCGAGCGTTTAGATATTAATTGTTTCAATGAAACTGAAAGTTTAATGAGCTTACATAAGAAATAGGAAATGTTTTAAAACTTCACATTTTGTTTCAATTAAGTTAAAAATTTAGGTAACTAGGTTTTAATTAAGCGGAATCGGCTGTAGTAATGAATTTATGTCGAAACACAAAAGAAAAGTTTCATTTCAGGTAGTTTGTGCCCTTTTATTTCTCATCTTCTGTTAGAGATCATCGATGGATGCTTCCATGGCGTGTTTTATCTTTTTTTTTATTATTATTATCATTATTATTATTAATAATAATAATATTATAATTAAACTTTAGTTCACATGTCTGCATGTTTTAAATTTACTCTTTTTAAGAATAAAACCGTTACATTTAACACGTAAGTAGGCCTACGTCACGTTTTATTTCAAAATAACCAATTGTTCGACCAAAAATTTATTTTTTTATTTTTGTTAGGCTTATATCTTTTATTTTCTTGATGGATTCCACGGGTGGACTGGGCCTGGAAGTTTCCCGGGTACAGATATCGTAAATGGTCTGACGCCTATACATGCACAAATGGTAACTACATATTGATGCTGTTGTATTAAGCGATTGTAAAAAAAATCAGTATGTAATAGTATGCTCATACTATAGTACATGTATGGAAATGCAAATATTAGGCCTACATTTGCCGTTTACAACAGCATCGTCCACCAGAATGCGCCCATTACGCCTCGAAATACTTTGTGCAACATTTTTAAAAACGGGTAACACCTTCAATCTTTCTTCAACTTATGTTTAATTATATCGCATATTATTGTACATGTTCCTGTTTATTTCGCTGGAGAAATGGCTTACAGCTTGTTTTCGCAGTTGCCAGAGACGTAGTCTGCCGGGTTCGGGTCATCTGCTCTCCGCATGTAAACAAACAGGCGGAAAAGAGGATATCAAGTATTCAGGTGTTTAATATCAATAAATACTAGGAAGAATGGAACATTACTATAGCTAGATATATATATATATATATATATATATATATATATATATATATATATAATAATAATAATATATATATATATATATATATATATATCTAGCTATATATATATATATATATATATTTATATATATATATTTAATATGGCCCAAATAAATAAATAAATAATTTTAATTTATAAACCAAATAAATAAACCAAATCTATTTTTCACACTTAGTAATTCGTGCGCAGGATTAGTAAATCGTGCGCACGAATTAATAAATATTTTTCCACATTGGAAATTTATTTTTTCACACCTAGTAATTCGTGCGCACGGATTAGTAATTTATTTCACTATGCATGGCGTCTCCCAGGCTCCGTACGTATATAGCATAGATTGTAAGATACAGATACGTTTAAACATCGAGCGTCTCCAAGTTTCTACTAACCCCGAATCATACATGTCAAATATCTCCGATAGGTGTCGCTAGTGAAATGGAAAAGGTCTATTCTATAGAATTTGTATTATAACTGGGTTACTCTGCGTACCTGATGATGAACTAAATTAAGGCAATCCCTTTTTAAGAAAACCCCTTATAACACGTCCGTGATGGATATATGAGCCAGTTTTTCTGTAAGCTGTTAGTAAACACAAAAATTGATGACAAACTGGAAAACCATGTCACCCAAGGTGGGTGGTTCCATATCTGCGGAAGTTGAAGGGTTGCTATTCACAAAACAGCCTTTGCAAATCTTGTGGGTCCCAGCACATTAATATAATACAACGAACACCCGGTAAGCGTTGGGATCGGCGTTTTCTGGCCTATTTTTGTAAAAGGGTAAATGGATCGTCTTTAGTTAATATATATCAGACACCGGATTATATATAGGCCCCTTCAAACTTTTTAACATTGCTAAAGAGAGATATCAGGGGCGAATCCAGGGTTTAGGAAAAGGAGGGGTTCAACCAAGGGAATCTATAACAAAACCGAAAAAGGTCCCCAGGTCCGGTTGAGGGTGGTCCAGGTAAAAAATGGTCTGAAACCCTTGAAAAAGTTGCGGTTATCGGAAGGGGATGGGGCGGCCCCCCTTGACCAATCCTCTGGATCCGCTTCTGGTTATGATATTATTTTACACAAGAACATGTGTATTTCTCAGTCTATGAATAAATCAATGAATCAATCAATGTTTGACTGTGTTGTTTACATTTCTTCAATATATTAAAAAATATTGATCCCGGCGGGCCGATTGTTTTAATTTGGGCCGCTTACACTCAGAATTTTCCAGGACTTTATCCAGCTCTAGTCCCTCTAGCTGATCAATTCGTGATGGATTTGTTTTAATATGTCGTTTCTCCTAAAGGTTGAACAAAGACACTAACCCCCCGCCCCTCCGAGATGCCTTTTTTAAAGTTAGGCGTATTTCATGAGGCAGTCCATGTGTCAACATAAATTTGTTTTTATCAAACAGGAAAAACAGAATATTTATATAAACTGATATTCAATTTGAAGAAAAATAAATAAAAAATCATAACTTGAGCATTTGTTGGCTTAGATTTGCTTTAGTTAGAAGTCCATATTATCTATCTAAGTAAAATGTAAGCCTATAAACATATATATGTATATATATATAGACCTCACATATTTTAAATTGTTTATTAATGCCCGGGCATGACATTCAGTATAGCAGAAGTTAGGATTTGTCTTGGTTGATTTTGCTGGTTTGTTCTAGCGTACGCTTTGCCCGTCTTGCTTTGTTGTATTCGGCGTACGACAAATAGCCGTCTCCATTCAGGTCATCCGACTTCAAGATCAGATCCACCACGCCTGAAACACAAGTGTCCTCGATTAATACACAAATCAGTGAGAGAGAGAGAGAGAGAGAGAGAGAGAGAGAGAGAGAGAGAGAGAGAGAGACAGAGAGAGAGACCTACTTCCTCTACAAGTACATTGTATACAGTGATACATGTCCTTACACAGATATGCATATTTACAAAATCACAGAGAGAGAGAGGGGCGGGAAATTATCAGATTTTATGAAATATATCAATTTTAACAATGTTGTACTGGTATGCAGCTCCTGAACAATATCACATAAACAGAGCTAATACAAAACTATACATTTCACACATGCAATCGCCGGTTATTAGTGGTTATATATCAAATATAACTAGTGACTTGACTATGACTAGACTATACTGACCCGTGGCTTTCGTCTGCAGCGCCTCGTATGAAGACCTGATGGCGCCCTCTTAATTCACTTTCTGCCTGACTATATGATTTATATGAGCTTGACTACTGAACTGTGGCTTTCGTTTGTAACTACTCGTATATAGACCTGGTGGCGCCCTCTTTCACTTTCTGACTGACTGTATGATTTATATAAACTTGACTACTGACCTACAGCTCTTGACTGTAGCGCCTCGTGTGTGGACCCAGTGGCGCCCTCTTTCGTTTTCTCACTGACTGCATGGTGTAGGGCGTGGCTCACTGAGCCTAAGATCTCCAGGCCGTCCAGGAACATGTTCTGGTCGAGATCGTGTATCCTATAAAACAAAATATAGTGAGCCATTGCTTGATATGCTTTTCAGTGTATTCCAAATGGCATACATGTTAATATATGTCTGTTTCGTATAATGTGGTTGACTTATTATCGAGGTTTCGCGGAGTAAAATTATTGCGAAAACAAATAAGACGCCAAATCTACACATGTTAATATTCATGTTGTACAGCCTCATCAACTGACTTCTTATCTAAGTTATCCCTTCCTGCAGCGTCGCAGTCAAAAATTGATACTTTAAATATCAACAGTAGATTTTTGTGTTACCTCGAGATAAAGAAAAAGGTATTTCCGCCAGATGTTCCCTCGGGTCTTCGTTAAATAATTATATAAAACCAGTGGTTATATGTATAAACTTTGTTAATACGGGTTGATGTTAATTGCGAAAATGTAAAAAAGTATGTAATATCATTAAAATAATTGAACTATGGCCACAAACACACCAGGCTTTGGAGATTATATGATAGAGCAGTCCGCGACCGTTTACGTAACACTGTAATACAAGTTTAGCAAATGATCCCACACATATACAACAGCTCAAATAAATTAGTTTTTCTTCCAGTTAAATCTGACCTAATCCAAAGTAGAATCAGGCTGACACTATGTTCATTAAATGTATGTGACAGTAACAATCCTATAATTCTATAAATTCCCATTCCAATTAGTTCAGTGATCATGAAAAGGAACCATAAAAACAGCTTAACAAAGTTTTACATGCGGAGCAGTGATATAGGTTTAGGTATAAAAATATGTTATTGTAAATGAATTTCAGTTTCATGGGGTTCAATCTTAATTTTATTATGAATTTATAACAATAAGTACACGTTGGAAGCATAAACATCACGAATCCCTTTATGTTATAAATGCAATAAGTACAGTGCCAATATTTTATATATATATATATATATATATTTATATTTATATTTATATTTATATTTATATTTATCAACTGATCTTGCATGTATGCTGGTGCTATTAGGTATTCCCGAATATAGATACAAGGCTAATGTACCTCCTGAAAACAAAATATACTAAAATATTGTTTGTGCGTTTACTGAAACCATTTGACATGGCCACCATCATTGTTCTGCAGTGTCAAAAACCTTGTCACTAATGGTCAGTTCATTTGCTTGAAGTATCAATGAATATTTAAATATGTATAAACGATGGACTGACAATGAGGCACAGCTGGTGCTGAGTTCGATGTCGACATCGCGTGAAAGTCAACAGCTGTTGCAATGGTCACGTATATATACATGTATATATACATGTATATATGTATATGTATATGTCCTTTATAAGAAACATATTGCCCAAATACGGAGATGCAGTCCGCTGACGACATGCACGAGGGACAAACCAGTCTAATGAGAAGATTAAAATATATATTACATCGACAAGGGAAGACCCCATCGATTGTGAATTTGATTTCCAGAATAAATTTGGTGACAGAGTCGAGATATTTCTATCGCTGCCCTGTCGTTTTCCTTTGCCATGGTAAAACAAGATACGATGTTGTTTCGCTGCTTATAAATATTCACCCCTATACCCCTTTTCGCACTTTTACCCGTAAGCCGGAAGACCGAATATGTCCTTATGCAGATGTGATGTGTCATTATGTATATTCGAGTGTTAGTAGGCTGTGCTTTATCTGTGTACCAGTATTTCTTATAAGGAACTGACCAATAACTTACTTGAAAAAATAGAAATCCATCTCTTGAGGGGACACCTTGTCCGCATCGAAGTCGATCTTACCGTCCAGGTGCTCTTTGATGTGTCTAAATCAAATGTGTTATATATTATATGATTACATTATATGTATTTTATTAATCACATTTTTTCAATGATATGTTTTTCTGGTGTCCCATTCAATCTAATTTGGAAATTTATGCATCTAATTTAGATGTATTTTTAACTTTCATCTCCTTAAAATCAAATAGAAAGCAAATCTATACTGAAAGACGAATCTAAAATTGAGTGAATACCGTGTTAATTTATTATACATTTAAAATTAACATCATTATTGTTTATTAATGCTTGTAATGTTCATGTTTACATTATATATATACGTGAAACAGTCTGTTGTGAATTAACAGTGTTGTTTTTCTTCAGAACCGTGAAACAGTCTGTTGTGAATTAACAGTGTTGTTTTTCTTCAGAGTTATATATATATATATATATATATATATATATATATATATATATATATATATATATATATATATATAAAATTATACAAACACCTATTGTTCATAAGATATACCGAGACATAAAGGAGAATAATTTGAGGATTATATTAAAATAAACGATGTATTTTGTGTGGTGACTATAAGTAGACCAACTCTCTGTCTCTGACGAAATTGTTGTCTCTCATTGAGATTTCCTCATCCTTCTGCTCAGCAATGGCAGTCAACAGAAACGAGGCTACCAAGCAGACGAAACGTAGCGTTACCATGGCGGCAGACGTGTCTGAAAAAGTATAATGTGCCGCATATTTATTCAGGCACTAAACATAATAATATAGAGACCACATGTTCGAAATCTACATGTAGTGATCTTCTTATGATATTAAGTCCATGCACATGGAGAATTCATTGCCAGTACATATTGTTATAAATTACTGAGATCAGGAAACATATATTCAAAGGTATTAAAAATAATACATATAAAGTACAGGTGTATGGTATATTAAATATACATTTATTTATTCGGTGATTCCCGACAACAAACAGTGAAAATTAATTAAGAACCTTTTGTTTTACAAAATTCAAAAGGAAGATAACTGTATGTTATAAAGGTTCCTATTCCGTTATCCGACGTCTGTTTACAAAAGAAAATCCCTTTTAACCTTTTTTGAAATTAAGAAAGTGGTTCCTTTGGGACACAGACTGCTCTTTTGTTTATATATTCTTCCTGCCTGTCGTCCTTGCAGTTTCAAAAGAGGCACGTGAAAGGGTATCCGCAAGAAAAAAATGTACGTACTTATGGAAACCGTTTTTGCGGACTGTGCTCTATGGAACGTACGTAGGTCTTTAACGGGTACGTTTTTTTGCGGATACATGCATGGAAACACAGCTTAACACGACCACTTTTCTTGGTCCAAGAATAATCCAATATAAATTATTATATAACAAACTTCGGTAACACGACCACCCCGCTATCACGACCAATTAACGACCACCTTTTTTGGTCCAGGCCTTGAGATGAGCCCCGGTATCATGACCACTGGCCCGTGGCGACCGCGTTCCGATGAGCAGATGACACGCTCATCAACCAACTTCGACTTAGAAAATAGCCCGTGATTTATTAGCCGGGCATGTGGGAAAGCTAGCCTTTATTTTACCAGCCATAGATAGGCTTCTAACCTGTTAGCCAAACTATACGCATCAATAGATTTTGGACTCCATGGTCGGTTACATTGTTTGTTGAGCACGGCTGTTAGATTAACATTTAACATACTGATCAAAAAGAAATTTGGCAAACGTAACTGACGCCACACGCATACATTCAGGGGAGTATAAAGTATAACTTTGACAAATCACATTTGAATGATCAAGCAGTAACCATATAAATAACACTTAGAATTCGATGTGTTAATTCTGTTCTCACTACGTGTTCGACATCAGACCATCTTCGGGTTAAGACCAATGTTGTAAGAATGACTTCAAGGCCAACTCCTAAAAAAAACCTCAGCCTAAAGGAGAAGATAGAACTCATCAAGACCGCCGAGACTCAGCCCGGTACAAGTCAAAGAAAACTAGCCACTCAGCTTGGGATTTTAAATTAAACAGGGACAACAACGGTGGAATTAACATTTATTTGAGATACCCATGCTATCGCCTGCGTTAATATCGGCAGACTAATGTACAGGCATCCCTCTAACACGACCACCCCGCTAACCCGACCACCTTGCCTGGTCCCGCAGGTGGTCGCGTTGGTGGGGTTTTACTGTACATTCTACAAGTAATGCAGGTGAATAGCTGGCTTTAAAAGTATAAGCCTAGCAATAAAGGCCATGGAAAACAAAAGGTATGGTTCTCAGCCACCGATTCTATTTTGATTTTTATCTTTCAAGAAGACGAAACAATACAATTTAGATATGTTTTCCTTTGTTATGTAGTGCTTTCACCTGTTTGGCAAAAAATCTATTATTTTCTATTTTCATGCTTTTCCCTGATCATATGACATTTTTTTATACATACAGAAAAGGGTAAAAAAATAAAATATCGCCCACCCGCACTGGTTTCTGAAGAAAGTGCCTAAGAACCAATTCTTTTTTCTTTTTTGCCTAATATGTAAGCTGCTACATTGGAACATTTGCTGTTACAGTACATAGCCAGGCGTATAACTATATTTTTCTATGTTTTTGTAAATATTGTATGAAGTAAACAGGCAATTCCTTGTATGTGCATATAGAGTGTATATGAAACATTTGAAACATTAAATTAACAAGTATTATAAAATTACAAAGTAATGATAATAAATAACAAATAATGAGCGGACAAAATGCAGTGTACATTTTCATCTAGATAACAAGAGAATCCAATGATTTACTTTAAACTGTGGATACATGCATGTATGAGGTGGCTGAGTACACCAAACACAACTTCAGACATTCCGGTACACAATAACACTGATACATTAATTATACACAGGTGTTTGTTTCTCTAAGGTATACTAAAACACCATTCATTTACCTGCAAGGCTATTAATGAATAATACGTGACATTGTCGCTCAAAAATGGAATATTCGTAAGTCTTCCCATATACTATTATATATAGTAATATATGAATAAAAGAAATGTGCGCTTATACTTACAATAAAAGCTGCTAATCCTGCAAGTTATATGGGTAAAGCTCGGACCTCATTGAGGGTAAATGTATGTACTAAATATAAGTTAAAGAATACGGTACAATCAGGTCACGTGCTGTGAAGAAAAGAAGAGCGTGGGATAATAAACAAATGGTACAGCTATATTGCGGGCATCGTTGGAGCTTGCTGAGGGTGTGCATGACGTCACGTGCGCACACGAGTATAGTTTCTTTTATTCTTATCTTAGAGACACAGGCAAGGGCTAACATGTTATAAATAATGTATGAAGATTTTTAAGATGCATAGAAAATACATGAATAGATATTTATCTTATGAGGAGAGGGACATGCCCCCCCCCCCCCCACACACACACACACTCACTTTTACAACCAGATTAGACGTACCATGTTATATCCCCTCACGTTTTGCTAAATATATGAATTATATTTTGTCATTTAATTGTAATATGTAAAATAAGAGTAATTCACAAATTATATATGTAGCACGTTTTCATAATTAAATATCAATGAACCGCAGTCTTTCAACTATGAATAAAATGCCTAAAAGACTGATAATATCACATAATTCAGCCGTTATTTCCACGACATTTTTGTACAAAGCCATTTAACGCTTAAATTGACAATTTTATGCAGGTCAATTTAGGACAAAATGTTTTTAGTTCTTGCTGGTTTCTGAAGAACTACTATTTTGTTATTTATACACACATAGTGACCCTCGTTGAGCTTATTAGATGCCCAATCGAGCATTTCATGCCATCCATCTTTCACTCCAAGTGTGGAACACTCGATCGATTCGAACATCTATGAAACCAGCGGCATCGATTTATATTCATGGTGGGGGGATTTTAAATACCCTTTTCCCGAGTTATTGCACATAATAACTCACGTCGTGTACACGGTGCACACACACACACACACACACACACACACACACACACACACACACACACACATATATATATATATATATATATATATATATATATATATATATATATAATGTTCTCTCGGTCTCGCAGGAGTTTTGAACACTGATCAAGGGAACAGTGATTTCTGGATATATGATGTTCCGAAACATGCACAAGTTATTCGTTTAAATAACGTTGAATAACATGGGATCACTCATATCGAGTTTGTCCCGGTAGTGAGTAATATTTTCGTGCAGTAATGTTATCAGTTGTACCGTGAACGTCCAGTAGAGGGAGTCCCTGTCAGAGGCGTCACTGCCCCAGCCCAAAAATTCCATAAGCTTAAGTACAGGGAATACAGGAAAACCGACAGTTCCCCGCCTCCCTCGCTGCTGTTGGGTCAAAATATGGATCATGAAACAGGCTCAGACAGCTGAGACTCGTGAGAGGTCGTAGAGTGCGATAATGCCTGTATTCATTCATGATACGCCAATATGTAAATAGATAAAGTTATTTATGTTCTGTTATAAATGGAAGTATATTCAAAAGCAGAAAGCACAAATGGTGCGCAAAACAACGTGTAAAATGTTACATTATTAATTAGCTGATTTATAGTAATTTGAGCTATACGATCACTTTTTTTGTCCGTCGTCCGTCCGTCTTTCGTGTCATTCCGGGTTTCTGTTTACAGGGAACAAATCGTAACGTTGAACCTAGAATCATCTAATTTAAAATCCAGGGACGTCCATAAAATCTCCCTGGACACCGGTACACCTGAAATTAGGCGGCCACTCTGAACCCCGAACTATGGCAGTATGGGGCTTGTAAGTTACCCCCCCCCCCCCCCCAAGAATAATTAAACTCTGATACTAAATCTCCTGTTTCTCAATAATTGATGCATGGATTCCCATGAATCTTGCCTTTAATATGGATCATTACTAGTTTTATCAGTTCCCGAAGACTGGTTGAACCACCGGTATATTCTTCTTTTTTTTTACATATTTTCCCCTAATATATGGACTTGTCAAATACAGCAAGGTGTCAGTTTCTCATATGTAGTTTCATCGAGTGTACTGAAACCTCATAGGTTTAATGATCATCACCAGATATATCAGTTCCCGAACTATGGTGGTGCCACCTGTATTTTTTTTTCGATTTTTCACGCAATTTTTTTTTTTCCTATTTTATAAGCTGTCAAATTACAGCAAGGTGTCATATCTTGGGTTTCATCTAATGTCCCGAAACCTCATATCTTAATGGACCTTGACTTTCTTTTTACCAGGTTCCGCCGCCGCGGCGTTCGTTTCCGGAGAATTCCTCTGAGGCCTTTAACCCGATCTTTCCGGAACCCGGCATAGTTATTTGCTCATCTATGTTGTTGTGCCTAACAAAGACTGGTGGCGCCGCCTGCATTCCTTATTGTGCAGCGTGAGTCGGGGTGTCTTTTGATAACAGCCCGTATCTCAGGAGTGGTTCAATGTATTGAGCTGAAATTATGCATGTTCATCGATCTTGGATCTCTCCATCTGATTTTTTTCAGACTGGTGGCGCCAACTTCAATTATTTTTTACGTGGCGTCCTTCCTTTTGTTTGTTTTGTGTTTGTCTTAGTGATTGGTATAATGTATTAGGCTGGAATAGTGCATGTTCATACATCTTAGATACCTCCATCTTGTATCCAAGACTGGTGGCGCCCTCTGCAATCGTTTTTCTGTGGCGTCCATCCGTACGTTTGCTTTAAGTGATAATTGCTCATGTTTCACGAGTGGTTCAATGTATTAGTCTGAAATTTTGCATGTAATCAATCTAGGAGAGTTTTCTCCTAGACCAGACATTTGGCGCCACCTACCTTATCGTTTTCATAGTATAAATGAATGCCCTGTTTCACAGGAGTGATTCGCCGTATTTGCCTGAAATTGTGCATGTCCATGGATCTTGGATACTACCATCTCGTATTTATGACTGGGGGCGCCATTTATACAGTCGTTTCAGTGTGGCGTCCATCTGTACATTTGTTAAGGTGAAAATTGCTCATATCTCAGGAGTGGTTCAACGTGTTAGACTGGAATTTGGCATGTACATCCCTTTAGGAGAGTTTTCCGTAGATCAGACAGGTGGCGCCATCTACCTTCCTGTTTTCATAGAATAAATTAATACCCTTTTCTCAGGAGTGATGTGCCGTATTGGCCTGACATTATGCACATCCATAGATCTTGGATAACTCTCATGAAGAGAGTTCAGCAAGGTCATGAAGACTTATGTGCGCATGATAGGGCCTATTTCCATGTCCATAAAGTTCAATTGAATTAATTAATCTTAAACTTTTGTGAAATATTACGGTCATCTATAGCTATCAACGTGACAGGCATGAACATTTCCTTTTGGTTTTAACTCTAATATCGTATCACCACCGATCATCCGACATGAGTATCAAAGTTATGACCCGTTGAGAACTCCCTATCAGTTTTACCTCGAATTCCAGAAGAGGGAGCCACTGTCAAGATTTTCACTGCGCTTGTAAGATCGCTTGTTGCTCAGAGTCAAAATATGGGACAGCAGTCAGTCGGGAGGCCACAGAGTGCGATAATGCTGTACCGAATCACACAAACGGAATATTTTAGCGGACTGAATAACTAATCATTAAAAGCATTGACACTAAGATAAACATTGGCGGAATGTGTGCCGGGATCAAGAGCAACGTCGTTTGAAGCCACATGATCCAAACTGTTTCAACCAGCTGAATTTTCAAGTGTCAGATTGTAACGACGTAATATCTGTAGCAATGATATCGTAAAAATTTAATATCATGTTAAATAACTAAATTTTTAGTGGGTGTCTGCATGCTTACCTTCCCAAGATTCCAAAAAAAACTTCCCTGTGGCCAGACTTCATTAACACGCTTCACAGGTGAGCTGCTCAGCTGCAGAACAAAAGCCGCCCAAATACCTATGAATTGCCTGGGTCTCTGCTAAGACAAAGAATTTTCCCTTCACCAAAATTATATATAATCAAATGACTTAAAATATACTATGATGTTCCAGATTTAATCTTCAAAATTTTACTAATTAATTCTTTCGTGTAAACTTAACAAAACAAATTAATTTAACATAAAAAAACCTGTTCAAACTGTTTTGCGTTAAGATGCTACCGGACAAACCAATCAACCAAAGGAAAATGTAATACCTCACCGATTGGCGAAGGTATAATAAATCAAAGCGTCAACCTTAATCTAAAGATTTAATTATAACCATAACAATTGTGTGACGATTGTTCAAGTCATCGTGGCCCATCATTTTCATTTATATTTCTTAGTGCATGATGATTTTATGAATATAAATGCTCACCGGCCGTCACGTCCCCGAAGGAATGGACATTCAAAGTTCTTGTATTTGGTGGAATAAACCGGCTGAAACTCACACATACACTCAAAAGGATGATAAAGAGGTGTGTAATAAAAACAACAAATGTATAATCAAATCAAACTTACAGTTCCATGGACAGGCGTTCCACACACAAAGCATAATAATCCTGAGATTCCATATGATTACACAAATTTACTGAGTCCTGATTAATCCTGACACTCGCTGTAAGCACAGATAACACAGAAAGTTTGCCTGGCATCACGGCCGCTGGTCACATGATCGTCGTGCACGTGCCTTAGGTATGAAATCCTCGATTCCAAGCGGTTTAGCACTGTATACAAACGCTTCTCGCCTTAGCAGAACACTGGCTTGACACAGCTCCAACACCTGAAGTACTCGCCTCTCTGAAACACTAAGAAGATAGGCTTACAGCTTTCTCTGTAACATCACTCAGACAATGTCTGTCCCTGCAGTATTACCCTGGATATACCCAACACTCTGTACAGGAATATGCTACTGCACCGGACAATATGCGGTACCATTCACAATGTTCAGAGTATAAATTGTCCTGGTCCGTATTGTGGGCTCCACCACCGCAAAAAAACACATCGGCTGCTTACAAGTCCTTCTTTAAACACAACTCACAAGTCCGTTTGTGAGATTTACGTTGGTCGCCCGCAGACTCTGACGTACAACACTCCGGGAAATCGTCTCTCAGCTGATCAATTCACAGACAATCTCGGACCCTCCTCTGGACCGACAAATTATCAGGCTACACCATCTAGCGGGCTGACCTAGGAAACTGTGTCTTTACTTTCGCAATTCCAGCAATATATAGAGATGCTTACGTCACACATCCTGATCGGTCTTGGCCTATCGCCTTACAGTATAATGTGGCCTGTTGTTCAATGCATGAATATAAAATGAACAAACATTCTAAGATGAAAGTATGGGAAAATCAAGCATGCAGGTGCGTTGCCTTTGAGGTCCTCAGTAAACAATGTTCCTACAGGAACCGTCTAGACTAAAACCAGCAAGGAACCGATTCTCAATTCCCAATATCAATTGGACTGAAACCAAAATCTAATAAAACACCCACGCTATCATCGATACATGATACCTCAAACCAATAATACAACACATTATAAAAAAAAACAATTATCTAGTTATCCTTACTTGAATATGCCATATTATAACAATAAATAATAAATAAACAAGTCACAGTTCTCTGGTGACACCGGTAATTTATGAATTTTGTTTCAAGAAATGAACTAAGAAGATGTGTTGCGTCAAAAACTATTAAGACTAATTGCTCTCAGTATATCTAAGCTAAGCAGGTAATGGGTTTGCTCCCGATGAACTTCTGTTGTTTGTTTTTGTTCGCGAGGTTTTCAAATTCGCGTTATTCACGAAAGTGGAATTGTCATGATAATAAAAGACTACGTATCTTCACAGATGATCGGTCATTTATAATATTGTGTCTTTAACATTTCATGATTGATGTAAATGATTGATATCAAAAATAATAATACATATTTGTTACGTGTAAATCAAAACTGACATTATAGATAATATCAGAGCTTTCACAATACCTTCCCATAGGAGACAAGAATATCTGCTCGTTCTTAATTGTGGGTCCTCTTCAAATTATTGAGATTAAATTCGCAAATTAAATAGTGAATGTGCAAATGGATATTCTATGTATAGGTTACTCCATGATAAGATCGAGGAAATGGAACCCTCGCGATATGGGTCCCGGTTATAGGCCTGGGCCATCTTATGGCTGACCATAGTCGATGCTTTGTCACTCGTTTCCCATATATGAAGAAACTATATATAATATATATATATATATATATATATATATATATATATATATATATATATATGTATATGTATATTGTTACAAGTGCTCTTTTTATAACGTGGCACGGGCGTAACTCATGTTGTAGCGCTCTTGCCTGGCCGCTTGTTACATTCTATGTTTAATCCGTACCGATTGAACTCTTGTTGTCCTGCTGGCTTGATCGTGAGTCACGTGTACACCATGGTGTGTGGAGACACGCAGCGCTGTTTTTCTAAAGAATTCCTGAAACGTGTGTTGTGCAAGACCTTATAGACTGTTCGAGTAGTGGAAAATTCCCGGCTTGAGTGTGAAGGTATATAAAGGGCTGTTTTTTAGAATCAGAGGGCAGACAGCAGAGTAGATTCCAGCGGACGCAGAAGCGTGTGTCAGATTCTAGGACCTTATCCGACGAATGCGGCAATTATACATTTTCAAAGACTTTCTCCTGTATTTTATGCATTTGGACTTCAGTTTACTTACTGTGTTGTTACAAGAACTTTCCACTGGACTGTCATTCTCCGAGAGTTTACATTTAAAGGACTTACCGTTGTGATGGTATTGGTATCCAGGTACTCTACCATTATCTTTCTATGTGATTGTATTGACTTGTTGCTATAACGCTGTTTTACTGTATAATTGTATTGATTTAGTGTATTGTATTGTCAGGGTTGTTTTAAAAATAAATTAAAGTTATTTGTTAACAAAAAACCACTGACTTCTTTATTCATTTCCCTAGACATTTCACGCTGCCTAGTGTTACAGAATCTGATTTTTTTTTATCTCCGTTACAGAGTTTGTGTTCATCACGCATACGTGATCTGTTAATATTAGGTTCCGTAACAATATATATATATATATATATATATATATATATATATATATATATATATATATATATTGTATATATGAATTTCATGCAACCTAAGGCCTGATGTTTCATCTACAGTTTTGTCCCTTACGATATTAACTCTGCATGCATTATTGTAGGCCTACTGCATGGGGAAATGAGGGGATGCTACAGGATGGGTGATCGGCGGGGGATGTATGTTCTGTGTGGAGATGTGTGTGTGTGTGTTAGCGCTATAAATATGATTTATTATTATTATTATTATTATTATTATTATTATTATTATTATTATTATTACATGTTACTTTGCAGGCTCTTAGAGAATCATGTTCCTTCATTATGGTTTATCATTGTAACGTGTGATACTCAGAATCGTGAGCGGAGCCCGGATATTTTGATTAAACTGCTTTCAATTTGTTATATAATTTGTATTTGAACCGTATATAATTCTACGTATGATGTCAGTTCATGAATGAAATCACTGAATGTACCGTAAGGAGGTCTATAGATCATGAGAATATATAAACTTTCCTGTCTGAGACGTCCTTGCTTATACGTACGGACAGTATTGACTTTGTCGGTCCATTATGCATTCACAATGAAATTGAACAAGCTTAATAGAATATAATTAATTCTTCGTGCACACCTGGCTTGGTGCACAGTCGCATGAATCGTTATTGGTGGTCGTTATTCTGGCCTAAAACAGACTAAAAACGCTCAATATAAACCTGTCTCACTTATGCCTTCCTTCGGAACGGACTTCACGAATTCTCTTTTTACATCAAAATTTGGCTTGTTTTGGGCCAAATATCAGCAACAAATAACGATTCAAGCCACTGTGTTTAATGCATCTGGGGTGTTAACAAATACAAGCCATTTTGTTGTCATGTGGCTTATTTTTTTGGATATTTTCAGAAGGTACTTGTTTTAAATGATTGCAGTCGAATAGAGGTTCACATAATTACTGCAACTTCAACAAAAATTATATTTACATCATTTTATATTTTCGTGTTTAATAGACATGATGTATTTCTCAGAAAGGTTACACGTTATCAATATATATATATATATATATATATATATATATACACACACATAGAAATTCAATAAATCATAGTAAAAGTGCTCAACCATGCAGGGGAGCATTAATAATGTACTCACGAAACAGTCCTGTAGTACATGAATTAAAACTAACTGTATATGATACATTATATATATATATATATATAAATATATATATATATATATAATGTATATATATATATATATATATATATATGCATGTGTAACAATGTGTATTTGCATAAAGACAAATATATATTATTATAAACTTTATTTATGTTACATGGATTGTACAACTAGTAATAATAACTATAATACGGGGCACTCTTCATGGCTCGGATGTTGGCGCTCTGTAAGTCGGTAAGGGTGGAGGAAACCGGAGGACCCGGAGAAAACCACCGGCCCTTGGACGGGCCACTACAACCCACTCTCATAGCCACACCGGGGATCGAACCCGGCGGAGAAGGCCGAGCGTTTTACCACTCAGCTATCCAGGCCCTAAATATATATTACACATATATAGGCCTACTTTATAAATAATACAAGGAGTATTTCTCGCTATCATATGCAATAATGACAAGTAAGTAAGCCACGTGGTTTCAGCATGACGAGTATATATCTCAAATGATTATAAACGCGTAAAGTACGCGTCAGATATTTGCTCGACCAACGATCCCGACAGTGATTGTGGTTTCTTTGGGTCATTGCGGTACCTGTCCCAGACCAGCGCTATCTGTCAGACGGCTTTATCTCCACCCGCGCCCCTCCCTAGTTATAACACATTGATATTGTTATCATGATATACATGTATATGGAACTCGTGAGCTAGCTAATGATGGTTGTTGACTTCGAGTGGCTTGTCTAACTTGATTATCATATAGTATGAGTAATTATACCCCCTGCATATGTCCCACACCTTAATTACCGGCCTACATATTATCATATTGCTTGTACTTAGAACAGTTACCCACATGCAATATGAAATATATATATATATATTAAAGAGAGTGAGAGAGAGTGAGAGAGAATTAATCAGATGAATTAAGGAATATATTTCTTCATCATATTTTAAATAAGAACTTTTCATGAAAAAAATAGGTTTATTATAAAAAACTATTGGAAACTATTGCGCATACTGTAATCAAACCGGTTTACAGACCGACAGCTTTGCAGGCGGAGAGACAGACAGGCAGACAGACAGACAATGAATGATCGACAAGTGTAGGGGAAAATATGACCTTATCCAATTTCGATTGTACAGATCATCGATCAGATTTAGCATTTAGGCTAACTAGAATCATCTATACGTGTTTATATCCATGTAGGTTAGTTGCTAACCCTCACGTGAGTCTATAAGTTTCCTGTCCTACATCTGAAGTAATTGTGTGTTAAACTGATGTGACTCAAAGCTATATAATCCATGCATAAGAGGTCAGTTATCCGAAGTCCTTGTCGTCTGCTCTATCAACACTGAAGCTCATGGAGTGGGCGTGACAGACAGAGAGTTTAGCAAACTGTGCCGCGGTTTCGGATATACTGAAGGCACAGAAGTGGGTCGAACACAAGTGAATATTATGCTTAAACCATCGCCAGGCACCTGGCTGTGACCTCTGACCCGTAAGCGTGTCAAAGGTTGTATGACGTAAAAGTGGGCCAGGCCAGGATCGCTGCAAGATGGCGCAAAGCGTGAAACAAAATATTCAAGACTGGAAGGACAAATTGAACAATGCGCTGCATGAAAAGAACAAAGCCAATGATCTTCTGGCGACAGCTGAAGAGAAAACCGGGATCAACCGGCTCTACATAGTCTCGGGTAGTGTATTATTTCTCGTGTTACCTGGCCGAAAAATGTTTCCTTACCGGGCTAACGTACGTAGCACTTGCAGGGCATAGACGGAGCCAGGCCGGATTAGATCTGGTGGGCTGGTCTGTCAGGGTGTGGGGGATCCGGCTCAGTTTTTCCAGCCTGCATGTTTTACGTTGTTTATTTTATATTGTAATTCATACCTGGGGAATCTTTGATATGTTCTAACTGCGTATGGGTTCAATATGAGGCCAGGTTGAGCCACGCGGCCTGTGAATGAACCATATTGTATTATTTTTAACACACCCGTATCAGAAACTGCAGGTTAATTAATAGATCTGAACAGGCCGTATTTCCATATGGCTCTAATTACCACGAAACACACTCAGCCAACAGATAATAAAAATTAGCAGATATCTGGGCATAGTAACTTTAACTATATTAGTATTTATTACTTGAGCCCATGCAAATGTTTGTACTCTGCACATGTATATTAAATGTCATGTGGAATGCAACTTCCACTGTGTGACAGTATGCATCTGTTAGTCTTGTAAGAGATATATACAATTAACACATCTTTGGTAAAATGCTAAAATTTGTCTCACCAAGACTATTTGACAAAAATTCACAGACTCAATGGAAAATAGGATTTAAAAAGAGACCACGGCCCCTAATGGCAGAACTATAGAAAAGGGGCTTCAGTCAACCGTCGGTACCATATGCACAACGGGTGTCACATAATAAATTGTTTCCTAAAAAAGGCTGATACATTATTTTCCTGAGAATTCCTGTATTTAATTTTGCTCATAACTGGAGTTTATTATATTAGAGGAGGAGGGGTCCGGTTCCCTGTCTGAACGGGGGTGTGGGGGTGGAGCCCTCACCTAAAGCTTAATTTTCCTGTTCAAATAGTAAATAGTTTCCCATTTTCGCGATAGATGGCACTTCAATCGCAGATATAAATGAACAAAACTCGCTCCTGCTGGTATCTCGTTATCGCGGCTCACTTTGTAGCGTGTAGGGCTCCTAGTCTAGAGATCGTAGGTTCGATTCCCAATTCATGCAACTTCTGATACTTAATAGTTGTTAATGTTAGAAGAGTTGAGTGTAGGGATATCTACATGGAAAAGTAGGAGTTAAAATAGGGAATGAGAGGAGACAGTTTTATTTATATTTTCCTCAATAGAAGCGAAGCCCGCATTCTATAGTGGCTCCCTATTCTGCTTAAAAATTTTGCCAACACTTGTCCATTTGCTATCAAATTATTCAAAGATCAATATCTCCCTGCAGATCTGGCCTGGACACTGTCTTTGGGATACATTTTTTGTTATCCCCACACCCTGATCCAACCCTGATAGGTTTAGTTCATCTAGTTTTTCATAACCGTTCATTGGGGCTGCCCATGCTGCTAGTGCTCATAAACAGGTAAACTAATGGTTTGAAAATAGAACGCTCTCAGAGCCTGCTAATGTACCTTCCCCCAGATTTCGATCAAACTTTGGGTGTGTTGAATACAAGCACCAGAAATGTATAAACTCTGATGCCAGAGAAATGTGTGTCACAGTTCATCAACTGGATGATGGCATCACAAGTCAGCTCTGTATGCCTGAATAAAGGTGGTTAAAATTAGATGACACCTTTGCACATTTAGGGTGTTTAAACTGTCACCCCCCTCTAAAAAATTTATACTTAAATTTCCCTGATACAAATGAGTGACAAATGTCTCAATTACCAGGTGAACAACTGACCTTTCAGTGAATGACCATGGCATCACTGAGTTCTCTTTCATAACACTGAAAAACCTGATTCAGTTGCACACCATGACTGAAGTATTTGAAAGGATGAAACCAAGTACTGTCAGTTAGACCACAAACTCAGCTAGAGCTTCCTCCTTTACTGGGGTTGTAAGTATATTAAATTTTATGCTGTGATGCTTCCTGAATATGTTGAGGTTTTTGTGGTCTTGATCAAATTTACTGTTGTGGTTGTTATTTTGTATATGAAAAAAACTTTATAACATTGTGTATATTTGAAACACAGGCAGCTCTGGAAAAAAATCCACAGTAAAACAATACATGTGAATAAATCAAATAGATCTTCCACTTCTTTATGGTGAGCAATTATGAACCATTATTGTTGAATTACACCTTCCCTGGGTGCAAACTCTACAAAGACTGTTTGAAGGCTTTTAATCATGCTTGATTATGTTCTGGGCCTGATTATGCAAAAATGTCAATAGGAACATTCAAGAATCCTGCAAGTTACAGCTGTTTATAAATCTGCTGAGCACCCATACAACATGCCTACTCCAATCCCACATGGTCCACAGGTAATGTTCATAGTGATATTAGTAACACCTGACTGAACTTTAGCTGTGTCATGAACTTGGGTCCAGCACCAAGAGGGCCTAATTCAATGCAGCTCTGTTACAATGGTTAACATTGCCAACACAGAACTTAACACAGTGAACATGAGCTTGCATGTTCTCCTAAAGTTTAACATGTGAAGGAGTGCTTAATTTACATAAAGGAAACTGATTGGGCAGGAAAACAATAAATTGTGATGACAAGTGAATTTTGAATGTTAAAACAGGGTGGGGTGCCCCCAGCCGGCAGAGCGGTAAAAGGGGTACACAAGTTGTTGGAGTCCAAACCTGGCAGCAGAAAGGTCCATGACATTCATGTCAACTTATCAAATTGAAAACTGACCAGCAACGTTGTTTCTGAGATAATAGGTCTTTATTTGAGTAAAGACACAGTTTGCAAACAGGAAACTGGAGAAAAAGGGCACCCAAACTGGCCAGCTGTGCAAAAGAAGTTGTTGTGGCAGAGAAATTTAAAGTTTTGGTCTTGAAGTTTGGAGGTACAAGGTGTCAACATGGAGGATATTATAAAAATCATTGCTTCACACATCAATGTGAATGATATTTATAAAGTCTTAGCTTCACGGAAAGGATTGCCTTACAAGGGTGAGCAAATCTTAAACATGGTGGAAAAATGGAAATGTATATGCCTAATGCCTTACATAGGAGTATATTTGGACCATCATGTGATCAATTAAATGTTAAATAGTTCTTATTTCATTTCCCCTTTATAATGAGTCACTGGGAAGTGTTCAGTGTTAGAGCAGATGTATCATAGTATGTGCTTTAATGCATATCAAGGATTTTCATGACTGATTTAGAATTTTTGTTTTATCTGAATTTTTTCTCTCAGTATCCAAGAAACTCCAGGAAATTAGCCATACTGGTTTACTTTGTGATGTGAACTGGTCCTGACTGATGGCAGATTTAATGATAGTTGAATAAACCAGGCTCAGCAGCAACAAAGCATCTTCAATTTTCCCATGAGCCTTTATTTCTTTAATGTCTTCATTAAATTGATGGAGCGACTATAGAATCACTCAAGCACGGTTTTGACAAGGTATTTGCACATAAGAACAGACAACATGATCATTAGAATTCAGGTGTAGAGGTTTCATATATTGAGAATTTTGTATGAAGTAGTACTTAAGGTATTGTATCAAAGGATTGCACTTAAAATTTAGGATTTCATGCATTGATTGCTTTACTTTCAGGCCTTGCAGCTTTCGTGGGCATCTACTTGATGGTGGGATATGGTGCCCAATTTCTGTGCAACTTCATTGGATTTTTGTACCCTGCATATGCCTCGTAAGTACCATTGTTGTTTTGAAAAGATGCTTCACCTGCTCCAACATGTACTTTCATACGATTGAAAATGAAGAACCTATTCAGATTTAGCCAAGGTTTTATTGGTTTAGGTTTTGTACAGGTTAGATCAGATTATAAGCTGATACAGAAAGTTAATGTGTGTGGAACGAAAATAAGTAAAAAAATTGTGAAATATGTTTTCTTCATATTCTATTTTCTGCAGACAAATGGTTAAAAAAAAACTATCATCCCTTATGAGAATTATTAATTCTATCTTGGTGACCATGATTCTTTGAAATTCAGGGCTTCCACAAGGCCTTGTGTAGAAATACTTACATTTAAATAGCACAAATGACAATATACATGGATAAACATATATAACAATACAGGTGTCATTGTATCCTAAGACAAATTCGGTGAATACTATGTTTTCATGCTGGTCCTGTCGCCGCATATAAATCTTGTTGGCGCGATAACTCTAAAAATATTTCACTGATCTTTACCAAACTTTGTATATGTATAGATATGGCTGAGAGGACGATCCTATTTAAAATGACCTTTACTAGGAGAGTGTCCTTGACCTTGAATAGGTCCAATTTTGGGGAAAATCACACAAATTCTTAAATATCTCAAGTAATCATGCATGGATTGATCCAAAAATCAAGTTGATCGAAGATCATGGATAGGGTTGTCATGTACCGGATACAGGTGGCGCCACCTGTTATTCTTTCACTTGTTTTCGTGCCATTTAGTACCCCATCATTGCCAATTAACAGTACTGTGAGCATTATAAGTCAAAAACTAATGGACAGATTTCTTTCATATTATGCATATACATAGACATGGGTTATGGGATGATGTATATTTAAATTGGGGTCATGACCTTTTCTTTGAGAGTGACCTTTTCTATGAGAGTGGTCTGATATTAATTGTTGCTGAAGATGGGGGGCCTATTCTTAAAGAGGAGGGGGGGGGGATTAATTGTCTCAGGATACTATGGCACCTACAGTGCCAAGAAATATCTAGTTACCACAGTTTTTATGCATGTGTGTAACAAGCATAATGGTTTTATTATAACTTATCATTTAGTATAGTAACTTACTGATGTCATCATGAGGCATTACAAGTACAACCATTTCTGAGTATACATGGGTCTGGTATACACAATTATCAAATGCAGGACTTGTTTGAAGTAAAACAGACCTGATTTATTTCTTGCATAACTTTACCATGAAAATTAATTTGAAAGACTGTTAAGGGTTCAGGATATGGCTCATAAATGATTAAACCTTTTTCAGGGTGAAGGCCATCGAAAGCAAACAGAAGGATGACGACACTAAGTGGTTGACATACTGGGTGACCTATGCCTTCTTCTCTCTCATCGAATTTTTCGCCGACATCTTTCTGTTCTGGATTCCATTCTACTGGTTCTTTAAGGTTAACCAAACTTTTTTTGATTAAATTTCATGTTTTTTGTCTGATTTAAATATGCTATTGCTAAAGAATCGACCAATATGTGTGGTAAGTTTGAATTAATGTCAGAATGTTAATGTTTACCACTATCTTTTTAATATTGATCCCACGGGTCCCTTGTTCATTTAGACTTTTTTTTTTTTTTTACAAAATACATATTGATACATTGATTCCAATCAAATTTTCAGTGTTGTGATATAAATATTGTGGTAGCATTATTTATGGCCATTACCACAATTGAAATACCTTCTCACAAAGAATCTAAAAGTAACAAGTACTCTCTATAATTTCAAGATATGGTTATTTGCTTATCACTGGCAGGACTATAAGTTTTAATCTGCAAATATTCCACATTTATCTAAAGAGCATTGCCATGTACAGCTTTCTTTTGTATGATTAGTATTTCTGTTTTTGCATTGTAACAGTGTCTGTTCCTGGCCTACTTGATGGCTCCCACATCTTGGAATGGCTCCATCTTTCTGTACAACAAGGTGATTCGTCCTTTTGTTCTTAAACATGAGAAGGCAGTTGATGAAGCACTGGACAAAGCTGAGGAATATGCTAAGGAAATAGTCGATGAAGGTAAGAATGGAATATTGAAAGCTCCATCATCACTGCATGTATTGTTTGTTTCACCAATGGATGGCCAATGATTTTCATGGTATTTTAGTTACAGTTGTAACAAAAAGGACCTGTGTTAAAAAGGAAATAGACATTGGTTTAATTTTACAAAAGGCCACCCAATATATTAATCATGTGTTTATTACATATGATGAATTCTTAGTTTCCAAACATGTTAAAATATGGCTTATGACAAAATCCAGTCTGTAATCAAGATTATTCCTAAACATGGCACCATATAACATTACAAAAGCAGTTTAAAAATCCCTGAAGTACGGAGTTCATGACAACATTTCTTATTGCAAAAAACAGTTGGTATATTTTGGTTAAGAAGAGCAATATTGAGGTCTGCATGACGAAAAATATGATCAATTTTGAGGTGGGGAGATAAACAGATGGAATACTTTGTCATTTAATGTCTGTCAGTTGAAAGGGGAGAGTGTATGTAAAGCAAATCCCATCTGTGTGGTAAGAGAGCTACCTTTCTGGAAATTGCAAATCATGTTGAAATGAAATTCTGGATAATATTTTGAGAAAATTAGTGTGATTAGAATTTAGTTAAGATCTTCACAAGGATATTTATGGGGAGTATATCAAATAATTAGATATTGAAGTGTTATGATAAACAGGATTTTAGATTAGAATATTTGCATGATTAGTGTTGTCCTTTGCTGTATTGTGTTATGCTTTATTGTAAGCCTATGTTGTGCTCGTAATCTAAGTTCTCCCACTGACCTATAAGTTAACACGTTATATGTGCATATGTAAGAACTGGTATCAATGACCAAATGACCCACATGTTTAATTCTCACCAGTATTTGGTATCACCAAAAAGAAAGGTGAGATTAAGAGAAGGTCTGATCGTGGCTTTTGGATATATTTAGTCTTCCACATTATTGTGAACTTCTGGTCATGTGGGGAAGAAGAGTTATACGCAGTGCATGTTGTCTGTTGTTTTGGAACTTTCTGTGATTCTGTATTTAATCTGTTCAGTTGTTGTGCTTCTAAATGAACATGTACCTTATACACACCCCTCATAATTCAGGTAAACTAATTACTCATTCTTAATTTATCCTCATGATAGTAATAAATCTGTATTATGTTTGCTAGGACATAAAATGCTGTTGGTTGAAGGTTGAAGTTCAGAATATTTAAGTACTCATATAATTTAGAATTTATAATTTAATTGCAGGCTTTATAATATATTTTCACCAAATATGGAATGACTGAAACGACAATTTGACATATTTATTACCATACCAGTATAAACTTTTTGTTTTTTTTTGTGATCACTCCTTGAGTGATGCATTATTCATGTAATTCCTGGCTGAGAACCACATTATGAAAGCTTGACAGGGCATGTGACTTATCAGTTGCATTAAATATTTACTTTGCATAAAATCTTATTTGCTCGTGATTTTTTTCTAATAAATTTTTTTTATTTACTCCAATAAATTTCTAATCAATCATGAATATTTTTTATCAAATAATCCTGAAGAATATTTGTATAACTGATCTGATAATGATTAAAAAAATTGTTTTGAAATATATGCAGTGAATTGAAAACACTGAACTCTTCATTACAGTTCAATTTAAGGATTGTTGTTTTAGAATGCATTCACCCCAAATTTCATTTCCAAACTAGAAGTGTCCCAGTTTCTTCCAGTTTTTTTTTTTTTTTTTTTTTTTAGCATGGGGCTTTTGTTTTTCGGTGTTTTGATTTTGTGTGATATTGTTCTGTATTAATGTAATAAATGAATAATGTGATGGTGTGTCAGGAATATTATTCCTGCCTTTTTATTAACCTTATAAAGTAAACAAAGTATCCATATCATGAACTGATGCATGTTGTTTTCAACTGTATATCCAAGTTTTTTGACTGCTTTTGGGAGCAAGCGTGATAGTCATACTTGTGTTTATATCACATTAAATAAAAAAATGTTTTAGTTACTGATGTTTCCCTGCTGAAAGAGCAGTTTCATAAGAAAAAAACTTTTTATCACTTGGGTGAAGTTTAAACCAAGCAATACAAGTACATTATATCTGGCAAACATTTGTTAGTAAAGACAGTTAATATCTAGTCTGAGAATATGCACCCCTTACACCATGACAGATACATGTTGAGAAAACAGGGGCAGTGTCCTTGCCTTATTGTAACATCAGCTTTTGATATGGATGCCTTCCTAAACCACAAGAAACAAAGCCTTGTCAAGAAATTAACAATTATTATTGTAAATTCAAATATTCTGCATGTTTGCTCCAATAAACTGCATGTTTTCCCACTCACCAGTTCTTGGTAGCGCCAGAAAGCTTTTGCAAGGTGAGATTTCATGAAGCATTTGATTGTACAGGCCCTTGCATTTGCGCATTCCTCCCCTGCATAAGGCAAAATAATGCTTCAGTATCATGCATTCATCATTTCTAAGTGTTGTTATTTTTGGCTTGTTTCATTAATGCAGTATTGAGAAGTCAGGCTTTGGATTGGTCAGATTTTGTTCAGAATTTTATAAAATTTAGTTAAGGATGGGGCACAAGGAAGTGGTTTATTTGCAATGGGTGAATATTTGACAAAAAATGTGGCAGATGGAACAGTGCATGCAATTCCAAAACAATGCATACAGAGCCATGACTGAACCAGATTGCACCATTAAAGACTATTTTGAAATACATTTAAACACCTTAGGAGCTGGGACCCATCCCTCATATGTTGCCCCCCCCCCCCCACACATACACACATCATGGTTGAGAAATACGCGCACTCATCATACTTTCATCTATCTGACCTGAATTCATGTCTGTGGTGTGGCACAGAACAAAATTATGTAAATTAAGAAGAAAAAAACCCTGCCTGACATACACCACAGTCACCCAGTGGTTACCAGTGATATTTTTTATTTACCAGTATCTTATTTCATTATTTGAAAGACCACAAGTCTAATTCCTTATCTGTTAGGACAAACCTTGAGTGAACTGAACACATTCATATTGGTTTTGCTTCACATGTACGATAGGAAAACCAGTGGAGCTTACTGAAGGTACACAGTAAATTTTGCCAAGAGCCAATTGTACATAGTTTCATATGTTTGAACTTTAAAATTACATTTGCTGGCATATGCAGTTAAGTGTTCTTAACCTGTTGCAGAAGAGGCCAGCTGTCACCTTTTGGCTTTGTGAATCAAATTTGCACCTGACCCTCTGTACACCATGTACTGTGTATAAACTGTATATACAAGCAAAGTAGATCACAGCCTGTTGAAGCTAAAGATTGTTAGTGTTCAATTAAAGGAATCTATAATTATAGCAGGAAGTTAAAGTTGCTGTTTACAGTGGCAAACATTGATGTAGACAGTTGAGGATCTGAAAACACCGGCAGTTATGAACACAGTGTCTCAGCAATGTTTATCTGTTAAAGGGTTACTTCATGTTCCTTTTATTTGTGATTTAAATGTATACACATGACAGGGATGCAAAAAGTAGACATTGTGCAGTCATTGCTGTGTTTATTTATAAACAGAACTTTACTTTTTGCAGATGGGCATTTTTAAATGTTAACCTGACACAGGCAGTAAGGCTGCAATTATCTCTCTATATTGCACACATTACCTGTAACCAATTTTTGCTCAGCTGACTACAAGTCAACTGAGCTATAGCGATGGTCCTTTGTCCGTCAGCTGTCTGTCTGTCCATCCATAAAACTGGTCTGTTTTGAAACCATTGGACCTATGGATCCGAAATTAGGCATTGTTAAATGTG
Source organism: Sipunculus nudus (assembly GCA_026874595.1). Taxonomy (NCBI): domain Eukaryota; kingdom Metazoa; phylum Annelida; class Sipuncula; order Golfingiida; family Sipunculidae; genus Sipunculus; species Sipunculus nudus. The sequence goes on from CM049313.1 coordinate 60,937,144, forward strand.
CCAAAAATCTCCTTCCATACCTAAAATTAGGTCTTTATGACTTCGTTCCTTTGAGATATTAGGGAAAAAGGACAATTTTCCATTAAAAACCCATTATCACACTTCAAGACTGCTTAATATCAAAACCACATATCTGTTTTTGATCTGACAAAAGTGTGTATACTTGAAGCATTAGGCCAAGTCAGAACCTGTGTGACAATAGCACTCCATTTCCAAATGTAAATACATGTAATATAAATGACATCAATCCTCTCCCCGATATCCAAGGATTTTATCAAAATCTTACATAACTTGAATTAAACACCATCATCTCATAATGAAGCTTATGTTACTACACAAAACTAGCACTTGTCTAACCCCTCTTCCATATCATATTGTGTGATCATATTGACAGCTGAGCATCTAGACCAATGGGGCCCTTGTTAACTTGGTTTTTTTTTTTTGCAAAGTGCAATGTCTCAGTTTCTCCTTTTCCTGCTTATGGCAAATATATATACCACTGCTGAACAGTGGATTCAATTGAACAATTAAATAATATATTCAATGATTACTAAGTTGCATGTATGTCCAAATCTGTGCTTTTCTAATTTCTTCAGATTGTAACCTAAACTAAGCTTACCATTAAATTTCAGACAAATTTTCTTTGGCAAAATATGATTAAAATCCTGTGTATTGATGTTTAGCAAATGTCATTTAATGGTTATCTGTCACCTTAACTATGTATTAAGTGAATGATGATATTAATATTCAGTTTTGATATTATTTTTTGAATATTTGAGATTTTGGTTTTTATTTTCAGCTAAAGATGCAGGATCAGATGCAGCCGGAGAGGTCATCAGGCGTCACGTCTCTGATAGCATAAACAAGGAGGATTAAGGCGAAGTCTGTGTGCGTTACCTAGACAAGAACTTTAACATATTCTGACTTTAGATTTTTCTATGAAAGAAGTTGGTGAACACAGAAAAAAGGTGACTGTGGTTGTAACATATGTATTTCTGATGGAGAGGTTTTTTACTAAATGCTTAATGGATTGCTTTACCCCAAGAATCATGTAGACTTTACTTAGACAAATATGCATGTATTGTTAAAGGTAATTAGAAAAAGTATCTTTATTATACCTGTACATACATGTACAAGATGCAATGTTCTTAATGTTTGTTTGGTATTTGCACAAAGGTATAGGGACTGGTTTTGTTGTTCTGTTATGTTTTTGTTATACCGGTGTAAAGTTTTACCGTTAACTGTAGAAATTATTGAACTGCCAGTGTACAATCAGCCCAGTGTTGATGTAAGTTGGTTTGCCATAGAAAGTATATATAAAGTTTTAAAATTTATTTGGATCAATTTATTTGTAATGTATTTGTTCTTCACATCACATCCCAGTAATAATGTGATATCAAACAACTTATCAAACAGAATAATTTCAATTTTGTATTAATTCAATATTTACAGTGGTATGAATTTCAATTTGAGGTACCCAGAACTGTGGTCATAGATAGATCACATTGAGTTATCTTGGTATTCTGATACAAACTTGTATTGATAAACTGCATATGTTTGTCCTTGTGATGGCAATACCTTCATGTTAATACACATGTTTAAGACCTAAAGACACTGGTATATAAGACAAAAGTTGTGGCCAGTTGTATATAGTTAAACGTGGACCAGGCTGTACATTGTACAGGGCTCCCACACTTTATATCATTACTAAACGCCCCTTTTGTTACTAGTCACATTTGTGTTGATGCATTTTTGTCAAACCTACCAGCATGTGAACTTGTATGCACAGCCCCTGTGGGAATATTTTTCAAGCTGTTGTCTGAATGTTTGCACAAACGTTGAGAAACACTGATGCATGTAACTCATTGTGTACATATAGTTGATACAACATTCACTTTGTTGCTGCATATACATCCGTTTTGCCTACATTCTCAAGATGAATGTATATATTTGTTGATTATTACAGATTTAAGCTTCATGTTTTACTGGTAAAGTGAAATAAGAGTTGATTTTGCTATAAAATTGGTTTAAGGGGCTGATTCAGCTTGTGATGCCTACTCTTCCAATAAAGACCAAACTGTAACAAAATGTAAGCTTTACAACCATATAGCTACTTTCAGTGAAAAGGAGCGTTGATTTGATGCACGCCTTTGCTTGTTTAAAATGAGCAGTATTTCACTTGCATAAATGATTTAAGGAACATATCTACATATAAAAAGGAAAATTGTAATGGTACTAGTCACAATGGTGGTATATTTCAGTTTGTTCAAAGAATGATAAATGCCAGAGTTGTTGAACTCTGACATGGGAATGTGCAAGGTAGCAGATGGTTCAGAAGTAGTATCTTTTCACTAGCCTGGACCATGTTTTTGTGTTCAGTAATAGGAGCATAATCTGTTATTCATAACACCAAGAAAACCTACACAGATTGGATACCTTTGCAAAAATAATTAAGGCTCCTACTGGGGAGGAAAGTTTTACAAATACAAAACAGGCGTACCCTCACTCGCCGTGCTCCTGAGAGTCTTATAATGTAAAAGCCAATCTTGAATTAACATTGTTGCAGTAAGATATTAATTTGAAAGTAGTCATTCATAAACTGATCTCATTGGCAGCACAAGCAAAAATATCCACAAGGATGCCAATGGGAGCACAATCAAAAAGAGCTTAAATTTTAAAAAGATTAGATACTAGTCAGTCTTCTAGTTTCTGTCTCAGAATCTGTGAATTTTAGTTCTAAATTAAATTAAAGGCTAGTGTCCTGTTATTATACCTCATGTTATTGTGGGTAAATGATTTTTCATGATCTTCCTGTAAAAGGGGGAGTACAATTAAGGGTGGAAGGGGGGGGGGGGGGTGATGTTTGAATCCCTGGGCTTGAATGACATTTAATCCTACAACATATTACTTTTTAGACCATGATGTCACTTCCTGTATGATGTCATTTCCTTTATGATGTCCCTTTAGATGGAATTTGCTTCATTGTGATGGCAATCCCATTGCACTACTAAGCACCAGTAAAATAGAATTTTTTCTGACATGAAATGTAGATACCCCAGCGAGTATATTTCTACTCTGTGAGTAACAACTTTGTACACTATCTTGTCTGGACTGTTATTTATAATAGAAAGTTTTGGATTAGGGATAGGAGTGTTTTTTTTTGTAGGGGTAGAGGATCAGGAGACAGATGTGGAAGGAGTTTTTCTTTCTTGGAGTCAATGCAATTTTTATTTCTTTTGGTGACATTCACATGCCTATTTATATATTATAAAATCTGATTTTTTCCTGCATGTGTAATAAATTATCAGCTTCTTCAAGCCTGGTTGTTGTTGTTGGTAGGAGTTTTAGACCTGATTTAAACAACATAATTTTGGCCTCCATTAGCTACAAGAATGACAGGAATTGATAATGCAAAGATTACTTTCACTGATCACTGGTATTACATTCAGTGAAATATTTTTGATCAAGAATATGCTGAAAAACAAACCCTTGAGTGGGTAAGGGCATTTGAGGTTTCCTTGGGCAAGACAATACATAACTGTGTATGGCATTTGTAATTTCATCTATTACAAGTCTAAACCCCAGAGGATACGGCATTTAAAGTTTCAAGAAGAATTGAAATATAATCAAGGATACCCTGGGTTCAGGCTCTGGTTGAATGGAAGTGGGGGGGGGGGGGAATTTTGGTCATTTTAAGGCTGGTGAAAATATATGAATGCTGTCTTGATTCTGTAAGTGGCTGTTCATGGAACGGCTATAGGCTATGAGAAAGGACTCCTGTCAAGGGCAGTGCAAGGAATCCAGCATAAAATATTTACAATCCCGGTGATTTTCAGATTCCTAAGCTCCAGAATTTTCAGGTGGGAAAGAAATTCCAGAGGTGAATATGGAGGAGCATTCTACCAAGAACAGGAATTTACAAGACTAGAATTTACAGTGTGCAGGTCCACAGGTTTTGGATGCTGAGACTCCTATATAAATGTGAAAAAGAATTGAGTGATGTAGACCTCTGACCCATGAAGCCTCGAGTCCCCAAGTCGGAGTCCCTAAAAATGTGGAATTGAGTCCCTACATCAATGGTGATTAATTACTATGAGGCACCTGCTTATTTGAGCAGGGCCCTAATGATGCAGGGTTTCCAGAAGTTTATGAAAGACTTTATAAGAGGCTTTTTATTTTGAAAGTGTTATAAGGTTAAGCCAGTTTAAATGACTAAGAAGACCATATGATTTCATTGTAGTAATCAAGATACATGTTTTATGTGTGTAAACTAGGCTTCTGCATGAAGAACAAAATTGGGGGAAAAAAGGACAAGGAGAATAGATTTTGCACCATTTAGTGGGACTGAATTTTATAGATGAAAGAGTAGGCTTACCAGTCCAATATAAATACCTACTGAGTCATAGTCATGGCCAGTAAAGAAGGCGAAAGGTAGATATGCAAAAAGGTGTACCCTTTGAAAATCCAGGTCTATTGAAAGACCTTGAAAATAAGTACGTGTGGAATCCCCTGACAGTGGCATACTTGATAACTTGCAGGCAGCTAGGGTACTACTGGTACAAGTTTTCAGAGCAATTTAAGTAAATTTTAAAATACTAGCAGTTCCTGATCTTTTAGACAAAGACCCCAAAGTAAATTTTAAAATAGGACAATCTTTATTTTTTTGCAGTGGAATTATTTAAACAAGGGACCCATGGGTCACATTGCTCAGCTGAATTTAGTAAAATATTAGCAAATACAAAATATTCTTATTTCTTTTGGTTTATGTATATTAGCATTTCAAAAGCAAAGAGAAAATGGAGCTGCTAAAATTAAACTGTAGTTTATAGAATAATGGACATAAGCTAAAATATATGCACTGTGTAATAAACGTGTGGCCTGAAACCATTTTATGATGCACCAAGGGAAAATGGGCCAACGGTAAGTGTTATATGAGAGTTACATTTCATAAACAAAGAATGTGTGAAGAAATTAAGTTTTCAATTGTTAAATATATGGCCATATGATTTAAAAATTATTTCCACAAAGTTTGACCAATATTTCTGATTTTAAAACTAAGTTTAATAGTATTATTCACACCTAGGCCCGGCCAATTTTAAGAAAGACAAATGCTACAAAGTATTTATGTCTTCTTAAATCTAGTCAGTTAGCATTTACATTAGATCATAATATTTTATCACATTTGAATGTTAGAATTCAATTCCTGAACATTTTTATCTTTAAAAAAATTAAAATTGTCAAAGTCTCAACAAAAAGAATTAATTTAACATGAAAATTATAAGATTCATCTTGTTTATGAGTCCTGTGTTTTGAAGGGGTCGGTGGGGGAGGAGTCTCTGTTGTTACTGCTGGTTGCTGAAAAATGGGAAATTATTCATCTTGTTTATAGTACAGGTCTGTCAACAGAATTGGGTGTGGTTGGGGGGGGGGGGGGGAGAGAAAGAGAGAGAGACTCCCAGTGGTATTAACTGCAGATAGCCTGAATTAGCTCAACAAAGAAAGAGGGCTTGTAGGAGTGATGGGATTACATAACAACACCCTGGGCACAGAGAGCTATACTGAATGACCTACAGTGACCCCTAAGTGGGCTACCTGACAATGTAAGGAAATACAACAAGAGCCTCCACAAAAAATCAATAACTAGCCTAATTTTTTAGCTTTTATTTTAAAATTCAAGATTTTAACAGATTGAATCCTTGTGTGTACATGCTGTGAATATAAAATCCACAGTACATACTGGAACAAGTGACCCATGGGTCATGATGCTCAGCTGACTGGGAAGAGATTCGCAAAAGGAAATTTTATCATCTGAATGGTAGTATATACCCATTCAACTGAAGCATCAAACAGATTAACCAACAGGCCAAAATTGTGTCTGTATTTATATATCTCAAAAATAGAGAAAAAATGCGTAAAAAATACAAGTGGCTCCACCAGTCTGCAGAAACTAATAAAAAGACTTAATGGTCAATATGCATGCAAAGAATCATGGTGATCTCTGCATTAGTTGTTACAACTTGTGCCATGTAAACAGATTACAGCATTTCAAAAGGTTTCAAAAATAGAGAAAAAAAATTAGAAAAATTGAATAAAATATAGGTGGAACCACCAGTCTGCAGAAACTGATGAAACACTCCATAAACAATATTCATCCAAAGAATCATGGTGATCTCTGCATTAGTTGTTCAGATACTTCAGCTTTTGTATCAAATTGTTCATTATTCTGAGGGATACTTCGGAGTCCTATAGCTTGAAGGATATGGGAAACGGAGACCTAATTTCAGGTTTCCACAGACACTTTTAATGGGCCTCCTTGCATGACAAGAATGCAGATTCTAGGTCCAGTTGTTATGATTTGTACCCTGTTGACAGAAAACCACATCTTTAAAGGTCTCAAAAATAGACAAAAAAATTTGTAAAAATTTGAAAAAATAGAGGTCGCGCACCCAGTCTGTAGAAACTGATGGAACACCTCATGATCAATATGTATGCCAAAAATCATGACCATCAGTATTGTAGTTATTGAGATACTGCAGTTTTTGTATCAAATTTTTCATTATTCTTAGGGATACTTCGGAGTCCTATAGCTTAAAGGATATGGGTAACAGAGACCTAATTTCATTTTCCATGGAGACTTTTCATGGATCTCCCTGTGTGTCAAGAATGAAGATTCTAGGTCTAGTCTATACAATTTGTGCCCTGTTAACAGATGTTCATATCTTTTAAGGTCGCAAAAGTAGAAAAAAAAATTCGTAAAAAAACCTGAACAAATATATGTGGTGCCATCAGTCTGCAGAAACTGATGAAACATTCCATGATCAATATCCATGCAAACAATTATGGTGATCTCTGCATTAGTTGTTCAGATACTTCAGCTTTTGTATCAAATTTTCTATTATTCTGAGCTGTACTTTGGAGTGCCATTGCTCAAAGGATATGGGTAACAGAGACCTAATTTCAGGTTTCCATGGAGACTTTTCATGGGTCTCCCCGTGTGTCAAGAATGAAGATTCTAGGTTCAGTTGTTAAGATTTGCACCCTGTTGACAGAGAACTACATCCTTAAAGGTCTCATAAATAGAGAAAAAAAAATTATAAAAATACAGGTGGCGCCACCAGACTGCAGGAACTGATGGAACACCTCTTGATCAATATGTATGCCAAAAATCATGACCATCAGTGTTGTAGTTATTGAGATGTTGCAGTTTTTTTTTTTATCAAATTTTCCATTATTCTGGGGGGGGGGGGGGGTAATTGGGAGCCCCACAGCTCAAAGGATATGGGTAACAGAGACCTAATTTCAGCTTTCCATGGAGACTTTTCATGGGTCTCCCTGTGTGTCAAAAATGAAGATTCTAGGTCCAGTCTTTACCATTTGTGCCCTGTTAACAGATGTTCACATTTTAAAGGTCTAAAAATAGAGAAAACAATTCGTAAAAAATTGAAAAATACAGGTGTCCCCACCAGTCTGCAGGAACTGATGGAACATCTCATGATCAATATGTATGCCAAAAATCATGACCATCAGTGATGTAGTTAAAGAAATATTGAAGTTTTTTGTATGAAATTTTTTACTATTCTGGGGGGTACTTTGGGGCCCAATAGCTCGAAGGATATGGGTAACAGAGACCTAATTTCTGGTTTCCAAGAAGATTTTTCATTGACCTCTCAGAATGTCAAGTTACAAGATTGCAAGTCCGGCGGTTACGATTTGTGCCAGGTTAATGGACAGACGGACAGACGGACGACGGACAAAGAGTGATCATTAAAAAAACATGCCATGGCCAAAGTTGGGCAAATTTAAGGTACTGATTTTATATTTATGCTAATAACTTGCAAAATTCAGATCTAATTTTCGGTGTACGATTGAATCTTGATTAAATGAAGTTATATCCCTGAAAAAAAGTCTCTAGCTTAGGCCAAAAAAAATTAAAGGTATGGTTCTCAGGCACCGCCCGCATCAATTTTAACCCCCCGCATCAAACATTTTTATTTTGATTTTCATCATTCAAGAAGGTAAAATAATACAATTTCCATACTATTTTCTTTGTTATGTAGTGCTTTTACCTGTTTAGCAAGAAGAAACCTGTCATTTACATGCTTTTCCCTGATCATATGAAATTTTATCGAAACATACAAAATAAGGTCCAAAATAAAATACCCCCCCGCCCGCATTGATTTCTGAAAAAAAGTGCCTGAGAACCATACCCTTTTATTTTTTTGGCCTTAAACAATTATTATGTTGAGTGAGTAAATATATTTACTTATTTTTTTTTTCAAGTTGCATTATGTTTGGGCCCATAAGTTCAACAAATTATGCAATACTGACCTAATTTTTGGAATGTACATAAAAAATGTATGGAAGAATATGTAATTTTAACTATGATCAAATTCAGATCATGGGTTTTGATATTAGGCATTCCTGAAGTGTAAAAATGATTTTCATAAAAAAATTGAGGTTTTCCTTAATTTCTCAAATAAAAAAAGTCACAGAGACCCAGTTTTTGGCTTGGAAGGAGATCTTAGGGACATCTAACATTATGCCAATTTTTGGATTACCAGGCAAAGTTGTAGTAAACAAAAGTGGGGTCATGATGCTAGAAAATACAGATACATCAAGGCCTCTAAAAAACTCCAATAGCTGGACTATTTTTTAAGCTTATACTATCAAATTTCAAAATTCATCAGATTAAATCCATATGTAAACTGGCTGTGAAAATTAAATCAACTGTACTTACAAGAAAAAAACGTGCCATGGGCAAAATTTAAGGTACCAATTTTTTATTTTTGCTAATATTTTAAAAAATTTTAAAGATTTTCATCTAATTTTAGGTACAGAATTTAATTTTGATTAAGTTATATTACTGGAAAAAAAGTCCTTAGCTTTAACATGTTTTGTGTTAAGTGATCAAATATCTTTCCTGATTTTTTACAAAATTTATTATGTTTGAGCCTATAACTTTTTTTAATTATATAATACAGACCTAATTTCTGGCATGTACATAGGAACTATATAGAGGAATATTTATGGTAAATATGAGGAAAAACAGATGAGTGGTTTTGGGCAGTCCTGAAGTGTGAAATAGGTTTTTAATAAAAAATTGAATTTTTTTCCTTAATTTTTTAAAGGAACGAAGTCGCAATGACCCAGTTTTTGGCTTGGTAGTAGATCTTGGGGACATCTAACATTATGCCGAATTTTGGATTCCTAGGTCTTATCGTTTCAAAACGTGCCACATCTACGGATGGACGGACGGACAACGGACCACGACTATAGCTCAGATGACTTATAGTCAGCTGAGCTAAAAATAAAAAAAAAAATATCTTAAATATGGATATACATTTATCATCCAAGAATATAACTTTAGGCATGCAGGAGTTACCAGAAGGGTGTTCCTGAAACAAGTTCATTTCAGGTTTTATATATGCAAGAAAGGGAGACAAATGTAAATGAAGAAGGAATAGGGAAGTTTCTGTAATTTATTTTCTGAACAAGGATGAAGTTCTTTTTCAACCTCTGACATCAATTCATGCCTGAACTGACAACATGAATTGTACAAGAAAACAATTATGTTAAAAAACATAAGACAGAAGTTCTAGTGTAAACTTTAATATCACAGGCAATGCAACCAACATTAGAGAGACATCTCCCATCACATGGCTATAGCTGACATCTCTCTATAATCAGACAGATAATACTGGTGTATCCCTAACTGATGAGTATCTATGCCCTAGGGGACAACTACAAAATGCCATACATAAATCGACCAATATACAATGCTGATCATTGCAATAACAGTAGCTGGTCAGTGTCCTGGTTCCACAGGAGAGTGCCAGGGGCCCGTGTCATTAACGTTTATTATCAACAATAATTCTGATCATTAATTTAATTAAATATATTCTTAGTTCATCTGACTTTTACTACTAACTAAACATAGAGATTGAACTTCCAGACATACTCAACTCTTGTTCCACCAGTAACTTTTCTTGGGTTAACCATGATATAACAAACAGCAAGGAAATAATTGCATTATAACATAAGACACTATCATTATGAGATCACAATGATAATACACAACTGTACGTTTTCACTCTTTAAAAAATTATATTTTTTTTAATTAACAGAAAGATAACATGACCATTACTGCACTAATCATGCCATAAAACTATGATATTATGACATCAGAAAGGCTAAGCAACCTGGAAAATATTCATTTCTAAGATGAGATACCAGACATACAAAGGGTGAAAATGAACCAAAAATCTGTTATGTATTAAATCTTGTTTTATTAAAAACTTGTGCTTAATCAAGTAAAAACAACCTGTGATATTTCTGGAAGCCAAAGGGATTCAGATTTTATGAAGACCGTAAACTGAAACCCTCTGCAAGCAGGACAAGCTGAAATATGCTCCCATTTTAAAGGAATCTGTTTATCATGATGCTAATGACGTATATTTACTTCTAATTTTTCAGAATTCAACCAAAAATTCTGAGGTTTCACAACAGGTGATTTTTCCCTCCAAATATAAAAGCATATATGAAAGTATACTTTAATTCCTCAATATGAGAAATCACCTTATCATAATGATCATTTTGAACATATTGTCAGTATCAGTTCACTATTTCAGTTAATCTAAAAATCATCTCACAAAACACTCATTTTATCTCAATTTCCCTCATCTATTACTTTAATTAACATTTATCTATTTTTAACTCATAAAGTTACTGTATTTTTTCCCTAACAGATTAAAATTATAAGAATTTTCAATGTAACATTATACAGGAGGAGATGTTAGTTGACAGTTTGACCTTATTATTTCAGTAGCAGTTTATCCAGTATGTGGCAATAGCATGCCTTTAGTCAGGCAGAATAAATCCAAGTAATGCTTACCACAGCTTAAAATTGCATTTTCCATTATTTTTCACCAATTCCCAAATGAACTTTTCAGATAAACCCCAGTGTACTTAACACCTTTCCTCTTAGTGGGCAGTCATGTTCTAGGCCTTCATACTCAGTGTATCAAAGTCATCAAAACCAAGAATTGATATAGAATTTATAAATCCCTAGCACACATACTGAATGGAACAGAACCTGTTATTTATACCACCATTTCACTTGAACCCTATTTTACCCTGATGCTGGCACTGGCTGGGGACTGTGATATGTCAGAAATGTTGTTACAGTTAAAACAATCGGTGATATTTTAGTCTCACTCAGGCCTTATATCACTAACAGGCAGTATTTGTACTGAAATGTATACATAGTATTATAATGATGGACCTGTATATATGAGGCTTTTAATCTGATTATTGACCGAGCCATGAGACAGATGAACCATGGTTCAAATCAGCTGTGATACCTGGAGTTTTGATTTGATACAGAAGCCACTTGAAATTCAACATGATATCAAAGCTCCAAATTCAACCCACGGTTACTTTATTAACTAAAGTGTCCATAATGGCTGTTTAACAGAAATGTAAGCAATGTTCTCATATTTTAAGAATGTTTAAAATTGAAACATGGTTTCCATGTTGTGTCACCATTGCAGAACTGTGATTGCAGAATCACAATGTATCAACATTTTGATATCTGTTACACCCATAGACCATTCAAAAGGTGACTAAATCCTAAGTCAAACCAGTTTTCTGCTGAAGATATCCTTCAGTAAGTACAATTTTTTGCTGCAGAAACCCATTTCTTCCAAGGGTAAGTAAATGAACCAAGTCTGGAAAATAATGATAGGGAGCGAGGAAAGGCTGCAAAGACTATTCTGGTCCATGAACTTGAGCAAAATCGGCCAATGTTATATGATCAGACTCTTCAAAGCAAGTGTGCCAAGATATCTTTTAGGTCTCACACACTCATAATACAAACAAGATCAGTGTATCTGGATGCATATGTACAGAGAAGTCATATGGGAAATTTTGTTGTATAATCAGCAGACAGGTCCAATATACATCATGACTGCCTCTCGGAACATGTATTACTTCTCTTATAGAGTGTACTGGCATACAGACAAGGACGCTAGTTATTATACTAATAAACGTCCCTCATGCATAGTCAATGAGCTCACAGCACTAGTAACTGTATTAATACAGCACATTCCCATGACACCTGGCAACGCCATATCAGTTCATATCTGCAGGTCCCTCATGTACTTCCTCAGTGCCTGGAACACTTACATTAATATTCAGTCTTGCCTGAATCATACATATTCATTAATATGCTAATGAGTGGAGAGTGCAAATCTAACATGGATAACTGATATTCAGAAGTATTTTCTGTATTAATAGTTTACTGGCACAATTCTTCAGATCCTTATTTGTTACAGAGTGCCAGATACATTAACATTTGCATATTCATGCTAATGAGTAGAGTGTAGGGTGCAAATCAAATTTGCTTCATTAATATTCAAATTTACTCTGTTGACTCCTGGATAAATCACTGGTTGATACTGTTGGCACATGATAACTTCATCTAGAATATCCAATATAACAAAATTCCACATCCGTTGGTAAATATAACCTAGCGGAAGAAGGTTTTGCTATGTTCTCTCTAGATCCTCTATACATCGTTTCATGTATGCCTTTGTGTCCCATAAGTCCATGACTGCTGCATGAACCATGTCCGTTAGAATCTGAGGCCACATTTTATGAAGTAACAATCGTTTCTGATCCACCTGTGTTGCCTCTTTCATGGTGTTTTGCACAAACTTCCGGCAGAATTCTTGACGATTCTGAATATCCTGCAAAGAGAGGGGAAATTGAAGACATTTGGTCAAATGCCCCCCCCCCCCCCCCCAGGCCCCTCTTAAGGCTAAGTTTACATTACTTGGTCATACAACAGAAAGCCATGCCCTACATTAAATACTAGGTTCTCAGCACCATACAAGGTATGTAAAATAGTCACTGGTGAGAAAATGATTAAATAGCATTCAAAAGGCCAATCAAGTTTAAATCATCAGAAGGGAATATTGCAGTATTTACCTGTGTTTTATTGGTGCTATGTGTGTCTGGAGGCTTGTACATCAGGTATTGTGATAGTATTTACCTGTATTTTATTGTTACTTTGTGTGTCTGGAGGCTTGTTCATCAGGTATTGTGACAGTATTTACCTGTGTTTTATTGCTACTTTGTGTGTCTAAAGGCTTGTACATCAGGTATTTGAGCAGTATTAACCTGTGTTTTTTTGGTGCTTTGTGTGTCTGGAGGCTTGTACATCAGGTATTGGAGCAGTATTTACCTGTGTTTTATTGCTACTTTGAGTGTCTGGAGGGTTGTACACCAGGTATTGTTACAGTATTAACCTGTGTTTTATCGGAACTTTGTGTTTCTGGAAGGTTGTTAAACAGGTTTTGTGACAGTGCTTACCTGTGTTTTATTGCAATTTTGTGTGTCTGGAGGGTTGTACACCAGTCCGGCTCGACCTACGGACTCGATGTTTGCCCTCTCAGTCATTTTGGCTTCCTGAGTTTTAGATTTTGATTTTTCCTCCAATGACAACAGCTGTTTTTTCCTGTAAAATTGAAAATAAATCAGAAATGAAATTGAAAAATGCATAAATCATTACCTGTTCAAAGTTCATAACAGTGCATGGCATAGCCAAGATAAATGATTATACTCAATCAACTATGATCTGTCTTGAAATATATATTATCACATGACACCAAGTAAACCAATCAATTTTTCCCCGCTATGAATCATTTACATAAAATCCAGTCAGCCAATTACAGGACATATCTTACATGATTTTATTAATGAAGTTAAACCACCAATCAAATCTTAACCAAAAGGGAAACTGCTTCTATCATAGAAACAATATCAAGATTTATAGGACAAGGCTGTGGACGACTTGAGGATTCCCCTCCATAGTTGAAGGCTCATAATGAAAGCTTACAGCCTCATGACTTTCTGCCATGAAGGATATTATTGCTTTTACTTGTTGTATACCAGGATATTAAACATTGTACACATAATAAAAAATGGTGCAAAAAGCCACACAGAAATCAAATTCAAGACTCAAGGAAAGATACACACTTTTTGATGAGGTATTTCCTTTAAAATATATATGGTAGAAATCCGAAGAAATCTTTTAATGCTTCCTTTTATAAACAAAGTCAATGTGTGCTAGAATACTGGTGGCTAAATTAAGGAGAAAAAAGGTGGGGGTAAGAAATATTTTTTCATGTTTCCTTATATATTTTTGAGTCAGTTGTGTGCCAGAATATGTAAATTTTCTAAGTTAATATAAGAGAGCTAAAGAACTGACTTCCATGTTGATGGTGTGAACCAGGATACGTCAAATACAAGTTTGCTAGGGGTTTAGGGGTCACTAAATTGTATCCTTTTCCTTAAACTAGCTTTTGCCTTTGGCAATTGAATAAAACAGCAAAATACCTAAACAAATGCAAGCTCTCTGTTACAATCTATTTCTGTAAAAATACAGAAATATTTTGCCCTTATATCTTGTTCTGTGATTAGGTCACAATATGTACATGGAACTTCATTTGTTTAGAGACATTGTACAATTCTGACTGAACAACAATGGCATTAAGTATAATCACTATATTCTAAAATTCAAACAAGAAATATGTGAAGAAATCTGTAATTAAAACCTCTGAAAAAGACCACACGTAAATAACTTTTTATTTAATTTTTTGATATCAAAGATTTTTTTTTACCTATTTTCTCCCAGAAGGGAGACCAGCCGTGACTTTGGTAGCTCTGTGGTTGTCATGTGAGATAATGCACCAAAAAACTTCTCAGCATTTACGACGTCTGCTGCACACACCTGAAATTAAACAAATGTTGGTTAATATAAGCACTGATACTTAATAGTGACAAGGATGGTGTCAGCCTGAAACTTCAGGGAGACCAGACCCCTACACCAGATGTCTACATTAGTTATTATATCAAATATTAGACATCTGTTTCCAACATAATTGACATTACCCAATAACTTTGCCATACTTATTGTCCTACCAATCTTTCAGTGGCTGCTAATATCATGATTTTGTAGCCATCACAATTAAAGCAAGAACAGCATTCATGCAATGGATACCTTTGACATAAACCTGCATTATTTTTACAATGAAAGTTGACATAATGAACATACCGGTGTCATTCAACTTTTCTTTTATATATTTATGGTGGTGCATGGGAACCCAACAGTTATTACCAGAGAAAGGGTGGGTGCTAGGAGTGTGTATTATAGTAAGGACTATAGAGGACTTTTTGGTGGCAACTTCACATGTTAAAGGCAGGCACAGAATGTAGAATATGTAACAGCCACCTACTGGCTGACTATACACAGTTCAGTGAAAAGCATCAAAAGGAATAAACCTTATATATATATGTGTGTGTGTGTGTGTGTGTGTGTGTGTGTGTATGTAACATTTTGTGTGAGTAATTACTTTTTTGTTACCCTATATTATTCTTATATGAAAATGGGAATGGCAAGGTTTGTTTCTATGTTTGAACAGATGAAAACTGCTATCTGACACTGGCTGTGCGTGTTTTATTGTAAATATCTCCAATAAAAACAAACATCAAAGTCAGACAGGCTAATAATGAATGAAGCCATGTTAGCAGGTCACAATAAGAGGAATAACACAAAACATCATGAAATAGCAATCCAGCCTGTAGTAGGCCTTATAAAGCAGCTAAGTTTGACAAAAACAATAAATTTAGAAAATGACTGCAAACACTAAATTATGGGTCTGACAGCAGAGTTAGCAGAATATCAATAGTATAACTCCACTGCAAGTCATTTATCATCTGGTGACAACTGACAAGTATTTCTAATCTGTAATAACCTGTCCATGTTTTCTGTCAAAACAATAACCATGTACAAAGCTAGAACCTGGTGACCGGGCCTCAACATGCTCCGTGGCCTCAGTACATTATGTTGTTATCTCTGAGATTTAATTATCTCTGACATTAAATTATCACACACATTAAACTATCTCTATCATTGAATTATCTCTGACATTAAATTATCACTGACATTAAATTGTCACATACATTAAATTATCACACACATTAAATTATCTCTGACATTAAATTATCACTGACATTAAATTAGCACACACATTAAATTATCACACACCTTAAATTATCACTGAAATTAAATCATCACGGACATCAAATTATCACACACATTAAATTATCACTTATATTAAATTATCACACACATTAAGTTATCAATCACATTAAATTATCAAACACATTAAATTATCACTGGCATTAAATTATCACACAAATTAAATTATTACACAAAGTAAATTATCACTGATGTTAAAAGCACACTACAAAGAAATCATAATGAGAAATTGTTTATTTCAAACCAACTTGAATACCTGTAATATCCAAAATGCTGTAAATATTATTAATAAGTGTTACTAAAAAAAGTCTCTTGTCTAAGTACTGGGATGGAATCGTCCCAAACCCATAAAACATAAATTTAAAAATTTGAAACTTCAGTCTCATAGTCACATGTTATGATATTTTGGCTTTATCCAAACAACCAGCTGGGGTTTAATTGAAAACTCAGGTTTTAAACACAAATATTGTGAAGTGACAGACAGGTGTGTAAATCAATATCACAAAAAACCTTATGGGTCCCCCTTATAAATTAGCAGATTTTAGAAATGGCTTAAATACAAAAGAAATTCATGAACAATTTTTTTCTTATTTTTTGTTTGTGGATGGAACCACCTAAATTTTGTTATGTAATAATGTTTTCTTTTATAATTCTTAACCTATGTATGTACATCTCCAGATTTCCATTTCAGTTTGGGACTTTGTAACAGGGTGGTAGCACTTGCTTCCCATCTTGATATTTTGTATCCTGGTGTCAGCTAGGCCTGGTGTCTACCACACCTGCATGTCTGTGGTATGTAATCTACCCTTTTGCTTGGGCATAACCCCCCCCCCCCCCCCCATTGAAGATTGTGATTCACAGCTGTGGGGCACAGCATTCCCATATTGAGATCTTTTTTGCATAAAAAGATGCTTAAGCAAATCCAAGATTCATTTAAATACAACTTAGGTATCAATGGCAAGAGCATAGGTCACTATCTTGTACTGGTTATAAAACGTGTTACTAATCATTAACCCTGGTTTGCTGATGATTCACGGACCAAATGAAGGTTGCATACCACGATTTTGAAATCTTAAAATTTGTTAAAATTATCAGCCTGGCTTGTAGTGGCAGTCTGCCACCCAAACATCAATTTTAAATTAAATTAAGACATTTAGGTTGCAGAACAAGCTATTTGGTTTGCATCAATTCTAGAATTCAGATATGCACTCTTTCTCACAGTACTTTTTCATTTTTGCCTGCTTGTTGAACTTTTCCTAAGGTGAGACAAAAAGTTATGTTTTTCTGTTGAGGAAAATAATGAATATTACATTCATAGTGGACTTATGTGTATTCATGCGGATGTTATTAATAACGAGGCTGGTTTTACTCGGAAAGTTTGTCTCTGAGTCTGTCACAATGCTAAAAGGCTTCGTGTGAAACAGTGCCTTAGACAAAAAAGGATGAAATAAATTGTTTCTTCATTATTTAGCAAATATAACATACCATATAACCCTCTGATGTCAAATACTATTACACAACAAAAATTTTGACTTGGAATGGTAGTTCTGTTTATGACTTGCATCATGACTCCCAGGTCCCTTTCAGTGTATTTTAGAGGGTCTGAGTGTCATGTTGTCATGAATACCTGGTTTGATGATTTAATGTCACTAAAACATGAAGAATCATTAAAATGGCCAGGGATGGCAGCAGCTAGCCATGGTTGAGTATTCATACATGAAGTATCAGGTGTACACTGATGAAGCCTATAAAAAGCTACAAAGTTACATATTTCAACTTACAATTTGTTCAAGTTTATGAAATTTGTTTATTTACTATACTGACTCTAATCAGAGGTATCAAAAATTCTACAGGTTTTTGTCAGAGCCATTACTAATCATAGCAGTCATCTGACATCAATCATCAAACTGATATAATATGTTAGCCATGCAGTTGAATAAAAAGAAAGGTACCCAATGGATGACATATTATGCACAAAAAACATGACTTGCTAAATGAATGTGGACATATATATGAAACTCACTGATGTATGATTGTTAATTTAACTTCTATATCTCAGGTTTTCTACATACAGAAGGGGGATATTAATCTAGCAGTCTAGGCCTGTGGTCCACACATTAATCTACAAAACTCTGAGGAATTGATATAATTTGCCATGAGATTTCCTGTGAGATCTAAATCAGGAAATTCTGTTCAAGAATTCTATACTCTTACAATCTGTCTGTATGCTGTGAACTGCTTGTAGTTATATAGTAGTGCAATAACACTCTAACTTAACAAGAAATCAATTTATCAATATCTTCCACTTAGTGTACATGCTCATACTGATCATCAAGTGATTAATTTCCCTAGACATCATGATCTAAATTTAGCTCTGCATGCCCTGAGTCAATTAGTATCTGCCAATCACAGGTTATGGAGAATATAAAGCCAAAATGCAAATTCATGTTAGAAGCTGTCTTTGAACTCTTGACAGCTGACTACCAGTACAATGAGTTACCGGTAATACTGGTCAGGGTTCAACATAGACAGTTGCTCTGTCACCCAGGGCCACTACTTATGACACTCTAGCTTCTAGTCTAATTTCATACAAAGAGCATACAAGTACAGGTTACCAGTCATGCAACTTACATCAGTACAACCAGAACCTTGGTCTGTCATATATTTGCACTGAACAACTGATAAAATAATAATGATGATAATAATAATAATAATAATAATAATTTACCCTGTGTATATTACTGTATGGTAAGATCACGAAAATGGAACCCTATGTGTTGCATATATCCTATTATTATTCTTGGCATTGTTGTTAATTGTTAATTAACTATATAATGTGTTAATTGTTTTTCTACTTCATGTTACTGATATCATTATTCTGAATCCTGCATGTAATGCTTTTTGTAATGCTATATCTTTATTTGTTCATGTGATGTTGATGATGAAAAGAAAATCATTGAAAAAAATTGTAAATATATTCTGAATCATCATAAAGAAAAGCAAAAAAATTGAACCCTTGCAAAACACTGAAAAAAATTAAATACTAATATTTTTTTCGTAAAGCATAAAATCCATAATAACACATGCTCTGAGATAATGCTATTATGGCACTACAAAGCAATAAACAATCATCTTATTATACTGTGAAAACAGTGTGATGAGATGGTTTTAAATGTCTAACCTACCGTAAAATCTCCACTTAAAACCGCACTTCCGATTAAAACCGCACCCAGACTTCGCCGAAATTCCAGGTGAGACACCACGAGAGGCTCAAATACTAAGAACCCCCATTTAAAACCGCACCAACTTTTGCTACGGAATGATTTGACAAAAGACACAATCAAGCTATCATTTAGAAATGAACAGGCGTAGGTTGCGACTCGGCCATTCCTGACCACATTAAAATTCCTTGGGCATATTATTTAAACACATCATAACACTTTTTTTGCAGGGTCACTCAAGCATGAAGTTTGGGAAGACGTAAGGGCCGATGAACCTCTGCCTGTTTATACAGATTTTATATTCCGTGCCGTATTCTTGTTTACTACCGATTTGTCATTATATTTTGGAAAAATATATTCTGCTGATCCATTTCAAGTCACTGTATATTTTAATTCTAAAAGTAATATTTTGAAATCTTAATTTTTGATGAAAATTCCATTTTCTGGAATTACTCGGAAGATTCAAATCATTTTCATACCGGTTACTTCGGTATTATCATCGTCACATCGTACGTTGACATCGCTCCATGTCACAATTTGCTGGTGCGTTTGAAAACATCGCTGGTCTACTTAACTAAATATCAAAGTAACTGAAGTTACCTTGTCGAGATACGCACGTATAGGAAACATGACGCTTGAAAACGAGTGATTTTAAGGTAAAATTAAAGTGGCCAGTCCGGGTAAGCAAGTTTTTTCCTGAAGAAAGTTTCCGTGTGGGGAGCCATTTTGTCAAAGCAGTGTTCGCGCAAGGCACGATGGGACGAAATAGGTGGCTGTTCTGTTTACCACCCACAGCGTACAGCCGTTCAAAATATTCTTGGCAGAATACCATGGCGTTTCAGCACATGGCGGCACTCAAACTTGATTTTAAAACGATCGTCTGCCATTGTGTGACTCTTTACGATGTCAGCCTTTTATTCATTTTACGTTTGAAACAAATAATCATTGCTAAATAATGCCGCAAATGGGTTTAAAGTAGGCTTTTATTTCAATTTTGCTTGACCATGCCCAACGAAGTGGGCCGCTGTGTGTTACAGCAGGGTTGTTGCAAACGTATTATTTGGTGACAATTACCAAGATTTTATAACAAGTTATATATCACACGAAAATTAATCAGCAATATTTAATCTATAAATAACAAATAATCGTAAATAACACATTTACACACGGCTGCCATGCATGCGAGACTGCTGCTAAGAACGGCCTTCGAAAGTTGCGATATTATCGCCCACTCGCCGGCCCAAAAACGATGTCTGTCAGGAAGATATTCAGGAAACCCTTCTAGTATAAACCGCACAGTGCTTTCAGGAAATCAACCCGATTTCAAGATTTTGAATTTCTTGATTAAACCGCGGTTTTAAGTGGAGATTTTACGGTAGAGTGAAAATTTTAAACAGGTATAATGAAATGATCTGATATGACTAAATATTATTTGGGCATCAACCATTCAAGCCATGCCATACTGGTTAATAATTAGTTTATAACTGGACAACACAATCAACCATAAGGACAACATAAAGGACGTCCATGTTAGAACTATTGACTTGTTTGCTATAATAATGCTTTACTGTCAAGATCAAGCCTTTGCTGAATACCCTGAGTCACTGAACTGAAAGTGAAACATGAAATAACTGAATATTCATGTTAATGACAGCTGAACCCATGACCTTGCTGCAAGGACTCATTAATATTAATTAATTCCTCATGAGGGTCTTTGGAAATGCCCTTGGCCATATGCCATGAACCACTTCATAAACAGATGAGCCCAGATAATTATATCATTGAACATGACTTTGCAATCTGGCATCAGACACAGGCACCAATCAACAAGGGAAGAAATAAATAAGGAACAAGCAAGCCATACTTAGTCTACATTTAGTTACTTTAGTAAATCAGAACTGGGCAGTGAGACTGTGCTGAAGTTCTTCATGACATCCTGCAGTCTTATCAGTATCTTGCACAGCATAACATATTGTATAATTTTAATAATCATTACTAATTACAGTAATGCTTCATTCATTTACCACTAATGAAGTCACGAAATTCACCAACCACCAGAGGGTCCAAGGCTGGATGTTTACTTAATTTATCTTGGTCACTTACAACATTTGCCACAAAGTGGTGAATGACAAGGGTCTTACTCAACTATGGTGATTCACCCTGAGCCTTTACAGCCCACGATCAGGCGCGGATCAAGGATTTTTTGCAGGGAGGGGTGAACAGTGTCATGCATAAAAATTGTCTAAAGAAAAAGGTTGTTGGTTGTGAGTAGGGGAAGGGGGGGGTTCTCGACCCCTAAAACCCCTCAGGCCTGAAAATACATGATAAAAATTTACAATAATTTTTCGGTATTTGCTAACCAGCTTTATTAAACATATTTTTTGGCACAACAGGTGTCATAGTATACCCCGGACAATTAATCCCCCCCCCCTTTAAGAATATGCCCCCCATCTTTAGCAACATATACTGACACTTGGCAAGCAACTATTGTTTCTTCCATCTATCATCTTCAGAAACAATATTTTTCACCAAATATTGGGGCCAATATGTTGAATCTCTCTTGAGAAAAGAGCATTAATTTATTTTCAGAAAGGGGAAGGTAGGTGGAGCCACCTGTCTAGTTTACAAGAAAATTTTTAAAGATGGATAGGCATGCCAAATTTAAGACCAATACCTTGAACCACTCCTGAGATAAGAACAATTTCACCCAAAGCACATGGACAGATGGATGCCAGGCCAAAACAATAGCAGATGGCGCCACCATTCATGAGTACAAGATTTAGGTGTCCAAGATCTATACACATTTTCAGGCCAATAGGGCAAATCACTCCTCAGAAAAGGGCATTAATTTATTTTACAAAAATAGAAGGTAGGTGGCGCCACCTTACATGAAACCTTTCCAAGATGGATGGACAAGCCATATTTCAGACCTATACCTTGAACCACTCTGGAGATATGAGCAATTTTCACCCAAAGCAAATGTACAGACTGACGCCACACCAAAACGATTGCAGATGGCACCAATAGTCTTCAGTACAAGATGGAGGAGTCCATGCAAGATCTATTGATATGCACAAATTCAGGCCAATAGGGCAAATCACTCATCAGAAAAGGGCATTAATCTGTTCTACAAAAATGGGAAGGTAAGTGGCACCATGTGTCTGGTTTACGAGAAAAATTTCAGAGATGAATAGAAATGCCAGATTTCAGACCAATACCTTGAACCACTTCGGAGATATGAGCAATTTCCACTGAAAGCACATGTATAGATTGAGGCCACACATATACCATTACAGTTACACCACTAGTTTTGAATACAAGATTGAGGTATTCAAGAACAATGGACATGCACAATTTCAGCCAAATCTGTCCATTTGTTTTAGATTTATAATGCTCACAGTACTGTCAAGTCAAAATTATGGGTGATCAAAAGGCCCAAAAACAAGAAAAGGACAGAAGGTGGCGCCATCTGTCTTCTGCAGAAGACAAAGCTTTCCAAAATCTTGAGGCAATTTGATTTTTGGACCAATCAATGCATCCCTTATTGAGATATTTATGATTTTGTGTGATTTTCACCATATATGGCAATATTCAAGGTCAAAGCCACTCTCATAGGGAAGGTCATGACCCCAATTTAAATATACATCATCCCATAACCCATGTCAATGTATATGTATAATATGAAAGAAATTTGTCCATTAGTTTTTTACTTATAATGCTCATAGTTCTGTTAAGTGGCAATGATGGGGGCATTAAACGGCACTAAAACAAGAAAAGGATACTAGGTGGCGCCACCAGTTTCTGGTAAATGACAACATGTTTGGACACTACCCAAGATCTTCAATCAAGTTGATTTTTGGATCAATCCATGCAAGATATCTTGAGATATTTAAGAATTTGTGTGATTTTCCCCTAAAATGGGCTTATTCAAGGTCAAGGTCACTCTCCTAGTAAAGGTCATGACTCCTTTTTTAAATAAGCTTCATCCTCTCACCCATATCAATGCACATGTCAATTTTGGTAAAGATCCGTAAAATATTTTTTTAGTTATTGCCTCAAAATGAAATCTCTGCGGCGGCAGCACAACCATGCTTAAACCCTAGTTCCGGACTTTGTCTGGGGATACAATTAATGATCATCTCTAAAACTTGTACTCAGCTGTAAATCACTCTTCCAAACACCAATAATTGTTGTATTGACACTGGTATTTTGTAAAAGAGTTCAGTTATACAAAACTTAAATATTATATAAAACAAGAAAACAATTAATATTGCTGATATCTGCTTTAAATTTGTTTGGATTTACATACAAATGTAAAAGTTTTACCATACTCATTGATACCTGTAAGTCTTACTTAAACATCTGAGTTATTTCTGTAGCTGCCATTTTGCATAGCTAGTCAGTGCAGAGGGACCAGTAGACCACTTGCCTATGAAATACCATAGGTAGATCAAATGCAAAGTTTATGAGGTGGTTCTAAAGGAGACATATATCTACATCTATAGTCATTGTGTACATCATTCAAATATGGTCTGTTTGAAGCCTAAAGAACATGGGTCATTTGAGATGTGACAGATGATAATGTCTATGATCAGTAACCATGCTGTACAAGAATTACATGTCATTATTACAATAATAACCATGCACCAGTTGATGTCACAGCTTCACGGCCTCAAACATTTTACCTGAGAGCGTAACAAGAGTCTCTGTAACCCTGTCCAAGGTGTGGTCCCTCAGGTTATGATTATTGTTGGCTCTGACAAGGATTGATGTAAATTAAAAAATAACATTCATAAATAGGTACAGCAAACCAAAAAAATTTTAGATTATTAATTTGAACTGCTCTGAATATGTCACAAGGAAATTGTATCAGTAGAGCCTGTCAGTTTATCAACAGATTAAAATGGAGCTTCAATACAAGTGTTGGAGCTAGACATCTAGCCCTTTGGTTGGCCTCACTTAAAAAATGTAATACTTCTATAATTACACACTAACGCCTATGGTACCAAGAAGTGGATCCAGGGGAGGGTCCAGACCCCCCCTTTTTTTAGCAGCTGCAAACTTTTAAGAGTTTAAGACCCAATTTTTTGGTTTTGACCTGGTGACCCTTTTTTAGGCTTTGTCATTAGTCCTCCAGGGTTGGACCCCTGCTTTTCCTAAATCCTGGATCTGCCCCTGGTACTACTAGATCACTGATGACCCTTAAGTTATAACAATATTTTTTCTTATTAATAATTTCAGTTACCTCTCTTTGCTGATATCCTGTCTAAATTTTACTGAAAACTAACCATATGCTAACGATAAATATCAACATTCTGTCAGTATACAACTCTAATTATATAGATAATCTATCTTTAAGAATGACACTGACATTTGCATCCTATAAACAGCCAGAAAAAAACAAAAATATTGTTATATCCTTTAGAAATATCTGATCCATTAGAGGCTTTCAGTAACTAACACACCAAATACTGGTAATATATATATATATATATATATATATATATATATATATATATATATATATATATGTATATGCATTAATATCATTTGGCTAACTACACTTGAATTCATCTGTCATAATGCCAACTAAACAACACATGACTCAAAGCTGTCATGATCTGTCTGCTGTCCAAAAGCCATACCATCCGTCTGTCAGCTTGAAATATGCTGACTAAGCCAGTAAAAGTCTGAATGAACAGTAAGCACACAGCCAGGGGTGCACTTACTTGTCAGACTTTAGCATTGCTATTTTACTCAATTAGTCAGATTGTGACAGATTAAATTAAATAAATAAATGAGAAAAGTTGATAAAATAAAACAGGTGAATAAATTAAACAAATAAAATAAAATAAATAAATAAATGGCCCTTAAAGGTATGGAGTAAAACAATTTTCTGGAGCTACCATTAATAAGAGCCCACTGCAGCCATCAAACAGATGCTAGTTAAACTGACTGCAGCAACCTGGGGCAGGATTCAATGAACTGTAGACTGCAGCACAAACAATGCTTGTTAGGTTGTTATGACCTGATATCATCAATAATACGAACCACATATCACCAACTGATGTCAGTTAGGTCTCACCAACACTGGCCTGCCAAGTACTGCTATGCAGCTGTTTTCTTCCTATCTGCTTTGACTGTTATTTCTGTTTTATGGCCGTGACAGCTCACTGACAGGCTGTGGCAGCTAATTGTGATGCTGTAAGCCCTTCGTGATGCATTAAGATACAGTGTTCTATTAATCAAATAAAATACTGAACAGATAAGAAAATGCCAGCCACTGACCTGACATGTAAAAACTAGAGAAAAGACAGGTTCAAAATTAAAGGCGTGACTAAAATCAGATTACAATCAGGTCTACTGTCCCTTTTTTTAGGGGGTAATGATTCCTGTCTGTCTGTGTAGCATGGCAACCCTCATAATCAGACTAATTTCATAATTAGCTTAAGCTTAATTGATTATGATAAATAAGTAAACTTTCAGTTTAAGTGGCACAAGCCAAATGGACCAGTAGCTTATATTACCACACATTTGGTGCACTTGGGATGAGGGTTCAAATCTGACAGAGGCATCTTCATCAAACAAAATATATTTACAAATTTTCACTTTCTGTGCCAATCAAAGTAATGTTAAAAATATATATACAATTTAAAAAAATATACTATATATGATTTACAGTAGACATAAAAAAACATTATAGTCACAATTTCTCAAAGTAAAGGCAAATCTACCTTTGGGGGGACATTTATGGGGAAAAAAGGGCACAATTTTTACAGAGATGGTTTGCATTACAGACTTGTAGTCCAATTACATCATATTAAACTGTATCATGCTATCTACAAAGTGTGAAGCATCACTGATGTTGTGGAGAGGCGTAAAGCATCCTCTGTGAAGGTTTTACATAACAAAGACTAGTAGTCCCATTACATGAAACTACACCACCTTAGGTTAGATATATACACTAAGTAACATATCACTGATATTTTGGATAGGACTAAATTCCTCATCACCTCTGATCGTTTGCCCTGTGCTGACCTCCAGAGTCTACTCTCTATGGCTTGTTCCTGGACACGTTTAACTTCACAATCATCCAGGAATTTGTTTAACATGTCTGCTTTCCAGCCCTCCATGCTGAGATAAGATAAGAGGTTGATAATGGCTTAACAGTCAGGCAATCACCCCAGTCAAGTTGCCCTGAGTATACAGGTATATGGCATATCAACACAACGATTCCTGGTACAGGAGCATAAACACAGACTTTGTAACGTGGCTAGCCGGGTGTTTCCAGGTTAAGTATATCCTCCAATTTCCAAGCTGTATATATATCACTGTGTACATAAATATCACTTTCTTTTATTTATATGTTCACATAAACCTATTTCTTTTCCTTCTTGATGCAATCAGCCTGGCAAGCCTGTTTTTCCACTATGGAAATTGCTGAACTTTATGGATCTCTTTTCTTATAAAACAATAAAATTTGGAGCACTGACTCACAGTTTCAATGTAAACACATTCCTCTCTGAATGACTGGATCTAAACTAATAAGTCTATATATATATGTATATTGGCCCCAATTAGTAAGTTTTTATCAAATACAATAATTTTGTTTCTTTGTTGTTTTTACACAAGGATATCCCTTTTAGAACTGCTGCCTTCAACAGAGCAGGGCCATTTTTCATT
This sequence comes from Sipunculus nudus, assembly GCA_026874595.1. Taxonomy (NCBI): domain Eukaryota; kingdom Metazoa; phylum Annelida; class Sipuncula; order Golfingiida; family Sipunculidae; genus Sipunculus; species Sipunculus nudus. The sequence continues at coordinate 60,964,150 of CM049313.1, forward strand.
TGTTTATGTTCCATATATTTGTCATATAACATTTATTTCTTTTAATTCAGAACATTCTGTTGCTTTATACATGCATATGTTGTATTCTTCTTGATTTTAAAATGACCGCGTGCTGTATTTATTTCCTTATTTCTTCAATGAATCATAAACTCAATTGACAGTAATTCAAATGTTTTGAAGGTTGCAAAAACTGGTCTAATGCATGCTGTTCAAGCAGTAGAAAACTGTATGAGAGACTGCAATCAGTATACACACTTCAGCATCTGGTCCAGCCATGTTAAAACTGTTCTGCCAAAACCTGGAAAAAACTTTTAATGCTGTATCCTTGACTTAAGTCTGTAAATGTTGTACACTTTTCTACATGACCAAGTGGAGAAAATTCCCAAGGTATCCAAGTTCTCCAAGTTTTGAGACTCCTTCCATTGGCATATAAGTTAAGAAAGCAGCTACAAATTCCTGACAGCCATACAACATGTGTTGTACACAGTGTTGGACCCTCACACTTTACGGCTGAGATAAACATTTATACATTCATACCCCAAGTCAACCAGTTACAACGCGACTGGGGGTGGTTACACAACTACACCTACAGGATGAGTGTGGGCAGTTAGTTGGGCGTTAAACAGTTTGGCTTAAAGTACTGGGAATGAGTGACAATGCTAAGGGTCACAATCACATAGTGATGAATTCTATATTTGTCCAGATTGGTCTGTTTGGTTTACTTATGGTAATGGATTCTCAGCTGCTTTAGATTACTCGCTTGATGTGTTGCTTATTTATAAGTGGCAAATCTGCTTTCTCACTGAATGTGAATGGGCACTGAGTATCTGAATGGATTGGATTATTTATGTTAGTTTCAATGCAAGCTGGCTAAATTGGCTTAAATATTACTTGTTTCTCTGACAGTGTGGATACAATTTGATGTCTTGTTCAATGCTATTCACCAGTCAGGGGAAGGTTTTATTGCTCTGTAGGGATTCTACTGATCCTCACATTAGATACACAAACACAAACAATGAGACAAACAGCCTGACACACACATACACAACCACACCTGCCTAGAATGACATAAACACACACACACAAACAAACAAGTATATAAAACACACTGCAACAGCAAATTATCACATTCACTGATAATGAAATTACACACATTGGTAAATAAAATGCTTTTTAAATGAACAATAGTACCCGTAACAATACATGTATTTGCCCTGGAATAATAGCATGTGGCAGGTTTGTTGACACTGATTGCTAATTGTGTCCAAACTTCCTTATGGTCTCTGACAGAATTAACAGAGTTTTGCCTAGATAATATGAATTTAAAAATATATTACTTGAAAATGGAACCAGTTCAAATAAATATGGAAAAAGACCACTAATTAATTAACACAATGCAACATGATTAAATGATCAAAGAATACGCATACACACGAGCATTACACACATAAAGGACAAATTGAAAAATGTGGGCTCAGGTGAATGCATTTTGTTAGAGTAATATCTGTGAATTTTTTAAAGAGTGCATCTATGTTTCCAGACACCAATATACCACAGTACCTGTTTTCCTCTAAAGCACATATATTCATCAAAAGCTATGTTCCCCAGTGGGTATATACCCTAGTACCTGGATTCCAGTAAAAAATTGATCTGATATTATAATGATTACAAATAATATAATAAACAACGTGTCATGAAGAAAGCATCAGGAGTAAATCAGTAGCAAAATGATATGATGATGCAAAATGAAGATATATATGCATAGCAGGACAGGATGATATTTATAACCCTAATTTTTGTTCACACAATGTGGCACCTACAATACAGTCATAGCATAACAGGTAGTGGTTACTGGGGAAACACAGGACCGAGGGACATTAGAACGAGGGAATATAGGTACCAGGGCACATAGGTACCAGGGCACATAGGTACCAGGGAACATGGGGTGAACGCCATATTTTGCATATGCCAGCTTTGGTTTTGCTGGGCAAAATCCAACACAGGCAGAAAGAGACAAAGGTACACAATCACAATGAGATCAAGATTTTAAATTGTTAATACCAAGTTGAACATTATAGACTCCCGGATTTCAAATGAATACTGATAAAACTTGGCAACCAGGCTGTGGTTCAACTCAACAAACCAAAATTTTTTCTATATCTGTAGTCTTACACTTGTTTTTTGGTTGGTTGTGTATGGTAATTAGTTCTGTGAGCCCCAGAAAATATGTTTTCTTTACTAAACACTAGAGAGAAAAAAGGAGTACTAGAACTACTCAAGGCAACTAGTACTCAAGTTAGAATAACTCTCACTGAGTACTCAAGTAAGAAACCAGGAATTGAGTACTCATGGAGGCCTACATTTTAGGGCATTTAAGCAGTTATTTATGTATAGTTGTTAATTTTGCTTGTAAATCTAATTTATCACTGATAAATATGAATAAGATGTTCCTGCATATTACCATGGCACAGCAACTATTCACATGCATTACCAGTTAAGTTAAATATTGCTTACTTTAGTCATACTTACTTTCTTGTAGACAGCACATGCAGCAAATAAGAAAATAAATACATAAGATTCCCTTTTTATGATTTTTTTTAAATAATGGGTTCCCATGCAGAGTACTGTCATGGTAATGAGAAAACTCCTCAAGGAACCAATAACCAGTGCTCAAGTCCAAAAGCTGCTACCCAATACAGCCCAACCAGACACTCTAGCCATCAGAGGAAGTGGTTTAGATAAGAATGTAAATTGTTTAACTACCTCGACGTCGTTGATCTTCTTCATTGCAAAGTGGGCGAGTCTAAACAGGACGTAAGTCCTCCAGAGGGAGAACTGTGTGACGGGGTTCCCCTCCCCCTCGATGGTCAGGTTATCAAGCCGACGTAGACCTGCCAGGCCGTTCAACTGCTGAAGACTGTGGATGTTGGTAGAATTGAACACAAGGGTCTGTAACAGAAACGAGGGTCTGATCAGGAGATACGTCATGGCCTGGTGCTTTAGAAAAGTGACACAAGAGTTACAGCTACGTTCACTTAACCATCTGCAATTGCCTGCCATGGATTCATAACAAAGACATGCATGCATATTCACCAAGAAAGTAAGAGCAATTACAGTGGGAAAGAAGAAAATTCTGATTCAGAATTGTGAAAATGTCACATTAATAATGACTTGAAGGAATTTAGCTGTATCAAAGCACAGCAGTTTAAGGACTGGTTTCCAGATCCACATATGCCTAATTTGTACCTGTCCAGAGCTGAGGCCTGGTGACTTCTCATGAATACAGAGCCTCAGAAATTCCAATTTCTTGATGATAAGTTATGGGTTCTGGATAATTCTTAGTAATGAAATTGTTTATTATCATCAGTTTAAATCTCTTGAAAACAATATCCTTTTAGAAGTTACCTGATGCTATAAACACCTAATTAAAGCTATCTTATAACCTGAGATACTGGTCTGATACATGACAAAAAATCAATTAACCATCACTAGACTGCTATTTTTACAGTCAGTTATAGTTGGCAGATCAATACAGGTTTGCTGAGCAGCTGTTCATGCAATATATTTGAATAGATTACTCTCTGGAGGATTCCCCCCCCCCCCCACCCCATGTTTTTTGTCTTTAGTGTCATAACTGGCCAACAGGGGTCTCCACATGATATGGAGAAGAAATCTTGAACACACTTCTCCACACATTTCCTTGACCTGCATGGTCCTGATTAACCTTTTATTCTTAAATCAGAATTTGTGTAAAGGGACATAATCAGGAGCAATATTGATCCTATTCTTTCATACTACCAGTTTTGCTGTTTACATAGGTTTCCCAGCAAAACCATTCCAGGACTTGGTCTCAATTCCTCACATACAACTGTTAAATACAGTGAAACCTGTCTAAAGCGGACAGTCAAGGGACTCAATCATTTTGTCCTTAATAGTAAGGTGTCCTTATTAGGCAGGTTGACCTTGGTTGATAACTGAGGGATTATAAATTAAGACAACGAACAGCTGCAAGAACGTGTTTATTGTATTATATTGGATTTCATGTATATATACAACATATTCATGCACACATCATGCATTCAATATTCATATACAAACTGTGATAATTTTACCCATCTCAAGAAGTGAACAATATAAGGAGAAAAGTCTATGAAGACATCCGTAAAAACAATGTTCATATACTCGCGTACGCTCTTTTTCGCTGATTCACTAAGTCGAATAAGCTTTACTTTCTTAGATAGCATAAGTTCCCACTCAGGAGTACGGGTGGTGCCACCGTGCGGCATTGCCAAAAACCCTCCTTGTTCAGCTGTCCAAATGCGATCATCTCAAAGATAATGACAACGTTGATAATGCGACGATTTTAATGGCTAAGAACCTGGGAACATTCGTTTTTATAGGTGAATGAAGCTTTAGCCTAACATAAACTTTCTTTGATGATGGTTGTTTGGTTTGATTTGCTTTAATGTTGAAAGGACCCGAGATTGAAAGAACCCCGAGGAACTTGTGCACGGCGGCCTAGTACAAACAGCTATGGAGCAAGCAGATGTTCGACACTGAGCAGATCAGTTTAAGATATACTTAGCAAAACCGATAAATTAATATCAAACAGCCTGCTATAAGAATGTGGCTAATTTTACAGTTAGATATTGCGTGGTGAGATCAGGGGCGCATGGGTAATCGGTAACCGTTTAATCAATTTAATGACCCTGCGGTCGAGCGAAAAATATGCAGCTTCGCAACGCGTGAATGATCAACCGTGAAATAAAGTGACACGATGTTTACCGCTTCATATTTGCTGTGTTTAACTTAGGGAGCACATCACACCGTGTCATGAGCGCCGATACACATTAAGGTAACAATTTGGGATTGCATAATCCTTTGTGTTCCAGTCCCGGGAACAGCAACAGTACCGGTGGTCTTTGATGTTGCCCTTGGCGAGTGATCAGTGTCCCCCGGAGGTGAAGTATCGTGTCGGCATTTGTCAGGTTCATTTACTCTTAGAATGGTGGTTTGAGTTGAAATCTGCTGTCCCCTGTCTGCAGTAGTGAGGTGTCCGCCTTACAGAGGTTCCGCTTATACATTACATTTAGGGAATTTTGAAGGGACTTAACTATCTCGTCCGTTATAGCCAGTTGTCCGCCTAAGTGAGGTGTCCGTTAGATCAGTTTTCACTGTACATTGTTAGAGCCCTGCAGTCTGTTAACCATAACAAGGCTGCCTGACCGGAAGTCGGATTAAGAGAGACGACACATGGTGTTTCAGCCAGCAGGAACATGCATTACAGATTTTGAGCCAATGAAGTCAGGGCATCTCCTGATTGGCACTTGTTGTGGCGTCGCGCAGCACACGGCCCAATGCACTGTGTTTATGATGATACCGGAGATCGCGCCTGGTTCACTGTTATAACACTCCTTTACAGTAGTAAGCAAATGGTTTAAAGGCAAAATTTTGGCAGGTACATATTTTTTTAAAGGGAAGAAGCTATTTTTTGTGTTAACTCAACATGCTTTATAGATGATTGGGCCCCTTTAATTATCATGTACACCTCTCAGAAATTCCAGGTGATTATTAAAAGAACCACTGGACACATAATTGTTCAAACATTTAGGAAAACTTAACACATTACATTTCCATTTCCTCAAGTCTTTTCATTGTATTGTGGAGTTTTGTCCAAATTATACATTTTTTTCTAATTTCTTTCTGTAGATTAAAGATTAAGCTTGTTCCAACCAGAGGAAACAATTAGTCTAAAAAGATAATTTGTGACAGATGCTTTTCTTTTATTTGCAGTGAATAAATTAGAATCTCTGGTAATCATATAGAAGGAAACCAATACCCTCCCTTATGAACAGATTTAGTTAAATAATTAAATAAATGAGTTTATTAAACAGACAGACTAAAGTGATGGAAAAGGACAATGATCACATGTATAAACAATCACATGAATCAGATGGTGATTTAATGCTGATGTAATCATATTCTGAAAAAAAGTCTTTAAAAAGTCACAAAGTACTGAATTAAACTGTCTGGACTTGATGAACTGTTTTATTGCATACTGGCAGGTTTGAATACATTTATTTCACTCAGATGCAGATCAGAACCATTAAAACTAAAGTTATAGCTAAACACTAATGGGCTTCACATGGTAAAATGGAATATATATATTAGAGAGCAAAGACCTCTGGTGAAGACTAGGAAATTTAGTGTACAAGCCTGGATCCTACATTGAAATTTTACTTTTCATCATTTCAGGCCTTTTCCTGGTCTCAAGAAACCATCATTATATCTACAACCATTTGATTATCATAGATTTCACAATCTATAACATGATCATTTCCTCTGCATGTCAGTAATGCCATCATTCCTTTATCTAAATACTAAAAAAAAAGGAATAATAACAATAATTTTAATATCAACTGATAAAAAATCTTACCTGTACACTAGGGAAGCGAGCCCTGATTTTATGAAGTTGTTTGACAATATCATCAAAGTCAATGAACTTGAAACATATGGTAGTCACAGCACCAGCAGCTTGTACACCCCAGTTCTTATCAAGAGAGTCCAGGGCCCCTGACCCATACAAACTCAGGGTGTCACCCTCTAGCTCTGCCAAGTGGTCACTAGGTGTACTAGCCTGACTTCGACCTGGAGCTCTGGAAAATAAAGTCTTTATTAATTTAATTATCCCTTAATAAATACAGCCAGACATGATTATGAAATGCAAAAAACACTTTTGCTGATTTGATGATGCTGGTGGGCGGCTTTTTATTTGACTTTTTACCATGAATATAGTGTAAATATCATAAATTACTTCTCAGGCACTGGCATGGAAATGACAAGTAATTATTGAAATATGAGATAATAAACGATGTAAAGGTGAATTGTCAAAAAGTTTGAAAGATCTTTGTAATATATGACATTTTTATTTCTTTTACCTGTAATATCAACATGAAAGGAGATTATATAAGGCTAAGAAAAAAAAGGTTTGGTTCTCAGGCAATATTTTCAGAAATCAATGCAAGCAGGCAATTTTTTTAAACCTTTTTTTTGTGTTTCTATAAAATGTCATATGATCAGGGAAAAGCATAATAATAAAAATTTTTTTGCCAAACATGTAAATGCACTACAAAACAAAGGTTATTTTATAAAAAAAATGTATTAATTATCTTCTTGAAAGAAAAGAGTAGCTGGAGCTCATATTGGTAAGTTTTTATTGAAAATCAAAATAAACTAGATGTGTCGGAACAACACGAATGCCCCCGCCTGGGGCAAACTAGAAACATTTGTTAAATTTTGAAAAAATGTTAAAGTTCAGGAGTCATATGGTCAAACGTAGGTCAACAAGGGCAAAATGCAAACTCGATCTGTTACGGGTCATTATCAAGCAACACACCAAAAATCATGCCAGTATCTGCAGGCACTGTGAAAAAAAGTCCATACATGTGCATTTTCCAGAAAAATTTCTGTCTTTCATGAAATTTTCTATGTTTAGGAGCCGTAAAACAATCAAAAGTAGGTCAACCGGAAAGAAACTCGAACTCGATCTGTAACTGTCATTATCTGTCCACACACCAAAAATCAGGCCAATATCTGCAGGCACTGCGAAAAAAAGTCCATACGTATGTATTTGTCATGAAAATTTCTTATTTTTTATGAAATTTTCTAAGTTAAGGAGCCGTAAAACGGTCAAAAGTAGGTCAACTGGAATGAAACGCGAACTCGATCTGTAACTGTCATTATCTGCCCACACATAAAAAATCAGGCCCGTATCTGCAGGCACTGCCAAAAAAAGTCTGTACATGTGTATTTGTCATGAAAATTTCTGTCTTTCATGAAATTTTCTAAGTTAAGGTGCCGTAAAACGTACAAAAGTAGGTCAATTGGGACAAAATGCGAACTCCATCTGTAACTGGTCATCATCTGCTTACACACCAAAATTCAGGCCAATATCTGTAGGCACTGCGAAAAAAGTCTGTACATGTGTATTTGTCATGAAAATTTCTATTTTTCATGAAATTTTCTAAGTTAAGGAGCCGTAAAACGGTCAAAAGTAGGTCAACTGGGACAAAATGCGAACTCTATCAGTAACTGGTCATTATCTGCCTACACACCAAAAATCAGGCCAATATCTGCAGGCATTGCGAAAAAAGTCTGTACATGTGTATTTGTCATGAAAATTTCTATTTTTCATGAAATTTTCTAAGTTAAGAAGCCGTAAAACGGTCAAAAGTAGGTCAACCAGGACAAAACACGAACTCAATCTGTAACTGGTCATTATCTGCTCATACACCAAAAATCAGGCCAATATCTGCAGGCATTGCGAAAAAAAGTCCGTACAACTGTTTTATTTCGGAAGGACTGAATGACGGACATGGGTAAAACTTTGTGGCCACTTTGTGGCGGGGGCATAAAAATGTTGATGCGGGTGCTGCCTAAGAATCATACCTGTTATTTTTTAAAGGGAATACAGCCCCGACATAGCAGGAAACACAGTGTTTTACTATCAGTGTGTCACAGTTAATGTCTGTATTTTATAACCCCAGTGCAGAGGTTTATGACCGGAAAATTTTGTTGGAGTATGGTATCTCAGGTGTGGTACTTTTGTGGACAAATTATTGTTTAAGTGTTTCCGTGAAACTGCCACACAGCAGCCAAAGTTATGACATGAGGTAAGTCAATCAGACAGTACAAATATGGCTTCATCTGTTGAAACAGAATTAGACAGACCACCCTTTAATCTACAGTAAGCTCACTGGCTTTCCTCTATGCCTGTATCCTCACTTGTTTTGGATCAGAATTGAATATTACTAAACCAGTTGACTTTAGCCTCAAAGCTGTACACTTTATGTCAGCACAGTGGTTTGATTTACAAAAGCCTAAATTGGTTTATTCAATAAATCATGAGGAAGCTGTCCACATATGGTTGTTAAACTGATTTACTGTACTGCAAAAAGTGATATTTCATGGGAATGATTAGGTCAAATGGAAGCATATTTGGCCTAACACAGACTAAAAACAGATTAACTGATTTGCATATACCCACTTGGAACCAATTTACTGTAAACCAGACAAAAGTAATCCAAAGTACAACAGACTTCCTAGCAGACTACAGTAAACCAATCTGATTAGAATTAGTGGCCAAGTGCATGCCGACAGGGGAAACAAATTTACAATCCAGATTATTTTCAATGCGGATATGGCCTACCAGTGAATGAGAACTACTGAAACTAAAGAGTTACATCGGTATATAAAAAGACATGCTGCTTACACTGATTTCTCCCGGTCTGGCGTTGTACCCCTTGACCCTGTGAGTGAGCTGTGAGAAAGTCCACGGCTTCCAGGTTTGACACCTGCCGGTGGTGGCCATTCTTGTAGTGACTGTTGACTCTTTGCACTTGTTGGACGGCTGTGACCATCACTGGAATAAATAAATAATTTGGAATCTCATGTGGAAATAAGGCTGCATATGCCTTCAAATATGTCATATTTCATTGGTAGAACTTGCATACTTTATCATGTGTGAAATTACATTACGTTTGCAATAAACAAATATCAACTGAAATTAGAAAATTAATTTAGTATTTATAAATTAAAATGTAGATTTATTCATGAAGTATGGATCATGTGACCATACCTTGATCTTGATGAGGTTCTGTCATCTCCTCCCTCCAATGACTGCTCCTCCCCTGCCCCAGACTCCGCCCCCAACAGCTCACCATTGGGGTAGGTACCAACATGATTTGCATAAATCTCTGGCATGACATTCTTGACCAGTTTATTGGTTCGGGACATCATTGACCCCTGCATGACCTCCCATTGTCTGCGAGCATTATTTATGGCCAATCTCCGCTTTTCCTGTGAATGGCAATTTTATATTAAGAATTATAGATAATCAATAAATATTTAATAGTAAAAAAAGTAATCTATGTTAAAACTTTATTTATTTACAGATGTTGCAATGGGTCAGCATCAACATTTGCAGAGAAATCCTAAATAAACTACACTGTAACAATTTAATTTTGACATGTTCTCTAAATTACACTATAATGTTTGTTGACACCTCCTTCCTGTTGAGTATCATTATACTTTCACTGTTCAACACATAATGTACTCTCAGATGTTGTTTTTATTATCAAGTTGTTGTTTACTTTAATTTACCTACTGATAAGTCAAAAGCCAAAAAACTGACTGATGATAGTACTGTGTCAATGGGAATGTTACCTCAACAACTGTTTGGGATACAGTTCCAGCTTAATTAATTCAAGAAAATAACAATCACATATTGCATGGGTGCATAGAGATTACCAATTACTAGTGTCTTTGACAGATACAAAGCTCCAGTTTTGTCGATGTTATCACAGACAATATTGCTTTTACACAGCAGAAGTCACTGTGAAGTTTCAAGGACAATTTGCTTACATAGGTAAGTGATACCAAAACCAATGTACTTGTAACTTTTTGACAATATGTTAAACATAAAATCACAGGAATAATATACAAGGTATTGATAGTTGATAATTATCAGGTACAGTGCTGAACAAAGTTTAATACAATGATCATGCTTGTGTGTGTTAAACATGATTTGGTAAGACAAATACAAAAGCTATATACATAATATAAATCATAGTTTTGTAACCATATGCTGAAGGATAGTTTTGTGGGAATTAAGTGCAGATACTCAAAATTGATTGTAACTGAGGAAAGGACTTCATAATTCCTATGTGTGTGTGTATTTGTATAGGAGATCACTGAGTGCTCATCAAACCACTGTCTAGTCTCCACTGATGTTTCTATTCTGTATATGAAGGGGTTTATGGCTTCCAAATGTTTCAGTCAATGGTTCAATACAAAATAGTTGTTAATATTTAGTTTCAAGTTAACAATTTTTTTCTAAAAAAATAATTTCACCAAAATTATTTTGTAAATTATTTATGCAAATTAGCTTTCCTGTAATATGAAGCAATCATACTTATGTAAAAATTGGACAATACTTCAAGATTTTGTATTTAATAAATTGATACAATTCTGCATTACAGATATTACAACATCTGGAAATTTATCAAAAACAGGTGTTGAAGATAAAAGCACAACTTGCCACATGTGAGTGACAGTACATATTTTAGCTGTGATAAACAGGACGTAAGCGACATCACCAGGACCACGAGACAGTTACTACTAACGCCTGAAACCATGAGATCATCAGAGAGGTTTGCCGGGGACAGGGGAGAGGGTAGTGGTGGTTTCTGAAGTAAGAGGGAGCCACTGTGCAAGTTTTTTTCGAGGCTTCCCCAGGGGCCGTCAGGTGATACTACCTGGGTCCTGGCAGCTTCCTAGGTAGCATCAACAAGACATCACATCTCAGTATGAAAATAAACTCATTATGTGCATATATATTCAAGTTGTCAGGGCAACTGAAATTAACTGTTTAGATATGTTAAGCATAGTGTGTAATACTGAATGATTCTGGTAAGTCTACTGTAACACACTGCATGGTTCTAATTGGTTGCTGCTGTGATAAAAGGTTCTTATTGGTCAGCTATAATTATCCATGGCTCTGATTGGCCAGTTACAGTGATGTATAGGTTCTGATTGGTCAGTTATCATGATGTGTAGTTATGACTGGTCAGCTATCATGATGTGTAGTTCTGATTGGTCAGCTGAAGTAATGGATGAATTTGGTTGGCTAGCAATGATGACAGACATTATACTGATTGGTCTGCTACAATAGTTAATAAATCTGAATGGCCAGTATTACAATGAGTGGTTAAATAGGGCAGTTGTTTCAATGCTAGTCCTGATTGGTAAATAAACTGCAAAAAATGTTGCTGTTTAGTAAACTACCATACAGCATGTTATAATTTTAACTATTAAGCCTACCCGCATTTCCACTTTACAACTTAGACTAAGTGAGACTGTCATAGAGGATCACTGACTCTATGTTACTCCATAAACACATTGCCATCACTAATGCTTTAATAATGAAATATCTGAATTGAGAAGCTGAGTAGATTTGATTACAATCTCAGTGTTTCAAATCCTTAACATCTTCATATCAAAAGAAGTAACAAGAGGGTTTGTATATGAGCTGCCATCTGGTGGCAGTCATTGACATTACTTATAAATCTTGTGTTTAGTCATGTATAATGTACAAGTTGAGTGCAAGGTAACAGGTAAGTTTTAGCACCGGTTCTTTTACTGAAATTTATGATCTATATACACAATATTTAGAAAAATATGATCTGGGATAGCAAGTAACAAACATTCTAGATCCATGAAAAATATTTTTATTCTGAATTTAAATTTTAAGTAATAATTAACTATCATTTTATCAAGCTTGAATAAAACTTTGGTAAAGAGGTATCCCATTAATACTTGGACCATGTTGATGGAACAAAACTCACCCTGTCATCAAATTATGATTACTTTTGGCCAGTATGTCAAACATGAAATTTGAGGACCTGCAATCAGCTTTTCTTAGCAAGTTGATTTATTTATAGAATTATCAAGAAAATATACAATCCTAGTGACTGGTAAAACAAGTCATTTAAATCTCCAATGTTCAAAATCATATATAAATATTTCAGAGCACAACCAGCTTTTAAGAAAGGCAAATACTAAAATGTATCCTGATTAAACTCATGATCAAAGAATAGTATTCATGTGACCTGGACATTCAGATAATTTAAAACATATTTTGCACAAGATGCTGACATATTTTTAATACTAAACCCTGGCTCACCTTCATGACTGCTATCTTATTGGTCTCTCTTTTCCTTTCCTCCTCTTTACGTGCCATGACTGCTGCGATCCTTCGTTCATCTTCCTTTGTATGCAAACAGTGAATAAAATCAGTACTAACAATCATGACAATTACAAGTAAAAGGTGGTCTAAGACTGCAATTACACCTACATCAGGTTTTCTCTTCACAGAATATTTCAATTAAAAGCAAAAGAAATGTATGTCACACTTCACCAACTCCATGGCTGCATCAAAGGTTTGACATTGATCCTGATTACCATCAGCTTTAAAAGAATTGTTCCTTCTGTGTCATCCTAACTCTCTACAAAACTGCATTGTAATTCATAATGTTTTAAGTGAAGTTCTGAATAGTAATAAAAACTAATCAACCAACCTACCAACAACAATAAATACATATACTTCCTGATGGCAGCAGAATTATCATCCAGTTCAAAACCTTCAGTAAAATAAAGAAAGTCTACAGATCTACACATATGTTAGAGTCCAGCACAATCATTCAGTGACATGGGGTGCATTGGCTTATTTTCTTACCTAGACTGTTATGTGGAATCACAGAATCATAACAAGGAGTGGTGCAGCTAAAAATGTTTCACTTTATGCTTGTTGTGAAGACTGTACAGTATAATACCTGATGTATTATCAATATATTAATAAAATAAATATCAGTCTCAATTTTGCTTGCCCTAATCCCCTCTGCAATGTATCTGCATGGTTGTCAGCTTGCACCTCCTCTGTGGGCACACCTTTGAAGTGCATCTTTTTGGGCTTGAACTTTACAGGGATCAATGCCAAGTGTGTCCTAAGGGGGTATTATTTCCCAATAAATACTGATAAAGGATTTTACATTATTTTGTAATTTACCAACATTCCTAATATATCAGTAATTATGCAAACCAATGAACTTGGCCTATAGAAAATCTTTGCAGAACTTAGCTCAATGAATTAAATATTACATTTACTTTTCAACATGCTCTGATTCTCTAAGTCCAATATAAAAATAAACAGCTAGCTCTAGAAATCAATGATAACATATTACCAATGACTTGCAACATACCTGGTGTATGACAAGACTGACTTGTTAAAACAGACTTTCTATTCACTTACTCTCAGGTAACGGAACATAGTAAGTCTCAGTCTTACTTGGAAGAGGTAAAGTTTGCCAGCTCCAACTGGGCGCCCAACATAGTTGAAGTAAGCCATGAAAACTGTCCAAAGACTGCCCAGTGCTGTGTACTAGTGGGCTGTCGGTATGAGCAGCGCTGTACCATGAAGCTAACAGCTTTGTACTGCCATTATGATTCAATCATCTCTACCATGCATGCATTATTCAATCATCACTTGGTATTTATTTACTGCAGACCTGCATAGCCTCTCTCTGATCTACAATGGCTACTGTGTTACCTATTTGCTGTGGCAAATTGTGTGTGCTCACATATATGCAGACATGACTGCATTCTGTGTTAGCACAAGGAAATAATTTGTGAATAAGAATTATTCACCATGTGCATAAAATGTACCAATGTTGAGCACAGCTTGTCATGTGCCCTGGTCTTTCATCCTATACATCTGACAATGGATTATAATTAATGATCTCAGTGCATGAATTAGCACACTGGTACTATAAAGTAACACCTAATTACAAAGTATCAGTATATCTGACACAATGCCTTGAAGTATTTATGTACCTTGTTAACCATAGCAGACAAACAAACATAATAAGTGTATGGTGCCCTTAACTTGAATGATTTTTGGACTCAAAAGCTATTAATCAAACAACTCAGACTCAAATAATTGTAACCATGACAACACACTTTATTGGGATGTTTTTCTATAGTATAAAATATATGGATATGAAGGTACACTAGGTACAAAAGTAAAATAGCAAATAATAACCCTTAAGTGAGACTAGATGCAATGACATTATGATGTAAGCATGCCTTATCATTAGGGACCCATGGGTCTCGACGCTCAGCTGTATTTGTCTAAAAGGATATTTTAAAGAAATTTTTGAATTTTTGAATTTTATGAATGACGGTCCTGTGACATTAACCAAGGACCTAATATCCTTGAACTTGCAGCATTTAGATTATTGTAACAATCTTATAAAAAATGTTGGTCTAGTGACCTTGACCTCTGACCAGGTAACCTCCTTATCTACAGATTACTACCACTTTGGGCAGGTAAGCCATGTGTGAAAGAAGGAAATTATGTGATGAAAAGTTTTATTTACATTGCATCCAAAATCACTTTAAAGATATGGCTCCTTTGAACTTCACCTTTGACCTCTGGACCCTGAAAATCAAATTTTTTTTTAACTTGAGTGGTGGGTCATTAATAAATCAAGTTTGAAGCAAATCTGTCTAGCAAAAGCAGAAATATCATCCATAATCTAGTTTCTGAATGGATGGGCCCTGTGACCTTGACCTTTGACCCTATAACCCTAAATCAAAAAGAATCTTCCCCTATTGGCAGGTAAGTTATATCCTGAAGATGGAAGGTTGGTGATGAAAAGTTTGGCCTGAAATGCATACACATTCCTTTTAAAGAAATAGGTCCTGTGACCTTGACCTTTGGACCCTAAAATCGACAGGGTTCTTACTTTAGTGGTGAGCCACATATAAATTAAGTTTGAAACCAATGAGTTAGACTTAACTGGAGTGATCATCTGGAAACTAATTGGTAAATAGATGGTCCCTGTGACCTTTGACCTTGTGACCCCAAATTCATTTATTCTCTCCTTGTACTAGCAAGTCAGCTAAATGTGCAAGATAGAAAATTTGGGATGAAAAGCTTGGCTTAAAATGCAGCCATAATATTTTAAATAAGCGAGTCTTGTGACCTTGACCTTAGATCTCATGACCCAAAAAGCATACAGGTTCTTTCTTCAGTGGTGGACCATGTGTAAGTCATGTCTGAAATCCATACAACTTCTTAACTGTGCAAGAAATGAACTTCTGTGGTTATCTTTATATCGGCAGGGCTGAATTTTCGCGGTTTTTATATTTTTTATAAGTTTCACAGGGTTCCTTTTTCATGCTCTATCTTTAGTCTAGTAGTATATTTTATTTATCAGATATGAAACTATAAACTGTAGTAACCAAATTATTTCATATACAGTCTGTTCTGCTTAATTGTATATAGAATAATTGTATATCCCATTTAATCTTATAAAATAATGAAAACCAAAACCTTTTTTTATGTTTTCTTAATAAATTCTCCGTTTTTATGAATATCTGATAAATGTATATATTGCTTAAAAAGCTGTCAATCTTGCATGAAAGTCCTGGATAGTTATGTCTGACAAAGATCTCAGGGACTACCGACTGCCCGCTGCGCTAATTAGCCTTTGATATTGCTCGCCTGACAGGCTTATAGGGGTTACCTCATGGACAACTGACCGCTTCTTCCTCCATTAGCCTTTGATATGACATACCCCACCAACTGAAATGGTTTAATTCCTTGATAACACGCTTTATTAAATGTGTGCATGATGCATTTACTCTGCTGGGGACAAACTTTAACAGGGTACGTTGCATAATGAACACAGGATACGCTATAAATATGGTCTTTGATTCGAGAGCATAATGTTTATGGTCAAACAATGGACAAGTTTTACAATTCATAATTGTTAAGGTGATTGTTAAGCTGTCAGCCGTGTTGCAGAAACATAATTTTTTTTTAGAGTTTTAAATGTTACTGCCCGGCGGGCATTGACACTTTTGAGTGATGTGCCAGGGGGCAGGAAAAACTGCTGGGCAAGCCCCCCAGTGTCAGCATATCCCTGCAAAGGCGCACATTTTTTTGCATCAAACAAACTGATATTATTTTAAATGGGCCCTGTTATTCAACCTGAATCACTTAAAAAATATGCACAAGGCTTGATGGACATCACTATTTGGCTGGAGATAAATCTCAACTGTAGAAAAGCTATCCGCAGCTTCTGAAATTAATGATCATGGCCTCGTATATGCATTCAAACTGCCTGGTTACAATTTCGAAAGTAAAAGAGCAATCGTGATTATTGCAAATTTGAAACCATTGCAAATAAGAAGACAAACAAAGTATTTAATCATGACTGATATGTCCTTATGAAGAATTTCGTGTATGGATTATTGCTTTTCTGGAAAAATTCAGAAATAGCAGCTATTATTTATGTGTTGTAGACTGAAAAACTTTGACACGGTTAGCATTAAATCATATTCCATGGCAGAATTTGTGTTTAAAGGTACAAGTCACATGTCACTGTGTTATTTTAAACCATTAATCATTACTGACAAGTTTAACGGGACCCAATCACCTAAAAGTCATGTTAGAATTCACACAAATAATGTTTTCTACCCTTTAAAGTAATTCAAAACCTGCCAAAATATTGCCTTGAAATTGTTTGCTGCTCCTGTAAATGAATGTTAGAAACATTATACCGGGTGCAATCACAGGTGTTCATGTGCATCGCAGAGCCACAACATGTGTCAATCAAGAAATGCCCTGACTTGAACCAAAAACTTTGTCATACATATTCCCGCTGGCTGAAACATTGCATGTTGCAGCTCACAATTGGACCTCCAGTCACGCAGCCGTGTTATGGTAAACAGACACATGTTGAGTGTGTTTACCAACATGCAGACCCATAACAAGGCATTAAACAGCTGTATGCTAGGTACTGTGACTGTGTGTTGCCATGGTTTTGCTGGGAAACTTTTGTATAAAGCAAAAGTAGACTGTGGTGGAAAAAGAATAGGCATAATATTGCTCCTGATTATGTTCCTTTAAAGAGTCAGTGTTAGAGATGCTGGAAAATGTAAGTAAAAAACATTTGCATGTTTTATCATATTTAAGCTATGGCCTCTTAGAGGATGCTGCCTCATGAACATGCAGACTTGGGAGCATGTTCTGTTTTTAAGATCCTTATAGATATAAATTCATCCAAGGACCTATAATACATGTGTTTTTAAATAAATTACATCAGTTAGTTATATGTTATCATGAAGCATTTTTTTTCTATGATTCCAAACTCAGCAACTAATCAGGATGTAGTATTCCAGGTGGACCAGGTTGGGATTAAACATGCTGGGAGTATACAAATAAACAAGGTGTCAGACTGGTGTACCTAAATTAAGGGATCTCACAATATGAGAAATGCACTATTTAAACAAGAAGAACATTTCCAAAAGCTGTAGATGGATTTTAATGAACTATTGTGATTAAGGAGCACCGGGGCATGGAAGAACTGATAACATTTTCAAGGTGAACTACTAACCCAGTTGTGGATGTAGAATCTCCCCCCCCCCCTTCCCAACCTTTTTTGTATAACTTTCTTATTCAAGTTATTGCATTGAAAAGCCCTTAATTCACACATCTGGTAGACAAATTTAGTACTTAAAGGAAGGCATTGTCAAGGAGGTTTTCATTACATCTTCATGTTGATTGATTAACACCTGTAAAACTGACATGTAAGAATATAAGAAAGAAATGGTTTCCTTACTAGGATTTCACTGGAATCCTCAATACAGCTTCAACTGCCACTTTTACACCTGTCACATGAGACATTACTATGAATGGATCAAAACTGCTGTTAGTTTATTCAGTGCCATTCAACAGGGTTCACCTAACCTTAAATGCCACATATTAATATATAAATTTTCTTTCAAGTTAATGAGGTGGTTCTTACAGAAATTCTTTTCATGTCCAGTTGGCGCAGCTGTTGCATGTGTCGCAGGACGTTCTGTTTGTAGCCGGACTCTGCCGCCAGGGGGTTGCCATCGAGGGATAACTCACTCAGACTGTTGGAGCCTCCAAGGCAGGATATGTCTTCAAAACTGTCAATGAAAAACAACTACGTCAGAGTTTTGACACCAAAAAACACATGTTGAAATAAACATCAGGTAATATAGATTCGATGAAATGGAGAGACAGTGATAAGCATCATTAGTCATTTGAGAAAACTTATTTTACTCAGGTTCATGTTTAAATTTGTAGCCAATATTACACTCAAAACTCTCAATAACTAATATCAGATTCTATCATGAGAATTTGTTCCCATATTGACACAGTAAACTGCTAAAAGATAAAAACATAATCAATATATTTGGTGGTCTTTCCTAGGATGTGGTGGGTGGTGGTGTAAGGATTAAGGTGTCGGGCTCATGATCGAGAGGTCATGAGTTTGAATCCTGGTCAGATCCACACCGTGCCAAGACCCTTAGGCAAGGTCCCAACCGCAAGGGTGCATCTGTCCACCCAGCAGTAGAAATGGGTACCAATAAATACTGGGAAGGTAACCAACTATGGACTAGCGTCCCATCCAGGAGAAGTTTAACTCCTTAGTCACTTCACGCTACCGAAACTGGGATAAGCTCCTGCTGGATGAGCCATTAGGCTCGGGTGTAAAAGCCCAGCAGACTTTACCTTTATCTAGGATGCCCTGCATGTTGTAGGATTAATGTGATCATGTGCAAGGGGTAAAACCTGTGTGCCAAAGACATAATTGTAATACTGAAACAGGTACACAATAATACACAAAAATCATTATTTCACAAATGTGTTCCCAAAACACCAATAAAATTCTTAGTAATTACCGTGGAGGAGTGCATGCTGGTACAATTATGACTAAATGACTGTAATATTTCTTAGTCAACATTTTTCTGAATCACCGAAAACATAATTTTGTGATATATCTTATATTATCCTGGCTCAATTGAATACATCATGAATAGCAAAATGTGCAGACAGCAGGTCTACAGAGCACTGTACACATGATTGTCCTGGTCAATATTTTGAACATCACACAAACATGTGCTGACATCTGCTGGCAAGCAGTTGAACTAATAAGTCAATGGAAAGGCTGGCTTTGTCAATAATCATGTTGAATTTAGAAACACAGGGCTGGTGTATCAACAGGTTACTCCCTGTCACTGCCTTTATAACTTTTTTTCAAATATTTTTTGGGTGGAGGTAACTGTCTCCATTTTTTAATGCTAACTGAACTAGGTATATCACATTTCCCTGGCTTTGAGCCGTCTGCTCTACCCCTGAGCCACAGAAACTGGTTCACTGCCTTTATAACTGATACATTTTGAAAACATTTATTCCTCTACAGAGACCTAAGGATCTGTCAGTTATATATATACTGTGTCAGTTTCTTTTTCTAATTATTATTTCCTTTTAAAGGATCTGTCCATGGGTTCTAGGTGGCAGTTTATCTGATAAGATGGAAACCAACAAGAATTACTGACTATTTTATTACATTATTTTGCAAATAGATTTTTCACTCAGAATGTTTTCATTTACTTTCAAGTTCAATTGGTCCTCTCACTTGTCAATCAACATAAAATATTCCACAGTGAATCTGTCTGTCAAAGGCACTTTATTGGTCAGGGCAGGTCACATGAGCTATCACTGGGGCCACAATGTCATGTATTTGTTACAATACAAGTTGATTCTGATTTTTCTAGGGGCTTTCAACAATACTTTTGTATGAGTGTACATGAAATACTAATTAAAATGATGTAAAATGTTATAAAAGTATTGAGCTACCAATGTTTAATATGCGCTAGCCTAATTAATTTTAGTCTGTCAGAATCTAATAACATTTTATTCTAAGTTGCATGTCAGGTTGGTGAATATGGTGAATCCTGGTATAGTATCATGAAAACTCTTTGTCAAAATGATCATTTATCTAAACAAAAACCTTTTCCCCTGAGCTGTATGGATAAAGGATTCTCTGCTGTAATCATAACCTATAGTTAATTCAGACATCAGAGTGAATCTCTGCTGATACAGTACATATAGATTTCACATTTCGCATCTACCTACCTGGCTATTTATCTATACTTATATCTATACCAATCTCTCTTTCTTTTTCTATCATGCTTCCCCTCCCCCCCCTCTCTCTCTCTCTCTCTCTCTATATATATATATATATATATATATATATATTTATATGTTGCAAAATTTAGTATATTTTCTCTCTTAAGTGTACTGTCTTAACGAACTGGCTATGCATTATTGCAAACACATTAAAAGTTAATTTACTGCAAAAAAATGGTTAGTATATCAACTGATATACATATAATGGTTTTCACTATCAATCTTTGGGTACCAACCAAATGATCCTATATAAGACACATTATCACAAGCAGACTGCTCCTTTCATTATCCACTCACCATGCTTCTGTAAGTTTGACAGCAGCTGGAGCTGTTTTAGGACGCTGGTCTCTCCTGCGACCTAAGAGGTACACTTTCACCCCGGACTCTGGGAACTGCATGATCAAGTTTTTGCTTCCTGTCGGAAGCTTGCGCCATCTGGTGGCAAAGTCCTCCTTGGACGTTTCCTTCATACTGATCTAATTTTCCTGTCTCCCTGAGTTTTGTTCTATGTTTAGCCTGACTGGCTCTTGTTTGTATAGCTTGACCTCCAGTTATCAACGGTGACCTTTGACCTCTGGAACCTCCTGGGACACCAGTGTAAATGGAGTCTGGCCTGTGATCGGAGGTCGTGTTCCGCCTCAGTGGTACCTTATCCTCACTGACAAATGGCTTGTCATACACTCACAGCTCATGAATTATTCATGAATTGTTAATGACAGTCCATGTATATAGCAGGTGTTGTAGCACTGACACACAATGTCTTACTGTGTTGTATATTCTCAAGAATCCAACAGTATGTGAAATTACCTGTGTTTATAAGAATACCAACATATTACCCTAAACTACTATTTGCACATGACTTTGCAACCTATATAATACCAGAACAATACACAATGTGTGCTTACAGTGAGTATAGGTATTTTCTTAATATTGTACTTACAACATGGGACAAAATTTCACAGGACCTTATGTGACTATTGTTGTGCCACATCATAAAACTAAGAAATTAGACAAAATATCACATCAAATATAAAATTTGATATGTCACTGCCAGTAGTACAATCAAAATGTTACCCAAGTGGAGCTCAGACGGAAGAAAAATATGAATCCCCTGAACTGATAAAAAGATTCACTGACTGGGCATGTACACCCCTAACTATATAGTAACTACTGAGTGTCCTGGGAGGTGAGAGTTCAAAATCTGACACTGACAGGTCTCAGGTCATATCAGATCTTCAGGAAGACAACAGGTGCAAGTTTTTTATAGCACATATGTTTATGGTATGTCTAATGCACAACCTTAAGTAGTTTTCTGGCAACATTTTCTTTTAAAACATGATCTGACTACCAACTGCATTAACAAGACAAGCGTGGCACCAAAACATGTAAGAGGTATCAGAATTTAATGTGGTGTCAAAACTAACCTGTGGAATCAAAGCCTATCTGTGATATCACAACTTATCTGTCATATAAAAGTAAAAACTAATATGTGGTACGAGAACTTATCTGTGGTACCAGAACATAACTGGGGTAACCAAGACTTATCTGTGGTACCAGAACTGTGGTGCCAGATATTACCTGGGGTACCAGGACTTATCTGTGATGCCAGACATTATCTGTGGTACCAGGAATTATTTGTGGTACCAGAACTTACCTGGGGTACCCTGGATATTTATGTTGACCTAGAACATTTTTGTATAAATGAAACCTAGGCATCAGATAATGTGGTATCAAACTTTTTCAGCCCTATTTTCAGCCCTTTTTCTCTCCATGGTACCAGAACTTATATGTGACACTAGAACATCTACAGACATTTTTTGTTTTAGCATACTATATATACTTGATATAGAATCAATAGTAAGATAGTTGTCATGATCACAAGAACCTGCACTTTTAGTTTATTTACCAGACCTGTTATGTTGAACACACATACACCAACCTCCAGACTGGTAACTCCTCTTAAATAAGAAGACTGTTTCCCCCTTGTTATAAATAATCCTTTCTGAATGAAATGTACCACACATGATCAGTCAACTTTCCTTTACTTGTCTTTTCTCTTATTAAGCAGAACCTCAGGATTATGTGGAGATCACATTTTTGTGAATGTGATATTTCCAAGCAGTATTTTAGTCCAGTCTTGACAAGTATTCCATCATGATCAAAATGTAAAAATCATGCCCCTCATTTATGATGATATTTTCTGTGCTGGAAGGTATCCATATCAAGGTGTTATAGGACCTGACAACTTACTGGTCACCTGCCAGGTAACAGGATAACATCTCTATCATTAGCACAGGTAACTTCAATAAGACGACACACAGACTCATGAGAGCCTGTACAACGTTAGGCACACAAGCCTCGTATACTGATCAAACAATTGTCTCCTTGCCGTGTAGCTCGCAGAATCTGTCTGACAATGCTGGTTTCACTGGCACCTGTCTGGATAAATGAAGCCCACATACACTAGATCCCTGTGACAGGTATTGAAGCCAACTCGTGATTTCACGGCGGTAACACAGAAGAGGTCTGTGTGAACGGTTAAGTACAGCCATGGATTAAAGCCTGATGTTTAAATCAACTTACTCATACCATGAGGCCGGCACTTGTTATTGTATGCAGAATTATAGCCCCAGGCATTTAACGAGATACACCTGTGTGGAGCATTATTGTGGAAACTAAAACAAATATCTCATTATAGCGACAATGACAACTCAGGAGAATGGATAGCAATATCATTATGAAAGGCAGTAGAGAAGAGAGAGAGAGAAGAAGAAGTTTATTCGACATAAAATTGTATATATCCATATATTATATATTCAATTGTTTATATTTTCGTTTTTACTATGTCAGGAGACTGTTGTAAGGATTTTTTTTCCGCTGACACAACAGCCACCTGCAAACATTTGGTATAAGAAAGTATATATAACTATATAAATATGGATGATTGAACATGTTTGATACATTTACAATTAGATGATAATAATTGTTTACAAAAATAGTGAAGGAGATTGAAAGAATTAATGGGTATTTATATGTTTGTTTGTTAATGGAGGAAATGAAAAACAACAAAAATTCTAATTTTTGTTACAGATGTAGCAGTTTGTTTGTGTGCAATTTTCTTTGTATGTATTTATAAAATGTTGTTTGGTGTAATTAATTAATCCTTGGAGGCTGTGGGTGTAGATTTTATCAGCAATGTTATGGTCAGTTTCATTTATAACTTTTGGTATTTTGCTCCTCAGACTATTGTCTGCTATTTTGGTTCTTGTTTTATTTGTAGCTAGGGTGTCTTTGTGTCTTGTGTTGTGTCTGTGCGTCATGTTTCTTGTCGATATATTAAACGTTAGGAAGAATTTTGGAAGTGCTGCATGACAATAATTATAATAAAATTTTATTATGTTTAATTTGAAAATATCCTTGATTTTTAGGGTTTTTGATGATTTAAAGATTGGTTCTGTGTGTGCATTGTAGTTGTTATTTGTAATTATTCTTAAGGCTTTTTTTTGTAATTTTTCTAATCTATTTGTGTCAGAACCCCATATTAGGATTCCGTAATTTAATTGGGACAGAATAAGTGTATCATATATGGTTTTAAGTATGTGTATTGGTAGGTATTGTTTTAATTTATTTAGTACTCCTATGTATTTTGAAATTTTTGATGCAATTTTGTTTGTGTGTGTTTGCCATTTCATGTGTTCATTTATTGTTATACCCAAGAAATTGAAATCTGATACCCTTTCTATTGGTGTTTTATCAATTTTGAGATCAGGGCTTCCATCTTTTAGAGTTTTATGTTTAGTATGAAAGATCATAAATTTTGTTTTTTGTACATTTAATGAGAGTTTATTAGCATTTAACCAGTTATGTACTTTATTTAATTCTTTGTTGATGATGTGTTGGTCTTTTAGTTTGTTGTAACTTGCCAAGGGGTTAAATAATGTTGTATCGTCAGCGTATAGTATGAAATTAAAATAGTTGCTGCATTGATGTATGTCATTCATATATATTAAGTACAATAGAGGAACCAGGATTGATCCCTGGGGTACCCCGGTGTTTATTGGAAGTTTATTTGATTTGTGTCCTTTGTAATCAACGTATTGCGTTCTGTTAGTTAGATAGTTAGTAAGCCATAGTAGAGTTTTTTCTTTAATACCGTAAAATTTTAGTTTATGTGTTAATATGTCATGATTTAAGGTGTCGAATGCTTTTGATAAGTCTAAATATATTGCGAGTGGCGTATTTCCATTGTCTATTTCTTTATATAGTCTGTCTGCTAATTCTAATATTGCGTGTTTGGTCGAGTGTTTTTTTCTGAATCCATATTGGCTGGTGTATATTAAGTCATTTGTTTGAAGAAAGTCGTATAATTGATTGTATATTATTTTTTCAAATAATTTAGAAATGGTTGGTAATAGTGAAATTGGCCTGTAATTTTCAGGTTCATGAATACATTCTTTTTTGTGAATAGGGGTTACTTTATCAGGAAATATACCTGTAGTGAGTGACTGATTTATGATTATACTAAGAGGTCTGATAATGGCAGGACTAATTTTCTTAAGTAGATTACTGGAAAGATCGTCATATCCTGTATTATTTTTTGGCTTGAGATTGTCAATTATGTTTTGTACTTCCGAGTCATTTACATGTTTAAAAGTTAAAAGGTTTTTAATGTTTGTACTTTGCTTTTTTTGTGTGTTTAGATATTTCTTGTAGTCTATTTTGTGACTGTTTTTTATTTTGTTTGCCATTTTTACTCCTATATTGCCAAAAAAATTATTGAAATGATTAGCTATTTTTGTGGGATTATTTATTTTATCGCCTTTAATTATTACGTATTCGGGAAGGCTTTTTTTCTCTTTTCTTTGTATTATTTCATTGATTGTTTCCCATGTTTTTTTAATATCTGTTTTAGTCTTATTGAATTTATTGTTGTAGTAATGTTGTTTTGCTTCAAGTATTGTTTTTTTTAAGAATTTTATTGTATTGTCTAAGTTGGTGTTTTTTTGTTGTGAATTCTATGCCATTTGTTTCTGCAGCTCTCATTGATTTATATAATGTATCTCTATATTTGATTGATTTAATGAGTCCAAAAGTTATCCAGTTTGTTTTTTTTGTCTTGTATTTGTTAAATTTTATTTTCTTTAAAGGCATGTTTTTATTTATTGCTTGAGTCAGAATATTTTCTAGAATATTGTAATTTATATTTGGGTTAGAGGACATGTCTAGACTTATTTTATCAACAATTTTAGCGTTTGTCAAGTCATTATGGAGGGAGTTTATGGTTTGTGGGGTGATGTTGCGCCTGAGGTTGTAGTGTTGTTTATTAGTTTTTTTGTTTTGAGCAGCTATATTAATGGATATGTAACATGGTAGGTGATCAGATATGTTGTTAATAAGAACACCTGACTGGCTGTGGCGTGGTGGGACGTTTGAGAATATGTTGTCGATGAGTGTAGCTGAGGTGTCTGTGATGCGGGTCGGTATGGTTATGTTTGCGTGAAGTCCATGTGCGTGTACTGATTCCTAAAAGTTACGGTGTGCTGTTTTGGTTTTTATTTTGAGTAGATCTATGTTAAAGTCACCAGCTATAATTATGTCAGAGTTGTGTTTATTGATGTGATAGAGATGCATAGTTAGTTCTTCAATAAATTGGTTGATGTCTTCTATATTATTATTATATGGTGGTTTATATATATTGACTAGTTTGATAATTTTATTTGTCTCAGGTATCTTTACCTTTATAAATAATCCCTCCCAGTTTTCTGTTTTGATAATTGGTTGGTATATTTCATATTTAAATTTTTTATGTAGATATATTATTAGTCCTCCATGTTCTGTGCAGTGTTTGCCTTTGTGTATGCAGTTATAATTGTTTAGTTGTAGTGTACTTATGTCCGAGTCATCTTGTAACCACGTTTCTTGTAAGCATAGAGCACTGATTTCGATATTATTTGATATTAGTTCTTCTAGTAGTAGTGATATTTTGTCATGTTTTGCATTTATGCTTTGGCAGTTCAGTGATATTAATGTAAATTTATTTGGTTGTTTTAAGGTTTGGTTTAGTGTATCTGTAGTGTAGTAGAATGAGTTCGGGTTTTGGATTGTGTGTGTGTATTTATCTGTCTTGTTTTAAATTTAAGATTTTTGATAAATTATTGTTGGCTATTCCTCCAAAGTTTTTTAATATGTCTGCTTCATTTGACATGCTTTGATTAAAATTAATAATAATAATTAGCCCACTAGGGAACTAAAGAGCGACTGTTTGGAGGTAACAGTTGTGGTCAAAAGTATAGAAGTTAGGGTCTTAGAATTAAGTTTATATAAATATTCTAGATAGTAAAATATAGATAATAACCGTATATGTTACCAGATAGAACGGTTAGAGAGTAATAGTAACAAGTTCAGTAGTATCATAACAGAAATTAGATTAGAAGTTTGATTTTGTATGCTTTAAAAGTTTAATCCTTGATTGAGCTTTGAGGTTTACATCCGACAGGTTCGGTTCTGTTTCCTTTACAACGGATGATGAGTCGCCTATATTTTCATAATATTCTTTTGCATAGTACGTTTAATATACAAAATTGACGACTCATCTCACGTTGTTTATCTTAAAGATCAAATAATGAAACAAGTATATATATATATCTTTAAAGGCTCGTTAAAGTATCATTTATCAAGATTAATCGACCGCCGGAAGTTCGTTCCTTTGTTTTATTTCGGGCGACATCTACCGGCTGATTTATGAACTTCTAGGGTTGCCGATTGACCTTTGACCTTTAATTGTTCTTAGAGCCGTGGGGGCTTTCAAGCTGTAGCGACTCACGGCTGTTTGCTGAAATCAATAAAAAATCCTTGAATTGTTCGAGGTGTTCGATGTCTTCAATTAGAGTTGATGTGGTCTTGTTGTCTTCTTTAACGTAGATGTCACCTTTGTATGTCCAAACTGACTTTATTTTTTTGTTCTTTTTCATTTTTCTGCATTCATAAAGCAGT
Organism: Sipunculus nudus; assembly: GCA_026874595.1. Taxonomy (NCBI): domain Eukaryota; kingdom Metazoa; phylum Annelida; class Sipuncula; order Golfingiida; family Sipunculidae; genus Sipunculus; species Sipunculus nudus. The sequence continues at coordinate 60,991,772 of CM049313.1, forward strand.
TCGTCAGTTTTTTTTGTCAGATCCTCTGATATGTATATTTTTTCATTTTTGTTTTTTCGTAGTAATCTTTTTTCATGATATATAATGTCCTTTGTTTTTTCTTTTTTGAATATGACAAGAATTTTTTTCGGCCTATTTTCTGTGTTCTTTCCAATTCGGATGGCACTGTCCAAGTCGTTTTCGTTCAGAGGTTTCCTCAGTTTTAGATTTCTGTTTAGTGTTTCAACCACTAGGTTTGCTGTGTTTTCGTTTATCCTTTGCTGGATGCCTTCGATAATAATGTTTTTGCATTTTTAATGTTGCTCAATTTTTTCTTTGATGGTTTTGATTTCGCATTTCTTTGCAAGTTTGCATGCAATTCCTGCATTTCTGTTCTCAGTTCGTCAATTTCAGTTTCGTTTTCTTGTACTGTTTCTTTGAGATTTTTTATTTCTGTCTTCAGTTCTTTCAATTCTGTTCTTAGAGGGTGAACAATATAATTTTCAAAATATTTTTGAACGTCTTTATTCAGTAGAGCGGATACCAATTGCTGTGCAATTTTGGACGACGCATCCATTTTGAGTTCTTGTTGTTTATCTCTGTACTTTATTTTTTCGCGTGTTTATTTTCACACGACAAAATGGCCTCTTTGTTACTAGGGGCCCGGCCCACACCTAGCGCTGGTATAAAATGTTTCTTACTTACTATTTGTTGGTTATTCCACTTCGGAGCGACCTGGTATCCTTAGTATCTTCAGTGGTTAGACTTTTGTTTATCTGGCATTATTTTTTCTTTCGATTTTTCATTTTGAACCTGTTTTTTTTTGGAGCTCACGCTTTTTGCGTGCTACCCAGTAGCTAGCCTGTTCAATATATGTGCATTTATTTGTGTGTGGTACCAGGTATAAAACTTGTACAATGAGAATTTATCTATTTATTGGTGACACTTACATACATTGAGCATCAGACATTAATGGTCAGCTAAGATCAGATTATGAAAGTGCATGTCACTGACCAGACTGATACTATCTGTAATACTGATCAAATGTAATTAAACTTAACATACCACAAAATTAATATTCTGTAATCAGTATGCTATACCATCAAACAATGGGTTAAAGATATTGTTGATCACATGTGGATTCTCCTGTTATCATCAAAACAGGTTCTGTTATATTCTGTGAAAAACTGGTGTTGCAATAATGTTAAACAATGTTGTGAGTTTCTCTAAATCAAACTTAAATATATGAATATTCTGCGCTTGTGTAAATGGTCACACTCCATGGGACTCTTGAATCAAGGGAAAGGACAAAACATCTAGGTGCATGGCATTACCTGGTTCACCTGGACTGGTCTGGTATAAAATACACACAGATTCAAGGCTTATATCCACAAAGTAAATGTCTGATTAATTCTGGGATTGCTGCATGATCAAGACAAATCTCTTGTATAAAAAAAATATTACGTAAAAACATGATATCCAACCACTGCACCTGTACTGACCATAGTTATATGCTTTATCTTCACCATATAATCCTTTAAGAGGATCACCTGTTGTGCCTGACTACATTATAAAAACAGCAGACTGAGCCAGGAAGACAGAACAGAGCAGACACAGACAGATACAACAGGTAGAGCCAGGCACAACAGAGCAAACCGGACTGAGCTATACACAACAGAGTAGGGCTGAAAGGAGTACTCGAGTACTCGAGTCCGGGTAATACTTACCGAGTACTTGAGTCAAAATTTTGGACTCGAGTACTCGTGTATGTACATGTTAGCATGCATATCTGAATATTTCTGCAAATTTACGGGCAGTCTGTAGGCCTATTTATTCATTATCATAGCCTGGCATATGGCTCTAAACATATGCTAGTCAAATTAACACAGGTCTTGTTATGAGTATGACATATATCTGTTTCTTCGTTGGGATAAAGTTAAATCGTCACGAAGTCGAATATATGCATATTTTGCATCGGTAAACAGATGTCCGTTTTATCTTACAGCGTTGCCATGGTAACGAGTACTCAAGTCAGAGTTGGGTAATGCCTATCGGGTACTCAAGTCCAAAAATTTGTACATGTTTCAGCCCTACAACAGAGCAGAGCAGACACAGCAGAGCACAGCTGACTGAGCCAGACAGAACTGAGCACAGCTCACAGAGCCTGACAGAACCCAGCGCAGCTCACAGAGCCAGACAGAACTCAGCACAGCTTACAGAGCCAGACAGAACCCTACACAGCTCACAGAGCCTGACTGAGCTCAGCACAGCTCACAGAGCCAGACAGAACCAAGCATAGATTCCAGAACCAAACACAACAGAGAACAGCTCACTGAGCACTAAGCCAGACACAACACAGCACAGTTCACTTAGCTAGACATAAAAGAGCACAGCTCAATGAGCCAAACACAACAGAGCACAGCTCACAGAGCCAGACAACGGACTCCAGCTCACAGAGCCAGACACAACAGATCACAACTTACATAGTCAGACACAGCAGATCACACCTTACAGTGTCAGACAGATTGGATTACAGCTCACAGAGCCTGACAGAATCAAGCACAGCTCCAAGAGCCAGACAGAACTGAGCACAGCTCACAGAGCTAGACAGATCTGAGCGTAGCTCACTGAGCTAGCCAGACACAACAAGGCACAGCTTATCGCACAAAAGAACACAGCTGGCAGAGCCAAACATAAAGCACAGCTGCACTGGTGTACATGTAATGTGATGATATGTATATTCTTCAAGTGAAAAGGTCATGTGACAGTATGTACATTTTGTATGGCATCATGTGACACTGCACATATAACACAAATAGTATATCATCCGTCATCATTGGTCATTCCAAGTAAGAAGTCAGAAAATCTTGAAAAAACATCTGGTACACACATTCAGATTATCTTCAGACAAGTTCTGTCCATTATGTAACTCATTTCATTATTTCTGAAACAAGTGAACAAATTTTAGATTACTTACTTTGATATATCATTGAAGCTCAGAAACAACCTCTGCAAGTTCGGCAAACAGTCCACTTCACTCTGTAAAACAAGGATGGTCTGGCGTTAATAGGAAATCAAGTGGCTGCATCAAATATAAAATAATGCACAACATAAGAGTTTCTTAACCCTTACATAATGAGGTTCACATGCTGTTATTGCAGCATAATACCAGTGCATATAAATACCTACATGTTTACATGTACTGTGTACCTATATTAAGTGGTAATGCGATTTCTGTGTCTTGGTGGGATTGTTATTTATTCAAACCTAAATACTATGTCCTTTCTTATAATCTTGTCACATATTCACAGGTAACACTGCATACAAGAGTACATATTTCTTAATCATCAAATCCCAGCTTAACAAATATACTTGTGTGTTCCTTGTTAGAAGAGGTATTCAAGAGTAAACATTCATTTTGATAGATCAAACAATAAAAACATGACTTGTAAATACACATTCTTGACATAACAGAGATATAGTTCATGTTTACTTCCTTACACCTATTTAGTCAAGCAAGAATGAATGTCATGCTTTTACAAGAGATCAAAGCAGTTGACAAATAGTAATCTTTATACAGTGACAGTCTTTATTATGAGCAAAATACAAGTTCATCTAGTGCCTGGAATAAGTAGATTCTTATGTAGTGTCATATCGACCCTCTGGCATTACAACCAGATTTCTGACGCAAGAGTGTCTTTACATTTAAGTCTGATGAACCCATTAAAAGGCCTTATGAAGATGTAAATATTTTCATCATTTCTGACAATCCTTCATGGCCTACATGTACACTGTCAATCAACATAAACTAGACCAATACAGTTTATACTTAGTATTTTTTGTGTACTTTCTAATAATGCCAAACATGAGGGAGAACAGTTCTGAATTAACCCAGCACATTGGTAAATCCCTCGGCATGTTTGTTGAAGTTATGATTGCATGAACACAAGCATGGCTCGCACTGGTTACAAGACGCAGGCAGCTTGCAGGCTATACAAGAAATGACCCGTGGTCATGGAGATGGTGTTTCAGTTTTGGTTGTGAGCTCACATGTATACTATTGTGAAAATTCATCATTCTTAGCATAATATTGAGATCATGGGCTGTTTACCACAATATCAATGCAACCTGATGCAAGACCACTGCGATACATTCCTTGATATTACTTGTATCATGATTCAAGTAGGCTCACCTGAGCTCAGTTATCTGATTACCTACTGAGTCGGGTTGTCATGGCTAATTCTTATGTACAGGAATGAAAATACTTCAGATACAAGTATTGAATCCATGAGATATGTTTGCTACATGGTCTGACACAACTAACTGTCCCTCTCATCTACCCAGACTATAAAAACTACCCCTTAATCAAATATTAATGCAGCTTGTCCCTTAACCAAGCTTCCTCTGGCCTACTTTCCATTTTATCATTAGTTTTGGTATTGTCAGTTTCATAAATTGTACATTCCATTTTGGGGTTTTTGTACAGGCCTCAGAAACCGTTTGTTTTATTTGAGTTACTACTATCCAGGTTTAAACACGTCAGCCAATTAATGTAAAACAAATGAAATCCCATCTGGTTTCCCAAGGTAACAAGGGATTGTGATTAATCACACAGACTGTCATCTATGGGCTGCACCATTACACAGATGGCTTGTCATTAAAACCAAAATCATTAGGCCAAAAAAAACTGGATTATCAAAAACTTATTTTTCATAAATCAGTGTGCGAGGGTAATTTATTTCCCTTATTTATGCATGATTTGATATAAATGTCATATGATAAGGGAAAAGCATGATAATAATAGAATTTTTTTGCTAAAACAGGTAAAAGCACTACATTACAAAGGAAACATTATCAAAATTGTATTATACTATTAATTTATCCCCTATTAAGAAATGTCCAAGCAGCCGAAGCTAAAACAAGTCAGTTTCTATCAAAGACCAAAATAAAATTTTTTGATGCGGGTGTTAAAATTGATGTGCACAGTGCCTTGGCACATAAGCTACGGATACATACTGCTCAACTGTTCGCTTGACTAACTGCTGAAAGAAACCACAGTTGCCAGTAAGGTTTGGCCACCAGGTGGTGCTGTCTCTGTTTAATTCCCCATACCTAATATTTAACCAATCACACTGCAGGTATCACCAGTACAATCGTATGTTCTTCAAGGTGCAGGTTGATTTGCACTGCGGTCAAAAGTGCATGGTAGCACAGACTTTATCCCGCCTGTGTTGGAATACACATGATGCAATCATCACCTTTCAAGACAGTCTCTGTACTTGCTTGTGTGGCCGTAGGTCAGTTATCCCCACTGTTTGCATATTTTCTCTCTTGCAGTGCCAGGCAAGAACAAATTTGTAAACAAGCTGAGCCCATCAGATTTTTTTTTACCAGATCTGCACGGCGCAGTAATATTTGTTTACATGCTGAGCCATTCAGATTTTACCTTTTCCAGCGCAAACTGACCTGGTGTTTGGCAGCTTGCCAAACCTGAAGAATCTTTCTATTTTTCACAGTGTGTGAGTGGAAGGTCCCCAGGAGGTCATGCACTGGGGCCAGAGTGTACTGAGAACTCTACCTTTTTTATTCCTTATAAAAGTTAGATCAGCACAAAAAATAATCCCTTTCTTGCTTTAAGATCACCGAATACTAGTAGCAACACCTCCCTCCTGGTGTCAGGACTACCAGTTGTGTCCACTCTGCTAAGCAGCTTAAAACCATACGTAACATGCACCTGTATAGCACTATTTGTATCCAGATGCAGTGAGCTGATTAAAAATAAAGAGAGTTTAGAGAAACAAAGGTAAAAAGACATACAACTAAAATGCTTCTTTTTCTTAATGATGAACTACACTGTGGTTGCCTTTTTGTTCACGAGGGATTTAATTTCGCAATATTCACAAATGGGAAATAATCGCGAATATGAAACCCTAAGGAGTATTTAGTCAATTGAGTATGTTCTTCTTGTTCAGTGTAGCCAATACTTGTATGTGAAAAGGTTGGAACAGTGAGAAATTTTATAATAAATCACATCCAAGCAGGTATAGGGGAAACATTCCCTTAAATTTGAATTAAACTTAATGTGCTGTTTGTACGGGCCCATTGTTATATGAGAAGAAAATCACAAACTCCTGACTTATTTTCATTTTATAATACACACAGGTATGGCTTTACCAAAGATTTGATATAGTTTCTGGTGAGACTGCGAAAATGAAACACTCGCAAAACATTAAAAAATGAAAAATCGTGAAATTTAAGCCTCGTGAAATTGAAGCGAACGACAGTATTCCAACTAGAATACGGGTAGTCGACAAGCGACTACATGTATCCGCCTAAATCAGAGTGGAACGGGTGAAGTGAGGCATGGATTGAGTGGCAAGGGGAAATGGAGTGTTGCATATTAGCATGGATGTCTGCAGCCAAATTGTGTATGTAGGTTGCCCCCCCACCACAAAATCCAGAAAGCCGTCAAAGTTGTATACATATGCAAAATTTAAGGCAGATAAGTCAAACCACTACATGTATATGAGTGATTTTAGCCAGTGGCAGACAAACAGATGGAGGCAGAGCAAAAATGGTTGCAGGTGACGCCACCAGTTTTGCGTATGATAAAGAGCTATGTGAGAACTATACACATGCAAAACTTTGGCCCAATCAGTCAAACGGTTTCCCAGATATGAGCTTGGATGTCTGCTGCATAAACTAGAATGCAGGTGGCGCCACCTGTCATAAAATCAAGAGAGCTGTCGGGGATGTATAAACCTGCAAAATTTTAGGCAGATATGTCAAACCACTGCCGAGATATGAGTGATTTTATCCCATGGCAGACAAACAGACAGGAGCTGTGCAAAAATGGCTGCAGGTGGCGCCACCAGTTTTGCGTATTATAAAGAGCTATGTGAGATCTATACACATGCAAAATTTTGGCCCAATCGGTCAAACGGTTCCCGAGATATGAGCTTAGATGTCTGCAGCGTAAACGTGAATGTAGGTGGCGCCACCTGTCATAAAATCAGAAAAGCTATCCAGGATGTATACGCATGCCGAATTTCAGGTGAATTAGTCAAGTCACTGCAGAGATATGAGTGATTTTAACCAAAGGCAGACGAACAGATGGACACTGTGCAAACATGGTTGCAGGTGGCGCCACCATTTTTGGTGTATGTTATAAAGCTCTCCAAGGGCTACATTTGTGCAAAAGAATTTTCCTGATCGGTCAAACGGTTCCCGAGATATGAGCTTGGATGTCTGCAGCGTAAAAGTGAATGTAGGTGGCGCCACCTGTCATAAAATCAGAAAAACTATCCAGGATGTATACGCATGCCAAATTTCAGGTGAATTAGTCAAGTCACTGCAGAGATATGAGTGATTTTAACCAAAGGCAGATGAACAGATGGACACTGTACAAACATGGTCGCAGGTGGCGCCACCATTTTTGGTGTATGTTATAAAGCTCTCAAAGGGCTACATTTGTGCAAAAGAATTTTCCTGATCGGTCAAACGGTTCCCCAGATATGAGCTTGGATGTCTGCAGCGTAAACGTGAATGTAGGTGGCGCCACCTGTCATAAAATCAGGAAAAGCTATCCAGGATGTTTACGCATGCCGAATTTCAGGTGAATTAGTCAAGTCACTGCAGAGATATGAGTGATTTTAACCCAAGGCAGACGAACAGATGGACACTGTACAAACATGGTTGCAGGTGGCGCCACCATTTTTGGTGTATGTTATAAAACTCTCCAAGGGCTTATGTGGGTTTATGTGTGGAAACAGACGCACAAACGGACGCAGACCGCAGAGGAAAGGTCAGAGGTCAAAACAAAATCGGGGCACAGCAGTTCACATGTGACTCGAACATAATCCCGGGTTTCGTAAAATTCCGCCCAGCGGTTACAGAGGAGTTCTCAGGACACCTACGCGGCGTCGGCGGCGGCGTCGGCGTGCAGCTGAAAACATAGTATCCGCAAAACTCTGTTTTGGCGGATACAATGACACATTTTTTTGTGACAAGGTGGGTAAAACAATGACCTAGCAGTTCACAAATTTTCTTAAGAATGGACATTTTACAAATTTAAGACAATATTTAGACCTTAAATACAGGCCTATTATTCAGCTTTGACCATGGAGATGGACATGAACAGATCCACTAGGTTGCAGGATGGCACTGGATTCAAACCCCTTAATGAATATTGGGGTCTCAGAGGTGATTTATTCTCTCTGAACTGGAACCAAACTAACGTTCAGTGACTATATGGAGAGTGACGTCAAAGCAGGCCTGAACAAGTTGACCCACAGGCATCAGCACATTTATAATTTACAGTGCTGGCATTTTACCCAATTTATGAATTGGTTATGAGATGGCATGTTTCAGGCCAGGTTATACACTGGTATACTTTATATGATATGGTACCTTAATGAGCTGGGAACGTTTATATTATTTATGCATACACACAAAAAAATGGCAAATAATATATTTTAATAAGTTATCTTATGACACATCTTATATAGTTCCCATATGTTAAAAACCAACAAGTGCATTCTTAAGGGGGAGACATGAGAAGTGTTAACAGACATTTTTAAAACTTGCATCAAGTAATGTGTATTTTTAATATGAAAAAAAAAAAAACATAGCCTAACAGATATGTCACTGATAGCTACTGTGAGAGCAGAAGAATACAATTAAAAACTGATATAGAAAAACTAAATGGTAAAATGAGTGAGCTGGAAGAGCAAAATGGTAACTAAAACAGTGAGATTAAAGAGGCAATGAAAAAAAACATTGAACTTGAGCAGTACTCAAGAAAATCAAACATAAGAATATTTGGTGTTCAGGAAAGGGGTCATGGGCATAAAGGGGGTGAAAACTGTTCAGAAACAGTACACAAGCTGTGTGGAGAAAAACTTGGGTTTGAAGTTGATCCCAAAGATATTGATGCTGCTCACCGTGCTGGAAAGTATAACAGAAACAAACATGATAGTAAACCAAGGGCAATCATTGTGAAGTTTGTCAGACGGGATGTTAAAATATTAGTGATGAAAGAGAGAAGGCAATTAAAAAACACTGGGATAGTAATAGTGGATGATTTGTGTAGAGAGTTACATGAATTGTACAACAGAGTGAGAAATGATGCCAGAGTAACAGATGCATGGACTTGGGATGGCAAGATATTTGTTAAAGATATGGAGGGAAACATTCATACAGTAAGATATGGTGAACCTTTGACAGATTTACCAAAAGCGGAGTGATGGTCCATGTTATTTTTTATATATGTATACTGCCAGGCCTTAAATGACCTGATATCTGTAATGAATTATATGTGTCCAATTTGTATATGTGTTAATTTGAAGGCCAGTGACTTTGAATATACAGGTATAATACTTATGATATTTTATTCATGGATTGTAGAGAGAAAGAAAACAATATGTTATAATGACAAGAAAACCCCTGTTATTTTGAGTGTTATATATTGTTTAAACAATTTATGGTAAATAAGTTTACATTTCAAATCCTCTCACTAAATGTACGAGGACTAAGGAATTATGTAAAAAGAAGACAAATTTTCAATTGGATGGTGAAACATCAGTCACATAAAGGAGTCTGTTTTTTACAAGAGTGTCATTGTGTAAAACAAGATGAAAATACTTGGTCAAAACAATGGCGAGGTGAAATGTATCTTTCTTTTGGTAATACAAAGTCATGCGGAGTATGTATTCTTACTGGAAAAAATTTTGATTTCAAGGAGCTTAGTAAAACTATTGATGATAAAGGTAGATATATTATAGTGGAATGTGAAATTGAAGGGTTGCACTGTATCCTGGTAAACAAGTATGCACCAAATTTTGAAAGTCAACAAATTAAACTTTACGAAACTGTCTCTCAGCAAATAGATAAAATTCTCAGGGATTCATACATGGAAGTTATATGGGGAGGAGATTTTAATGTACACCTCACTGAACAAGATGCTGATGGAGGAAGGTTAAGTGTTAAACATAATTCAGTTAATAAGACTGTTAATATAATGGAAGCATTAAATCTGTGTGATGTATGGTGTATAAAACATGATTCCTTAAAAGCTTATACTTGGCGCTCACCCACACCCTTTATTCAGAGGAGACTTGATTATTTTTTGGTGTCAGATACCCTACTATGTTATGTTTCAAGTTGAGAAATTATACCGAGTGTTAACACGGACCATTCAGCAGTGGTGCTGAAAGTTGATATAGCGAAAGAAACAAAATCGGGACCTGCACACTGGTGCATGAATAATGATTTGCTAAATGACACAGATTATATAAAAAATGTGAAAAGTAAAATAAATGAATGGAAAGAAGAGGTAAATACGATAACAGCCCAAGGTATATGGGAATATTTGAAATATAAGATAAGGGAATACGCCATCAAATATAGTAAAGCTAAAGCTAAAAATTATAAAGAATATGGTATAAACTTGGAAATGAAGGTATCTGAAATGGAAGGGGCTATACAGAGTGAAGGGAATCCTGAATCACAGGAGTTATATTGTGAATTAAAACAAAAACTGCAAGAATACTATGATAATGTTACCAGAGGCATTATTGTTAGACCTAGGGCACAGTGGTTACAAGAAGGTGAAAGGGGTACAAAATATTTTCTTAACCTGGAAAAATGTAATAAAAATAGGTCAACAATACGCATATTGTCATATAAGGGAAGAGATATAGCAAATCACACAGAAATTATGAGATGTATTAGGAAATCCTTTATAGAAAAGTATAAGAAGAAATCAGTGAGTAACAAATCAGAGTTGACACACTTTTTTCAGAATCTCCCTGTGTTTGAAAGCAAATTAAAACAGACAGAGACACAGACATGTGGCAAGCTTATTACAAAAACCGAAGTGTTTTCATGTTTAAAGGGAATGAAAAATAATAAAACTCCTGGAAATGATGGGCTGACAAAAGAGTTTTACATAGCATTATTTAGTGAACTGGGACAATGTCTTACTGATTGTTTGAATGAAAGCTTTGATACTGGTTCACTAACAACTTCTCAGAAACAAGCACTTGTGAAACTAATACCTAAAACAGGAAAGGATTTAAAGCATTTAAAGGCCTGGAGACCTATCAGTTTACTTAATGTTGATGTTAAGATACTGAGTAAAGTTTTAGTTATGAGAAAAGAAAAACATCTTTCAAATATAATAAAGCCGGATCAGTATGCTTTTGTCAAAGGGAGATATATAGGAGAAACTATCAGACTAATATGGGATGTTTTACACTTTACTGATGTGGAAAACAAGCCTGGAATTACATTTGCAGCAGACCTTGAAGCTGTCTGTGACAGTGTAGAACATGACTTTTTATTTGCAACATTGAAATATTTTGGTTTTGATAATAATTTTATTAGGTGGGTCAATATTTTACACCATTATATGCAAAGTTCAGTTTTAAACAATGGTTATACAACTGGTTATTTCAACTTAGACAGAGGAACCCAGCAGGGAGACCCTCTGGCTCCATATTTGTTCATAATGGCTATAGAAATATTGGCAATAATGATTAGAAATGATAGAAATATTCATGGAATTCAAATTGGAAATACTGTGGCGAAAATGTGCATGTTTGCAAATGATACTACTATATTTGTTAAAAACACTGATTCATTGGACAAGGTTCTTTCTGTTATCAAACATTTTGAATATTTTTCATCACTTAAGTTAAATCTAGCAAAATCTGAGGCTGCATATATTGGATCAAAGAAGAAATTTGTGAATGATGTGTATAATTTAAGGTAGATAAATTTGAAAAAATCATGTATGAAAATACTTGGAATCTGGTTTTCATATAAAAAAGATATTGTACATAAAGAAAATTTTAAGAGAGTTGAAAATAGTTTACAATCTACATTATCATTATGGAAATGTAGAAACCTCACATTATATGGCAGAGCAGAAGTTGTACATTCATTGCTTATTTAAAAAATATATTATGTTACAAATGTTTTAATACCACCAAAAAATACTGTGTTATCCATAAAGAGACTTCTTTGTGATTTCATCTGGAGAACTAAAAAGCCCAAGGTAAAATACAAAACAGTCATTGGAAAAACTGAAAATGGAGGAATAAACATACCTGATGTTGCCTGTAAAATTAAGACACAGAGAGTATTGTGGGCAAAGCGCCTCATTGAACCTAAAAGTTTGGTAATCAAGGAGATATTAAATTATAAACTAAAGAATATTGGAGGTTTAACAAGCACGGGAAGTAATTTTGATGTCACAGTACTGCCAAATAGGTTGCCAAAGTTTTATAGAAAATGTTTTGAAGACTGGTCGTCCTATGTATCTGTGGAACCTAACAAACCAGATGATGTAATATATCAGTGCCTGTGGAACAACAAATATATAAAGATGAACTCAAAAGCAGTGTATAATAAACAGTTGCATAGCATGGGTATATATTATATTCAAGACATGATTGGTGAAAAAGGCACCTGGAAGACCTGGCATGCCATTAAGCAAGGTCATATTGATGTTAAATTTATAGATTACATGTATTGTATGTCACTGAGACAAGTTATTCCGAAACAGTGGAAAAAATGTATTCTAAATCATAAGGTTGAAAAAAACTATTCAAATATGGAAACAATCTTAACTATTGGAGGACAAGCGACACTGAATAGTCTGAAATCCCGAATGATATATGATACACTTGTAGAAAATATATGGGAAAAGTCCACAGCCCAAGAAAGGTGGAATATTATAAACAGTGAGAATAATATTGAAATTAGATTGGAAAATGCATATCTAGCTATATATAAAATAACTTTAGATACATACCTTAGAGAATTTCAGTATAAGATATTGCACAATTATATACCTCTGAATGAGCAGCTGTTTAAATGGAAGATAAAAGAAACTTCTCGATGTTCATTTTGTTTCAATGATCACGAAAATATTGTACATTTATTTTTTGAATGTATGGTCAGTAGGAATTTTTATTTCAAAATAAAGGCATGGTTGCAAGATTATGAATTATATCTCCCAGCCATATCACTTATGGAAATATTGTATGGTATCATACCAGTTGATGATAAAAACAGGCTGCAAAATCAGATTCTGTTACTGTATAAATATGTCCTCTACAAGCAAAGAGAGGAAAATAGTTCTTCCTTGTTTGCAGTGTTTAAAAGCAGGTTAAGAGAAACAGAAAGGGTTGAGAGTTACATTGCAAATAGCAAAGGAATATTTTATAAACATTTAAAGAAATGGGGTAAATTAGTTGATGTTTTGAAAATTTCTGACTGAGATTTCTTTATACAAGTATTATCATGGCCATGGGAAAATGGTGTCTGTTCTTGTTTATGCGTTCATGTTGTTTATCTTTATAATATCTTCTGTGTCAGAAAAATAGCTCATGTACATTTAGAATTAGATGAGAGGATCTGAGGTAAATTATATAAAGTTTTATCTGAATGTATCTACACATGCATTTTATGTTTTTGTAAACTACTCCACTTAAGCTTTTTGAGACTTGTTCGGCATTGCTGTTTACGAGGGTGGCTTGCTCTCTCACTGCATCTAGTAGTGTTAAGGGACAGGTCTGACCCACCACCTGGCGGCAAGCTTCGCTGATGCGTGTCTTCATCAAACTGAGTGGACAGACCGACCACAGAATATGATATGTTTGTAAAATTACATGTAAACAACACGTCTTTGTAAAAAAAAAAAAAAACAAGGGACCTATGGGTCACAACGCTCAGCTGTTATATATGATAAAAAAATATTTTTTAGAAATGAGGCACATGCTGGTTTTGTGTGGTAATAATTATAAGCTGTATTATGAGTTGTGGGTGTTTAGCTTATGTATGATTTTGATAGTATCTTTGGAGACAGGGAAGAGGATTGATTTCATTTATTTTATTAACAAATGGAGTGCTATTGTCACACAGATTTTGACTTGGCCATATAACTTATAAGCAAAACATATAATATAAGAGTTTAACTATTTATTAAAAAAATTACAAATATTGTCCCAAATATAATTTATATTAAAAATAATAAGAGAATCATATGATTTTTTAAAATGAAATATAACTGATATGATTATTAAAATAATATTAAAGAATATATTCATGAATGCATTCATGAATACATTTTGAAAGTATTTGCACAAGTATTCATACACTTTCATTTTTACCTGAATTCTCATTCTTTATGCAAGAAATTTTATAATGGAGTACATAATCATATTCGTATTTAAATACAATTACAAAGTATTTGTCTGGTATTTATTCAGTTTTCACCAAACAATGATTTTGAGAATCCAGAATATACAAAATTCACACATTTAAATAATGATCATAAGTACCTGGTTTTATGGCTTTTATTTATATTAAAAAATAACTGTAAAAAATTCATTTTGGACTAATTTCACATCAATGTACACACTAGACACAGTAGGAATCTAGATTAATATTATCAACTGCATCTTTGTCTATCATTAATTTCCTTCATATAATCCCTAATGATTAGTAATGAATAATATGATTTACTTCTTTATCATTAAAAATGAACTCAAAAATGCCATAGGTGACTGCATGGTGTTATTTGGAATATGTGACATTCTACCCATCGATACAAGATTCTTATATCATCAGTAACTGCAAGTTAATTTCCTGTTATTATAAACTAACAAATTCCTTTTCTATTTTTCTTTAATTTGTTATTAAAAACCAAGAAAAATTTATTAATTTATTGTTTATTGTTATGTTGTTGGTTAAAACTACTAGATAAGTTGGGTTGGACACCTGGATCAACTGTGGCTGGCCATAAGCTGCCTGGATTCTCGCCTCAAGCATGCATAATTTGATGAAAGGTCAACAAGGTCAACATACAGGTGACTCAAGAGGGGCTGGAGAGAGCCAAAGTCTGACAGGGTCTCATAAAAAACATTAATAAAAGCTACAATATTTGGCCAATTTCTTTCAGCTTTCTAAACTAAAAAGCTGAAATCCTTATGTGTGCATGATATGAAAATTATATCAACAGTGCTCTCAGGAATCAAACGTGCCATGGTCACAGTTGGGCAAAATTTAAGGTACTAATTTTATATTTATACTAATAACTTATAAAATTTGAAAAATTCAGAACTAATTTTGGGTATTCAATTGAATCTTGATTAAATAATGTCACATCCCTGACAATAAAATCTCTAGCTTCAGCAAAGCCCTTGTAAAGGGAGTAAATATATTTCTTGATTTTTTACAAAGTGCATTATGTTTGGGCCCATAACTTAAAAAAAATACACAATACTGACATCATTTCTGGCATGTGCATAGCGAATGTATAGAAAAATATGTATATTATATATGATCAAAGTCAGATCAGTGGTTTTGATATTAGGCAGTCTTAAAGTGTAACAATGGGTTTTTAATGGAAAAATGAAGTTTTTCATTGATATCTCGAAGGAATTAAGTCCTAGTGACCAAATTCTTGGCATGGTAGAGGATTTTGGAGAAATCTAACTGTATGCCAAATTTAAGGAACTTAGAGCTGAAGCTCGGGAGCTGAGCTCTAGCAAACTGCATAACACTAGCAATATGTGACATGGTGCTTGAAAACTTGAATAAAATCTACAGTTTTTGATCAACTGGTTTCAAATTTTTTGTGTTAACAGTTGAAATGCTACCAAAAACATGCTGTGAAAATTAAATCTACAGCAGTAAGAGCAAAAAAACGTGCCATGGTCAAAGTTGGGCAAAATTTAAGGTACCAACTTTTATTTTTGCTAATATTTTAAAAAATTTAAAAGATTTTGATCTAATTTTGGGTATACAATTTAATTTTGATTAATAAAAGTAATATTACTAGAAAAAAAAGTGCTTAGCTTTAATAAGTTTTGTGTTAAGTGATAAAATTTCTTTCCTGATTATTTACAAAATGCATTATGTTTGGGCCCATAACTTTTTTATATTATATAATACAGACCTAATTTCAGGCATGTACATAGGAATTATATAGAGGATTATTTATAGGAAATATGAGGAAAAACAGATGAGTGGTTTTGATATTAGGCAGTCCTGAAGTGTGAAAATAGGTTTTTAATAAAAAATTGAGGTTTTTCCTTAATTTCTCAAAGGAATGAAGTCGCAAAGACCCAGTTTTCGGCTTGGTAGGAGATCTTGGGGACATCTAACATTATGCTGAATTTTGGATTCCTAGGTCTTACGGTTTCAAAACGTGCCACATCTACGGACGGACGGACGGACGGACAGACGACGGACAATGGACCACGACTATAGCTCAGATGACTTATAGTCAGCTGAGCTAAAAAAAGAGAGCAGATGAATACATCCCCAATATGTAAACTATCAACACTGCCACACAAGCTGTCTTATGTGAATGATGTGAATGAAGTGAAAGTAACTTGCTGAGGTTACGCTAGGGTCACTTATGAATATATGATTATTAGTGAATAATTTAATTTCCTAGGTTTGAATTGCTGAAATTATAAACCCAATGGTAAAAGTAGAAAAAAGCTGAACAATATACCAGCTACCAATACAAAAAAAAACTGGAGTTTAGTGTACGAAATTGTTGCCAGAGTTAAAGTTAGCCAGGTCATGAATAAATAATTATCAGTTATTTCACAAGTGCTCATGAAAACTGATGAATTACCTGAGGTCTTGTGTAGAATCCCTTTATGATCTAACACATAACACAATGAGGGTCAAAGCCCATAATCCTGAGATTAATCCCGCAGGCCACGAGATAGAAAATCCGTGATACTTCAGGGTAAGTCAGGGGAGTTGTTCACAGCTATAAGACTCACCTCAGATAACCCACGGGTGGTTTTTATAGAGTGAAACATGACAAAGTCCTGCTAAAACTGATAAGGCCTCACCCTAGAGATCAACTTGAGAGGTAAAAACATAGCAGGGTTATCATAGTGGGAAGTGAAAGGTATAAATCAGAAGTGTGTACCTGTACATTAACATTATCATCATCAGTGGTGTGAAAATTAATTGATTATATTGATTTTTGCGCATTTTCTTTCATAATTAATTAAATTGGCTGTATTTTTACATAATCAATCACAAACAATTATGTTCCAAAGAAGTTATATTATGATCCAGATAAAATATTCTGATTCTGTCAGAGATATAAGAGAGATTAAAACTAAAACTTGTTCAATGAATAAGTGTCAACAACCTGGCAGGTATCTTAACTTTCAGTGTGACATTATTTTAGGCACTATTCTTTACTGATGATTTCACATTTATACAGAAGATAACATAAAAAATCAATAAATAATCAATCATCAGTCATTTTTTATCTTTCTATCAATAAATTCTTACCACTGATCATCATCATCATCATCATCACCATCATAAACAGAATGTTGAAACAAGAGTGTTCACAACCCTAGACAATGTCTTGGCTGTACATGTATTATATATTTCATTAGCACAAACTATTTTGCCAAATGGCAACAGGAGGTACCAAGTTGCTGATCCTTTTGAATCCAAAGATTTATGTCAATTTACTGAATGTCTCCATACAAATCTCTCTTTTTTTAAACATCAAAGTTCTCTTGGCTTGGATTCATATATTTCCTGAACTTACAGGTACGTAACACCAAAATTAAGCAGCCAAATATGTTGGTTGAGGTATATTTGCATTCTCTGACTACTTTCTAGTGTATGACATTGACAATGTAATGAAAATACCACTCTGTGTTTTAAGCATATTCTAGCTTTTGATTGGCAGCTTGTCAATATTTGATTTACACCAAACTAATTTGAAAGTAAAATGCAATTACCATCAGTAGAGTGACATTGGATGAGGCCAATATGGTGAGGCCATATGCTTGATGTGCAACTGAAAAGCATAATCAATATTTTGGCTACTGCTAGCATTTAGTATTAATTGAAAAGGAAGTACATATATCCTATTGATTTAAATCACCTGCTGGTCTCATCAATTGAGTGTCTCTGCAAGCCAGATGCTGTAGTTGGCTTTATATTCACAAGGTTGAAATTTCATGATTTCTTCATTTTGACGTTTCGCGTGGGTTAAATTTTTGCTTTTGCACCAGAATCAATAAATTCTATAAGTACAGCAGTATTTGTATTTATTTTAAATTCAGAATGAATCCTACACTATCCCACTAATTTCTAGTTCAGTCATACATTTGTGATTTACGTCACAGTTGATAAATCTCCAGTGACTCTGATTACCGTGTGTTTTACAATATTTAATGCTTGTATGCATGGGGCACTTTCCATTCCATGCACAGGTTAGGTTGTTTCCAGAGGTGTGATAACTTATTATGAGTTTATGCATATGCATCAGCCCCTCTTATATACTGGAAACATAATCCTTTTGGGAAAAAAGGCTAGATCCTAAAAAAAACATACCTTAACTCTAGACTTAGTCTTGTGCTATTCTGTTATAGCCTGCAGAGTTACCTTGAAAAAGAAATATACAAACAAACAAATTCTGATGAAAAAAAACATTTTCTCCGTGTGGAAGTGAAAACACTGCAACATGACTGATGTGAACAAGTGCCACACATGATCATGTCAGTGGCCACAGAAAGGGAGGAACACTATCACTACTGCCCTCTATTAATGGCCAGTTGAACTTTTTTTTTGTTTCATACAGTACTTACCTGTAAGTATTCTCAACTATCCTTGATTTGTAAAATTAGCAAAACCAAGTACCGTCCGATTTTTTAAACACACTCCTAGGTCTCGTTGGTATGCACACTTACCAATACAATTGAGATTCCTAAACACCACGCAGGTTCCAGATGTACAACCCTGATTGGCTGTAGGCACACAACTGTGCCAGTCAGTGAACCATTATTACTTTGCAGCAGCCAACTTGTAATGCTTGGCTCCTCATTAAGGATAACACCCTATAAATCCCACATGTTCTAACATCGTTTCATTGATTATGAGTACAGAATTACATGACTGGAGAAATCAGCTGGTAGTCACTGTACCGTCTTGGCACCCAGGCAGTCTTCTAGGCATTTTATCCCAGGCAATGCCCTTACCTGCCAGGGCTAAGAGGATGAGGTAGCATTTATATTTAATGCCTGCCTTAATGGTATCAAGCACATAATAAATTCTCCAGCACATGTTCACTAGTTCCAGGACATTCAAGACCTCAGCAATGATGTAAGCAGTTCCTTTTTTAGTTAGTACCATGGCCTACAGATGGCGCCATCTACTGGTAGGCTACATAGACTGAACCATGTTTTTTTTATTGTTACCACAATAATCAGTAGATTGTACTATGTTCTGTATAAAGATACAAACATCCAAGACCTTAAAACACAGGACCATAGCTCAAAGACTGCATTGTCTCCACCAACCTGTGTCCTCCTATTTTTTTAGAAAATTTTATTAAAAAAAGTTTATATATTTTTTTTTAAATCCCAGAAAATTGCATATAGAAGTGAATATCAAATACAGCAATTCAGAATTTACTTCAAATCTCAAGTTTATGTGTCACAACCTTTTACACCCTGTTGAAAATAAGGCCCTTTAACCTTCAACCTTATTTGGCCATTTTTTTTTTCCTGTACACATAAAAATGTACACATAAAATAAAGATTTTCATAGCAAAAAACAGGTGGGCATGAAAGGATGAAACATACTATACCAATAAAATTCTGGAAGACCCTAAATGCCTTGATTCAAATACAGATCTGGTTCATAATTAACTCAATTAACTATTGGCTTTTCTATAAGAAAAAGTCATTAAAATTCATTGAGTTTTTTAGATATTGTATTGATAACCAGATAAGAAAATTTGGTTGGTCCAGCAACCAGATAATACCTTTTAATAAAACCGATCAACTCTAAAATGTTACTAATTGTTCTCTGACGTATGGCAAAAAATTTTGGAGATCTTTTATGGCCAAAAACAAACAGAAAGACATGCAATCAAACAATGATGAGCATAATTTATAGATTCCTCAATAATCACAGATGTTTACAGGTTTTAAGGATGATCAGCACCTATTGGGAGAAAGATCTAATTGCATTTGCATCTATATGTTAAAGCTTCATGTTAAATTTAGATATATGTACAAATAACAAAATCTCTAGAGGATTAGGAATTTTATGTTAAGCTGGTAAAGTGTTACCTAATTGTTGCATGGTTTCATCGTAAAATAGCTTTATATATCCATACCTCACCTACTGTATTGAAGTTTGGGGATCTGCTAAAAAAAAACCATGATCTTGATATGTTAATTAAACTTCAAAAAAGAGCTGAAAGAATAATCACTTCAGCACCTTAATTATTGAGCACAATCTGATATATTATTTATATAGTTAAGAAAGTTATGTTACAAAGATTTCTGTTAATTGTGTACTTCTTTTCATGTATAAGTTTAACAAAGGTCTCCTACCGTCTCTTATCAGTAATTTTTTTTCAGTAAATACTAATGTTTATAATACCAGACAATGTAAAAATTTACATGTACCAGTCAGCAAAAGTGCAGCAATGTACAGAACTATCCGTTTTAAGGTGTTAATTTATGAAATACAGAACAGTATCTGAAAAGACCACACCTATCTACATGTTTAAGTAAAAGGTTAAACAGTACTGAATGTCTCAAAATATGAATGATCAATTAAATATTACACATGGCGTTCAATTTTTCATGCATATTTTCTGTTCACTGCACATTATTTCCTGTTTGCTCTGATAAATAAGTGTACTGTAATTAATAAAGGGGCATATACCTCCTCTAAGGTTGAGCCCCCTTTGATCAATGGCCTAAAATGTAAATTTGTTGGTGATATATCAGAATGTTATGAAGCATGTTTCTACTAGTATTATGCCTTAGTCAATAAAGTTCAATTTCAAGAAAAATGTACATAAATATTAGCCAACTGATTTGGTATATTGAAAACTTTAAATTTGTCACAAGAAAAACTTGATTATACTCCGTTAAAATCTAAATAACTTATCTTAATATTATTAATTAATTGGGTTTTACCAAACCAATTCTATATTAACCAATTTTGTTTTAGTCTGAGGTCTGATCAAATAGATTAATTCATTGCCTCATGTATATGAAACCCTGTAATCCATAGGCTTAATGACTCTTATCGTCTGGTAACCTTCATCGTTATTCAATAGATATTGCAATCAACAAACTATGTACCTATCCATTAGGAAACAACCTGATTCAGTTACCATTTGCTGACTTGTATCCCTGTCACAACTGAAAGATGACCAATTAATTTTCATTACATCAGCTAATACTTAAAACAGATTGGAAAACTTATATAACATTCTCTATAATTCTCTTGACTTTGCCAACTATAAGTTGTCTCACAAAACGCACATTATTTATCACTAACATATTATAGTTATTACCATGAAAATAACCATAAAACCATTTACTTATAACTTCCAAGTAAAAAATCACTCACTTTTATATATTTAACTATCATAACTGGCTTATATTTCTGGATACAGTCTAATATGCAGCCATTCAACTTTTAGTTCCTGCCTCTAATTGTATCCGCCAAAACAGAGTTTTGCGGATACTATGTTTTCAGCTGGTCGCCGCCGCCGCCGCCGCCGCCGCCGCCGCCGCCGCCGCCGCCGCCGCGTAGGTGTCCGGAGAACTCCTCCGTAACCGCTGGGCGGAATTTTCCGAAACCCGGGATTATGTTCGGGTCACATGTGAACTGCTGCGCCCCGATTTTGTTTTGACCTCTGACCTTTCCTCTGCGCTCTGCGTCCGTTTGTGCGTCTGTTTCCACACATAAACCCACATATCTCGGGAACCGTTTGACCGATCAGGAAAATTTTTTTGCACAAATGTAGCCCTCGGAGAGCTTTATAACATACACCAAAAATGGTGGCGCCACCTGCAACCATGTTTGCACAGTGTCCATCTGTTCGTCTGCCTTGGGTTAAAATCACTCATATCTCTGCAGTGACTTGACTAATTCACCTGAAATTCGGCATGCGCAAACATCCTGGATAGCTTATCTGATTTTATGACAGGTGGCGCCACCTACATTCACGTTGACGCTGCAGACATCCAAGCTCATATCTCGGGAACCGTTTGACCGATCAGGAAAATTCTTTTGCACAAATGTAGCCCTTGGAGAGCTTTATAACATACACAAAAAATGGTGGCGCCACCTGCAACCATGTTTGCACAGTGTCCATCTGTTCGTCTGCCTTGGGTTAAAATCACTCATATCTCTGCAGTGACTTGACTAATTCACCTGAAATTTGGCATGCGTATACATCCTGGATAGCTTATCTGATTTTATGACAGGTGGCGCCACCTACATTCACGTTTACGCTGCAGACATCCAAGCTCATATCTCGGGAACCGTTTGACCGATCAGGAAAATTCTTTTGCACAAATGTAGCCCTTGGAGAGCTTTATAACATACACCAAAAATGGTGCCGCTACCTGCAACCATGTTTGTACAGTGTCCATCTGTTTGTCTGCCTTGGGTTAAAATCACTCATATCTCTGCAGTGACTTGACTAATTCACCTGAAATTTGGCATGCGTATACATCCTGGATAGCTTTTCTGATTTTATGACAGGTGGCGCCACCTACATTCATGTTTACGCTGCAGACATCCAAGCTCATATCTCAGGAACCGTTTGATTGATCAGGAAAATTTTTTTGCACAAATGTAGCCCTTGGAGAGCTTTATAACATACACAAAAAATGGTGGCGCCACCTGCAACCATGTTTGCACAGTGTCCAGCTGTTCGTCTGCCTTGGGTTAAAATCACTCATATCTCTGCAGTGGTTTGACTAATTCACCTGAAATTCTGCATGCTTATACATCCTGGATAGCTTTTCTGATTTTATGACAGGTGGCGCCACCTACAATCAAGTTTACGCTGCAGACATCCAAGCTCATATCTAGGGAACCGTTTGACCAATTGGGCCAAAATTTTGCATGTGTATAGTTCTCACAAAGCTCTTTATCATACGCTAAACTGGTGGCGCCACCTGCAACCCTTTTTTGCACAGCGTCCATCTGTTTGTCTGCCAAGGGCAAAAATCACTCATATACAATATAGTGGTTTGACTTATCTGCCTTAAATTTTGCATATGTATACAACTTGGACGGCTTTCTGGATTTTTTGGTAGGTAGCGCAACCTACATACACAATTTGGCTGCAGACATCCATGCTGATATGCAACACTTCACCCGTTCCACTCTGATTTAGGCGGATACAAGTAGTCGCTTGTCGACTACCCGTATTCTAGTTCTGTATGCAGTCTCTGAATCTGCCATTTACACTTTTGTTAACCTCTGACTGATTATCTGCCACTTAAATTATAAGTTCATATCTTTAAGTTTCTACAATCCATTACTAAGTTACAACATAATATTCAAATATAAATTATATTTTGGTTCATATCTTATGTTCTTTTAACAACTTCATAATTAGAAACTTTTTTGTTAATACCCTTAACGCTGTACATGTTACATACAGCTTGCAATGCATTTTCTTGATTGTCAGTGGTTAAATTTGAATATAGAAGTAAACCATTCACAATTACTGACTTTGATACCTGAATATCAATCCATGTAAAATTCCATGCAGTCAAATTTATTTAAGTCCTAAAATAATTTGGTAAAATAAAAAACTTTGTAGTGATGACCTGCATTTTAGTGATACTAATTTATAAAGTTGTCTGGCTCTTGCAGATCAGTTAGAGAGTATAGATATTTTATTGATGAATCTAGCTTATTTGTCCTTCTGACAAAATATTTTTCAGTTTAAATTAATGGTGCTGAATTGAATTCATGGTAATAATGTATATGTATCATAATGTATCAATGAAAATGAGATAAAATGCAGAACTCCTAATTAATCATCCACAGCTGCAGCAGGATTATGTACTAATGCTAGGGATACATTCAATTACTTAATAATGCAATTAAGAATTCTTCTAAAAGATTAGATTATGATATACAACCTTGCCTGTTCTATTCTGAGAGATTCTGTCAAGCTTGTTGATTTTCAGGTATAAGGTCTGCTGCAGTTAATGAATATTCAAGGTTTTGAACCCTTTCTGCAGAAGACAATAAAATGCAGCACCATCTGTGAGCAACTTAAATAACTAAAAATGTGCCAACACACATTCGGTAGTGACATCTGTCAGTCACTTCCAAAACTACTCCTAATGTGCAAGTTTTCAGATGCTGGTGAGTAGTTTCAGACAGATATCATATATTGATTAGGCTATCATACACTACAGTTAGATTACTTTATTCCAGAATGGTTGCTCTTTTACTGCTCAAAGTGGTGCCGAGGGACAGGGCTTCCCACCACCTGCAGGCAGCCTTGTCAATGTAGGTCATGACAGGACTAAACCAATCATTAACAAATACAAATTCTTAATCATTCTTAATACATGCTTTATCTTGCCAGAATACATGCTTAATCATTCCAGAATGGTAAAAATCACATGGAGGATATTCACACTAATTTACAGCACTCCAACTGCCTAGGAGTTAATATTATCTGATTTTGAAAACAAGGCCTACAGGCCTAATGCGAACCTGTGCAAAGTATGGGAGTATAAATTGAGGTTTATTTTTAAAATTTAATATTGATCCTTTTAAGTCCTGCATATCTACCTTTCGGACCTGCAAGTTTCAGACTAGGACATTTTAAAACTAGAATATGGGTAGTCAACAAGTGACTATATGTATCCGCAGAAATCAGAGTGGGAAGGGTGAAGTGAGGCATGGATTAATGGGCAAGGGGAATAGAGTGAGGTGTGTTGTATATTAGCATGGATGTCTGCAGCGTAAACGTGAATGTAGGTAGTGCCACCTGTCATACAAGTGCAAAATTTCAGAAGGATACAGAAAACCAGTCCTGAGATATATGCCTGGTTGTCTGCAGTGTAAACATAAATGTAGGTGGCGCCACCTGCCACAAAATCCAGAAAGCTATCCAAGATGTATAAACCTGCAAAATTTCAGGTGGATAAGTCAAACCACTGCTGAGATATGAGTAATATTATCCCAAGGCAGATGAACAGATGGATGCTGTGCGAAAATGGTTGCAGGTGGCACCACCAGTTTTGAGCTATGATGAAGAGCTATGTGAGATCTATACACATGCAAACTTTTGGCCCCATCGCTCAAACGGTTCCCGAGAAAAGAGCTTGGATGTCTGCAGAGTAAACGTGAATGTAGGTGGCTCCACCTTGTATTAAAATCAAAAAAGCTTTCCAAGATATATAAAACTGCAAAATTTCAGGTGGATATGTGAAACCACTGCTGAGATAAGAGTGATTTTATCCCAAGGCAGATGAACAGATGGGTGCTGTGCATTAATGGTTGCAGGTGGCACCACCAGTTTTGCCTATGATGAAGAGCTATGTGAGATCTATTAACATGCAAACTTTTGGCCCAATCAGTCAAATGGTTCCCAAGATATGAGCCTGGATGTCTGCAAAGTAAACGTGAATGTTGGTGGCACCACCTGTCATAAATTGAGAAAGCTGTCCAGGATGTATAAATCTGCAAAATTTCAGGTGGATAAGTCAAATCACTGCTGAGATATGAGTGATTTTATCCCAAGACAGATGAACAGATGGACGCTGTGCATAAGTGGTTGCACGTGGCACCACCAGTTTTGCCTATGATGAAGAGCTATGTGAGATCTATACATATGCAATATTTTGGCCCAATCGGTCAAACCATTCCCCAGATATGAGCTTGGATGTCTGCAAAGTAAACGTGAATGTAGGTGGCGCCATCTGTCATAAAATCGAGAAGGCTGTCCAGGATGTATAAACCTGCAAAATTTCAGGTGGATAAGTCAAACCACTACTGAGATATGAGTGATATTGTCCCAAGGCAGATGAACAGATGGACTCTGTGCAAAAATGGTTGCAGGTGGCGCCACCATTTTTAGTGTTTGTTATAAAGCTATCAAAGGGCTACATTTGTGCAAAATTTTTAGCCTGATCGGTCAAACGGTTCCCGAGATATGCGGGTTTATGTGTGGAAACAGACGCACAATTGGACGCTGGGCAGCGAAGAAAGGTCAGAGGTCAACCAAAAATGAGGGCGCAGCAGTTCACATGTGACCTTATGATAAATCCAATTCGCTTAAAATGCAAACCAAGTTTTTTCAAACAGTTGAAAGATATAGTTCCAATAATCTTGGAATTCTGCATCTCAACATTGTGTCTAGATGTCTAGACGTCTAGACACATTGTCTTGACACTCCCCCAGAGCTAGGTCAGTTGCCATGGTATGTCTGGACCCCACCTGTTTATACTGAGTGACCTCTTGACTTGGTTGCTGAAACTCAGCTTGTTGTCAAATCTGTTTTCAAATACAGAAAGCCTTTTTCAATTGGCTACAATGTTTTTTTTTAAACTGTATTTACCCAATCTATTCTTATAAAACTGGCATAACCCTACCATAGAATAATTCTTGTAAAGTTTAAACTAATCAGCTTAACAGTTTCATCATAAATCAGTGTATAAGCTAGTAGTGTTTGAAATTACATTTTGGCTTGTAAAAAACACATCAATGTAGGTGGTGCCACCAATACCTCAAAATCAGATGTGACATATGTGACAAACATTGGTATAAAATTTGGTGATTATAGCTCTAGCTGTTTCTGAGATTTTAATTCACTGTGCTTTTTTGGACAGATGACTAAGTTCAACCTCCTGTAACTCGGCCAAAAATCTGCGAACTGGAACCATTCGAACAAATTTGAGAGAGATTGTTTCAGGGATCATTTCTGTGAAATATTGACAATTTGGCTGGACAATTTCAGAGAAGAAGATTTTTAAAGGTTTTTAAACTTTTTCTCTATAAAATCTAAATTAATGCAGATACCAATTAATAAGCTCCAGGGCACCAAGTTACATGTGACTAATTCTTACATGTAATTTGGAGCTGCTAGCTCTGATGGTTTCTGACTTACATCCATGGACGGCGGAAAGCCAGCCATGGACGGCGGAAAGCCAGCCCTGGACGGCGGACAGCTGACGGATGACGCTTTGCCATTGCATAAGCTCACAGGTTCGCTAAAAATATAAATTCCTGCAAAGGAAATTTTAAGAATTCATAATCAGGCCAGGAGGAGGGTTGATCTGTCCAGCTTCAGATAAGCATTCCCATAAGGTTAATAACAAAATACAGATTTCATAAATAAACTTGAAATCAATATATATTTCTCAGCCATTCAGTGTTCAAAACCCCCCCATTCCCTCCCTGTGAATGGTGGTTTTGTTAGTAAACTGTTGTGAGCTTTTCTGTATTAATGAGAATTTTCTCTGTTAAAGTTTATACGCCAGAGTAAGCCAACCGAAAATTTTCCCTTATTGGGCCTATTATCGCCCATCCCGCCTCGTTCCCGTGTATCTAGGTCACACTTCCGTTACCCATAATCACATTTTCGAAGGCGTAAGGAAGAGGACTGGGAGGGAGCGATGTTTGTAATACAGAAAAGCTCACAACAGTTTACTAACAAAACCACCATTCACAGGGAGGGAATGGGGGGGTTTTATTACGTAAACATAATTGTGAGCTGTTTCTGTATTAATGAGAAAAAAACAGACATGCCTTGGGGAGGGAGCACCTACCTGTAACGCTGGAACGAGGAAACTCAGTGCGGTGATGGAGCAGCAGTCGACGTCGTCGGTGGAACCGATTGAGAGGAAGAAGATGGCTGGGAAAATTGTAGGATCTCACCAGACGCGATCACAGGGCCCATGGAGTAGAGGCCCGAAGCCTGGAGCTGAACATCTTTCAGATAGAAGCGTGTGAACGTAGATGGGGATTTCCAGTATCCCTTCTTGACCAACTGATTGGGTGAAATCCCGGAGAAATGGGCCAAGGAAGTCGAAATTGCCCGAATGTCATGGGCCTTGATGTGAAATTGGTCCAATGTGGATGGAGAAGCTGAGTCATATGCGGGGACGATAGTAGCTTTGAGCCACGAACTAATTGTGATAGGGCTAATCTCCTTATTGGAAGATGTGACTTTTGTAGAAATAAACAACTTCTTGCGCCCCCCCCCCCCCCCCCCCCCCGTAAAGAAGGAGGAGCGTGTAGAAAATAACGCAACGCACGAACCGGGCAAGGGGTATCCCCAGAACGGGACGGACCGGTAGGGAGTGCCGGAACGTGCCAAGCAGATGAAGGGTCATTGAAATTGTGATTTTTCCTATAAAAGTCCGGAGGAAAATGTAGGGTGGCCGACGAAGCGGCGGCCGCAATTTGCGGGAATTTCGAATCAGCCACGAGGGCATGAAGCTCAGAACGGCGACCAGCCGAGGCAAGAGCAAGGAGGAAAACCGTTTCCCGAGACAAATGGAGAAGATGGGCCGAACGCAACGGCTCATAAGGGGGTTCCCGGAGGTGACTTCAGACGACGTCCAGGCGCCAGGAAGGCGCAACATACCGTGGACGAGACGCACGGGCATGAACCCCCTTGAGAAAGTCCGACACGAACAGGTGATGAAGGACACGATCGTGACCCAGGGGACGGAGCACCAACAGCAGGGCAGCGCGATAGCCACGCAGAGAGGGATAGGATAAATGTTTATCCTGTAGTAAGAACACGAAAAAATCCAAAACAGCCGCTAGCGACGGATCTAAAGGGGAGATTCCACGGGAAGACGCCCACTCCGTGAAGAGACGCCACCGGGAGTCGTAGATAAGGTCCAAAGAACTGCGACGGGGAGCCGAGGCAAGGAGAGCAGCCAGACTTGAAATGCCCTGATCCTTGAGGTGTCCGATGAGAGCACGCATGCGCATAGAGGGCACGACCAAAACGGGCGACGCTCGAGGGAACGACGGGAGCGCGATGCGGAGCGGTAGTATAAGCGGGGGGCGAGAGAGAAGCGAGCGCCACAGAGGAAACCATGGAGCCGCAGGATGAAAGGGAAGGATGAGAAGCAGGGTAGTCTGGTCCGCGCAGGACAAGCGGAGAAGGATACGGCGGATGAGCAGAGGCGCCGGAAACACAAAGAGAAACAGGTGAGACCATCCGGACAGCAGCGTGTCGGGGAGACGGTTGCGAGGGTGACGTAGACGCATCTCGGAAGGCACGAGAACGGGATGGGGACGGAAAATCGAACAGATCGAATTCCGGCCGCCCCAGGCGAGCGAAAACACTCCTAATAACCGGGAGCGGAAGGAGCGGTGGGGAAGGAAGAGACGCCGGATGACGGGAAAGGGCGTCCGCTAGGATGTTCGACACGCCCGGAAGATGGGATGCACGAACAGATGCCCGAAGAGAGAGGCATAGATCTAACAAAAGGTAAGTCTCCTGCATGAGCGAGGGAGACTGAGTACCGCCCTGCTTGTTGATATATGCCACAACCGTGGTATTGTCGGTCCGGATGAGAATGTGACGTCCGATCAAGCGGGTAGACCAGTGGGAGATCACGCGACAGATGGCACGCAGTTCGAGGATATTGATATGGAGCAGACGTTCCGACGGGGACCATATCCCGGAAGCGCGAAGATCGGCGAGATGGGCCCCCCAACCGAGGAGAGACGCATCGGTATAGATGGTGCAATCGACATCCCTGGAAAAAGGAACGCCGCGCAGGAGAAAGGAAAGGTACAACCAGGGACGAAGGGACCGCCAGGTGCTCCGAAACGGGAGGATCGTAGGATGAACCGAGGTTAACCGGAGAAGGCCATGACAGCGCAAGAGAGACTGAATCGGACGAAGGTACAGGCGGCCGAACGGGAAGAAAGACGCGGCCCAGTTGAGAGCACCGTGGAGAGAAGCCGCAGTGCGCGAGTCTACACGGCGCCGCGTGAGAAGAGAACGAATCAGGCGGCGGAGCTTGAGAGCAAAATCGCGCGGGAGCGACGCTGTGCCGGACGCAAAATCGAGCGTGACACCCAGAAATTGGAGGGACTGGGTGGGAGTGAGAAGAGATTTCTCCGCATTGACCAGGAAGCCGAGGTTCCGAAGTAAGTTGAGAACCCGGGAGCGATGCGATAGTAAGAGGGAGCGATCGGCCCCATGGACCAGCCAATCTTCCACAGAAATGCCCTGGGAACGGAGATAACTCGTGACCGTGTGAACAAGCATGGTAAAAATCCAGGGAGCCACGTTGATCCCGAACGGAAGGGCCTGGAATTGATAAACGCGGTTCTGTTACGCGAAGCGAAGAAACGGTTGAGACGAGGGATGGATGGGAACGTGAAAATAGGCATCCGTAAGGTCGATCTTGAATGCCCAATCCATCCGCCGAACAATGGGGAGCACAGCATGGATATTGAACATCCGAAACGGGGCGGACGGATGAACGAATTGAGGCGCTTCAGGTCTATGATCGGGCGCCAACGGCCGTGCGGTTTGGGAACAAAAAAAAAAGGCTAGAGTAAAACCCCACAGTGGAAGGGGAAACCTCGAAAATGGCCCGTTTGTCTAACATCGATTGAATGGCCTCCTCCAAAGCGAGGCGTTTTGCCGGATCGGGCGGAGGCGGAGTGAAGAACAGGTGCAATGTGACAGGAGGTGCGTGCAAAAACGTAAGACGGAACCCGAACTTGACGGTGCTGAGAATTAAACGCTGTGAGGTGATACCCGCCCACGCGGGAAAATGGGCGATGAGATGAGCGCTGACCGGAGCGAGAGAGTCATTTCCTGGTCGAACCTCGTTTAGAGGAGCGACCACGAAAGGGCTGAGAACGGCCGGAACGTCTGGAAGGACGGGAAGATGTAGCAGTCGCGCGCCGAGGCTGAGCGGAAGCTGCAACTGGAGGCTGAGGGCGGGAACGCGGAAGGAGGGCCGAGGCGCAAGAGAGGCCGAGCGGAGGCGGGCCTGACGATCAGAGCGCTCTAAGGCGTGGTGCTCACGTAAGAGAGCCCCTGTGTGTTCGGAAAACTCCATACACACGTCGGGCGCGGCCGAGGGCGACTGCAGGGCGGCAGGATTCAAAAATGAACCGGCCGCCGATGCCGAGGAAGACGGAGGTTGTAAACGACGGTGGAGGTAGCCACTAGGTCCAGAAGCGCAGATTTGCGCGTACGCCAAGCCTGGCGTTGCAGCGCGATCTCCGACCACTGGTCAGGCGCCAGGGTGGGATCGGCTGACTGAGAAGACGGGGACCCTGGAGAACCCCGGGTAGGGGGAGCGAGAGAGACCCGCTGAGCCGGAGCAACCGGAGGCTTGAAACAGGAAGCTGGGGAACGAGCAGCAGCAGGACCCATCCTGGAAGGAGCCGGAACCGGATCCGCCGGCTGCACAGCAGACGGCGTCTGAAAATAAAGAGCCGGCCGGCCGGGTAGTAACGGTGGGAGACGGAGGAACCGGCCGGCCTGAAATGGAGGCATGAGGGATCAACGCACTCACCTGCACCCCAGGAAGGGCCGGGCGATCCAGCGGGACGGCTCCAGGCGGCCCCGGGGACAATGATGGAAGACGGCGAGGAGCCGGGGGCGACGAGAACGGCCGGGGAGAAAGGACCGGGGGCGCCGGTGAGGGCGCCAGGCGGACGGATGCGGGTCTAGACGAATCGTCTAGATCCGACATCAGTGATGAACAAAACCAGGACAATTTATGTAATATGGAATATGCAGATGTGCTGTCAGAACGGGAGGCTGCGGGAACTGGGGAAGATTTCCGTTTCCGTGAATGAGAAAGCAATGATTTAACTGTCGAAACCACGGGAGAGGTGACAGGACCGGCGGGAACGGACGGTGAACGCAGCACGGCCGTGGTGCGGTCAACCAGGGTAGGCTCCCCCCCCCCCCCCGGAGACAACCACGGGGCCAGACAAGGGAATAACGGAGGGGGAACCCCCAAGAACTAGGGAATAAACCCAATCCTGGAACAAGGCCCACTTGTCAGTGGACCACGTCTGGCAATGGGAACAAGGATCAGCCGGACCACGGCAGGAGTCATTGTTGGTGCGGCAACTATAACAAGTGGGGTGGGAGTCCCAAACCAGGATTATAGTGCCACAAGAGACACAATAAGTGGGGTTCTCCATGGCGGGCAAGGGAAAATAAGAATAAATTACAATCAGTTGGCAAACTCAAAACGACAAACCCAACAGTGGACGAATCTCGCAGCGCAGGATCAAACGTCCATAATAGCGTACGCCAGAAGAAAATGTGATTATGGGTAACGGAAGTGTGACCTAGATACACGGGAACGAGGCGGGATGGGCGATAATAGGCCCAATAAGGGAAAATTTTCGGTTGGCTTACTCCGGCGTATAAACTTTAACAGAGAAAATTCTCATTAATACAGAAACAGCTCACAATTATGTTTACGTAATAAAACAGCTTTTTTCCAAACTGATGAAAGCTATTATTGATGAAACTTAACACATGTACTGCACATGAAGTCTGAGTGCAGGTGTCTTGCTCAATGTAAACTGCTTGTCAAATGGATCCTGCGTCAATAACGTTTCCAGTAACATTATAATGTGCTAACGAGGTACTGGTTACCCCAAAAGTGTTCCTGCAGCTTCTACTTTAAAGATACAGGGCTAATGGCTACCAAACCTTCCCCACAGATACATTCTTATGTGACTGTCCTAAGAGTACTTTCTTGTGGTTTTTCCTAAGCCCTTATCTGTACGCAAAATGGCAGATCCCATACATGGTTTCAAAATTTTTGTGCGGCCAAAATTCAATGAGGGCTAATGAAAATATGTCAGGACATTACTGAGGTACAGCAGATCTGAGGTAAGCAGATGTCACAGGTTGTATGTTGCAATTAAGGGTACATCCATAGTAAAAATAATTCTTGGTTTTCTAGTTTCCGTGATGGACACTGATATGACTTATAAATATATCATTACAAATTGACTTACCACAGAATGGATGCGGTTTCTACGCAGGTTGAGTTCAGCCAGTGAATCCATACCCATCAACCTGTCCACGTGACTGATCAGATTACCTGCCAGGTTCAGTACACGGAGCTCACCCAGATGGGTCAGGTTCTCAACCTGGCTGATCTGTAAGTAACACGATTAACAGTAATCACATCATCGTAACTACATCATTAGTCATAGCATCCCCACCATCACACAGATTTTATCATGGTCACTGTCAGCTTAAGTAGCTTTTTCAACAATATTATTAAAATATTATTTTTATTACTATCATCTAATATGAATGACTATCTTAGGTAAATAAGATTTGTATAATGTATCAGTAGCTACTGAATCTTCTATACTGTCAACTTCATCAGCATTTTCAACAATATTATTAAAATATTCTTTATATCACTATCACCTAACAGTAATGACTCAGTCAGTGACTCTTAAATCCTCTATATTATCTGCTTAAGCAGCATTTTCAACAATATTATTAAAATATGATTGATATCACTATCATCTAACAGTAATGACACTATCAGTGACTATTAAATCTTCTATGTTATTTGCATAAGCAGCATTTTTAACAATATTATTGAAATATGGCTTATATGACAACAGTTTACATAAAAACTAAAAAATTAAAAATATCAAATTCTGAGGTTACAGATATTTGAGATTCACGATTATCAGTATGTATAATATTACTTTAGGTGCACATGATCATATCAGAGTCAGATTAAAACAACAGCTACTGCAATTATCATAACAGAAAATATTTTTTAAATCTTATATTTATATAAAGACAGTGAAACATTTAGCTTAATAACAATAGCTCTTAAGAACACATAAGCTTAATGAGATGAGCTGATCGGCCATGTGAACCCTGCTAAGGAAGTTACTGCAGAGTCACATTCGGTAATTTGGGAAAAAGATATTTTCTAAATATTGTATTTCAACTTTTTGTTTAACAGAGATAAAATTTGGGTACCTCAATTTATATTTCAGAAAAACAAATTTTTGGAAAAACGAGAAACAGAAAATCGAGATTCTACTGTATCATCTACCATTAATTGGTCAATATAATTAATATAATGTGTCAGTAACTATAAAATATAATTATTATCATCAAAATGACTACTGTCTAAAATGATTATTGTATGTCATGCCCCCATAAGCATATTTTTAATATTTATCATCATAATTATCATCATAATAAACAAACCATGTTTTGTTCACAACAGGTTCAAAACATCCATACTTTCCTCTTACCTTATATATTAAATCTACATCAGGAATGATATACAAAATCAAAGTGACAAAACCAATTCCCTAATGTCTGTGATTTATGATGTTAATTTTTTTTTCATTTCAAAGCCAGGACACACAATGTTGCATGAAATGTTGAATATTTTCATACACACCTGGTTTCCATGGAGATCTAAAACATCTAATTTTGTCAGGTTATCCAAATTCTCTATCTTCTGTATTCTGAAAATAAATGTACACAGAATGTAAATGGATTTTTACAAGAAAGAATGGTTCAGTCATACTAATGAAAGATATGGGCTCATACCCTTTAGATATATAAGATCAGTTATTCTATGATGTGAATGAAAATCAACTAAATATAGTTTTCAATGACATGTATATAAAATTCAAAGGGAACTGATGGTTCTACCATATGAAAACAGCATCAAGCTTATCAGAAAGAAATAAACAGAATTTTTGGTCATGATAAGTAGTTTGCAATTGCCACAACAAATGGATTATATTTTGAAATGAAATTTTTACAGAACTGAAACAAGTTAGGTTCTAGTAACTTTTATGATCCTGATGAAGTTGATTATATGAATTCCTAATACCCTGTTATTGCAATAAAAAGGGCTCAAATAAAGAAAATGCTGAAACTGCTCAAATAAAGTCATTAATTGCTATAATATTGATTAACTATGATTGATAATCAATTTATATCTAAGTTAATTATTTATTTTTATTTATAATTTAATTATATCAATATGACAACCAAACATAAATTAATGAGAACAAGGTGAGCAGCTACTCACTTGTTTTTTCCCAGCATGAGTACTCGGAGTGACTTCAGTGCTGCCAGGCCAGATATTTCCTGGATCTGGTTGTCATAGAGATCTAAGAAGATGAGTCGTTTGAGGTTGCTAAGATGCTGGATGCGGGAGATGAGGTTGTGTTGGTAGTTCAGCAGCCGCAGCTGATCCTCACCCTCCAAGATTGGGCATATGGTCAAGCGCCTCCTGCAGGACAATTGACACACTATATTTAATTTATTCTCATTTCTACCAATGAACAGCAGTACAAGGGAACCTGTCTGAAAGACTTCCTTGTTTCTCACCAATATCCTCATTAAATCATAGTCTAAAATATTGAGATATGTATAACACTTAACCTCCATTTTTATGTACAATTTCTTTCCCTGCTGTGGCTGCTGTGTCAGCAGATTAAAATCCTTAACAACAGTCTCAATACATAATAAAAACAAAAGTATTGACATATTGAATATATTTTGTATGGATACTTTACTTTAATGTCAAATAAAATATTGCTCTCTCTCTCTCTCTCTGTCTAGTAAGAACAGTTGTTTAATGGAACACCTGTCTAATAAGACAACCTGTCTAATAAGATCACCTGTCTAATAAGACCATCCTTGAGTGAATTAAAAACAATGCTTATAACAGCCCTATCTAATAAGACAACCATATAATTAAGACAGATTTTTGCCAGTCCCACAGGTGGTCTTATTACACAGGTCTCACTGTATTTATAATTTATAACTTTCTCGTTATGAAGAAAGCAGGTGTGTTCTAAGTGTTTTTTTTTCAAACTGCCTGCTTCTGTCTAGTCTATCAAAGTTCCATTCCATGAACTGCAATATTTATATAAAGAACCTTGACATTTTTCATTTTTAAATTTAAGCATTTTTAGGTTTTCAGGTTGTGTAATCACTGTGTGACAGCAGTCTGGTATCTCACCTGTCCAGGTTGAGTCTGTCGGGGTTAGATGAACGCTCCTCAGGTGATCGGTATACTATAGGTATACCTGGAGCTGCTGGACTCTCTGCAAACACCACATGGTCACCTGTAGAAAGAGGAAGATCTTGTTCACTGGGAGGTAAAAATATACCACACATGAACAAGGTAAGGAACATGTGATCAACCATATATAGGACATTCTGATAACTGACTCAGATAAAATAAGTGGTTATATCTATATTATTATACCACTGTACAACAGTATGTGATCTTCCATATAGAGGTGTTCTGATATCTTATTTAGATGAAACTGGTGGTATCAACTATATAAATAATAATATCAATGTATATCACAATACATACTGCAATCGCTATTGCTTTTAATTTATTTTGATGATCACTTCATATCGAAAGTTTAATTTAATATTAATTTACAGGGTATGAAAATCTTTTGACCACAGATAAGTAATAAATGTTTTCATTTTTATAAAAGCTCTGCAAGTGGTCTTGTTTGAACCTGAATCATCCACTGTTAACTTTTAATCACTTACAGTGTGTATGAACCATGTTTGTGTGTATGTTATCAAATTAACAGTTTTTTATTTAGCCCATTATGCTGAAATTAAAACACTATTACCTGAACATATCAAAGTTTAAAACCCATATCTGTACAAGAAAAACATGTTTAGGCTGCTCATACTGAAAAGTACCTATTCTACAAATGTGAAATACATTAACATCAATGAATTAATTTTTTATTGTACAACATGTCATCATTGTCATGCAATATACAGGCATGCAGCTGTTGAGTAAATCAATGTACTGTATAATTACAATATACTAACAGTGAAAATTCTGTGTATCCTGTTATGCATGATGCTGCAATCACAAGCAAGCTGTGCTGATAAAATTATGCATGGGTTGATCATACTTCTTCAAACTGTATGGAAATTAGGCAAATCATTAGGGTAATATAAGGGCTGATGCAATATTACATTCCTAAAGCAGTGGTTATGTACACTGTAGTCATTCCAGGATTCCTTCATTTCACCCGTTGCTTTGTATAGCAAGATGCCCTAGATTTTATGATCAGAAATGACACAGGGAATAGAATTGTAATCAGACCAATGAGAGCGCGGCATCATATTTTGCATCCAGCTCCAAGTTTTACACCTACAACACCCTGCTCTTTGGTCTGATTACATTGCAAGATAAAGCAGCAGTTAAAATGATGGAGATTTAGGTGTACATTGCTATATATTTATGTAAAGACTAATGGAAGAAGACAGTGCAGATAGGACCCATCTTATTATCGGTAATTTTTATTAATAGTAATAATTTTTTTATTCCGAATCAGAGGTTAAACAATGCAACAAAGATTTAAATATCTATCCAGATTTTTATTAAAGTAGGAGCAGCTTAATTTGGTTTATTTACTGTGTCCAAAAATGCTGCAATTCTGCTCGTTAATCAATACTTTTGGTGGCTGGCTTGTTTGTTCCCCTATTATAATGATCAATGACAAAGTTTTAAAAATGTTTAACTATAATATTCAGCTGAATAGTCTAAATGAATCACTCAGTAATATTTGTTGTGGATCCAGATTCAACATTTTTACCTCAGTAGATTGATTTAAACGCCCAATTAAAACATCCTCAGTTTAAAGCTCATGAAAACCAAGGGGTCTCATGTCAGCTGTGGCCTAGAGGCATCATAAGCACTCATTGTTACAGCAACCTGTGATGAATTCCCATTAAGATAAGGCTTTTCCAGAACAAGTTATTAACCTTGCAAAATCAAAGGTTATAGTTTTCACATGATTCTGGAGAATGTGTGTCCGCAAGATATCTGAAAAACTGTATTGCAGATGTTATTGAAATTTATCATTTAGGTTGGTATTGTGAAAATCTTCAAGATGTCAAAGTTTGGTTTGAATTCAAGTGTAAATAACCCCAGAATGACTGATTTATGGGTTTTATATCACATTAGTGTACATCGGGATGTAGCATGTAGCATCTTTTAAGTGTGACTCATGAAGTCACAGATGACAGTCACTCCACGTGTAGATGCAGTGTCCCTGAAAGGTCCATGTAAATGTCCGTAAATCAGCATACAACATCAGGGACACGGATGTTGTTCTATGTGTTTATATAAAGTCAAGGGCAGCAAAAACTCAATGTCCAGGGGCATTTTTCAATTATTCCAATTAACTCAGGCATTTAATAACAACTGAATCACAGCCAAATGACAGTTCATCCAGAAATTTAAGCACCTGTAACAGCAGGGAACAGAAGAAAGGCATGAGAAGTGGCAAGCTGTCAGCAAAGATTTACAGCCATTTATATTATCACTGATAACAAACTGTAGGGTCCATTCGATACCCTGTGAGGGACAGGATTATAAGCCATTATGTGACTGGAGGCATAGCCATTCTGTTATGTGACTGGAGGCACAGCCATTCTGTTATGTGACTGGAGGCACAGCCATTCTGTTATGTGACTGGAGGCACAGCTATTGTTTTGTGACTGCAGGCACAGCCATTCTGTTATGTGACTGGAGGCACAGTCATTCTGTTATGTGACTGCAGGCACAGTCATTCTGTTATGTGACTGGAGGCACAGCAATTCTGTTATGTGACTGGAGGCACAGCCATTCTGTTTTTGAAAATGA
Organism: Sipunculus nudus; assembly: GCA_026874595.1. NCBI lineage: Eukaryota > Metazoa > Annelida > Sipuncula > Golfingiida > Sipunculidae > Sipunculus > Sipunculus nudus. The sequence goes on from CM049313.1 coordinate 61,030,267, forward strand.
TGAATCACAGGCATCATAACAAGCTGCAAAAGCTGATACATTTGTCCATCTTACATCAAAATTCTCACACACAAAAACACACAGACTGAATCAATGTGAGAGGCACTGAATCATCCATTAGGTGATGTTTGAGCATCCAAGAACAAATTGGCTGATTGTGATGACAATATCTTGAGAACTGTAAAGTAAAACAACCATAAGTGGCATAAAGCTTAGATTTTGTGATGTTTATTACTTCAATGCATTTAAACAGATTCCCACAGCAAAAGTATCAAACTCAAGCATGCAGAGTGCACAGCAAATCTCTCGGGTGAATTGTGCTTTAATTTGTTACAGCAGAACATCTAGACTGAAACTACCTACCAGGCAAATAGGGTGAACCTGATTTGGACTGGGCATGGGCGGAATTGGAGGGTTCATAGAGGGAACGGGATGAACCATTTGTTAAAGGGGTGTCAAGATCAGGGGACTGAAGAGAACTGGTATGCCTTCTGTTTCCATGGTTACCAGCAGACTCACTTCTCTCTGTGTGGAAAAAGCATATTAAACATTGCACAGCAAATCCAAAACAAAACCTTCTCACTAAACAGCTCTGTGTCTGTCTGACTATTATACATTTCATCCATGATTATGGCAGCTTTGTTTATCTGACTCATTGCTCAGTCTCTATAGATTCTGACTAGTTTGGGAGATTGTCAAATATTTTCTTTATAGTGTCAAAATATATGAAAATAAAGAAAGGAACACTTGCAATCAATTATATGCAATTTAAGGAAAGTTAATGATATTTATGATAATTGTCATAAACTAAAATAATTCTGAATCCCAGACATTCTTACTCCAGTTCCAGGGAAGTAGGAGGCCATGTCCTTCCTTCATCTGTTTTTCTTTCTATTTTAATTTAGTACAGGTAATGATTAGATAATCAGCTGTAAAGGTAAATATAAAATCTCCCGAACCAACAGAAGCCTAGATCTCGGACACAATATACATGGCTAACTTTGCTATATAAGCAAAACGCTGAGTCATGATAACTTGTGGTCAGCCATTTTGTGCACTAGTCACATGACGACAAACACACAAACAATACTGATCTCGGGTACTGCTTCAGCAGGAGCATATGGACTGAAAGGCAATAATAAATGACAAATACAGTACACCCCATATAACAAAATACTGATACAATAAACCTGACATTATAGCATACTGTTACAGTAAACAATACATATTAACATATTCTGATAAAGTAAACCCCAAATACTGGGAGAATACAAATACAGAAAATGACAACATAGCAGTACAGTAAGCCCAACATAACAGCATACAAATACAAGAAATCCCAAATAATAGCATATTGTGTATATGCATAGAATATCAGTACCATTAATAAGCACACTCTTTCAAAGAATCACCACCAGAACAAACATGCAATTTAAGTCATACATTGTTGAAGCCTGTCACTGACATAAAATATATTTAATTATGAGTGAAAAGCCACTCATGCTTTGGTAGCTATTTATAGTAGTCCACCTTTTCAATACAATGAACCTGTGTGCTTTGCACACAATAAACTGTGATATTTGACTTGTTAGTAACCATTACTTTTAGTTTTAGTTCAGAGAGGGAGTTACTGTGTGTAAATTATAGTAGGGAACAGACAGTGATGAGCTAGCTTTGAGGCCCACATGCAACATCTAACAAATAGGAAACAGGTCTGATGTACACGGTGGTTACACCTGTAGATTCAACTAAATGCAGGTATTCTATTCCAGGTATTAAAAGATGTGAGTTTGATGAAAGGACAGTGACTCTGATATGTGAATTAAATGACTCCAAGAAGAGTGACATCATGAAAGAGAGTGACTCTGACAGACTGATGATAGAACGTTTCTTTTTCTAATTTAAAAAAAAAAAAATAAAGTCTGTTCCACAACCAGTGAACATGTGCTTTTTGGGAATTTGCTTGAAATTAGAAAGTTCTTTAGGAAATGCATTGGGGACACATGGGAATTATACGCATATATTCCACAATATTTAAGATATTTAGAAATCAGTCTACACTTCAAAACATTTCAGCCAAACTTTTTGCAGTACAGCTCACCGGACAAGTGCCGCCTCAGTTGATAGCTGCTGATTGGATAATGTCATGATAAAATATTACCTGCTAAACCAATGGCCACTCATGCAGAAATACATCTGAGCAGTCAGATCATTGTACAGAGTCCAAAATGTATTATTTTAACATTCTTGGTTGCCATTTTCAGTTTTCATATAAATGCGTACCGGTTGTTCTCTATCAAATCATAAAATAATATGATTTTTCAGATATATTTCCAAAACGCCATATAAACTGGTTATGGAAGGGACTTTAGCTGCTTTCACACACAAAAAAAGAAGACAGTGATAAATAAGGTGTTTACTGTTTCTCACATGCCAGCCCTGTCCTTATTTAGTTTACAAGTGTACTCCTTGTTCTACATAGTTTTTTAATATTTTGGTAGCCATGGCACATAACTGCTATTTAAATACAAAATAAAATTTATTGTGAATATGCTGGATATATGAACATATAAAACAGACGTATCAGTCCAGGTCCTTAGTATTTTATTTGGTGTATTATTTTTTTTTTAAATTTTACTGATAGCACAAAACTGCTATAATATGAACACCTAAATAAAAATCTTTTGTAAATATGATAGGAGTACATTATCTTCAGTAATTATGAAATGTGTATATAATCTTCTGTAAACATGATATGTGCATATAATCTTCTGTAAGTATGATTTGTGTATTTAACCCTTTGTAAATATGATAGGTGTGTATAATCTTCTGTAAATATGATATGTGTATATATTCTTCTGTAAATATGAAATGTGTATAAAATCTTATGTAAAAATGATAGGTGTATATAATATTCCGTAGATATGATAGGTGTATAAAATCTTCTGTAAATATTATATGTGTATATAATCTTCTGTAAATATTTTATGTGTATGTAATCTTCTGTGAATATAATAGGTGTATATAATCTTCTGTAAATAAGATAGGTGGATAAAATCTTCTGAAAATATGATAGGTGTAAATAAGCTTTTGTAAATATGATATTTGTATATGTATTACAGACCTCACAGTCAAGCACCTTAGTCTCTTGTGTAATGTTATTTGCAAACAGGATTAAAGCCAGATATTCAATATTCACAAATTGATAGGCCACATTAGAAAAGCTTCCTTTGCAATATCTAGTTAATCCTTCTTTCCGCCAGATGTTCTTGTTAAATGTGTCTGGATTATTTTTGCAGGCCCCCCATATGTCATCAGTAAACATGTGGGTATAAACAAAATGATCAGGCTGTGTGCTGTAGGATCTTTATTTTCTGGCCTATTTTTATAAAAGCTTCATGGGATTATCTTTAGTTCCTTGATGTCAGATGTATGATTAGGCCCCTCTGATTAATACACATCAGATTACATAAAGAGGACTGGTATGAGCCGACAACACTTAGATCTGAGAGGAATGTGAAGTGTAAGTGAAAGTGCACCAATAACACCACGTGAGGGAAGTATGAAGTATCATTGTACCTGATCTTGTATGCTGACCTGAAATTATTCATAAACATTATCCTCTGAGACATAAAAATTACTAAAAATGCATAAGTTACACTAACCGATAACTGAAACCACAAACTACATGGTCTAACAGACACTATTACTTCAGACTACTGAGTATTTGTTGAAAAAAAAAAAACTTTAATATTTATGAGCAAGAAATGCAAGTTTTGCAGACCAAAACACAATTCTTTTATCTAGCCCACTGAATCCTGACTGATGCTGTTTCCCCTTTCTTCTTATCCACTAATGCAAACCCCTCTTGTTACCATTAAGTAAGCATTTTACAAACTGTTAATCATATTTTTAAACTTTCATGCTCAAACCATCAAAATACAATCAATGAATAAAACTTTTAATACAAGACACATGCAAAGTGAACACAAATCTTGACATAAACAAAGTCAAAACAAACCAAGATGCAGACATTGTCCAGTGGTTGAGTGGTTTTATATATGATGATACCCAGAAATTTGGCACACAAGAAGTATACAAATTCCTTAACACATTTACCGTAAAATCTCCACTTAAAACCCCACTTCCGATTAAAACCGCACCCAGACTTCGCCGAAAATTCCAGGTGAGACACCGCAAGGAGCTCAAATACCAAGAACCCCCCTTTAAAACCGCACCAACTTTCGCTACAGAATGATTTGACAAAGGACACAATCAAGCTATCATCTAGAAATGAACACACGTAGGTTGCGACTCGGCCATTCCTGTCCACTTTAAAATTCCTTGGGCATTTTATTTAAACACATCATAACACTTTTTTGCAGGGTCACTCAAGCATGAAGTTTGGGAAGACGTAAGGGCCGGTGAACCTCTGCCTGTTTATACAGATTTTATTCCGTGCGTATTCTTGTTTGCTACTGATTTTTCATTATATTTTAGAAAAAATATTCTGCTGATCCATATCAAGTCACTGTATATTTTAATTCTAAAAGTAATATTTTGAAATCTTAATTTTTGATGAAAATTCCATTTTCTGGAATTACTCGGAAGATTCAAATCATTTTCATACCGGTTACTTCGGTATTATCATCGTCACATCGTACGTTGACATCGCTCCATGTCACAATTTGCTGGTGCATTTGAAAACATCGCTGGTCAACTTAACTAAATATCTAAGTAACTAAAGTTACCTTGTTGAGATACGCACGTATAGGAAACATGACGCTTGAAATCGAGTGATTTAAGGTAAAATTAAAGTGGCCAGTAGGGGTAAGCAAGTTTTTTTTTTCCTGAAGAAAGTTTCCGTGTGGGGAGCCATTTGTCAAAGCAGTGTTCGTGCAAGGCACGCTGGGACGAAATAGGTGGCTGTTCTATTTACCACCCACCGCGTACAGCCGTCCAAAATATTCTTAGCAGAATACCGGGGCGTTTCAGCACATGGCGGCACTCAAACTTGATTTTAAAACGATCGTCTGCCATTGTGTGACTCTTTAGGATGTCAGCTTTTTATTCATTTTACGTTTTGACAAATAATCATTGCTAAATAATGCCGCAAATAGGTTTAAAGTAGGCTTTTACTTCAATTTTGCTTGACCATGCCCAACCAAGTGGGCCGCTGTGTGTTACAGCAGGGTTGTTGTAAACGTATTATTTGGTGACAGTTACCAAGATTTTATAACAAGTTATATATCACACGAAACTAATCAGCAATATTTAGTTTATAAATAACAAATAATTGTAAATAATACATTTAAACATGGCTCCCAGGCATGCGAGACTGCTGCTAAGAACGGCCTTCGAAAGTTGCAATATTATCGCCCACTAGCTGGCCCAAAAACGATGTCTGTCAGGAAGATATTCAGGAAACCCTTCTAGTATAAACCACACAGTGCTTTCAGGAAATCAACCCGATTTAAAGATTTTGAATTTCTTGATTAAATTGCGGTTTTAAGTGGAGATTTTACCGTAGACATAACAGAGCATCAGTGATGGGACAGGATGGATGGATGCAGACCATTTTAGCAGTCCTCCTTTCTTATGGCAGGAGACTTATTAGACATAACACAGCACAGGTGGTTTTTTTTTTGCTATTGGGATAGACCCCAGTTGATCAAATACATGGAGGCAGATTGTTTTTATAGTACAACTGAACATTCTCCCTGGGAGGGAACAGGTGATATCTCAGAATGTTTAAAACTGGCCAAACAAAGAATTGATGAAACATGGCTGGTGCCACGTTGGATCACCCTCACAGGGACACACTAGAAAATGTTCCCAAGAAGAAATAATATCATCAGAAAAGCCTTGACAATACCAAAACAGTTCATAAAATAAAATGAATAAAGGTATATTTAACTAGAATATCAGCAAAAGCTGACAAAAGCCCTCAGCCAAAAGAACAGTGTTTAGAGGTGGTAACAGTAACAAGTACTAAATATCTGTTCTCACATGGCTGTATATCTGTACATGTCTCAGTTATAAATTTAAAATGGAGAGGTATGTACCATGATTCATAACAATCCACCAAATGCTTCCTGAAAAATAAGCTTCTAAGTTTTATTCTATTAAAAGCTCTGTGACCTTGTAAAGTAGGTCAAGGTCACCCATCTTCAAACATGAATGAGATTTTTGTCGATATACATCTTCACCAAAGAAATAAAATTCCTATTGTGAATCCTTTTAGAGATATCCCGCTCACAAGGCAAAAGTTGAAAAATCCAAGAAAAATTCAATAAAAAATCAGAAATTGCAGATGGCGCCCCCAAATTTGTGCAGCAGTTACAGACCATCAGTCCCTATAATCATAGTAAGTATTGTGAAAATCCATCCAATGGTTCCTGAGAAATAAGCTTCTAAATGTTTTTTCTATAATCAGCTCTAAAATGTAGAAAAATAGGTCAAGGTCACCCATCTTCTAACTTGACCGAGATTTTGTCAATATACATCTTCACCGAAAAAATAAAATTCTAACGGTGAATCCTTTTTGAGATATCCCGCTCACAAGCCCAAAGTTGAAAAATCTGATAAAAATTCATTAACAATCAGAAATTGTAGGTGGCGCCACCAAACTTGTATAGCAGGTACAGACTATCAGTCCCAATAATCATAGTAAGTTTTGTGAAAATCCACCAAATGGTTCCTGAGTAATAAGCATCTAAGTGTTTTTCTATAATCAGCTCTAAAATGTAGAAAAATAGGTCAAGGTCACCCATCTTCGAACTTGACTGAGATTTTGTCGATATACATCTTTACCGAGGAAATAAAATTCTGACGGTGAATCCTTTTCAAGATATCCCGCTCACAAGGTAAAAGTTAACGGACGCCGGACGGACGGACGGACGGACAGCTTGGGTGACGACAATAGCCCATCAGCCTAAGGGCTGAGGGCTAAAAAGGAAAATATGGAATAATTAACACAATGTTATCCTACCATGGAGGTAAGCATCTGTCCCTGATAAGTATGCCAGAGTCCCCTCACTCTGCTGTGATCGACGGATCTGATTGGCTGCTGATATCAGGTCACCATGGCGAAGAGCATCCCGCCCAGATGCTGACCCCTGCTTAAAAGAGAATATAAAGAATAAAAAGTAAGTGGGCTCTTACTGTGAATACCATGAAATCAGAGGATGTTGTATTCAAATGAATCTTATATACCGGTAATTCACTGAAGCCCAAAATGTAAAGATAACTAGAGTACGTGTAGTCGACAAGCAACTACGTGTATTTGCCAAATTCAGAGTAAGACAGGTGAAGTGAGGCATGGACTGAGTGGCAAGGGGAAAAAGAATTAGATGTATTACACATTTTCATGGATGTCTACCACGTTACAATGATTGTAGGTGGTGCCACCTGTTATTTGAACGAGAAACTATCCAAGGTGTATACACATGCAAAATTTCAGGTGGAAAAGTCAAACCACAGCCGAGATATGAGTGATTTTATCCAACAGCAGACAAACAGATGGACTCTGTGCAAAAACGGTTGCAGGTGGCACCACCAATTTCTTGTATGATAAAGAGCTATTAAGATCTAAACACATGCAATTTTTCAGGAAGATACCTCTGGAGATATAAGCATGGATGTCTCCAGCATTAAGTTAATGTAGGTGGTGCCACCTGTCATAAAATCAATAATGCTATCCAAGATGTATACGCATGCCAAATTTGAAGTGAATTAGTCAAACCACTGCAGATATATGAGTGACTTTAACCCAAGGCAGACAAACAGATGGACGCTGTGCAAAAATGGCTGCAGGTGGCGCACCATTTCTGTGTATGTTATAAAGCTATCCAAGGGCTACATTGGTGTAAAAATTTTTCCTGATTGGTCAAACAAGTCCGAAGATATGTGGGTTAATTTGTCAAAACAGACGCACAGATGAACGCACTGGAGAGAGCAAAGGTCAGAGGTCAGCGCTGAATGGTTAGGCACCAGTTCACATGTGACCCGATAATTTGTGCAAGTTTCAGAAAAATCAGTCCAGAAGTCTCAGAGGAGTTCTCTAGAAAGGAATACAACAGCGGCAGTGGAACCTGGCCAAAAACATAGTATCTGCAAAACTTTGGCGGATACAATTACTTTATCAAAAGAGGCAAAAGTGAAACCAAGGTTATATCCTTAAAACAAATGGAAAACAACTGATGTCTAGCAAAAGATACTTTTAAGAAACTGAAATTCAGAAAAACAAGGGACCCATGGGTCACGGCGCTCAGCTTAAGTTTTAAATTTTTGCAAATGCAAAATATTCTATTTTAATGTTTTTCATTTATATAAGCATATGAGAAGCTAAGAGGAAAGAGGCCCTCCTACTTGGTTATAGTAAAGTTCTTAATATATGATTGCAAACTAATACTCTGACAAGACTGTCATGAAGAAAAACAGTAAAAGTTTTGAGATACTGTGATGCACATGAAAAATTTACAGATGGACAGGCCAGTGGACAGAATGGACTAATACCTTTATTTCACTTACAAGGGAATAATGCATTTAAGTTTATACATAAGCCTATTATTAAAGCATATCCACTTTTTCCATTAAAATAGTTTTTATCTGATTATTTTTATTATTTACAGTTATAGAAATTTGTTTTAAAAAACACTGAAAATATAAGTTAAAATATTAGCATTCTAAGTTGCAATCATTACATATCCAGAGTGTAGCTCATATTGGGTCATATTATGCATACACATATATTTTTATTATTTTTAAATTACAAATGTTTAAAATGAATTTTAAAGAAAATAATGCCACAACATGGCATCTACAAGATTATTCCTTGAATCACTATTAAAAAGTTTTGCACATTGGAGTTTTCAGTACATGCTTAATCTTATTCACTGAGATAAAATAAAAGATTCAGAAAATTTTATAAAATAAAACATCTTTTCAAATAAAGTATACACACTGTTGGCTTATTGAGGGACAAACAATATCATTATGCTAATTACAATCTAAGCTATAATTTATTACTGGAATTAATAGTCAATTTCACACCTGGTGAAGTTTTTACTCTTCTCAAGTAAGGAATTACTTATCTGATGAACATCCACACTTTCATAGAAATACACCACTTTGTGGACACAATTAAATGTGCACTTTAATCATTGTAACCCTGGTGGTAAATAAAAAATCTAAAATGTAGCATTGCATAGCCAAGAATAAAATGAAATACAGAAAATTATAACATTCATCTGGTTAATGCACCATCTGGGGGGGGGGGGGGGGGGGGGGGTTGGTGTGCAGGGCAGAGGGGAAGCCTGCTGGTAGTGGCCAAGCTGAGCCAAGACAAGCTGCCTGGGGTGGGTTACATAATGCAGGAGAGGCTGTACTACTAGGTGGGCTAGATGTGAACAACACTTGACATGGTGTATGAAAACTTGAATAAAAGCTACTCTTTTCAATCAATTCCTTTGAAATTTCAGATTTCAAAAGATTCAAACCTTATTTATATATGCTGTGAAAATAAATCAATAGTACTTACAGGGAAAAAACGTGCCATTGCCAAAGTTGGACAAAGTTTAAGGTACTGATTTTTTATTTATGCTAATAATTTGAAAAATTTGCAAAATTCAGATCTAATTTTGGGTAAACAATTGAATCTTGATTTAATATAGTTATATTCCTGTAAAAAGTCTCCAGCTTCAGCAATTCTCATCTTTGGTGAGTAAATATATTTCTTGATTTTTTAAAAAGTGCATTATGTTTGGGCCCATAACTTAAAAAAAATACGCAATACTGACATCATTTCTGGCATGTGCATAGCGAATGTATAGAAAAATATATATGTTATATATGATCAAAGTCAGATCAGTGGTTTTGATATTAGGCAGTCTTAAAGTGTAACAATGGATTTTTAATGGAAAAATGAAGTTTTTCATTAATTTTTCGAAGTCCTAGTGACCAAATTCTTGGCATGATAGGAAATTTTGGAGACATCTAAGTTCTAACTGTATGCCAAATTTAAGGAACTTAGAGTTGAAGCTTGGGAGCTCAGCTCTAGCAAACTGCATAACACTAGCTTGATGTAAACAATATGTGACATGGTGTTTGAAAACTTGAATAAAATTTACACTGAGTTTTTGATCAACTGGTTTCAAATTTTTGATGTTAACAGTTGAAATGCTAACAAAAACATGCTTTGAATATTAAATCCAAAGCCATTACAGGAACAAGGGACCCATGGGTCACGGCGCTCAGCTGATTATGATTGGACTATAAATGTATCACCATTGTGATACTATATTGAGTAGATAATGCTTAGAATATCATGGTCATGTTGGGTTTTATAAAGGAATATAATGTAATATGTGAGTAAATGATATATGAAATAACCTGACTGATGGCTTAATATGGAGTAAAATATAGTGGTTTTTTTTTATTTATTTGGGAGGGGTAGAAAAAAGCAATTTATTTGAGCAAATATGAATGCAATGACAGTATGCTAAGCAGTGGTATAATGATGATAAGGCTATTTGTTGAAGGATCTATAGTGTATAGAAGTCTGCAAGATTTCAATTAGACAGATACAAGGTTATGAAAATCTATGCTGATGCGGGGATTTATGAATTTGTGACTGTATGACATAATATCTTGACAAGATCGGTCTTGACAAGGTGCATTATTTTGATGCTCCTCACGTCTACATATTACACAATATTGACATAATTTCTGGTATGTACATAAGTACCTATGGACAAATGGTCAACAGTACTGAACCACCTGGAAGGTTAAAATCTTAAACAAGGGACCCATGGGTCACGGCGCTCAGCTGATCCTGATTGGACTATAAATGTATCACCATTGTGATACTATATTGAGTAGATAATGCTTAGAATATCATGGTCATGTTGGGTTTTATAAAGGAATATAATGTAATATGTGAGTAAATGATATATGAAATAACCTGACTGATGGATTAATATGGAGTAAAATATAGTGGTTTATTTTTTATTTATTTGGGAGGGGTCGAAAAAAGCAATTTATTTGAGCAAATATGAATGCAATGACAGTATGCTAAGCAGTGGTATAATGATGATAAGGCTATTTGTTGAAGGATCTATAGTGTATGGAAAATTGCAAGAGTTCAATTTGACAGATAAAAGGTTATGATTAACTATACTGATGAGGGGATTTATGAATTTTTGACTGTATGACATAATATCTTGACAAGATCGGTCTTGACAAGGTGCATTATTTTGATGCCCCTCACGTCTACATATTACACAATACTGACATAATTTCTGGCATGTACATAGGTACCTATGGACAAATGGTCAACAGTACTGAACCACCTGGAAGGTTAAAATCTTAAAAATATGATGAAATGTAGATAATGTTTGAGAGGAAGAGGTAATCTGGGTTGGTTTATATGATTGAAGAAAATGTTGCAAATAATATTTGAGACCTGACCATGCCTTTCCATTGGTTACCTTTTTGATAAGCTGTTGACAGTTCAACAGTTTACACATTTGTCTGATGAGATCCAATTTATTTGGTAAACCTTTTTTATCAATTTTATGATATGTATACAGTTGCCATAATGTCCTCATTCCAAAGGTGCAATGACTTGATAGGGGGGGGGGTGTTGTGTTATGATCAGAGTTACAATGCCTCTGTCTCTCTGTAGATATTTTCTTTAATTATTAAATTTTATGCTATAGCCATAGAACTATTGTTCACAGTGCCAAGGAGCAAAGCCTCAGTGGGATGAAGAAGGGGATGGTGAGAGTTACAACACCCTTGCATATACATACAGGATATGAAATTTAACTCAACAGTGCTTATAAAAAAAAAGTTTATTCATGAACATTAAATATTTAAAACAGAAAGAAAGATGGAGAAACAAAGCAAATAATTTTTTTCCCCATTCTACTGAGCCAAGAAAAAATTAACAATATTTGCATTTATTCCTTTTTTTCATTACATAATTTTAATCCAAGTTTCTGAATGTTACTATAAATTTACAGTATAACATACATGTGATTGTGAATATTTCAGTTGATTCACATTTCTAAATTGCATCAACATTTATAGCTAATGTATCTAGTTTATAGTACCTGTCAACAGAATGGGATGGAGGGAGCAAGGGAGGCAATTCGGGAGAGAGAGAGAGAAAGAGAAAGAGAGAAAGAAAGATGGAGAAAGAAAGAGAAAAAGCAGAGGAGAGAAAGAGAGAGAAAGAGAGACCTAGACTGCCAGAGAGAGAGAGAAAGAGAGGCTCTCTGGTAATTACTGCCTGACCCAGCCTGACCCAGACACTCACAGTGGCAGTAGGTCAGACCTGAAGGGGTTATGTAACTGCCCAGTACACTGCATTCATACTGATCTGATGCAAACAATGAAGACATGGTACCTGGAAACTTGAATAAAATCTACAGTTTTTGATCAATTGGTTTCAAATTTCAGATTTTAACAGATGAAATGTTAATGTGTACATGCTGTGAAAATTATATCCACAGCACTAACAGGAAAAATTTGAATATTTATATTTTTTTAAATGGTATCAGGAAAAAAAGAAAAGTATTCTCAGCTATAAAACTAATACATGTGTTAAAATTAATCCAAGGATCAAAACACCCAATATATCATACCAGGAGCAAACTGGAGTTGGGAATGTTTAATTTTATGAACTGAAATAAAGGACCAGCAATATAAATTTTGATTATTTAGTCAGTCTCATGTAACAACTGATACAACCATGAGTTATAAGTCAAACAAATTAAAATCTTTAATGAACACTTGTCTGAGTAATATTTTAAATTTTTGACATATTTATTTATTATTTTAATTTTGTAATAAATATAAACCAACAAGTTAAAGACCTGGAAAAGACCTGGAAATTTAGATTAATTTAATATAATCAACTGCATCCTTGTCTATCATTATCTTGCTTCATATAATCCCTAATAGTAAACAACAATTTATTTTTCATTTTTATGGTTGAAATGAAAGATAACCAATGGTGACTGCATGGTGTTATTTGAAATACAATTTTGGCCATCCATGGAAGATCCATAAATGATCAGTAATTGCAAGGTAATCCCCTGTAACTCATTAACTATAAATTCCTTTTCCATTTATTTTTTTAAGTTCTTATCATAAACCAAATATTTAAAAAAAAGTTTATTGTTATGTTTATGGCCTAAACAAATACTAGTGGAGGGGGTTGGACAGTTAGATCCAGTTGAAGCCACCCAAGAGCTGGCTGGCTGCAGAGTGCCTCGCTTTAAGCAAGCATAGGTCAATGTGAGGACATAAAAGAGGGGCTTCAGTACAGCCAAGGTGTGATATGGTCTCATAAAAACTTTCATAAAAGCTAGTTTTTGACCAATTCCTTTTATAACTTCAGAATTTAGAAGCTTAAATCCTTACCAGTGCAAGATATGAAAATTAAATCAACAGTGCTTACAGGGAAAAAACATGCCATGGCCAAAGTTGGGCAAAATTTAAGGTACTGATTTTATAATTATGCTAATAACTTATTAAATTTGAAAAATTCAGAACTAATTTTGGGAATACAATTGAATCTTGATTAAATAATGTTATATCCCTGGCAAAAAATCTCAACCTTCAGCAATTTTCATGTTAAGAGAGTAAATATATTTCTTGATTTTTTACAAAGTGCATTACGGTTGGGCCTAGAACTTAAAACAATTACACAATACTGACATCATTTCTGGCATATGCACAGCGAATGTATAGAAAAATATGTATATTATATATGATCAAAGTCAGATAAGTGGTTTTGATATTAGGCAATCTTAAAGTGTAACAATGGGTTTTTAATGGAAAAATGAAGTTTTTTCTTAATATCTCAAAGGAATGCAGTCCTAGTGACCAAACTTTTAGTATGGTAGAGGATTTGGGGGACATCTAACTGTATGCAAAATTTAAGGAACTTAGAGCTGAAGCTGGGGAGCTGAGATCTAGTAAACTGCATAACACTAGCTTGATGTAAACAATATGTGACATGGTGCTTGAAAACTTGAATAAAATCTACAGTTTTTGATCAACTGGTTTCAAATTTTTTTGTTTTAACAGTTGAAATGGTAACAAAAACATGCTTTGAAAATTAAATCCACAGCAGTTACAGGAAAAAAACGTGCCATGGTCAAACTTGGGCAAAATTTAATGTACCAATTTTATATTTTTGCCAATATTTTAAAAAATTTAACAGATTTTGATCTAATTTTTGGTATACAATTAAATTTTTATTATTTAAAGTAGTATTACTGAAAAAAAGTTCCTACCTTTAACACTTTTGGTCTTAAATGACCAAATATCTTTCCTCATTTTTTTACAAAGTCCATTATGTTTTGGCCCATAACTTTTTTAAATTAAATAATACTGACTTAATTTCTGGCATGTACATAGGAACCATATAGAGGGATATTTATGGTAAAAATAAAGAAAACCAGATGAGTGGTTTTGATATTTGGCAGTCCTGAAGTGTGAAAATAGATTTCTAATAAAACAAGGGACCTATGGGTCACTGTGCTCAGCTGACGTTAACCTTGAAGGTAAAAATTTAAAATAACATCTAATGGAGATAAAGTGTAAGAGGAAGAGGTAATAAAGGCCATGGTTGGTTTATATGATCGGTTTGTATTGATGAGCAAGAAATTGTTGCAAAAAATATTTTGTGACCTGACCATGTGTTTCCTAATGTTGAAACTAGAGCATGTGAGCAGTTTGTGAACAAATGATCTGTACTTTTACCATGATCATTAGTTGGTTTTTCGATTAACTGTTGACATTTCAGTAGTTTACACATTTGTTCAATTGCATCTATTTTTTTGTATAATATATATTATTAAATATATATGTATTTTTTTAATGAAATGTATACAGTTGAAATATAGCTAATTAACAACATAAAACAGGGCAAACAAAGCCTGATCTCAAATTCTGCTGAGGCAGGAAAATAATGAACAAATGTTTGTATAAAATTGTGATTTTTTTATCACATCAATTATTTTCTAATTTAAGTTTATAAATATTTCTATACATTTCCAATTTAACATATATATCTGAATATAAAAGTTGATTCATAATTCTCAACTGCATCATCATAAATCTCAATCTTGTCAGATAACACCACATCATGCATACAAAATGTTTATTTATTTTTTACCACAAAAATATATCTTTTAAATCTGCAAAACAATAAATATCTAAAAATAATACTTGATTTAGATTTCACAATTTTTAATTGTGTCTTTATTTATCCATAATGTGCTTTATATTTTATAATAATTTAAGCATACTGATGGGTTCATTTATGTTTTTTAAATCATTTAAAAGAAAATTGATTTCATTAAAAATGCTACATTACACAACATTGCATCTTCTGGATTACACCTTGAATTATTTTTTCAAGGAAAGTTTTTGCATATCGGAGTGGAAACAGCATTACAATTAAGGAGATACAGTGAAAACAATAACAATTACTGCATAACACTTGGTGGGTTGGGTTTGTGGGGGGGGGGGGGGGGGTGACTGGGGTGGTGATATGAGAATAACTGTACACCTGTCACAGAAGGGGACCTCCCCCAGTGACTGTAACAAATCAGAAACCCTGGCATAGCTGACTTCCAGTGACCTGGAGTGGGACCCTACATCTGTAATCAAAGCAAGTGACTACAGAAAAACTAGATGTGTCGGAACGACACGAATGCCCCCGCCTGGGGCAAATTAGAAACATTTGTTAAATTTTGTAAAATTTTTTAAGTTCAGGAAGTGTTGTATGGTCAAAAGTAGGTCAACAAGGGCAAAATGCAAACTCGATCTGTAAAGGGTCATTATCAAGCAACACACCAAAATCAGGCCAGTATCTGCAGGCATTGTGAAAAAAAGTCCATATATGTGCATTTTTCATGAAAATTTCTGTCTTTCATGAAATTTTTCTATGTTCAGGATCTGTCATATGGTGAAAAATAGGTTAACTGGGACGAAACGCGAACTCGATCTGTAAGTGGTCATTATCCGCCCACAGACCAAACATTAGGCCAGTATCTGTAAGCATTGTATTGCAAAACTAGAATATTAGCAAAAGTTGATAATCATTTATAAATTTAAATTGGAGAGGTATATACCATGTTTCATAACAATCCACCAAATGCTTCCTGAGAATTAAGCTCCTAAGTTTTTTTCTATACTAAGCTCTGTGACCTTGAAAAGTAGGTCAAGATCACCCATCTTTGAACTTGACCAAGATTTTGTAAATATAATGCAAAAGCACTGAAGAAATGAAGTTCCTATGTTGAATACCTTTGGAGATATCCTGCACAAAAGGCCAAAATTGAAAAAATCCGATAAAATTTCATTAAAAAATCAGAAATTGCAGGTGGCGCCACCAAAATTGTGCAGCACATACAGACCATCAGTCCCAATGATCATAGTAAGTTTTGTGAAAATCCACACAATGGTTCCTGAGATATAAACTTCTGAGTGTTTTTCTATAATCAGCTCTAAAATGTAGAAAAATGGGTCAAGGTCACCCATCTTCAAACTTGACCGAGATTTTATCGATATACATCTTCACTGATGAAATAAAATTCCAACAGTGAATCCTTTTAGAGATATCCAGCTCACAAGGTAAAAGTTAACAGACGCGGAACGGACGGACAGACGGACAGACACCGGACAGACAGATGGACAGACGGACAGCTTGGGTGACGACAATAGCCCATCAGCCTATGAGCTGAGGGCTATAAACGGCTGTACATGTGTATTTGTCATGAAAATTTCTATTTTTCATGAGTTTTTCTAAGTTTAGGAGCCGTAAAACGGTCAAAAGTAGGTCAACCGGGACGAAACGCAAACTCGATCTGGAACTGGTCATTATCTGCCCACACAACAAAAATCAGGCCAATATCTGCAGGCATTGCAAAAAAAAAAGTCTGTACATGTGTATTTGTCATGAAAATTTCTATTTTTCATGAATTTTTCTAAGTTTAGGAGCCGTAAAACGGTCAAAAGTAGGTCAACTGGGACAAAACGCGAACTCGATCTGTAACTGGTCATTATCTGCCCACACACCAAAAATCAGGCCAATATCTGCAGGCATTGCGAAAAAAAGTCTGTACATGTGTATTTGTCATGAAAATTTCTATTTTTCATGAAATTTTCTAAGTTTAGGAGCCGTAAAACCGTCAAAAGTAGGTCAACCGGGACGAAACGCGAACTCAATCTGTAACTGGTCATTATCTGCCCACACACCAAAAATCAGGCCAATATCTGCAGGCATTGCGAAAAAAAGTCCGTACAACTGTTTGATTTCGGAATGACGGAATGACGGACATGGGTAAAACTATATGCCCCGGCCACTTTGTGGCGGGGGCATAAAAATCAATAACTAGCTTAATTTTCAAGCTTTTATTTTCAAATTTCAGATTTAGACAAACTAAATATATATGTTTACATGCTGTGAAAATTAAATCAATGGTGCTTACAGGAAAAAAACGTGCCATGGTCAAAGTTGGGCAAGATTTAAGGTACTGATTTTTTTTTATGCTAATAACTTAAAAAATTTACAAAATTCAGATCTAATTTTGGGTAAACAATTGAATCTTAATTAAACATAGTTATATACTTGAGAAAATACTCTAGTTTCAAAATTTTTCATGTTAAGTGAGTTATTATTTTTCCTAATTTTTTACAAAGTCCAATATGATTGGGCCCATAACTTAAAGAATTTATACTTTACAGACTTAATTTCTGGCATGTACATAGGAACTATATAGAGGAATATTTATGGTAAATATGAGGAAAAACAGATGAGTGGTTTTGATATTAGGCAGTCCTGAAGTGTGAAAATAGGATTTTAAAAGAAATTGAGGTTTTTCCTTAATTTCTCAAAGGAATGAAGTCGCAAAGACCAAGTTTTCGGCTTGGTAGGAGATCTTGGGGACATCTAACATTATGCTGAATTTTGGATTCCTAGGTCTTACGGTTTCAAAACGTGCCACATCTACGGACGGACGGACGGACGGACGACGGACATGGACCATGACTATGGCTCAGATGACTTATAGTCAGCTGAGCTAAAAATTGAGGTTTTTCCTTAATATCTCAAAAGAACGAAGTCATATTGACCCAATTTTTGGCATGGTAGAAGATTTTGGGGAGATCTAACTGTATGCTGAATTTCAGATTTGTAGGTCCAATGGTGTCGAAACGTGCCAGTCTTACGGATGGACATCCTGACGGACGGACGACGGACCACGACTATAGCTCAGATGACTTATAGTCAGCTGAGCTAAAAAACGTGCCATGGTCAAAGTTGGGCAAAATTTAAGGTACAAATTTTTATTTTTGCTTATATTTAAAAAATTTTAAAAGATTTTGATCTAATATTGGGTATACAATTTAATTTTGATTAATAAAAGTAATATTACTGGAAAAACAGTGCTTAGCTTTAACAAGTTTTGTGTTAAGTGAGCAAATTTCTTTCCTGATTATTTACAAAATGCATTATGTTTGGGCCCATAACATTTTTTAAAGTTTTTGTTCAACTGGTTTCAAATTTTTGGAGTTAACAGTTGAAATGCTAACAAAAACATGCTTCGAAAATTAAATCCACAGCCATTACAGGAAAAAAACGTGCCATGGTCAAAGTTGGGCAAAATTTAAGGTACCAATTTTTTATTTTTGCTAATATTTTAAAAAATTTAAAAGATTTTATCTAATTATGGGTATAAAATTTAATTTTGATTAATAAAAGTAATATTACTGGAAAAAAGTGCTTAGCTTTCACAAGTTTTGTGTTAAGTGATCAAACTTCTTTCCTGATTATTTACAAAATGCATTATGTTTGGGCCCATAACTTTTTAAAATTATTTAATACAGACCTAATTTCTGGCATGTGCATAGGAATTATATAGAGGATTATTTATGGTAAATATGAGAAAAAAAAACAGATGAGTGGTTTTGATATTAGGCAGTCCTGAAGTGTGAAAATAGGTTTTTAAAAAAAATTGAGATTTTTCCTCAATTTCTCAAAGGAACGAAGTCATATTGACCCAATTTTTGGCATGGTAGGAGATTTTGGGGACATCTAACTGTATGCTGAATTTCAGATTTTTAGGTCCAATGGTGTTGAAACGTGCCAGTCTTACGGATGGACATCCGGACGGACGGTGGACGGACAACGGACCCAGTTTTCGGCTTGGTAGGAGATCTTGGGGACATCTAACATTATGCCGAATTTTGGATTCCTAGGTCTTACAGTTTCAAAACGTGCCACATCTACGGACAGACGGACGACGGACAATGGACCACGACTATAGCTCAGATGACTTATAGTCAGCTGAGCTAAAAATGAAACTTTTGTGACAATTTAAGGCTGAAATTTGGAGGCTCTAGTTTTTCAAAGGGCAAAAAGAAAGAAAAATCTGAAAACAGACTGTGTACCACGGTATTATAATTATGCAAATGAAGCATATTTACAGATATTAACAGTAAAAATGTCTAGCTTTAAAATGTCTGAATGCTGAGAAATCATCAATGAAGTCTATTCTTTTAAATGTTAAGTATGCATTAGTTTTACAGAAAAATTATTCCACTAAGAGTTTATTCTGGCACTGACTATAAAGTGTTCTTATTTAACTTACATGATGTTTCACAGACTTTTCACTGGCGACTGGTGTGGCTGTTATCTGAAACTGTGGGCTGATTATAGGACTCTGAAAATGAACAATGTATAAGTCATAAAATGTAACCGACTAAACAGTGAGTTAATAAAATATAAAATGTGAATGTGTACGCAAACAGACAAATAATTTTGGAGTACAGAAACCAACTGGTGTGCTTAACAGGAAAGATGAGTTATGTGAGATCAATGGAATCATTATTATTTTCAGCCTTTCTTAAAATAATGTGAAATTATTAATTCCTGTCTGGGAACATGTTCAGAACAGGGTCTTCAAAAAGGCATGGTGTAAGTGGTCAATACCTATTATGTTTTGTTTAATCACCTTAAATTTTGCTTCAACACTGTCACTACACTGGCCCAGCACACACATGCATGCAGGGTATAATCAGCAAATATATCTTCATGCAGGAGTACACCATATATTTACACATTTACACACTTTTTATGTGCATTTGATTTTATGAGGTTTGTATATCCCTATAGATGAGAATTTAATACTCATCTATAGGGATACACATAGAATGGTATATAAATATGGTGTATTCCTACAAGTGCATGTCATAATTTTTTTCAGAATATTTTATGCAATCAAAATTTTCTAATGTTGTGTTTTAATATGTCTTTGGGATAAATTCTGTTTGTATATGCCTGGAGGGAGGGAGGAGAAATGTGGCGTGTGTGGTATTGACCAGATGGAAGAAGCACACAAAGTGATTCAGGTGATTATAATAATGAGTTTTTATTTAAAAAAAAAAATTTATATATATAAAGATATATATATATATATTTCCAGTTAATTAAAGGGGTCTTATCACCTATCTGATCTTTATAAACTAAAGGTAATCCCTTGAGTTTTATAAAAATATCCCAGAAAACATGGATATCACCATGAACAGGCTGCTTGTTTTATTTATATCAATGTGTATATAATATGTTGGGGCCCGCCAAAATAATCAAAACAATTTAAACAAGGGCATCTTGCAGCAAGTCATATAAGCCAGAGCTTTGCAAATGGTGTTTTGCAAAAAGTGACCTTTCAAGCTCAGCATATATGCAACCTACCACCTTAGGTGACATGTTTTTCCCTGTTTGTTAACTTTGCTGTGTTGGTGATAAACAAGTTCATACATCCTTCACAAAGGTGTTATAAGAACTTATCAAAATCAAAATTAGCCTTAGATCATTAAAAGATATACACAGAGGAAGCCAGAAAGGATTGCAGGATTTTATCTTCAAACCAATCAAGGTGTTAGGGTCTGGCCTGATCTAAGTGAATGCAGACATGAACAGTAGGTTTCTATATGCTTGGAAAGTGTGTTTCTGTTCCACAGTGACTGTTTTTGGACTCCATATTGTAAACAGGCCATGTCAGCTTGTCTGACTGGTTCTGTGAGTAAAAAGAATAAAAGTAGACACTAGACCGTTATTTCAAGTTTTCTAGATAAGCCTGATGAATTTTTTTAAGCTCTTAGGCCTGTCATCTCAATGGAGGACCCCTAATATAACCTGTATATACATGTTCCATAACAATAGTGCTACAATGCATCTGCAATTTGGCCAAAGGGCCAACTTCTGGCCAAAGATATTACATAGGATGTAGGACCTGTATAGAGATAATATGTAGGAATTATTTGGTCTCTTAATGCTACACAACTTGGAATGATTGGCCCAAACGTATTTGGACAGATATGTCCTACAATCCATAGGGTAAACTCTCACTGAAGCAGGCTGTAGTGCTATTCATGTCAACTATGGCCAAGTGATTCATATACTTTTTACTTTGGCCAACCATCAGCATGCCACTAGCAGTATTTAATTGGTACTTAAGACATACTTCTTTTACTGACAATAGAATCCATTCTATAGTTTGGTTGGAGAACATCCTATAGATGGTGATATTTTTTAAGGGAATTCTGAAAAACTAAACCATGGTTTAGACAATGAATGGGTGTATGATGAATGTCTAAACTGCAAAGATAGAAATCAATCTGGTCAATCAATGAGCAAAGAATCACTGTTGGACAGGTAGAGAAGTACAGTTTCTATAATTGGGCGAAAAA
Source organism: Sipunculus nudus (assembly GCA_026874595.1). Classification (NCBI taxonomy): domain Eukaryota; kingdom Metazoa; phylum Annelida; class Sipuncula; order Golfingiida; family Sipunculidae; genus Sipunculus; species Sipunculus nudus. The sequence goes on from CM049313.1 coordinate 61,052,041, forward strand.
ATCAATATACCAGTATATTATAATATTAATATGAATTTAACCAATAATATATGAGTCTGTGTGGATGTATAATTATTAATTCCTGGGTTATTATATTAAGTGGTATAACAGAGTTAGATATGCTGGCATGGAGTGAACAGCTGTACCCTTCTGTCACATTTGTGAGCCTTAATACAGCAAAAACAATAGAAATTGACTAGAGATTAACTCGCCCACTGTCTTGATGAGGTTATTAATGTATATGATGGTTAGGATTCATGTAATGAAGAAGTAGGAGGCAGATAAAAATAACTGGCAAAATAAAGATACCAGCAGCTGGACATAAAAACATTTGGGAGTGACTATAGAATTAGTGCCTACGGGAAATGGACTTAGTCAAGGAAAAAGTTCTTGGTGTCTATGCCTGGTTTTGCCTACGTGGTTATCATCTGAGTTCATTTGTCTGCTGTGTCTCCCTCTGGTGGCAAACCTGTAATGAGAAATTCATTATTTTTTAGTACACATAACATGCAATTGTGAAGCACTTCACAAGGGTCTCAAATGAGCAACCTTTTGATAACAAGTCCTTTGCGCTACCAATGCACCATGCATGAAGAGTTAGAAATCAGGGATGGAGGGGGGATATTTATATTAACTATTGACTAGTATTGAGAATTGAATGTAGTTGTTAAAATGAGGGTTAATTTTTTTAAGCATTTGCAATGTCTTGGCACAAAAGCTTAAAAAAATTAACCCTCAGCTGTTTGTTAACTGCCTGCCACTATAGTGTACTCTGTCTTGCACTTTGCGCAGACAAGTTGGAGTCACTGGTTTATTTGTCAACCCTAACCCTTGATATACACCAAATATACTTGGGATAGTTGTGATCTGTGTACATATAAATGCCTTGAGGGCCCAACACAAGGTATGTGATTTAGGTGGGCAGGACATGTGCACTTAAGCCAAGTGTTGTATACAAGCAGAGTGAGGAATCATGATGGATATAAGCATGTTGAATTGCGTGAAGAATGGTTATATTGTACATTATTATAGGCTAAGATAAAAGTGAAAAAGGCTAAAGGATACAATTAACATACAGAGGAGTAAGTTTGATCTATCACTGGAACACTTAACATGTCCTCACTGGATGTACCTGGAAGAAATGAAATACATAATTTATTAGTACATATGACATGACATGCAAAGACAGCAGACTGGATTGGGTCTCAAACAACTGACCAGCTGCATACAAGTCCTACTGCATAACCACTATGAACTCGCTGAAGATACAGGGAAAACACAGGTTTTAAACCTAGATTAAAAATTGGGATCAAGTGGTACACTGTTGGGCACTTTACCAGCAGTCATGATCATGTGATCAGTGAATTGGATGTGAGCTGTTAAGTAATATTGTCGTTAAAATCAGGCCAAGATAACTTCGTACAAACACCAAATCGATTGCTTGGTGTAACTTGTTAGATATAAGTAAATATTAGGGGGAGACCCCCCCCCCCCAGGCATATGAAAATCAACAAGTATAAAAAAAATAATTAAGAGTAATAAGAATGAATTTGGGTAAATAGTAGGGGAGACCCCCCAACCCCCAAGGATATGACAATCAAAGTGAGCAATCATTGGGGACCCCCCTCCCCCCCAGTGTGAGTCCTCAAATTATCTAAAACATTTCATTGAGATGTGATAATTAGACTTCAGAGTTATGCTAGATTGTGAAGGTGTGAGTTATCCAAAAAGGTGGAGTTTCCTAATGACGTATTGAAAAAATAAAGGGAGTGATATTTTAAGCGACACTGTACATTTGATAATGGTGGATGAAGATATGCCTGCATGGAGATTGCAGATGAATTATGTCATAACCTGTGACTGAATATTGGTAAGAAAGTGGGTGCGACTATAGAATCTGTTCCTACCCATTAGAGATTCCGTGGTGTGACTGTAGAAGTAGTGCCTACCGTTCAGGACTCTTTTATCGACAACAGATACATGTAACTTGTATCCTATAGCCTTTTCACTTATATCTTAGCCCGTAATAATGTATAATTTATCCTTTCTTCACGCGACTCAACGTATCGTATCCGTCATGATTCCTCCCTCTGCTTGTTTACACCACTTAGCTTACGTGCACATGTTCTGCCTACGTCATTCACATACGTTGTGTTGCGCCCTCGAGGCTTTTGTATCCACACAGATCACGCTATCCCACGTATATTTGGTGTATTTCAAGGGTTAGGGTTTACAAATAAACCAATGATTTCACCTTGTCCGCGCGAAGCGTGAGACAGAGTCCGGTTTAGTGGCAGGCAGTTAACAAACGGCTGAGGGTTAATTTTTTTAAGCTTTTTCGACATCCCAGCGCGAAGCGCACGGACGACGCATACGCTTAACAAAATTTAACCCTCATTTTAACAACTACGACCAATTCTCAAGAGTAGATTCAAATATCCCCATTCGAACCATGGATTCCAACTCATCTTCTATGGCGCATTGGTAGCGCATGGGACTTGTTATCACATTGTTGCTGGTTTGAGACCCGGTCAAGAGCTTCACAATTGCATGTTATGTGTACTAATATATCATGAATTTCTCATTACAGAATCGCCACCAGATGGAGACACAGCAGACATACGAACAACAGACGAAACCACGTAGGAAATACTAGACAACGTCACAAAGAACATTTTCTTTGACTGAGACCATTTCCTGTAGGCACTAATTAATTCTATAGTCGCTCCAGAAAGTGATATTTGAGTACTATTATAGACAGTTAAATGTTAGAAAGTGTTCCTTGTTGTGTGACATGGCATAGTCGGCGCTGTAAAGGTGCGTGAGTGATTCGTCATACGGGCCCAATTAAATAATAATTACAGGTCTGTACGGCTGTTGATATCAGTTTCACTCAGAGCCCGAGACCTGGAGCCTGAGTGAGAGTATGAAAAAAAAAAAAACATTCTGAGGATTTGACCGCTTTACGAAAAGAGAACGCTCACCTCCTTGGCTGAAACTGTGTTTCTGTTTCTCTGCTTATTCATTTGGTGAGATGAATGCATTATGTTCATTCTGCATAAGACAAAACACTATCAAACACTGTGTAACCGCGAGCTGTCATCCACAACAGCACTGGTGGCCGCCATGTCTAAACACCGGAAATGCAACCAATGGCATCTGCGCATGCGATGTGCCAGCGTTCTTGACCGCTGTGAAATCAGAGCAGGGAACAAGTCTGTTGTTTTAAGTAGTCTCTCAAACAGACACCAGATGCCGCCACCTATATAACAAATCGCATTGAAGGTTATAAACACTCTCTACAATCGACCTTTGACCTTACGGGAAAACCCTGCCCTGGAATAGCCGTGACGTCACGTGAATGGGTTATAAATGATTATAAAGGTCAAAGCCAAAGTATTTGGAATGCATTTATATTTCATCCTTTTCATCGATCGAACTCGTATTTGTATTAAAATTATTAAATCGCTTTTGCCCTTAATTTGTATTTTGCCCTTTGAATTCGCATTTAAATTTTCAGAGTTGCATTTGCACTTTTATTTGCATTTGATATTTTCCTTTACCTCCAGACAGGGTAAGGAGAAGATGCAGTACTAAACTGTTTGTGCCCACAATAAATTTTGGTAACGTCCGTTCACTCTGCTCAAAGATTGATGAACTCCGTGCAAAGTGCCGATTTCTTTATCAATATCGAGAGGATTGTTGCATTGTATTAACGGAATCATGGTTGAACCAAAACATATCTTGAACATTCCTAATTTTACCTTATTGAGACCAGACAGAACCCAGGACTCAAATAAATCAAGAGGCGGTGGTGTACGTGGCTCTTTATATTAATAACAGATGGTCTCAGAATTAGACCCAGTAGTGGCTCCACAACTGGGTTTAGTCTCAGAATACAACAGTCAAGGCAAGTTTATGTTCATCAGACCTTAAAGCCCTATCAGTGAGCCTACGTCCTTCATACCTACCTAGAGAGTTTACCAAAATATCTCTCACAGTCGTAACAATCCTCTCGATATTTCTTTATCAATATCGAGAGGATTGTTGCATTGTATTAACGGAATCATGGTTGAACCAAAACATATCTTGAACATTCCTAATTTTACCTTATTGAGACCAGACAGAACCCAGGACTCAAATAAATCAAGAGGCGGTGGTGTAGCTCTTTATATTAATAACAGATGGTCTCACAATTAGACCCAGTAGTGGCTCCACAACTGGGTTTAGTCTCAGAATACATTTATGTTAACCGTCAAGTCAAGTTTATGTTCACCAGACCTTAAAGCCCTATCAGTGAGCCTACGTCCATCATACCTACCTAGAGAGTTTAGCAAAATATCTCTCACAGTCGTAACCCCCCCCCCCCCCCCAGTGCTGATAAAGACATTGCATCAAAGAAGATACAGGATATATTGTTTCCCTATTAGAAGAAAAGAAACCACAAGCTCTGCATATTGTACTCAGAGATATGAACCACTGTGATCTTAATCAAACACTACCAAACTACACGAAGTACGTGAACAGTAACACAAGAGGTCACCAGAAACTGGAATTGTTTTACCGTAGGCTGTAATATTAAATATGCTTCAAGGTCCTCCACTAAAAAATAGTGACCATAATATGCTCTATATGCAACCTACTTAAAGACGTAAAATTCATATGCTGAAACCACGTGAAATTAAAATTTAAGTGAACTCAAAGGAAGCCTATGAGACCCTACATGTTTTGATCTAACAGACTGGCAAATGTTCATTGACACTTCATATTAATTTGATGAACTTACTGAAACTGTGTCTATTTATATATCTTTTTGTGAAGACGTACATGCTGGTACCCACTAAAACCATTAAGATTTACCCTAATAATAAACCTTGGATCAATAGTGATCTATACGGAAACTAATCGTATGTAAGCACCAAGCCTTCACAAGCAATTCAGATGCCATTGAGAAAGCCTAACAACAATTTAAAAAGAAAGTAGAAAAACTGTTCCACAGCCAGCAATCAAAAGATGCTTGGAAGGGTCTTCAGGAATTAACTGGTATAACTAACAGCAAGAAAAAATGTTCACTGCTTGCTGAAAATGGCTATGCTGACAAACTAAATACATTATATGAACGTTTTGATGAAAGTGACTTCTCAAAAGAGAAAGATGACATTCTGAGCAGTCTGAGAGCAAATTTAGAATCATGCGATGATGGCATCCTTACTGATCTAACTGATGTAAATAAAGTGTTAAGAAAGCCTATGGACCCGACAAAGTCAGTGGCAGATTAATTAAAACCTGTAGAAATAGTTTGTCCTTCATCATACATCACATTTATCAACTATTTCTCTCCTTATGTAAAGAAAAAATATGGAAGACCGCAAAAATAATTCTAGTCGCCAAAAATAACTCTCCTAAAGTGATGAACGATCTCAGGCCTGTTGCTCTTACTCTATTCTCGCAAAATATTTGGAACGAATAGTTCTTAACAAATTACTTCCAATTGTTAAACCAATTCTAGATCAACATCAGTTTGGATATTCATCCAACAGATTCACAAGTGATGCAATTGCCACATTATCTCATTATATTTATCAACACTTAGATAGGGACCCCAGAAATAATGCCAGATCACTTTTCATTGATTATTCTTCAGCCTTCAATACAATACAGGCACACATTATGATCAATCAGCTCTGTAGGTAAAACATTCCTCCTTCCTACTGACTATGGATTCTAGATTTTCTCTCAGATAGTAGACAACATGTTAGAACAAGCAAAGAAACTTCTTCAGATATTATCATAAATGCTGGTACTCCACAAGGCTGTGTTTTTCAGCCGTCCTTTTTATCCTTTATATAAATAATTTGTCTGTGAGCCTTTCAGATTGTAAAATTATCAAATATGCAGACGACACTGTCATTCTAGTCCTGATACACAAGAATGATGAATCGCTCTACAGGAAAACCATTCAATATGTAACTAGTTTGTGTGAGGAACACTACCTTCAAGTATATGTAAAGGAGACTAAAGAAGTAGTCTTTGATTTCGGGAGATAAAAACTGCAACTTCCCCAGTTGATATCAAAAATGAAGATGTAGATATTGTAGAAAATTATAAATACTTAGGATGTATTATTGACAGCAAACAAAATATTATATTACCTATATTATTTAAGAAAGCTAAATACCGACAAAACCATAATTACCAAGTTTTATAATTCAGTAGTTTCCAGTGTCCTAACTTATGCACTGGAGTGCTGGTTTACAAAATATCTGATGAGTTATAGAAACAGTTAAATAATACCATAAGTTATAGAAACAGTTAAATAATACCAGGAAGAGAAGTTGTAGAATAACTAGTACTTCCCTTGGCACACACCAGGAAACCTTTGAAACCAAAACAATGGCCTTCATATCAAAGGTCATGAATTACACAACACATCCCCTACATTCAGAGGTCAGTTTTTTACCTTCAGGTAAATGTCTAGATACATTATTCTGCGGAACAACTCGTTTTAAAAAATCTCTCGTGCCATACAGTATTAAACTTTTTTTTTAACTCGCAACCCTCTAGATATTTAATGTTTTGAATTAAGTGTTTTACCTGCAGAATTATCTGTTTTATCATTTTCACATGCTTATTATTACATGCATATCCAATATGTTATGTGTTATTTTTATGTATTATTTTTATGTATCTATTTACTTATTGATTTTTATGTAATGAATTGCAAGTCAACGACAAATTCCTGGAACTGAAGGCTAATAAATGTTATCTAATTATCTTACACTATATCACAGAACTGTTTTTTTAATTGCTCTGATTCTGATAGAATAACACAGCATGGTGTATTATCATCAACGATTAGTGATCACGGTGTGATATTTTGTACTAGGAATTCAAAGAAGTGCATTTTTAATAAACAAAACAAGGTTAAAATCAGGCCAATGAAAAACTATGACCAAGACTCATTCAAGCAATTGTTAAACGACCAGGGTTGATTTAAAGTGACAAAAGAAGAAGATGTTTATACAGCTTGGTTTCACTTAAATAATATATTTCTTAAAGATGTTGGTAAAGTAGCTCCTAAAAATGTCTTCGGTTGAAACAGGGGACATCACCATGGTTTACAGGTCAAATTTTACAATAGGGAAAAGGCATGGATAATGTTCAGTAAATGAAAAGACAGTAATTCTTATAAACATTACAAATCATTGATAAATTTGACACAGAGGGTGATCACAAGATAAACTAAGCTAAGATAAACTTCTGAATTTAGAAATGAGATTCATGAAAACTAGCATTCTTCCAAGGCTTATTGGAAAACTTTGAAAAATCTGGGAATGCCTGGAAAAACTAAAAATGCAAATGTAAACATTGGCCTCAAAGATAAAAATGGAGAAATCAATTTTAATTCCAAATTTTCTGAAAAATTTAACAATCTCCTCTGTAATATTGCAACTATCTTAGTCAAAATACGGACACCGAGGATATTTAATAAAGCTTCATTAGTAAATTTTCATTATGAAAAGAATGTGCTTCTGAATGATTTCAACTTCAATGAAGTATGAGGAATATGAAAAAAGCTACTGTTGAAACTTAACACAAACAACGTTACATGTAGTGATAATATAACGGCCAAGTTCCTCAAGGATGCTGCATCAATTATTGTATCACCCTTGACATAGATTTTAAATTTGTAATAAAGAACTCTTTAGTTACAGATTAATTAAAAGTGGCAAAAGTCGTCCCAGTTTACAAAAATGGAGATCGAAATTTTGAAGGTAACTACAGACCAGTTTCGATGACCAACTTTTTGAATATTCAAAGAATAAAGGTTTGATCTATGAATTGCTTCTCGAGGTTTAGGTCAGGTTTTTCGACTGACACCGCTCTTGAATATTTGAGTGATAGAAATAGATTTATTATGGATAAAAGATTATATATAGGCATTTTCCTCATTGACCAACAAGAAGCGTACGATACTATGTCACTCTATCCTGGGATTTAAGTTGAAAGTAATTGGTCTTAATGAATCTGGTCTTATCTTGGTCTTAATCTGTTTCTTGGTTTGAATCGAATCTCTCAAACAGGAAACAATTTGTTGATTTAGGTAATAATGCAGCAAAATCTTTATGAGGCGATGTTACTTGTGGGGTTCCTCAGGGATCAATTTTAGGCCCTCTTCTTTTCTCTATATATGTGAATGATATGATACAAGCTACCAAATGTTAACTTTTTTCCTTTATGCTGATGATTCTGCACTAGTGGTAAGCGGACCAGATCCAAAGAAAATTGAAAATATGTTGTCAGTGGAATGAGAATTGGCTGGAGGAAAATAAACTCTCTTCGTCTTGGGAAAACAGAAACTATTTTGTTTGCATCCAACCAGAAGCTAAAAAAGTGCAATCATTTATTGGTGAAATGTAAAAATGTGGAAATTAATCCCAAAGAAAATGTAAATTATTTATGGGTCAGTTTGGATCAAAACATGTCAGGTTCTCCTGTAGCAACATCGATAATTTGTCAAGTTAATGCTACAATTAGATTTCTTTATACGAAAGTTATGTATCTGGGAATCAAAGAAAAGAAAATTTCATGCTCAGCCTTGCTACAGCCAAACTTTGATTATGCCTGTAATTCTTGGTATAGAGGACTTCATAAGAAACTTAAGAATAGGTTACACACAATTCAAAACTAGATTATTCGATACATCTTTAATTATACTCCAAGACAGCTTTAAAGAGTTTCAGAAAATAGTAGAAAATAGTAGAAATGTTTTCTTTAAAAGAAAGGAAGCAGTAACAATTAAAATTATATTATTAAACTGTAAATTTGTCATTAAAATATAATTGGCTCATATATATTGTGTAATTCCTGTGGCATTCCTAATTGTAAGGTAATGATTAGGTCATATATTCAGTTTCTAAGTAAAATGAAACTAGAATTACATTTAAGATATAATTTCAATAACATTGTTTCAAATGGCTTGAGTACTAATTTGAACCTAGTCCATCTAATTCTAATTATGCATCATTATTTCCGCCCTCGAGCTCCCTCTGTGCCTTCTCCATCTGACGTCTTTTCCTCCCTCCATTTCTGTCTGCCACATTTCGTAACCACACCATGATTTCTTTCTCAATCTCCGCTTGTGTCAGTCCAAGAATTCTTCAGAACTTGCCCCATATTATAGTATCATACAAGATTAGTTTTTGAAAGAAAAAGTCTTTACAAAAATTAAATTATTTTCAGCTGAAATTAACATATAAATATTAAGACAAACGTAAAGAATTTATGCACAAGCACACATCATAAACAAGGGACCCATGGGTCAAGTCGCTCAGCTGAATTTTGGAAATTTTGTGACAGCAAATCCAAAATATGCTTTATTCTTTTGGTTTTTCATATATATTAGTATTTGATAAACAAAAAGGAAATTACCCTGCTAAAATGAAACCGTGTAAATTATAGAATAACGGACTAGGAGCTAAATTATAAAAATAAACATCACTTTATCATCTGGAATAAAATGCTGTAAAATTCAAATGAGCATAAACAAATTTAATTAGCATGTCAAAACAAGCCTATTAGGTAACAATCGCATTTGCACTGTGTAATATATGAAACTTGAGGCCTGAAATCATTTAATGATGCAAAAAGGCAAAAAATGAACCTAAGTGTTATATGAAAGGATACATTTAATAAACAAACAGGGGACCCATGGGTCACTGTGCTCAGCTGAAGTTGACTTTAAAGGTAAAAATGTTAAATAACACCAAATGGAGATAAAGTCTGAGAGGAAGAGGTAATATTGGCCATGGTTGGATGATATGGTAGTTTTGTATTGATGAATAAGAAATTGTTGCAGATAATATTTTGAGACCTGATCATGTGCTTCCTAATGGTGAAACTGAAGCATATGAGCAGTTAGTGAACAATGATCTGTAACATTATCATGATCATTGTTTGACTTTTTGATAAAATGTTGACAGTTCAGGAGTTTACACATTTGTTCAATTAGATCTAATTTTTATAATATATTATTAAATAATATAACCAATGTCCACAGTCCTCAGGTACCCGGACTTGATGGTGTGGGGGGGGGGGGGGGATTTAATCTGTTAAAATCTAACATTTGAAAATAATAGCTCGAAAATTAGGCTAGTTATTGATTTTTTAGGCTGTGATTGTATTCACTTGGATTGAAACTACAGCTAGCCTTCTTCTGCTAACCGGAGGTCAGCTGTGCCAGGATACATGATTTGTCATGTTTTTGTTGTTGAGCTTTTCTGCCAAAATGAGGATGACAACTGACAATATACATGCATTGGTTTTGAATTAATGATGATAAATAGAGTGAACATATCGATGACACCAACGTCTCATCAAAATTCTGCTCGAGCAGATCATTCTCAGGAGAACAAAAATATATAAATAAAATAGCTCAATATACAAACACTAGATTCAAATTTGAAGTCCAATTCACCTACTCTGGTCAAGTTTTGTCAAAGAAATATGGAAGTAAATCCTGGTCAGAAAAGTTATTCAAGAACACACTCATAGTGACTGGTAATTTATTTGTTATGAAGTTTAACATTAAATCCCTTTCTTCTTGACATTTCAAACAACTGACCACATCATGCTTATACATTTTATTAAAAATATTCTGATTCTGATTTTTAGCTCAGCTGGCTGGAAGTAATCTGAGCTATAGCAATCACTCTTTGTCCGTCGTCTGTCTGTCGGGCCGTCTATCCGTTAATAGGGCGTTCATCGTTACAACTGGACCGAGAAACTTTTTACTGAAAGCCGATTGAGGTCCATAAAAAATTCCTTGGAAACCTGAAATTAAGTCATTGTGACCTATATTTTTGCGAACTTTATGCTGAAAACATGATTTTGAGCACCCAGTCAGTCAGACGGGGCACAAATTGTATCCGCTAGGCCTAGAATCTCCTGAAATGACAATTAGGCAGATCTTCGGTAAATCTGCATGGAAACCTGGTATTAGGTCATGGTGACCTATATTCTGTGACCTTCGGGCCAAAGACATGATTTTAGCACTCTGAAAATCAGATGGGCACATATTGTATCTGCTGGGCCTAGATTGATTCAATGTAATATACGGGAGAGTCTTAAGCAGTATACATGGAAACCTGAAATAAGGTCATGGTGACCTATATTACTGACCAGAAACATTAAAAGCACCTAGAAAGTCAGACATGATACAACACTTTACTGTTGTATCTAGAATCTTCTGCTTGACATCTAGGGATGTCCATTTAAAAAAGTGGACATATTTTCATGAAACTTTTTCTTCTTGTTTATTTTAAAGAACTTTAATTGCTGCAGTTGAATGGGGATACCTCCTACAAAATTTGGCATTCAGATGATAACATTCATTTTGTGAATCTCTTTCTAGTCGGCTGAACGTCATGACCCATGGGTCACTTGTTTACACATTTTAATGGTGAATTACCGAGTTTTCATGAAATCCCCTGCATGCACTTTTCACCCGAGCCAAATACTAATATAACTGACTAATCACTGTTATATGTGAAGCACCATTGCCTGCTATAATCATTACATGCAGATATCTAACATTCGTTGCAATCCTTTTGGTGAGGTGGACAATAAAGAAATATCATCGTCCAATGATGGTGAACCAACGTATATATTGTCTATAAGAGCACCTTTTTTTCAGAGGAAACATGAATATACCTTACAGTTTCCCTCAATATTGTATAACACACATTCTTGAAGCATAATCGAAACATAGATAGATTAAAGGCCACTTTGGTACGCGCAATGCATCGACTCATGAAATTTAAATTTCTGCTGAAGAAAGCACTCTGAATACGAGTCAACATAATTTTATAAAAAAAATTTTGCTAATGACTGGAAGCAAAGCGATACCCCGATAATTATCCGGGGAATCTGCTCTTTTTTTCGGATATTTCAGCCATGTTAGAACTAAACCTTGCTTCATTTCACCTGAAAAATACTCGAAGTTCCAAATCAGTTTAAATAAGTAAGTAAGGTGTTCTATTAAATGAGAGTTACCAAATATGAAATGCTCATTTACGAGCTCATCCACGCCACCTGTGCTTTAATACGTTTCAGGTCCTTCACTGCATTGCTAACCTCGGACATCTCAATGTCTCTATCTAAAGTGTCATCAATAGTTCTGTGAGAAGATCTTATATACTCCTTTAACAATTTCTCAATAAGAACTTTATGATTACTGTCAAATTATCATTTTCTTCAGGACTATATAAAGACGAAAAGTACTTGGACTAACCATTTGCAATATCTTATGGACTTCTATAGCAGATTCCGTCAAATGACATCTCGCTTGTAAAAACGCATTTCTTTAGTCTCTGTCTCTTAATCATATACAAAAATTAAGTCAGATCAACCTCTCCGAAGAACGATTTTGTGGAGCCACATTTTACTCGCCCCTTCACCGCATAAGCAAAAGCGGTTACATTTATCTGAGAATTAATCGTTCCCGAAACCTGATTATTGGTGGCTTCATCAGTAATGTTGCGTGGACTATCGTTCCCACTATATTGTGCTTTGGCAGTCACGGAAGCATACGAAATACCAGTTTACTTTAACTGGCTTAGGACTTTCTGGGCTGAAAGAATGAGGCTCCTCAACCACGAAATTGACGCAGAGTTAGAGTTTGTAAAAAAGTGGAACCTCTCACTATCATCTTTCATATCATGTGTCACCTTCCAAAAAAAAAAGTCTCGTTTCATATTTCAGCGCACTAATTTCAATGTTGGATTGGTCCGCAGGGTACCTGATTTGTCATGGGTCACTGTGGTGATCCCCTGCTGTGGCAGGTGTGCAGTTATTCTCATATCCTCCTCCCCCCCCCCCTCCACCAACCCCCTATCCCCATCCACCTACCAACTTTAAGTGTTAAATGGTAATTATTATTGTTTGAACTGTATTTCCTTAATTGTAATGCTATTTCCTATCCAATATGCAAAACTTTTCTTGAAATAGCAATTCAACAAGGAACCCGTGACATGTTGAAGTGATGTACCATTGTAAAAGAAATAAATTTTCTTTTAAATAGTTTTAGGAAATTAAAATATATTTAAACCCATCATTATGCATAATTTGATCATATATGAGCAAATTTATGGATAAATAGTGGTGCAATTAAGATCTTTGAATTCTGAATAGGATGTTATTTTCATATATTTATTGTTTTGCAAATTTATAAAGTTTTTGAGGTAAAAAATAAATATCTGTATGCATAATGTGATGTAATTTGACCAAATTATTCATAAATGTTGATGCAGATTTGAATTGTAAATCACCTAATATATTCAGTTATAGTTGTTATATAACAAATGTATAAAATTTATAAACTTGAAAAAATGAATTAATGAAAATAATGAGGATCTTATGCAAACATCTATATGCCTCAGCAGAATATGAAATAAAGTGATTGGCTTTGCCTGTCCACCTCTCTGTCTTTTTTAAAAAATTCAATAATTATGAATAAAATTTTCTTCTTTAAGCATTGCTGCCTTAAATTTCATATCCTGTGTGTATATGCGGAGTTGTTGTAATTCTCACCATTAACCGCTTCCCCCCACCCCCCCCACCCCCCGATTCCATTGAACTGTTGCATCTGTGGACTTGCCGTTTAGTTTAATAGCAATTTTTTAAAGATTTATTAAATGAAAACAACTAAATGAAATAAAAAAATAGGGTATCATTTATACATAATATAATAATTATGAATAAACTTTTTTCCTAAAAACAATGTTGAATGTCCCCCTTTCTCTCTCCCTCTCCTCCAAAATTATTAATAAAATTAATACATTTTTTTTGTCAAATGTATTCTTTCATATAACGCTTAGGCACATAATGTTTTTTTCTTTATTACATCATTAAATTTTCACGTATTACACAATAAAATATACACTTATAAGACTTATTTTATGCTCATTTGAAAATGGAAATTTTATTTCAGTTAATAAATTCAGTATGTAATATTCTACTAATCTCCACTTTTATCCATATTCTATAATATTTTTAGTATATTTTGCATTTGCTAAAATTATCCAAAATTCAAATGAGCGACGTGACCCACGGATCTCTTGTTTTTATTTAAATACCCTCTGAACCAACGCGCTTCATATGTGTATCGAAAATCCCGTTCAACGATCTCTACGTGTGTTTACTGACCCGTAGAGCAATATATTTCTCAAGGCCGTTGCTCAAAAGAGATGAGAGATTTGTCACATGCATTCATTAATATCCGTAAACTTAAGACTACGACCGAGAAATGTTTGTTCATCTCGTCTAATTTGACACAGAGAGGCGAGCTTCCAATTTTAGCATTCTGACTGTTGGCCGCTTATTTGCATAAAAGCCTGTCCGCGCAATATGTGCAGAAACACCCATCAGAAACGCGAACAGTAAAGGAAACGCCGTGCTCGCGCAATTTCTTTGCTAACTGAAGATCGGTTGACTTTTGAGGTGACACATCGAAGTTTCACAGACTATATTTTTTTACTTCCAAGGTATCAACGCACCTTGATATATCCAGAGGGTGTCGCACATAAGACGTGACAGCCATTGACCTAATGACTTGCTCATTTGCCTATGATTTCCATTGGCTCAAACAACTGGCATGTGAAGCTTTAGAAACAGATGAAATTACCCATTTATTAGCTTAATTGACTTGATCAAAGGACATTTTTTGTGAACTATATGATTACTGACTTAGGTTGTTATTTGCTGAGAAGCCAAGGTAAACAGGGTTTCCATATGTCAAAACAAATGTTTATCTGGCTTGGTTGGTGCTGACAGGTTTCAAACACGTATACGATTTGTAACAAGGGAATTCGTTCAAGTGAAGCCTTAAAAACTGACATATTTTGACGTAAAACTTATTGGAAAAATTAGCGAACTAGCGTGACCTATTTCTTTACAAATTAACGCAATCGACCAGACGTTGTTACGTCTATTCGTGATAACTGAAATTTTCGTCAGTAGCCAACAGATAATTTTGATATTTCTAACGAAATGTGCCGTGGTTACCTTAAAACGGTATGGACGATTCTGTCGTATCGATGTGGTGCTATTCTAAGCTAAGCTCTTTTTTGAGGATTCTAGGGACAATTTTAGGTGCAAATCTCAGGAAATTTTCCGTCCAATAGCAAATATTTATGACATTAGACCTTGATATTTCATGCCGGCAAATCATCAAGTGAGGTCGGAAAATATCGTTGACCTTAAGTACTGTTAAAGCTTTTTAGGTGACAATGGCTCATCCCTTACTTTTTCCCAAAGAGATCCATATAAAAATCCATGGAGGCGCTCATTACGTCAGATTGACACGACACATAACGGTAAAAGTTTTAAAAATTATAGATTTCTCTTCGGGCAAGTTAGGGTCCCGGATCCGTGGCGTGAGGTGTGCGTCCGTGTTGATTGCCTTATAGTTAGATGGCTGTTATTAAACAACGAAACAAGAAATGAATTATAAAAAATAAATAACTTTGCGTTCTTCTGCTTGTCCCTAGCGAGATACAAACATTCTTAAACTTATAAAAGTGGAAATTGTCTCAAATCTCTTACCATCCTTTTGCTATACGACTTAGTTGTCATTTCTCGGGAAATATGCTGTATTGCTGATTGTGCTTTACAAAGTCAACCAACTGGCACTCACGAAACACTTGCGTTGGGTCGGTCTTTTCACCGGCAGCCACGAGAGCCACCAAGAATCACCGAGACTGCTACCATGAATATATAGTATTTCATTATTTTCAAACTGATATAGTGATCAAATGAAATCCATGTGGGACTGTGAATGGCATACGGATAATAAAACTATAGTGTCCAGAGTATGTGCAGGTTGAAAAGTCTATAATTATGTTCTGATCATACACTACCCAGATTTAATCGGACTCAGTATAACTAGCTAGACCCTGCCATATATATTGAGTCCGACAGCCATCCAGTGAGAGTTTCTACAATATAAGTCACGGAATATGCCACGGATCCGCTAATAATAAAATCGATTAAATCAATTAAATCGGGCTAATCATTCTTATGCATGCGCATGCTAAAAAGGGGAAATCCGTTAAATCTAAGATTTATTATATAAAATACATAACAAATAATACATATCCATGTCACATGGGTATCAAAATTATGTTTCAGGTATGTGTACATTGTTTTTGTGACTCTAACTTCCCTAAGGGAATAATAGGTACCCTTGGTGGCTCTCCTGGCTCTCGGTGAAAAGACCCATCGTTTGCGTCTCTATGACTGCCGCACAACAAAATTGTGATGTGTCAAGAAACTGATTTATTTTATAACGCCAGCATAACTCCAAAATCTTGCCTTTGGTAAACGGTTTTTTTCCATTTAAAGATATGGAGTTGTTAAACTACCGATAGTCAATTAAGTGTTCATTTATACCCCGCTTCTGGGGACAGGGGACATTGATTTGGGTTTGTCTGTCTGTCTACTTCTCTGTCTGTACTTCATTAAGGTTTTCCTTTCCGTTCGATAACTGTCCTAAATATTATCCGAATTCATTCAAATAAGGGTCACCCATTCCCCCCCCCCCCCCTGCCCCCATGTTTTCCTTGGTGGGATTCTTTCTGGAGTGGCTGCCCTCTGTCTGTCCCTCCGTCAGGTTTTTCGTTTCCCTGTGATAACTTTAAAAAAATATTATCTGATTTCATTCAAATTAGGGTCACTGATTGCCCCCAATGCTTTCCTTGGTGTGATTCTTTTTGGAGTGGCTGTCCTCTGTCTGTCCCTCCGTCAGGTTTTTCGTTTCCGTGTGATAATTTAAAAAAAAATATTATCCGATTTCATTCAAATTAGGATCACTGATTGCTCCCATGCTTTCCTTGGTGGGATTCTTTTTGGAGTGGCTGCCCTCTGTCTGTCCCTCCGTCAGGTTTTTCGTTTCCGTGTGATAACTGTAAAAAAAATATTATCCGATTTCATTCAAATTAGGGTCACTGATTGCCCCATATGCTTTCATTGGTGGGATTCTTTTTGGAGTGGCTGCCCTCTGTCTGTCCCTCCGTCAGGTTTTTCGTTTCCGTGTGATAACTTTAAAAAAATATTATCCGATTTCATTCAAATTAGGGTCACTGATTGCCCCCCATGCTTTTACTTGGTGAGATTCTTTTTGGAGTGACTGTCCTCTGTCTGTCCCTCCGTCAGGTTTTTCGTTTCCCTGTGATAACTTTAAAAAAATATTATCCAATTTCATTCAAATTAGGGTCACTGATTGCCCCATATGCTTTCATTGGTGGGATTCTTTTTGGAGTGGCTGCCCTCTGTCTGTCCCTCCGTCAGGTTTTTCGTTTCCGTGTGATAACTTTAAAAAAATATTATCCGATTTCATTCAAATTAGGGTCACTGATTGCCCCCATGCTTTCCTTGGTGGGATTCTTTTTGGAGTGGCTGCCCTCTATCTGTCCCTCCGTCAGGTTTTTCGTTTCCGTGTGATAACTTTAAAAAAAATATTATCCAATTTCATTCAAATTTGGGTCATTGATTGCTCTCATGCTTACCTTGGTTTGGATTGTTTTAGGAGTGTCTGCACTCAGTCTGTCTGTCAGTCGCTCTGTCCGTCCTGGTCGTTTCCGTGCGATAACTTTCCAAATATTATCCAATTCAATTCATATTCGGGTAACTGGTTGCACTCGTGCTTTCCTTGTTTTTTATTGGTTTATAGTGTCTTCCCTCTGTCTGTCTGTCTGTCACTCTGTCTTTCCGTCCGTCAAGTTTTCGTTTCCGTGTGATAACTTTCCTCAATATTTTCCAATTTCATTCAAATTTGGGTCACTGATTGTTCTCATGCTCAACTTAGTTTGGATCAGTTTTAAAGTGTCTCTCCTCTGTCTGTCTGTCACTCTGTCTTTATTTCCTAAATGTTATCCTATTTCATTCAAATTTCATTCAAATATATATCTACCTGGCCATTTATAGATTATCTCCTTATCCTGGCTAGAATATATAATTTTCAGAGTTTGTCAAGATATAATAGATATTTGTTTTTAGATATTTTACATAAATGAACGTTACAGTCATTTGGCCACTAATTCTCTGGTTGACAACCCCATATGACGATGCAAGCAGCTGTGCCTTCATCTGTACGGTAGTCTATAGAAAACACAGTCCTGTGAACAGGGACTAGTTCAAATCATCTGAAATAAATATGCCTATGCGTTCTTCCTTATTAACAGTATCACCTCTTTTGCTTTTGTTTAATTTAAAAAAAATAACAAAAATATTTTCTCAACACTTGCGAGCTGGCTTGGAATATCCAACCTGTCGGTTATATAAGTTTTAAACCCCCATCACACTAGAAGCAAAATTCGCCTTTGAAATGAAAATTCTTTGTATATTCCTGGATATTCAAAAAATTCTGATTGCATTCTGACTGCATTCCAAATATTCGGGCTCACTCATGTAGCCGGCCCAAGTGTTTTGCTCATACTCAAAACTTTCGAGGTGAATTCGAAGTGGAAAAATATCGAAAGGCATTCGAAGTTCCTTCTAACTGCACTTTGACTGCATTACAATTATTCTTATGACATTCCAACAGCATTCGATACATTCTGATTGCATTCGAGGGAGAACCGAAACGACAAGCCACTTCAAATTCTGCCAGAATGCCCTAAATGCGCCTCGAATGAGCCGGAACGCAACTCGATTGCATCTCGACTGCTGCCGGATTCTATTTCGAGAGTGAGAGAATTTAGCTAGAATGCACGCCGAATGCGATTCAAATGCAGTCGGAAAGGCCCTCAAAGGCCCTGAAAGGCCCTCAAATGAGTCGGAACGAAATTCAGAACACCGCCCTTGAAAAAACTGTGGGTCTTCTGTGCTGAGCTTCTCCGTAAGTTTGGCGTAATGTCCATACAGCCCCCTCTTCTCCTCTGCCAGCCATGGTCGGGTCAGATATCTTCTGGGTCTTTTCCTCCTGATCCTTCTCTTGGTCTTCTGCACATCTCTTTCAAGCAGGTCTTGCTGGGGGACGAAAATCTGGAGCAAAGCAACATGGTCCACGCGGGGTATATACTCTATGGTGGTTTGTCTGAGACCGATGGAAATGTTAGATTCTTGTTATGCTCGAGACCTTCGTGATACATTCTAAGTACATTCGAAGTTCATTCGAGCTGCATTCTGTAAGAAAACTTGAACGTTCAAACCATAATTGGCGGCCATTCCTGGAGCATTCTAACTGCATTCGAAGTGAATTCGTAAAGCATTCGATGCACCTTCTGACAAGACTTATTCTGCCAGCAATCGAACCGCACTCGTATGGCATACGTACAAGTCTTTCTGCATTCTAATAGCATTCTCGGTATTTCTATTTTGTTCCAACTACATTCGAGCTGCATTGGAGTATAGAGAGTAAATACACCTGGAAGATTCAAGAATCATTCGAGGCCAGCGGCGAACTTAGCCTCATTGCCGCCCGGGGCGGTCTTAGAAATTGCCGCCCCTCTAACAAAACATTACAAAACTGGATAACATATTGAAACATATCGTTTCAAATGTCCTTGTTACAGGCTTGTATTTGACAACAACGCAATTATATGGATTCACTGGCAGGGAATTCTTCCGCCACATATTAAAGAGCAAACATCTCTTTGCTTATGTAAATCAAAAGATCGCTCGAAGCTCAAACAAGTATATTTCATTATGAAGTGAACAGAAAGGAATAAAACGTATAAATTGTAACTATTAACAGTTAACACTGCAGGATACACATATAATGCGGGAAATTTATCTTTCATCATTCATGTAAACACGATTTATAATTACTTTATACTCAACCTGGGAAATAAACTTTATTTGGTGAGTGTTATTCCATTCTCGACGCATACAAATACTTTGTGACATCTATAATTCCACCTCTTGTTATCGCATATGACAGGAGGTACACCTAATAGAGCTATTGAGATATGCATGGTACTGCTGCATGCAAGTCATATAGTCTTTACTAAAACAGCGTAATTCATGAGTTAAGCATATATATGTTTAGGCAGGGTATGTTTATTTTTTTCACATAAAAATCCAATGTTAGGATAAACTGACTTTGTTTAATTAAAATATCCTCAAATTTAAAAGCATACTTTAATTCAAGGCTACATCAAAATCATTTTAGAATTATAGTGATTATGCACTTTGCGAGGTTTTATTTATAAATTTATGATTATTTGTTATTCAAAAAAGAATTTAAATAAATTTCAAGTAATGATATAATTTAGATATATGTAATAATTTAATTTCGAATGATTTGTCACAATATACAACAATTGTCTGTAGGTAGTGGATAATGAAACAGTTAATAACAGAAATAACAGTACAGAAATAACAGTACAGGTAAATATATCTTTAATTTAAGTTTTGAACTCTAAAAGTTCAACTGATACTTGATACGTATATTGAACATGTGGCTAAGCGGCCAGGGGAATTCATCCCGCCGGACAGTTATAATAGAATTATATTTAAAGTTAATATAATTCCTACATAGGTCTGGGTGTTTATTGGTTTTATTTACGTTACATAAAAGATCATGAAGGTCATATTGGTTAATCAAAAGACACAGGCATTTAGGTAGTACGATAGTGTAAACGTCTGTATTTTTACGAAACTGATGTTAGAGTATGAAGAATCATGGAAAAAGGGCATTTCAGGTTGTTTCAGGCTGTTTAAATATCCTGGAATTTCGGGAATTCAAGGGTTCAAGAATGGGAATTCTTAATACTTTCCAAGGAAAGAGCAACACAATTCGTCAAAATATTTTTCGCACAGTATGTACGACAGACACCCCACCCCCACTACCTGGTGCCATTGGTCTCCTGGTAGGGTTTTCCCTGGTGATTATCAGATGCTGCTAGGGATTTCTGTAAACGACGACCGCCCTGAAATGCAGGCTTTTTGCATGATTGGTCAGTTTATCGATGGCGTTCTGACATTGGGAGACCACAGATCTAACAAAGAATAACTACAGATAGGTATTTCTTGCCTCTATAGAGATCGTCCGCAAATAATTTTTTCCACCGCCAAATTTTTAATCTCTGAAATTCTTGAAAAGGAACAAAAAAGCCAAATTTGAACTTTTTGAAAAACCCTTCTGCCACTGATTACACTAAATCCCAGAAATGCCGGCCCCACAAATGTACAATTCGTTTGCTAATCGTTCTGTAGGTTCTACTGTCCAGTTTATAGTCCCTGGAATACTTGAACATGGGACATAAAGGCCTCATTTGTAATTTTTGTGGAACTCCTTATGCCACTGATTAAACTAAATCCCAGAAATGCCCCCCCCCCCAAAAAAAAAATGGTGCAAAACGTTCGCTTATAATTTGGTAGGTTCCACTGTCCAGTTTATAATCCCTGGAATCTTGAACATGAGATAAAAAGGCCAAATTTGTAATTTTTGTGGAACTCCTTATGTCACTGATTATACTTAATCCCAGAAATATGCAAATCTTTCGCTAATCATTTGGTAGGTTCTACTGTCGAGTTTATAATCACTGGAATACTAGAACATGGGACAAAAAGGCCAAATTTATAATTTTTGTGGAACTCCTTATGCCACTGATTAAACTAAATCCCAGAAATGCCGCCCCAAAAATGTGCAAATCGTTCGCTAATCATTTGGTAGGTTCCACTGTCCAGTTTATAATCCCTGGAATACTTGAACATGGGACAAAAAGGCCAAATTCGTAATTTTTGTGGAACTCCTTATGTCACTTATTAAACTAAATCCCAGAAATGCCGCCCCAAAAATGTGCAAATCGTTCGCTAATCATCTGGTAGGTTCCACTGTCAAGTTTATAATCCCTGTAATACTTGAACATTGGACAAAAAGGTCAAATTTGTATTTTTGCGGAACTCCTTGTGCCACTCATTTAACTGATTCCCCGAAATGCCGCCCCTCAAAATGTGCCGCCCGGGGCGGACCGCCCCTGCCGCCCCCCCCCCCCTTAGGTACGTCATTGTTCGAGGCGGATTCGAAGCGCATTCTTAGTTTTACAACGGCATTCCTTCAAAGTTGTATGAATTAAGTCGACTTGAAATTCCCTCCCTTTTTTGAAAATTTATTGCGGCTGGTCCTGCTTGAATAAGTGTGACGGGAATTTTTAGATATTATGACGCCTTTCATTCAATTTTCCAAGGTCAGAGGCCTCAATTCACCAGAATATTTAATAGAAGCAAAATAATCGTTATACATAATTTATACATTGTGAATATGATTGGACAATGGCATTTATTAATACCAAAGTCAAGAAATAATGGTATAAAGTAGGTTTACTTATATTTTGGTATATATCATGTAAAAAAAACCCTGTTGATCTGACCGTATTATATATTTTCAAACCTCTACCGTACGATATCAGGTTACCATATTCACAGTCCAAGGTAGACAAAGACCTAGTGGTAGAAAAGTCTATTTGTTTTTGTAATGCCTATATCTTACTATGCGTTTGGCTCAACATATATGTGCCTATATAATATACTACATTTCATTCACTTTTATGTATGATCAAACGTCTTCATTTTTCAGACACTGAAGAATACTCAAAACAGAGCATTGAACCTGGCCTGCCGGATCCATTATAATGTGATCGGGTGTGGTGAAACATTTTTTTCCACGAAAAACCTAGCTCCAAATATAAAATAATTGACCGTGGGCGAGCTACTCGCCTTTGTATGAATCAATAACCTAAATCTAATAAGTATTGACATTTCGTTTGATAAATATTATGCTTAGTTTTTTATAATGAGGAAGATAATCTGTATTTTTTCCGATGGTCTTATTCCAACCTTGGTCATGAAAATCTGGGATATCATTTTTGACCAATTACCATGGTTTCCGGCTGAAATATTAAAGAAAAGAGGGATCATCAAAGGAGACCCAAAGTCGCATGTAAAATTTTAAAACATGGACTAAACATTTTTAAATTGTTTTCATTTGAAACTTCGACCATGAAAATCTTGGTGTAGACACAATGTTCGACCAATTATCATGGTTGGTTCTTGACATATTAAAGAAATAAGAATCATAAAAAATGGCGGACCTAATTTGCTTATTGAATTTTTAAATACGTGATGAATTGTTGTTAATATTGTTTCATACGAATCTTTCACCATGAAAATCAAGGTCTAGACACGATGTTCGACCAGTTATATTGGTTAGTTCTAGAGATATCGAAGAAAAAATCATTTTACTAAAAAAATAACTTATTTAAAATAAGTAGAAAAATCTTAAAATAAGTAAAATTATCTTGGGAGTAAGATAAGGAATATTTTCTTGTTAGCTATAAGGAATATTTTCTTATTTCAAGGAAAATTTACTTGAAATAGTTTCTTATTTCAAGGAATATTTACTAGATTGACTTTCTTATTTCAAGGAATATTTACTAGATTTAGTTTCTTATTTCAAGTAAATATTTACTTGATTTAGTTTCTTATTTCAAGAAAAAATTACTCAGCTTTTTTCAAGGAAAATTTTCTAGTCCAAGGAATATTTACTTAATTCAAGAATTTTTTTTCAAGAAAAATTCTCTTGATTTAAGCAAAATGGGAGTCAAATAAGAAATATTGACTAGGACAAGTAACATTTCCTTGAATAAGGAATATGACTTGTTCAATCCTTCTAGTTCAAGAAAATCCTGCTGAAGCAATTGTCACCTGCATTAATTCAGTATTACATTTAGCTTGATGCATGATGGTTCTAAATTATAGCATAATACATGACAACTTGAATATCAAAAGTGTCTACAAACAATAGTAATATTAACAAATGCAACTTTCAACTACATCTCTTTTATTTCATTTATGTGTGTATCAAACAGTATATATGATACAATCAAACATAGATCTACTGTCATCTACATATATATAATACATATACACTTAATGATATAATGGTACAGATAATTATAAGGCTAAATCCTTGCAGGTTCCTCTCTGAATATAAAGTTGATGTAAAAAACACCAGCTGTTGAAACAAAGGCCCTCTAGATAAAATCACTGACAATCATAATAAAATTGTAACAGAATGCATAAAAAAATATAAACATATATACTAGATTGTAAGAATATATGTATATATACAGTGACTATAACAACTTCCAACTGATTTTATCCACACACCATCAATATAAAAAATATACAATCTGAGAATATATATAATTATTTAGGAAACACTGACCTTTTTTATGATTGTCAGCTTGTAAATTAGTACCACTATATTGTTAAATGAATATATCTAAATTATCTAATACCTTTTGCAAAGTATTCACACAATGTCTGGTATTTATTCAGTTTAAGTTTAAGTTGTTGAGAATCCAGAATATACAAATTTCACACATTCAAAAAATGACCTGGTTTTAAGGCTTTAATTTATATTTTGAAATTATACTATTATATTCACTTGGACTACTTTCTCATCAGTCTGTACACTAGACAGAGCAAGAGTCTTATAACAATTTATATAATATTAATATTACAGACATCATAATGAGAACTTTAATGAGAATATTAAAATATTTTTATTTTTAAAAAACATGTATCAGAAAAAACTTCAAAGCAATCTCAGCTATGAAACCAATATATGTGTAAAAAATAACCCAAGGATAAGAAAACCCTAGAAATTATACGAGGAGTAAACTAGAAGTTTAATTTTATTAACTGAAATAGTTATATAAATTTTGATTATATATACATAGTATCATGTGACAGCTGATACAGCTATGAGTCGCAATGTCATAAGTGAAACATATTGACATCTTTAATCAGTACTTGTCTGAGTAAAATTTTTAAATTTTGTCATATTTTATATTTTGTTTAATTTTGCAATAAATATAGGTTAACAAGCTAAAACACTTGGAAAAGACCTTGAAATTTAGATTAATATTATCAACTGCATCTTTGTCTATCATTAATTTGCTTCTTAAATTCCCAAATAGTAAAGAACAATATATATTTTTTTTCATTATAAAAATTGTAATGAAAAATGTCTAAGTGACTGCATGGTGTTGTTTGGAAACATTTTCATCAATCGATACAAGGTCCATCCAAAATTAATATTTGCAAGGGAATTCCCTGTTCCTCATTAAATATCAAATTCCTTTTCCATTAATTTTTCTTAAAGTTGTTATAATAAACCAAAAAAAAATTATTTAATTATTGTTTATTGTTATGTTGTTGGTCAAAACAAATACAAGATGAGTTGGGTTGGACACCTGGACCATGAGCTTGCTGGCTGCCCAGTATATACCCCACTTAATGCTTGCATAATTAGCCTGAAAGTTCAACAAGGGGACATACAGAGGGGCTTCAGTATAGCATTTCATTATTTAGAAGCTGAAATCCTTACGTGTATGAAAATGATATGAAAATAAAATCAACAGTGCTTAAAGGGCCATGGCCAAAGTTGGGCAAACTTTAAGGTACTGATTTTATATTTTTGGTACTGACTTATAAAATTTGAAAAATTCAGATCTAATATTTGGTATACAATTGAATCTTGTTTAAATGAAGTTATATCCCTGAAAAAAAAACTCTCTAGCTTCTGAATTCTTATGTTAAGTGAGTAAATAGATTTCCTGATTTTTTACAAGGTGCATTATGTTCGGGCCCATAACTTCAACAAATTATGCAATACTGACCTTATTTCTGGTATATACTTAGGTAATGTATAGAAAAATATGTATTCTAGGTATGATCAAAAACAGATCAGTGGTTATGATATTAGGCAGTCCTGAAGTGTGACAATGGCGTTTAAATGGAAAATTGAGGTTTTCTCTTAATATCTTGAAGGAACGAAGACATATTGACCCACTTTTCAGTACCCTAGGAGATGCTGGGGACATCTAACTGTATGCCGAATTTTGGACTTGTAGGTCCAATGGTGTCGAAACGTCCTTGTCTTACGGACAGAAAGAAGGATGGACGGATAAATCACGGCCAATGGACCACGACTATAGCTCAGATGACTTATATTCAGCTGAGATAATTATCTCAGGAATGGGAGGAACATTTTCCCAGATTTATTTTTATAATTGTTAGCTATTAACTGCCAAAAAATAAAGAAAGCATGCATAGAACCCTTCAAAGCTGCCTAGCTGTTGATTATCCACATATTTGGAAACTTTCTTTGGATTTGGACTGTAGAAATTTTCTGTAGATTTGTAAAATCCATAGGAAAAAAACTGAAATCCTGTATTTGTGGTTATTTTCAAAAGTGTCCACTCTTTATCCTGCATTTGTCCATAGTCTGCTCTTTTCTGTGGATTTTTTGTGAAGCATCCACTCTCTTCAATGAAGGGTTTTCTCAGTGTGATTGTCTCTGTGGTAACATTTTTGTAAAATTATCTGAGGAAATTCTTAACATCCAACAAACATCAAAATATTGCTGTAGTTGCATCTACATATGAGAAAAATAAATGAAAATACTGAATAAAGTGTAATAGTTATTTATCGTTATAGGATGCAGGTTAAATCTTGCTTAGTTGTTGCTTATCCCAAATGGTTTCAGAATATCCCTCAGCTTGTGCCTTATAGTATAGGCTTGATCTCATCATACTTCTTGCATGGTGATCATGTCTGGAAAGGAAATCAAAACAGTTTACTAAAATTGTGTATAGTATACTGCAGGTACATGACAGGGCAATCAGAAGTGATTCATGAAAAATTGGCAGTCATACAGATTTACTAGTGACAGAGCAGTCATTTCTTACAAAATATTTTTTTGTTGTAGTTCAGGCATAATTTTACATTTTATGGGCTGAATTTGCAGTTTTACGCTTCAGTGTATATTGAAACAGCTCAATTACAAAATTAGAAATTATTAATAAAATTCCATGAAAATATGTAATTAATTACATCAGTAAACGTTACTTTTCCAAGTTTTCCTCCTAATACATCTACAGAAAAACTTAGTGTATAGTGGCTAAGTTGTCATTGTCAATGACATATATATTCTTCTGTGCAGCCTAGATTTGAGGTCAGGACATATTGTGACCAATTAACAGACACTTTAATTAAAATTGAACAAAAATTTAATTTTACTATTATGTATTTCTGCTCCCCTATATGGATATGTAACAAATAAACAGATCCCTCTTACTACTTGATGATTTTAAATTATCTCTGTTGTTTTTATTTGCCATTTCTGGGGTTTTCTGTTTCTTCAAGCAGCAGAAAGGAGAGGATATAAAATACCATTTATTAAATGTTTCTTAGCACCAGAACATCATAAAATATACAATTATAATACTTTGTGAGTTTAAATAATGTTTATTAAAAATTTGTAATGATGATCATGAGGCATGGTGGGAAAGATATACATATTTGAGTTAACAGGTCTCAGTTGTTTTCATGCAAGCCCTGTAAGTCCATATATACATGTTGACTCATTGACAGTACATTGACAGTACCGATTACTGCTCATTCTCAATCAAAAGTGCTTATAAGAGCTTTTACATATTTTTTTATACATTTTGATTTAAGATGAAACAGATGAATATGTATGCTTACTTGAATTTTCTTCTCTTCTTTCTCCATGACCGTTAGATCTGCACCATTTGAACTATCCTCCGTGACTGTGACTAAACTGGTCATTATATGTCCTGTGAGCCAGGCTTGACACACTGCTTACTGTAACCTGATATGCTGGGGCTGGCCCCAAGGCCAAGATGCAGATGGCTGGGTGACAGCTTGATTAAGTGCAAGCATTCGAGAGTGCACAGTCATGTTTCTTGTTGGCATTATATATATAGTACCTTTACAATTTTAATTAGTTGATTTTTCAGATGAGTAGAACATCATTCAGATTAGTCTAAATCAGAACACCATTATTTGTCAGAGAAATATATGCAATACATGTATCTCTCTGTATCTCATTCTCTCTCTCTCTTTCACTCTCTCTCATATATATATATATATATACATATATATATATATATATTAATGTATATATTAATGTATATATTAATGTGCAAAAAAAAATTATTATCCATATCATTTTATAAATATATTATAATACATTGTCCAACAATCAGAGTTTTTTTTTTACAAAATTATTTTGAATAAAAATATAGCCATATTCATATTCTAGGTGCTTTTCTAAACATATTGATATGTTAGATGCCTTATCTTGGTTGTAGAGTTTTATTGTTTTTTTTGGTGTAAAGTCCATCTCCAGGTGAAATATCTATATCTATAGAGCGTTTTCTGAACCAAGTATGTTCTGAGTCAGGCAATTTTGAGGTAATCTGCAGAAATTAATTACCATATTTTCTGAATTCTGCACTTCTCTGAAAATTTGTAAAAAAACTTCTGCAAACTTATGATATCAGTTGAAATTTAATTGATCTACATACAGTTTTGAGAAAATCTACAGCCAGGTTGTCTCTGATACCACATGCAGAAGTATTTTGATACAAGTGATATTTTTATATCAGTTGAAACTTTTTTTATTTATTTTTAGTGAAAATCTCATGAGGAAAATGAGGTCATTCACAACCTGAATTTTATCTAAGAATTCTTGATATAAGTCCCTCATTTCTCTCATAAAAGTAATATATATATATATATATGTATACAGACCAGTCATAATATGCAAGACATTTCAAGTAGTAAGAACTGAAGGCATAAAGTCATGTATATTAGCTCCTTGCATTTGCAGTTCCTTGATTTAAGGAAATATTTCTTAAAATGATATACATGACAATGAAAGCTGCAACCTCATAGAAACAAGGAAAATTTTCTTTTCTATGTCAGGTTATGGCTACAAAACAAGAAATTCATTTTTTGCAGTGTACCCCCTGAATTTTCCAGTAAGTTCTGTTATTCGTTTGTGTCTGATACCCCATGTAGGTGTAACTTGATAAGTTATAACTTATAGCATCATTTGAAATTTATTTTTTATAATGAATTTCTCATGAGGAAGAATTAAGGTCATTCATACTTTCATTCATTCATTAACCATGTATTCTACTATTGACCTAGCTTGATGCATATATTAATGTACCTCACATTCGTAGTTTCCTGGTTTGAGGAGATATTTCTTGAAATAAGATATGAGACCTTGAAAGCTGTAACCTCATAGTAAACTTTTCTTGAATCTAGGAATCTTTCCTAGAAACAAGGAAAATTTTCTTATCTAAGTCAGTTTATGGCTACAAGCCCAGGATTTAAGAAGATTTTCTTATTAATTTCCTTGTTTCAAGAAAAAAATTCTCATTTCAAGGAAAATTAACTTGGTTAAGTAAGGCATTTTTTTTGCAGTGTGGCGGCACTAGTTTGCATATAAAAATTTAAAAAAAGAAATAAGTCGTTGTTAATATGGTTTCATTTGAACCTTTGGCCATGAATTGCATATAAAAAAACTGCATAAGGTCGTCGTGAGGACAACCAATCTTATATTTGGGCCCCACCATCACAAATCCATTAAAAACCTTGTACTATAGAATTTTCATAGTTTCGCTATTATATATATATATATATATATATATATATATATATATTATATATAATATAGGATAGCTGTAGGATATTCCATATACCCTTAAATAGATACACCCCTCCTAAACTATATGGATTTATACCCATTAATGCTCGGATGATCAGTTAGGCTGCCCGATGGGTCAGAGGGGGACAGAAAATCACTTAAAGGTAGCGGGCCTGGGGATGGACCACACTCAATGGCTCTTAGGTTAGTAGTCACGGTCTCCGTGTATATAAGGATGGACGTAGTTAAGCACCGGCAAATAAAGAAAATATGAAACATATGTACACTGCATTCATATATTATTAATGCGTTTCAATGTATCCGCAATTTTTTTCTGCATTGTCCGTATATATAGTACGCAAAACAATCTGATCCATTTTTTTTAGAATGACGTTTTCCAATGTGTACACATGGAAGCGCTCAGCGGAAAAAGGACCACCAAATTCGATGGGGAAGAAATGCAGGCGCTTTCCGGCTGTTAAAAAAAAGAATACACTTCCCACACAGCCTGGGAGTCAGATCACTGGGTGCAGTTTAAATACATTAATGCTAAAACAACAATACCCTGTATATCCATATTGTCAGTGGGCTTTATGCCCTGAGTCGTCGCCCCCTTTTTGTTCCAGTAACACACGACCGAGATCAATATACCGTCTTATTAATAATCATTCCCGACGGTTGTCCTGTATCAAACAATCAATACACTGCCTGCCGTAAATTTCTATTGGAAATCCATCATCAAACGTTCCCTAATGCAAATGGTGTTTATATATATATATATATATATATATATATATATATATATATATATAAGCCAACCGCATGGCAGTATCACACTAGTCTCGTGGGTAAGTCTCGCATATATTTCTCAATTGCTACATGATGGCATATTTATCAGTTAAAAAGACTCGCATATTTGTCAATTTTAAAAATAACTCACATGTTTGTCAATTTCAGGCAAACCAACATATATTTCAGTATTTTATGATTGACTGTCTTCTGATAACAAATATGTTATGTCTCATTGTTTCTGAATAACCCCCCCCCCCCCCCCCCGCTCTTTTTATACGTATACCGTCTTGACCCACTTTCATGATGACTAATGCTGTGGAACTAACGCGGTTGTATAATGTTATTTCAAGGACCTTAATTAATGTCCAGCACGGAACGATACAAAATTGACTTCCTTTACAAAATGTCAAAAGAATGTGCACCTATTGGATTTAATTTTTCATCACAAAAGAAATTATAAACAGCTTTTTTAATGATATATACTTAATAATATATATTGATATACTGAGTATATGATCATCAAATTCTGTTACAAAGAAGACTAATAACCCTCTGAATAATTTTAATCGACACATTTCCTCATATACCCTGTCAATAAGGATGGGTGGTGGGTCATGAAGCGCTTGCACCTTAAGATTTGTTATTTTTAATATCATATAATTTTCTGAATAAAAGCTCTAAAGCTCTAAAAACATTTTGATAGCTTGCATGTTTAACATTACCGAGCTGATGGTGGAGGATTTCTGTAGCCCATTTCTTATCCATTCTGATTCACTCTTTTAGATCAATCTATATTTTGTGATTGATCGCTTTTCATTGTTTTTTAATTAATATATACTTTACCATGTTCTCGAGGCTGAATGCACGACTATTTCGCTTAATCAAGCCTGTTCATAAACGCGATATTTCTTCAGTGCGGTGACTGCATGATGACGTTGGGTTTGCGTTACCTGACGAAGGATATTTTTTGTAGAACCATGAATGGTCGTAGACTTTGCTACGTGCCCCATTTCACCACACGGGATCTAACCGGCGCGGAATTCGGCGTAGAAAACGACATGGATAAAATCAACAGAGCGATTCCGACCGCAACGCCACTGTGTCAATTATTCAACACCGTCATAAAGACGATTTGACCACCATGAAACGATGTTGATCGATTATTCCTTGTTAAAATTTAAAAACCAGAAATTAAGGAAACGTCCCAGAATAATTCCACAAAACCATCATTATCGGTATGTATTTTGTCATTTTACAAATGTTCGTAACATTTGTAACAACAGAAATGTTCGTCATTATGTTAAATTGTCCGTATATCTATTGCTTTTCAACACCGTTACCCATATATACATATTTCTCGAATGATGGAAATAGGAATGCTTTCTTAATTTTGGAACATAGCCCACACTATCAACACGCAAATCAGTGGCGTCAATTTATCTTCCAGGGTGTGTGTGTGGGGGGGGGGGGGGGGTGACAGTGAGACACACACACTGTCTCTCTCTCACACACACACAAACACACACACATATACATATATATATATTTAGCGTCTGTATGAGACATTTTTAAAAATATATACTTAATCACATTTCACATATATTACAATTAAGTATAAGATTATATTATGGGCTTATAAGGGACCATTCTGTTACTGTTTTTGGACTTATTGTGATGTTTTCCTGAGCACGTGGTAAGCGCGGGATTTTCCATGTTATCGCCTAGCTCGGATTCCGGCCTGTCTTGCGCTCCGTTGCGCGGGGCAGGATGGGAACGGGGCTGGGCTTCCCTGTGCGTTGCTTAAGCACCAAGTTAGAGGTAGCACCGTGATAGAGCGAATACTATGGCGACGTTAACAAACTGCCAAACGGGGCGCGAGCTCAGTTAGAAGCAGAGACTTTTGAGCTTTAGAGAGGTGCTAGGTTTAGTATTTATGTGACACGGACATAAGTTGTTATATTTTGGTACTTCACGTTTGGTGAGTAATGTATTGTTGTATTTATGTCATTTGTATATGTTCAGTATTCCCAAATTATGTAAGTAAGCATGCATGTTATTACCAAAGACATGCTTCACTCTTGGAGATTGGAATGTTAATAACAGTGATTAAGATATTCAACTTAAAGTTAAATAACGAGAGATGTGTTGTTAGTGTAGTATATTATGTAGAGATTTTTGGTAATGTTATTTGTGGCAAATTGAAATTGTTAACGAACAGATTTAGTGCAATATTCTTCAGATGGAGGATGTAAAAATACTTTCACTTAATGTTTGGGGGCTGCAGAATTACATGAAACGAAGACATTTATTTTATTGGCTACAGAAGAAACAACATAACATAATACTTTGACAAGAAACTCATAGTTCCTCCAACACTGCTTCGCAGTGGAAAGCTGAATGGGGACATTTGATGATTTTAAATCACGGAGATATGAATGCTCGCGGTGTTGCTATATTAATAAAAAAATAAATTATCTCATGGTATATATAATATTTACATGGATAAGGATTGGAGAACCATCGTGTTGGACATAACTATTGGTAATTTACGTTTAAACTTATGCAATGTATATGCCCCAAACAGACCTAACCCT
Source organism: Sipunculus nudus (assembly GCA_026874595.1). Classification (NCBI taxonomy): domain Eukaryota; kingdom Metazoa; phylum Annelida; class Sipuncula; order Golfingiida; family Sipunculidae; genus Sipunculus; species Sipunculus nudus. The sequence goes on from CM049313.1 coordinate 61,084,960, forward strand.
GAATTTTACATGAATTTATTCCATAAACTGGAAACAACTGATAATGAAACTAATATTATTGGAGGCGATTGGAACACTGTCATTAATACTAAACTAGACAAAACTTCAATTACATATATTGGCTATAGTCGAGTTATCTCCACTCTACATGAGTGGATGGAGGAATTGGATCTGAGAGATCCCTGGCGTTATCTAAATCCAATTAAAAGACAATTTACCTGGTCCCTATTGAATCCCAATATACAGCCAGCAGAATAGATTTTTTTCTCATTTCCAGAATATTGACAAATTACACCAGAAGTGCTAAAATAACACATGGTTACAAAACTGACCATTCAGCAATAGATCTTTGCATTAAACTTTTCATAACAAACGTGGCCCAGGATTTTGGAAGTTAAATCTGGCATAATTAAGAGATAAGGACTTAGTTGAAAATATAAAAAAATGTATCAAGGAAACTGTAGAAGAAAATAAGGAAGCTAATCCTAACTTGCTTTGGGATACAATCAAAATGTCAATACGAAGAACGTGTATCAGTCATGGTATTAATGAAAAAAAGAAAAGAAAATCAGAAATAGTCCTTCTAGAACAGGAAATAAATAAAATGAAAAATCACCCTAATTACCCAAGTGCATTGCTTTGTCTGCAAATTAAAGAAGCTGAAGAAAAACTAAATAAATTTCTAGAGATTAAAACAAAAGGAGCGATTGTTCGGAGCAAAATAAGATGGTATGAAGAAGGAGAAAAATCTACAAAATACTTTCTGAACATGGAAAAACGAAACTAGAATAAGAAACTTATAAGTAAATTGAATAATGATGGAAATATGATTTATGATCCAAATGAGATATTAAAAGCAGAGAGACACTATTTTGAAAAATTATTTACATCTGAACCTTCATATAGGCCACAAAAATTTAATACATTTATACATAAACACAATATGCAGGTCAGAAAAATTAAAAATGCAACAGGGAGTGGAAAGCTAACTGAAGCAGAATTATTTCAAAGTATGAGATCTTTTAAAAACGGAAAATCACCAGGAAGTGATGGACTTCAAATAGAATTTTATAAAATATTTTGGCAGGACATAAAACCTTATTTCATGGATTCTGTACATTACTCTTTTGAGACAGGCTTATTACCAATAACACAAAGACAAGGTATTATCAGTTTATTACCAAAAAAAGGAAAAGATCTTCAATATTTGAAAAACTGGAGACCTCTTACTTTACTAAATTGCGATTATAAGATTATTTCAAAGTGCATATCAAATAGAATAAAAGCTGTAATTCCTGATCTAATCAATGATGACCAAACCGGTTTTATTAGTGGACGCTACATAGGTGAGAATATTAATAAGGTAATTACATTGATAAGTAATATAAGTAACATGAAGCAAAAAGCTTTCCTACTGACAGTCAATTACGAAAAGGCTTTTGATTTTTTAGAATGGGACTATATATATAAATCCTTAGAAAATATGAACTTTGATGAAGTGACAATATCGATGATAAAGACAATGTATAATGATATCAGTAGTTGTATTATGAATAACGGATACAACTCCGGTTTCTTTAAGGTCTCTAGAGGAGTAAGACAGGGTTGTCCACTGTCACCTTTATTATTTGTGTTGAGTATAGAATTACTAGCCAGTGTTATTAGAGCAGAAAGTAACATTAAAGGTATAGATTATCAAAGCAATTTATTTAAAATAGCTCAGTGTGCGGATGATACGATTCTATTTCTTAAAGATATTATCAGTATTAGTCATGTTATTAAGTTATTTCATGAATTTAGTCATGTATCAGGACTAAAAATTAATTTAGAAAAAACACATGTTATGCCAATGAGTACAGTAAAATACACTGAAAAGGATGAAGTTAGAAAATTGGGGCTTTCCTGGGTCAATCAGGTGAATATACTGGGAGTCATAATAACATCGTCATTACAAAATGTAATAAATTTGAACTATATCCCAAAAATAAATAAAATAAAAAGCATAATATCAGTCTTGACAGAGAGAAAGCTTACTCCAAAGGGGAAGATCACTATTATTAAATCATTCATAATGTCACAATTTATTTATTTACTATCTGTACTTCCAAGCCCACCGAAACATATTTTTGCACAAGTTGATAAAATGATATATAAATTTATATGGGGTAAAGGTAGAGAGTTAATAAAAAGAAATATCTTAATTGCACCAAAAGAAGAAGGTGGCCTGAGTATGAATCATTTATGTTCTCAAGATGCATCACTTAAAATTGCTTGGATAAAAAGGATACTATGTAAAGAATCAGATAACTCATGGAGAAAGGTTGTTTTACATAATTTTAAAATGGGTGAACATTCATTTAAGTGTAACCTTGCAGATCAGGACAGAAAAGAAATATGTAGGAACTATATATGTTTTTGGGATGATGTGTTATCTGCCTGGTGTAAATACAATTATCATGTTCCAGTTGTGTATGATGATATAATACGGCAAGGGTTGTGGTTTAATTCTCATATCAGGATAAATAACAGAGTAGTTTTCTATAGGAAACTATTTGATGCTGGAGTGAAATATATTAAAGATATAGTCAGTACTTCACAGTCAGATTCAGTTTGGATGAGTTATCAAGAGTTTTGTGATAAGTATAATGTACATATTGATTTCCTTAGCTACCATGGACTATTAAGGGCAATTCCAGAAACATGGGAAAGTACTATAAATAGTCACGATAGGCTCACAGCATTATCGCCAAGTATTAGTTTAGTGGATAGACTTATAACCAAAAAAGATGGCACAAAACAAGTGTATGCAGATATATTAAAGAAAATTTCAGAAAAACCATACAATACGATTTTAAAATGGAACAAAGAATTTAATGGTGAAATAGAAAATAAGATATTAAAAGGATTTGAAAATTTATATTCATCAACAATATCTAGTAAACTGCAATATTTTCAGTTTAGAATCCTGCACCGCAGAGTGACACTGAACCCTTTCTTGTTCAGGATTAAGAAAATAGATCATAATAAGTGTTCCTTCTGCAAATCTTGTGAAGAAACATTATTACACTTTTTCTGGAAATATGATTTCACGAAACTTTTGTGGAGAGATATATTGTTGGAGTTAAAGCAACATGGTTCAGTCAGTTCCACATACAGATGGTCTGTGGAGAATGTTATTTTAGGGTGCGATGATGATAACTGGATGAACTTTTTAACATTGATGGTAAAGAGGTATTTATATATTACTAGATGTGGTAATGAAAAGCCAACGAAAGGGGGGGGGGGGGTTCAATATTTAATTAAAGCTACATTGAATATTGAAAAAGAAATTGCAATAAAAAATGACAAGTTAAACCAACACCATATTAAGTGGGCACCAATACTGTGTATACTCGAAGAGTAACTAAATATTTGTTTAATTTTATCAAAAAGGTAAACTTAGTTAAAAAGGATGCTGAAAATGATCGTATTATTGTGAAGGTTCAATATGTATTTGTTTTTATGTATGTGTGTATGTTGTATATTTTCTTTTTGTATAATAAAAAAAAAAAAAAAGATTATAGAAAATAAGGTATTATGTTTCCAGTATAAGTTTATTCTAAACGAGGTTTATATATAATATTTCATGGTTAACTCATAAATGGAACCAAAGTCTATAATTTATATTTGTTAATTTATTTGATTTGCAGTATGAAAAAATTATTCTCTGAATAGAGTGGGGGATTATTACATTGACCACCCCCCCCCCCCCTTGCCAAAAAGTGGAACCCCCCCCCCTTATTGACGCCCCTGACGCCAATATACTAAATCTAGAAAGACTGAAGGAGAAATTAATTTTCCTCGAATAAATATCATATCTTTGGTCAACACAATAATGTATCTACACCGTTACCTTTCACTTTTAGCTACATGACTTAAAATGCATATGTGACTAATTTAATATTTTCAAGTGGTGTATTTCACCTGTTACCTTTATATAAAAAATCCAAAGTGTATACATCAGTACATGGTATACATATTGCGGCAAGGGACTATGACTCTCTCTCTCTCTCTCTTTCTTTTTCTGTGTGTGTGTATATATATATATATATATATATATATATAATTTCAAAGTGATACACGTGTACATTAACGTTCAATACATCAAAGTGAAAGTGCTCTACCATGTAGCATTATTAATGTATAAAGTTAGTTTTACTTCATGTATTATAGATCTGTTTCGTGTACAGTTAGTTTTAGCTCTGTTTCGTGAGTACAGCTGAACAGCCGGCTCACTCTTCAGATAAAAACTGAAGTTTTCAGATACGCGGGTGAAGCTCGACATAACAGGTAGGATTAATCTGGGGTTATAAGATTCGGTGAGGTTGTTGTCGGGCTTAGGAGGCTATTGTGTTGTGCTGGTTCCGTGGGGATTTGTGTGGTTACTTAACGTTACAAAGCTGATGCTTGGCCTTGTGTTTAAAAATGTGGACCGGCGCCCTATAATTTATGAACCGTTACATCATCCGAATATGGCTGCGCCTTCCACCTGTTTACTTAATCTCAAGGTGAATCAATACGTCCGTGAATATTCATATTTACTGTATACCGAACTTTTTTCTCTCTGGAGATTATCCTTCAGTCGGGGTTGTCATTTTGTTGGTCTTTTATCGATTTCCACCTTGTTTGATGGGTCTGGCTGAGGGATCGGTGATATAAGGCTATTTTATGTGACTAAATGCATGGCCGTTATTGACACAGGCTGCGTACCTTAGAGACTTGCTTGTATCCAGCTCTGCCTCTCATGAACAATTTAACATGTGTGTCCATTTTCCGGGAATTAGGAACATTTTCGACTTGCTCGGGGTTCGAAAAATTTTATTTGTCATTTATGATGATGAATATACGGTAATATGGTGTTATCTCTATATGACAAAACTGAGAGGGTTAGTTTTCGGGTACAATTTACAATACCATATAGGGTTTTACATGGAGTCATTTTTGGGATTCAAGGATATACTGGTTTCTGCCTTTTTTATTCACTCCTTGAACCCCTTGTTTTGGTAGAGTATATGAAGGGAAAATATTTTTATGGGTAAAAACTATTTTATTTCTGTCGGATCTGTCTAAATAGGAAAATTCAGTAAAATAAAATAATAGAAGTGATAAAAGTATACAATATGCAATTAACCTGTACTAATAATATGCACATTTATAACATAAGGTCATGCAGTTAGCAGTAACCAACAGACACACGGCGAAACAGTGAAATATGAAGGGACATATATTAATTCTCTGCTGCATGTTCTGCGATTCCATTTTTTTATTATCTAAATAATATACATCAATAGAGACCTAAAGTTTGGGAACAAAGTTAACTTTAATGAATATGATCCCGAGAAACATTAATCTTAAAATAGCCGATATGTGGGAAATATTTCAATCTGAGTGCTCTTATTATTTTATAGGTTTGTTTAACAACTCAAATAGTATAATATTTGCATGATATTTGCTATCAAGCAATAGTTCTTGGTTTTGCCCATTTGTATTTTTCTTGTGCCAAAAAAGAAAATGCATTGGTTAAAACCTCTAGCCCCAGCGGTTGTATAGTTGATAGACAGAGCGGGCAGTGAGGCATACGTTAGAATCCAATAAAATAAAATGCTCCCTATTCCGTTTTATATTTCTTACGTGCCTTCGCCTCCGGAGGTGTTTGCTCTCAACTTAGTGCTCTCTAGCGATGATTAGTATTTATACTTTGCAGGTATTGCATACGTTTGGCCAATATCTATGAATAAATGTGTAGAGGATGACATTTATTGCTTTATCGAAGTGTTGAGCAAAGTTGTTATTGAAAGCATCAACGTTTATCACTGCATGGAGAGGATGAAGTATTTCTTATCCGCCACTGTTCTCACAACAAGCCTTAAGCCTAAGTCACATTACCGGCCGAGCTCCGGTGGATTTTTTAAAATCAGCCGAGCAACGAGCTCCTCGCCCATTTTAAAAAATCCGACCGACAGCCGTCGATTTTTATTGATTGTGGTCACATTAGTATCCAGGCCTGGACGGATCTACAGTTTTTTCTGCACCTGAAATGTGAAGGGGTTCGACAGGACGTCATTGGAAGCACGTCCGAGCCTCCTCCGAACATCGTTCGGAACTCATACGATGCTCTTTAACTCGACCGAATTCCTGAGCAGTGGTCGGTCCGACGAGTTTCGACCTGTCATCGGTGTCCTGCTGGAGTTCACCCGACTGACGACTTCGGACGATTCCAAAGATCTTCTAGCGGTGCTCGCTTGAGGCCCCGTCGATCTCTTCCCGTGCTGCTACCGAGCAAAACTTTCGCCCAATTTCCAGCGAGTCCTCGTCGCTCTTTACCTCTGCGCTAAAGAGCGACCAGCTCCCAACGAGCTGTTAAAAACTGACGAGGCTCGTAAAAAAAAGTCCGCCCGATTTTCAGATGAGTAAATTTCCTGTCTAGTCGGCTCAATAAGTCGATTTCTATTTTTTTTAATCTCCAAATGGTTGGCACGCTGAATCCCGCATGACGAACAAACCTCGTCTCACGCGGTTACTTTCGCAATAAATGAGCGCTACATGTGACAGCTGGACTGGAAAATTTCAAGCCGTAAATTTTTCCCTCTTATCAAGGAAGGGTATACATTTTTCTTTATAACGGCTGATTAATTTCAGTTGTAGGCTCAGACGGGGCGAAGCGTATTAGCTTAACACTGAACGATTGCATGCCCACTGTCTGATAAGCATCTGTCGAGCAACAGATATATTGCGTGAATATATTCTTTTATTCATTGCGTAAATGTAGATATCAATAACCCATGAATTGCTAACATTTTCATTCGCATTCCACAAATTCAAATACCCCAGGATATGCGTATTACACAAAACGACGAAATTTTAAGCCCACGATATTATCTGAAGCTACAGTATTTATTTTACAGCAAAAATGGGCTCTTAGTTCGCATGAAAAATGTCTATAATTTCACAAAGCAAACTCCCAGTGTCAAATTAAAAAAAAGCAAAAATATACTTTTGTACACAACTTATTTTTTTTTCATTTCAGATGCCCTGGCAGCTTTAATAATTTAATTTAATGGATTGTAATAAAAAAAGCTAATTTTGTTGTATTTGGATTATCCCAAAGTAATTTCTGGTGTATACTACCGCAACAGTCCAATATCTGCAGCCATTATACAAAGTATACAACATCAGCTGAACTAAGTGACGCCATGGTTATTCGTCGTTAATGTCGTCTTGTATAAAAATGTTGTATTTGTCAAAGCATGGGTTATAATGAGCCATGTGTTCTAGACTGTTCCTATCTGTAAAATATTAAATAAATTTCTATATTTTTCTGAGAAAAACTGAAGTGAACAAAATCCTTCCATAACGATCAAATGGACTAATGAAAAATCTAAATAAATCTAAATGAATAATTTCTTTCGGATATAATCAGACAAATATTGCAAAGCGAGAAAACCCTCGTGTTGACGTACGTCATGATTTATTACCTCGCGGGCACAAAGTATTTGTTGGTCGGATTATTAATGGTGTAGTAACAGTCGCCATGGTAACCAAACACCAGTAGGTAACAATACATTATGCGAGAAAATATAAATATACTTACTTGCATTACACTGTGCAATTTTTCATGACGCTTGACAGAGACATATATGGTTGTTTTAGGAAGGTGTCGGTTTGTATTGACAAGATATATTTCAAGCTAAAATCTGCATGGAAATATAATAATATTCGCTTAATAAGAATAAAAAATGCACCGATCTCTCGTGTCGCATCGTTTTCTTCCCTATGATTATGTGTATCTCTTAAAGGAGCCCATTCACCTGCCTTTTGAAAAAGAATTTTTGTGATTTCTGGCTTCCTCAGTATATGTCAATGATCTAAGGAGAAGTTTGGTTGTGAAAAGTTCGTATAACGCCTTTCTGGAGGCGTGTCCATATTAACATTCATGTAATAATTGGCAGTGGGCATAATAGGGAGTGGTGTGCTACAAAGTTGAATCGGATGAGAAATGATGTGTGTAAGCGCAGACAGTCGATGTCTGAGAAAATCCACTGTGATTTCTCTGTAACGAACTTCAGAGCGAGTATCACATTTTGCCTATGGACTGGTAATCTGGCGATTTTACCTGTTATGAGCGCTTTCAAGAACAAGATCGAGGTCTTTATTTCACCGCGTAACTGTGGAGGTACTGGATCTCGCTGTATGGAAGCATATTCCATACATATACCTAGAGCTGGATTATTCCAGGAGACATCAGCTGTGGAAGACATTTATTCTAAGTCAAGATAGAATCGTCTGTGCGCTAAAAAGTGAGTGCTGCGTGAACTCTGTCTTGAGAGTACACCAACGAGGGATTTTTCGTGGTTTGAGCTCCGTGTAAATGTGAATGGATTGATTGTACTATGTAAACAGCGCGAGAGAGCAGGGAGACGACCAGTGTAACATTCCGAATTCACGTGTGCAACATGGTCATATGATCAGGAAAAGTGTGAACAAAAGGACTGCTCTGTGTAGTGTGCCTAATGGACTTGATGCTTATTTCTGTGTTGATTATCGGACGTTAGTAACCATCAATGCTTGTACATATGGAGCGCCTGTCCAGAGAATGTCAGTGTCTCCTTTCTTTAATATATTGATTTGTTTTGTTAACATATGTCTTATTCAGTTTTTGGAGTGTACTTATGTGAGTGTAACAGCCATTTGGATTGACTTTTTTAAAAACCTGGTTGTTCACATCTTGTGAACACCAGATTTAAGCATATTTCCATTTTGGTAGTGTGAAATGCGAAGAAATTCAATCATTTATAAGTGTCTGACGTATCACAATTAAAGATTAAATGTTTTCACATTTGATGTTTTTGAGCCTTTATACAGAATTTTGAAATATTCTGTTTGATTCGCAAACTCCGAAAGCGGCAGTACAGGAAGAATATGTTAAGAAAATGTTCCTTTTGTGGTGGAATATTAGCCTTATTTAATCGGACTCCATATTATTAGACCTTGTTGTTTATTAATCCGATGTCCATGCAGCTTAACAAGATCAGCCACGGTTCATGCCGTTGCTGTCCCCCCCAAAAAAAACACAGTATAGGTTATACATGTACATCATTGATACAGCTTATGCATAAGTGTTCCATAGTTTCGATGACTTAAAAATGAGTCCTCATAATCAAACAGTTTCTCCCCTTTTTGTAAAAACCAATTCGAATTTAGTGGTGAGCGAGAATCGTTTACAGTACACAGTACACAATATTATATCTGCTGCCACGCTGACTCAGGGGACTTAAAGCAAGAATTTTGTTACATTTTGTTTTAAACGGCTAGCTTTGAACAGTGACCCGCTGGTCAGGAGTAATTGTATAACACCTAATACCTTAGGCTATTTGGCCATTACTTATGAATGGATGCATGAATATGCTGAGGCTTATATATCGACGAAACTCGGAGTCAATGTATTATAGGGACTAATAGTTACATAGCATGAGTTCGATTAAATCGCTTTATTCTTGACCATTTTTTTTTATTCTACAGGATAAGCACGAAGTAATGAACGTTTATCCTGTAGGGCAACCAAAGAGATGGTGTTACTTTGCATGCAAGTTTCTTGCAAAAAAGCTAGCTGTCATGCAAGTAAATTTAAACGTACATACAGAACAAAAGCAAAGTTCGTCGCGTGTGGGACAATTAAACCTGCTTAAGTATAATTAATTAATTTTGTATACTTTGGATTGATCATGGGCAATAAATTATGTGTTAACAGAGAGTTAGATTTTTCCATTGTGTTCTGCGCTTATACGCAACATGCAGCGTGCTTTGATCTGTTATGACTTTGAACTGAAATACGGCGAGAATGTTATGGTTTAGAGGTTTGGTATATTACCATCAACAACATTTCAATAGAGGAATTCGATCATAGAGAATTCGTGAAATCCCTTTCAAACAGTTCTTTTACAGAGTAGACGTAACATTTATGCTGCGACCTGACCAACCATCTGAGTTGATAAGGAGGGCCAGGATTTCTTTGTGTGTGTGGGAATGTGTGTGTGGATGGGGGGGGGGGGGGTTGCTGGGGACTGATCTATGAAAACGGCCAACAATAGGTCTACGTTTGAAGAATAAAGACACGTATTACGGCTACTAGGAACCATTTGACGGTTGCGTACATCTCGTTAATTATGGATTTGGGCAGATTTTACGAAGATTTGAAAAAAATATATACAAATTTTAAATTTTGCGTGGGTGATATTGATTATGCCAGATTTTCGGACAATTTGTCTAACCTGTTTCAATTATGATCTCTCAGGTGAATTTATAATCGATCTGATCAATAAATCAAACGTTGTCATTTTAAAATCCACCTGATCAATAAATCGAAAATTTTCGTTTACATATATTGATCTGCAATAGCAAAGGTATGAAAAATTGTATGCCTGCATGCACATCACTAGTAGGGTTAGTAAGCACATTGGTTATACTGTGATAATAGGATCCGTAATGTTCACGAAAAAATACCAAGTTTTAGTTCTTTTGATTCGCTATATAACGTCTCACAACTGATAAACTCAGCCATAAAGAGTCGATTTCTTTATCTTAACGTAATTATGCGATTTATCATTGTTAATAACTAACTGTAACAGAAAATGGTATATATAGTCAAGCCTCTCCCGAAGGCTTATACAGTGCACTTCCACTGGCGCATGTGAAACGTCAGTGTCACGTGCTTCGTGTAGACTTCGTCACTTGACACTTGATTCTTATAAGGAATGTGTTATGTAGATATTTAACTTAATTAATTCATTGAGTTATTAGTTTATAAACCTCATTTATTTTCATTTGTTATGAGTTATTTATGCTTACCGTGTCCTGTTCAGTTCTAATACATGGCGTCTTCACCATACACCAGGTGACCGGAAAGTCATCATACCTATCCCTGTCTCATACTCTAATTGTGTAATATTAATTTAAAAATAATAATATAAAAATAAAAATTATTCGGGAATGAATCCGATGTCCGAATTTCATCTATCCGATTTCTATATGTTAATGAATGTAAAATTCAATAGAATTCAATAACTACAGAGGCAACTTTATTATCAAAAGAACTGTTTGTTTACGCTCTTGTTTTGGCCAAGATGAAATCGTATTACTCATAGAAATTGACAATTATTTTGTTCATGAAATCAAGCTTCGGCCAAACCAAGCCGGGGGTTAATTTTTGTCACAATTTAATGTAAAGCTCTTCTGACCTATTGTGATGGGAATCAATCTCTCTCTCTCTGTCACTATCTCTCTCTCACTTACACACACAAACAAACACATCAACATGTAAGTCCTCTTGCAGCTTCCTCTTGTTAATAACTACAGGATAATGCAAGGTAAAACTACAAATTGCGTGGTAGTGGTATACTACCAAAGGTCCAATACAAAAGGTATAATTATGTGAATTACAACTCTGTTCATTATGCTTTAATCAAATATATCAGAGCATTATATAAACTGCTGTTTGATCAATAACGAGTTCTTTATTTGTGTGTACCTCGGTATGTCCCCATGCAAAGTTTAAACACAGGTTTATTCTTTTTATGTATGTTTTCCTCTTAAATATGTGCACCCACATACAGGACATTGTTATCTTTAATAATGTCTTATAAATGAATAAGACCTTTAAGTATATCCATTTGGTTTAGAGAGAACCATCTAATACACTGTCCCATGCAAACGCCTTGAAAAATTAAAATATAGGGATAACACACTTTAGAGGTAAATAATCTATTTTATTACATAATGCAAACTGTAAAAGTAGCCAGATTTTCTGAGTCGTCATATCGATGTCAGACTCGTCATTACAACCAGCCTTCTTTTACGAAAAGAGTAAACTATGAGTAATATCACCCATCATAAGCCAAGTTCATTCAATAGGTCAAGGTCACTCCGGGGCTCCCACAGATCTTTGCACCCAGAAATAACAGAAACCTATATCACTGATAACTGGTGATGGATGATTTTACTGCAACAGATCAGATTGCTATTACACTATAAAAAAAAGTCCCGATACACTTGTACCATGTATCGATCACCACAGACGCCAGAGGGCGCCACATACAGGGATGACTAAGGCACTTGCGCAGAATCTGACTCCTGACACTCCTCTGAAAATAAAGAGAGAGAAAAAAAATGTATACTGCCATTGATAAACGAAATAAACTTAATCAATGCAATATAGTTTGTGATATGGTATTTGGAACATGACTTGTTTGAGTACTAGACATTCAGCTCAGGTACATGGGATGCCATACACGTGTATGTTTGAGAACCAGCGCACACTCATTACGTAGTGGTAACTTTATAGTTTTTCATTTAATCAGCTTCATCTGTTGTAAATTGCCATCTCTATTAAAGAGAGATAAAACAGGCGCCGTGTCAAGCTTTCATTTTTTAAAATGCCTGGAATGACTCGTATTCATTGGTCAAGAGCATTCGTCGAAGAATCTGGGACCAGTATACCAGCATCTGTGGGACCTTTTCCCTTGTGGAAAGAGTTTTTGATTGAAATAGGCCAGAGGAATGTATAGAGACCACTGCGTATAGGAGCCAGCTAAGACTGAATATGCACAGCTGTTGGTGTACGTACGTTCCCGAGGCAGCGGAAATCCAAAGTTTCTGTTCAAGTTTTGTGGTACAGATGAAACGGTGCGTTTATTGATAAGAGTTTATTAACAAAGCGCCCGGACAAATCTATGAATTTACCATTGTAAATTTCATATTAACATCTTATATTTTCCTAGAAGGTGTAATATGTAAATACCTATGTAGATATGTTCATAAAGTTTATTAATTTTTGTAAATTTGAGATCAACGCCATAATAGCGTTGGGTCACAATGTAGATATACTCACGCTTCCGTAGTATTTCCGGTTGGTGTTGTGGTTGCAGTACTGACACCGGCACCGGCACTGTTGCCGGAAGCTGGGCTTGAGCCTGTAGCACCTGCATTACCACCCCCTGCAGCACTTGTAGTAGTTTCAGCAGGAACGCCTGCTGTTGTTGATGCACCTTCAGATGTTCGCCATGTAACTGTGTCAAATAAAAAATAATAATTTCCATATTTCAAACTGAATAGCCTACCATTACTACCATGTGTAATTGCTGCAACCGTTGTGCCTCCTTCACTTGTTCTCCATGCAAATATGGTTAACAGAAGAAACACTGGTGATATAGACAAAACTATAATTTTCATAATTGTGATAAATAGATAATATTAGAAGCAGGTTTTGGAACAAAGAAATGAATAAGACCTTCATGGTGTGTTGGACATTAAGTCTGTTAAATTGGGCTTTTACAGCCGAAGCTACTGGCTCAGCAGGCCGGGGCTTATCCTGGTTTTTGTAGTGTGAAGCGACTTAGGCGTTAAACTCCTCCCGGATGGGAAGCTGGTCCATCGCCGGTTACCTTCACAGTATATACCTATTTCTACTGCTGGGTGGAAAGAGACACACTTGCGGCTTGCACCTTGCCGTAGGGTCTTGGCACGGTGAGTGTCTGACCGGGCTACGAACTCACGACCTATCGATCATGAGCCCGGCACCTTAATCATAACATCACCGGTCCCCGCCTGTAGAACATAGCAATACCCCAAATTTGTCAAACATTGTTTGATTTTATCTTCTTAAGAAAATGTCTAAGCGGCTAGAGCTCGAAATTGTAAGTTTCTATTGTCCCACATGCGGCGTATTTTCCTTTGTTCCAACTGTACGTTCAAACCTGCTTGCAACACAGGGACATGATAAGTGACCATGCCAGTGAAGTTGCATGGCGACTTTCTTAATATGGCAAGGGACTGGTGCGTAGCCAAAAAACATGACACGCGTGACCTTCGATCAAGGGGGCGGGGCATGTGGGACAAATCAGTTATAGCCCAATGAAATGTAAAGCATGCCATGAGATTTGCTTGGCTTGTGTCAATCATGGCAGGCTCGCCTAAACGGCTCGCCATACCTTTAATTTTGTTGGCCTTATACTACTATGTATCATATATCTATACCCTTGTGACCAGATCCTAAATATGAAGTTGGAGACAGCTAGGGGACAGAGACGAGTGTTAATTTTCATACTGGGTAAACCAAGACAAGCATGAAAGGTAAAATCATTCACTATTCATACGCGAGAGCATACATACAAAGTGGCTTCATGTGGATCACCTTTATCAAATATAAGTTAATTTGTATCATAAAGTCCGAGGATAAGAAGCAATCATATAACTGATCTCGCTGAAGGTATTCATGCAAAATTTATGCTATATCAACACCACTAAAAGCAATCAACACCACTAAAAGCAGAAATAATTTTCGCCGAAAAAAAATGAAGTGGATATAAATTTTCCACGTGCAGTTTAAAATTACAATGAGATGTTACGTATTCAAGCAATTATAAAATCAACAACAATTTTATTTAAGAAACTATATATAAAGTTTAACAAGAGTTTAATAAATTAAGGACAATAAAACATGCTTTTTATATAATTATCTAAAATGTTAATGGACCATTTTTACAAAGGTGTTTAGAACACTAATTTCTATAAATATAAATAAAAGAAAATCAAATTAGTACATTCGCCTCATAAAAAAGATTAACAAGAGTTTAGGATAAACAGAACAAAGATAATATGAATAAATCAAAGATTCGCAAGTATCTGAATAATAGGCGAATAATATTTATCCAAGTTATGAATTGATAAAATTTAATTACTTTGTTTAGTTTTATATAAAAAATGAATGAACGATATATATTACCTGCCACAAGGACCAAAAACACCAGTAGGAACTTCATTTTACAGGTGTGGTGCGGTGTGATCTCCCAATGGACACTGAGTTCTGATCTAGGCCGTTTGGACGACGTGAGTTCTACTTAAAGCAGTTTCTGTTTTGGTTGCGTTGCTTTAGCGACCAGGCTGTTTGCGTTGCTCTGAAGGTAAACACAGCGGTTGGCAAGGCATTTTTGCTAAATTCACGTGCCCTGGTTACCTGGCTATGTGTTGACATAACTGTCATGTCAATTAAAAGAGTAAATTTAATGAATCACAAAAAGTATAAAGTAAAATAAGAGCCTTAGTAGTGTGTTGGCTCAGCCAGCACCTGGAAAGCGTTTAAACTTCCTCGTCTCCGAGTCGCGCAGACGGTGAAATGGCGTCTGGTCTTGAAGGACAACGTAAGCAAACCCTACAATGACCCGCATTTAAAGACATGCAAAGTGATAGGCTGCCCTGACTGACGTGAATTGATCATTGATTCCCGTATCTCAACGTGAAAGAAGCCTACAAGTCAAACAATTATTTTCACTTAACGAGACTAGACAAGCTTCTCCCAGGGGCTCCTGCCAGCCAGTGAAGCTCAAGAGCGAAAGTCAAGTAAAACGTTGCCATAGAACAATAAACTGTGGTTGACATCATATTCGCGAGGGTTCAATTTTCGCGTTTTTTAAATATATTTACAATATTCTATATATAGTATATCTATTAAATGAGTTATTTTGCGCACAAAACATTATCAATTTGACAAAACTGAGCATGGAAAACCTTAGGAATTGAGAAACTCTTGATTATTATTTGCAGGTAACTTGAAAGGCAGGGTATATTTCGCTGATCAGCGCGCTCATCAGCCGTCCGCAGTATAAAAAGCTGATAAGCTCGCTGATCAGCATATACCGGCGTATTAACACGTACTGTAAATGCAGTGTTATCTCTTGTTTTTGAAATAAAGTGAAAAGGAACATCTTGGTTTAAATATTCATCAATTTTGTGTAAAACAATTCAACTTCTAGGTCCCTAAACTTAAGCTAGGCCATGTCGGCACGCTGATCAGCACTTTTTTGGGTTAGACAGAAACACAGAATATGCAGCATGTCAACATTACGGGGGGGGGGGGGGGGGGGGGGTAGGAAAGTGAAAAAAATTGATAAAAGTTGCCATTACTTTAAATGGCAATGCAACAGCCTCGATAAATCAACTAAACGTCTTAGCGTGATGGAAAATTTAAAGAAAATAAACCGGTACAGCCGGTACATTTTTTATTCTCTCTCTCTCTCTCTCTCTCTCTCTCTCTATATATATATATATATATATATGGACAATTCGATTTATTATGTCACGTCCATTCAAGAAAATCGTCCTTTACTAGCATACACACACACACACACACATATATATAAAGTAACAAGGAAAAAAAGCATATTAGACAATGAAAAATTTTATTGATTTCTATATTTACAGGATAGCTTGTAAAACGTTAAAATAGATTAATTAATATTGGTTAAGTGGTGGATTTTTAAAATTCAATCAAAAGGTGATCATTGCAGCATAAAATGGCGTTACTTAATAGCTAATGAGTAAATCAACATTAAATAATTGGCATTATGAAAGTAGATCACTGTAGGTTCAAGTTTTGGCATATTTTGTCGAGTTTATTTTATGTTTAAGATAAAATAGATTTTTTTAAGGACTCAAGATATGTCCCGGAATTTGTTACGTATTTTTTATTAATAAAAATTGAAAATGGATTTCATGCATTAAAGGTCATTTCGTATAGCTAAATCCGTATATGTTTTCATTAATTAATGATATCCAATTCAAATTGCGTATCAGGATGAAATTCGCTGATTTATAATTCTTAAAATAAAACTTAAACATTTTTCTTTTACATTATAGTATTCCTTCGTATTTGATTTATATTAATATAGCTAATGTGAGTTTTACCAACCATAATATTGATATTTTAATAAACTTCTCTCCGGTAATTTTGAACAATTTGGAATATTTATTGATCTATCTAATTTATTCACAGAAATATGCCGGCGGTGAGAGCAAATTATATTTTTTTAGGTGTTTGAAGGAAGTTTATTTAAAGTTTGTTTTGTTTTAAAAAAATGTAAAATTTACAACTGGCTTTAAATAAACCCTGTCAAGCTGTCTTGAAGGCTAGAAAATCCTAATTAAGGTGATATATTGATAAAATATGTTTATACTATATCAGAGTCGAATGTACACACCATCAATGCATTAAAGTAGATTAACAATTCCATATAAAGAATAAAAATATCTCAAATTATAAAATTTAATATAGAAAATATTGTATACTGGGTGGTTTTGATTAATCTGATATATAGACCAACCAATACATTTGAAGTATTATACGTCAGTATTAATATAGTACATATAAATGTATATATTCATACGTTATATACATATATGATCTATATACATTATATATTTTTGAAAAGCTGCATTCTTATTAACACTGCTATGATGGTATACTATGGATTAAGGCAGGCTGTAAAATTATCCATAGTCATACGTTTACGGTGAATATTATAAATTTGTTGGATTTAACCCTTTACTGTTTACATTTATTTTAGATTTCTGATAAATTCTGACACTATTTATATTTACACTAACAGCCATATCTTTTCAAGCTTTTTTGTATCTTTATCAAATTTTCAACAGTTCCCAGTAAGAGGGTTTGCTAAAGATTATTGAAAATCATTGAAACTTAGAAATAATATGCAATATTTTTGTCCTGAAAGAATCTATACATATCATGCCATTCTAGTTGCCCATTTAGAGTGCTCTTTAGTGGCTTGTAAACAGTAAAGGGTTAAAAAACTTTTATCAGTTTGTTCACTTTCCTTTCATCAGTTATTTTGACCCGCTGCATTTTCAATGTTTCTTATTCCAAATAGTGCTGATCAGCGTGCAGACATGCATGTGAGCTCGACATGGCTTCACTATAGTATAGGGACCTTGTTTAAAGTTGATTTTTAATCAAGTTATTCTTTTTTATCATAAATGAAAAAAAGGCAATGCTGTATTTCCAGTGCGCGAGAATTACTAAAAACGCGGATATTTCTAATAAACCTTTACGCTGATCAGCGCGCATATCAGCGTTTTATACTGAAACAGCTGATCAGCGAAATATACCCTCCCTTTTATCTGCCAATTAAGATTAATTTTTCAATTCCTTAATTAGCATGAAGCTATGAAACAAGAAAAATCCGATATACCGTGCAAAATACATAATTTCATATGTTCCGGAGGCTGGTAACATAGGTATATATATGTGTGTGTTTGTGTGTGTGTGAATGTGTGTGTCAAGTGTAACATATATCAGATATCAAGTGTATATCAGGTAATTATTTATTGGCCATCAATTAAATGTTGAGGATTAATTATTCTTGACACATTGAAAATTGGTCCAGTGTAGAATTTTCCTATTATGCTGTCACAATCATAAATCTTTGCTCTCCCTGAGCACACTTAAGGTCTGTACATTTTCCACTTCTTGATGAATAGAGTATGTTTTAAAATATGTCCCCGCCTTTATTTAACGTATGTTTAGGCATCACTAACAACAATGTCACGCACCAGCTATCCCTCTGTTTGAACACACTCAGATTATCAAAGCGTAAGAGCGCAGACAAGCTTCCTCTTCAGACAGGTGCTTGAGATAAAAATGCAATTATCTTGACCCTTCGTATTTGGCCAAAGCTATTGGTAACCGAATAATATTTAAACATGAATCAAACTAAAAAAACACACGTCACCTAAGGTCATATTGTGCATTTGAAGGGCATGATGAATGCGTCATTGTAAGAGATTATAAAACAGCGGGAGAACGGTACTTGGGGTACTTTAGAGAATCTTGAACTAGTCTATTAATTGGGAAGGGGATATATTGATGGAAGGTCTTAAGGTATTTAAGTGGAAATATGTGCAAGTTCAAGTACATCTGCCATGCCCACCAGTGAACATGGCCTAGCGGGAGGCCCTTGGGGAAAGGCATTTGATTAATACATGAGACATTATGTAAGATTGTTCAGTTTCACCAGCAAGATATTCAAACCACATAACTGCTTAATTATTAGAATTAAAGATCAAAGGTTTTTGTTTTTAATGGTGGAATCTTAACTGTCTTTAAAATAAGGAGTGGCTAAGTGTCGTATACCAATAGACCAAGAGCTCTATATGCCTAAACATGTCCCCAACCTCATCCTCTGTGAATGTGCTGGCAATATCATGCGTCATTCATATTTTCTTACTGTCTATACATCTTTTATTACTGTCTATAGGTTAGACAAGCATGCAAGTTATTATAGAAAGCTGGGTATTTTTCACTGTCTTTGTTGATTTCGTTGAATAAACTTCAGGGCTAACATGATCCTATTTACATTTCATTTTAAATAGTATACTGTATAGTGCAAATGTTATGACTGTAAACATTGCGTCACATCATGTAGGTGAGTCAAAAGCACGAAGAAGCTGTTGCTATAAACAGGCCGTTACTGTTTGCAGGGTCAACCTATGTCTTTTATGGAGGTTGATTATTTTCCGTAAATGTATATGTGTGAATTACACTTCAAGAATTGTTCAGAAAAAGAGCAAACCTACAATTAACGCCAGATGACCAATTAAACACAAAGTGGAACATAGAAGAATATTCAACAGACTTTTTTTTTCTAGAAAACCGGTTCAAACCGGTTCTATTTTAGAATCCGATGCAACAAATCTTGCAACACAATACAGCTTCATAATTATATATTTTTAGGGGTAAAGATATTGTTTACATAAATGTCACTGCTCTTAGCAGTCCACTTGGAAAGAAAGAAAAAACACTTTTTTACATATGGTGCTGTCACTGTGTTGAATACTTAATTCACCCGACACCTATATATAGCGGCCTTTTACTTTTGGAGAGGTGTCGCCATGTTTTAAGTTCTCACACTTTGAAAATTGGGTTCATCTCCATTGACTCGTGTATTGACAACTAGTCAAACTGACTAGGTTAGGTTACAACTACAACAGACATGGTGGCAGCTCTCTTAAACACGTCCCGTGTATGTCTTCATGTAAAGTGAAGTAACGTAACAGTATCATGCTGATGCAACAGTTGCGTTTTTTACACGGATCAAAAGATTACCTTCAGGGATTTAGAAAATTGCAGTACAAGTATTTCAGTTCAATAAATACTTTTTCACCCAAGGCTCTTTTTTTATTCTTCTCCTCCTTGAAATACACACACACATACAATCACTTATCCTCTTCCAACATATTCATGTTATTGAGTGCAAAGAATCCTTATACGGGAAACCGGATGTGTGACACTGACATTTCCCGTAAATCCCCCCCCCCCCCCCATTCAAATTTAACAGAAATAGGAGAAATGACTAAAACGGTTATCCCACTTTCCTATATAGTAAGTGTACACGTAATGCTACAGACCGGGTACCACATTTTAATAAAGTGCTCCCAAATTATGTTTATATTACCACAAAGTTCGAAATACTTGTTTTTGTTCACGAAAATGATGATTCATATTATATATATATATTTCTTTAAAGTTCGATATATTTAAAAGTAATGTCACAATGAATAAACGCGCCAACAAAAAAAGAGAAAAAAGGTACCTGCTAATGGGAATAAAAACACCAGTATTGTTTATTCTGGCATCTATAGAAGCAGCTAAAATGTTTCAAATGAGTAAAATATACCTACCGTAAACTTGTATTTGAATATAAATGACATTCATAGGCCACGCAGGCCTATCCACCTGTCCAGGTTACGGTTGAGCACCCATAAAGTCGATGGTTCTTGTGGTTCTCTGCAATACGGCTTGTGCACACTGGCAATTTCGAAGTATGAACTTCACCAACGGCATTTCAATGTTCGCCGAGCGTTTTCAAACTTATGTACTCAGTTCCGGGGTATGTGGCCGTCTGCCTAGAGCATCAAACAGTTGGAATCTACCACGGAGCCCTAATTAAAATAAAGCCGAACAATTTTTTTTAAAAGACATTACAGCCCCAGTGCTTTACCCAGTAAAGTATGATATTGTAAAAAAAATAATTCAGGAAAGAGTTCTGGCCCGGTAAACTTGTTCGGACGTTATATATATGGACTAAAGTCTGTTTGTCCGGATGGTTGTTTGTCTGTCTTTCCGTTTTTTTATACCTCTCCTTCAATCTGTCTGTCTGTCTCTCCTTCCTACCGTTTCTCTTTACTTCCGGTATTTATACTTCCGTCATTTTGACCATCCTTCCGGTAAGTTCCGGATGTTTGTTTGTTTGTCTCTCCTTCCATTTGTTGGTCTCTCTCTCTCTCTCTCTCTCTCTCTCTCTCTCATCTGTTTGTCCATCCTACCGATTGTTTGTCTATCCTTCCGACTGGTTATATCTCCTTCTGGATATGTGTCTGTCTTTCCTTGCAGTTGTATGTCTGTCAATACTTCCGGCTGCTTGTCTGTTTGTCTATTTGTCCTTTTCGGCTGTTTTATATTGGTCCTTCCGGTTATTTGTCTGTTTGTCCTTCCAGGTTTTGCTTTTTTTTCTGTCGTTCTGGCTGTTTGTCTATCTGTCCTTCCACACTCTAAAAACTGAGGACATGTTTCATGTTTCTATTTAAAACACCTTTTTGTCCCATTTTTCGAAACATGTTTCCAGCATGTTTCATGACTCACAGATGTTTCAACTGCGAAAACATGTTTTTAATCCTCTTGAAACATGTTTATATATAAAACATGTTTCACACACAGAGAAAATTTCATGGACAGTAAGATAAAACATGTCTCTGTGTTACATGTTTTTATATGAAATATGTCGCATATATGACATGTCTTAAGACATGTCTCATTTTTCATAAAACATGTAACTGTTTGAAACGTTTGTTTAGCCTAAAACATGTAGTTGTCCCATTTTTCGAAACATGTTTTCTCCTAAGAAACATGTTTTATACTTAGAGTTAAACATGTCTCAGTGTTACATGTCTTTATATGAAATATGTCACATATAAGACATGTTTTAAGACATGTTTCACTTTCATAAAACATGTAACTATTCAAAACGTCTGTTCAGCCTAAAACATGTATTTGTCCCATTTTTCGAAACGTGTTTTCCAAAGAAACATGTTTTAACTTAGAGTAAAACATGTCACTGTGTTTCATGTTTTTATATGAAATATGTTTCAAAAGAAAGTTTCGTTTTCCTATAAAAAAATTACATTTGCCCATCGAAGGCATATTAGCATTTTAATCATGTCTCAAAAATGTCTACAAAATAAAACGTTTTGAAAAATATTTAAAGTCACAGAAAATGTTCTTTATTGTTTGTCTTTGCCGTTTTATGTCCACTGCAACCATTATGAAAACCTGACAAGGTGCTTCCTGATGAAGCAACTCACAAATTTACTGAAAGATAACATTTATTCCTTAGACAATGCTTTCTAATTTGGAGGATGCACTGAACAGGAAACGTTTCCAGTATGGGTTATCAATTATAGGTTATTATATAAAGCTACCAGGAAATTATTGATTGCCTCCTTAAATTTCCCAGATCAAATACATTACAGCCAGGTGCTGAAGACGAAACCTTATCTATCATAATAATAGAAACATATATCAAAACAGAATTACTTATTGTGGGTATAGAAACATATTAAAAGTGATTTAAAATACCATGTATAAGTCTGAGGACTCATAACTGGTCCCATATCATTATAAAAGGCAGGAACTCTTTTCTCAAAAGATGAAAAAAGAATATTTTATATATCAGTATATTAAAATGGGCAATGCTGATAGTTTTGATGGCAGTTCATGGCTTCTACCAAAATTTTCGTTAGTTTAAAAATGCTTGGCATAAAAATGTGGAAATACATAGTGCAGACCTTTATCAGAAATGGCCATGTATATTATATTTGAAATACACAGTTTTCTGTAAGTGTTCTTTTACAATAGATGCAGTCACGCACATTAACAGCAATAAGATAAGGTTATTTAGTATCTACTTAAATATCTGTTGTCTGCACGTATTCATTTATCATATCAATACTGAATGTACCAGTTCTGGTACAATTTGTCTTCCCATAGCTGTATACACAAATATATTAACTATGATTTACAACAATTATTAAACCTAGCAAACCTAATCTGATTTGCTGCACAATGAATAACATGGAAACTTGTGGGTCATGGCGCTCAGCTGGAATTGGTAAAGAGAAAATTTGTATAAAATCCTAGTAGATAGAAATGAGGCAATATTTTATTTTTTTATTAATATTTTAAAAATGTTCAGCATATAAATATACACATAATTGCTCTACCGAGTTGTATTACTTACACATTTGGTGTGTTTGGTGTCAATTTTACAATTTTATGGACAACCTGAATGATGCTGGAGCCTCTCATGATTACACATTTGTAAAATTAAAGATTTCATATTCTGACTGTAACATGCATGTAATAAATACCCACTTGGACTGTGTGAAACCCTTTTAAATATACAATAAGGAAGAAAGGAGAGGTAAGCTATAGTATAATATACACATTTATTTAATAATTGCAATAAGGAAAAAAAGATTGGTGATGAAATAATCCATTTGATAAGAAAAATCTTAATTATTTTTTCTAAAAACTGGTTTAACATATTGCCAGTTTAGCTAAAAATGAAATTATATGAACGTTTACTCAATATACCTGACTGCAAGCACCAGTGTTATGCTCAGTAATGCCAGCCAGCTTAAGAGATTTGAATGAAATGCTATAATGTATACACCAATTTGCAAGTTTTATTTCAATATTTAATTTCAGAAATTTAATTTATTTAAAAATCAACTAAGTTGATAATTCAAGAGAAAACAGATTCGAAACATTTAAATAATTGCTAATAGTAGCTGCTCTCATAGCTTTAATATATAATAAATAAGTTTAAACCTATTACAATTTACAAATGAAAATTTACAGCTTGCATTTAATTCTAAACACTTAAAAGCCAAAGCCTCTAAGTCAGCGAGCTTAAAACTGTAAAGTTGATAATTATTTGATAAAAAACTCTTAAAAAGTTGCTCTTGAATTTCTAATAGCTATAAGAGCATATAAGTGTATCAAATTTTTCTTACATTAAGTATCTTTCTTCTTCCAAAAGAAAACTTGAAACATGCATTATACTTTACGAGTGTTAATTTTTTTATATGAAGTATACTCCTTTTAGATATTTTTTTTATGTTGGACAGTTTTCTACAATCTAACCAAACACATCCTGAAGCAGAAAACAACTTAGGTTTACTAGCATGAAAAAACTGCAAATTAAATGTCCCAATACTATAAATTTTTGCATGCACTGTGTGTAACAACTGCAAGTATCCCAATTATATCAAACTGACTGTATAATATTTATATGTTTTAGAAGATAGCAATTTTCAGATCATGAATGAGCATTTACATAATTCAGACATACCAATATATTTACTTTCAATGTTTCTGGCTTCAGTCTGACTACAGCCAATTTTTTACAGCCAAAAAGGGTAATATAAAATACAGAAAAGGCTGTCATCACCAAAGTCTTCCATGACTGAAGATTTCTCAGCAACACAGCTTAGTTGAGAGGCACATCAGCTGCTATTCTGATTAGTGTACCAAAAGAATCTATCAGAGCATTACTGAAAGCACCCTAATTATAAACACCTAATATTTTCATAATACCGAATCCTTGGTTGGTATCACTTTAATATAAATTAAAATTAGAATCCTAAAACAAGGCTCCATTTGTAATACTTGAAGCTTATAAGGTTACATTTATGCAATCAATCATGACAAGTAAATACTACAAATTACACTTTGCCATATATAGCCTGTACCATCACATTTGGAACTTTCACATGAATACAAATTTGGTGCAAATGAGCCTCATACAAATAATGAAATACATGATAAATCAGCCAGATCGTACAAGATTAAGTAACTGCTGTATGTTCACAGTGATTCATCAAACATTTCTAATATGTGAATAGTAAAATTCATAAAAGATTTCTTAGAAAATATGTAGAACACTAAGGATGTAACAAAAGAATCAAATACTAAATTATTTTAATGCAGCCACAAACTGTGGAAGAATGCTGACTTGTCCTTATTGGACACTTTATTTTCAAGACACTCTTCCTGAAGTGGGTTGAGAAGTTGCATGTATTGTGCTGGGTTAGTTATATTAGGAATAGAGTGTGAGTACTGTACCTCGAAGTGGGGTACAAGGTTTTCCATACTGAACCATTCTCAATTAAACATATTTCATGGAGTCACACCAAAATAGCACCTGACCTCACTTCTCCATTGTCTATGATCAAACAGGTGTTGGTTCTGTACCCTCTTGTGTACAAAATGAATCTTCTTTGACATCTTTCTGAAAAAAGGTGCAGCAATTTAACAGTGGCTAAATTGTGTTATTTCCATAGTCAGTTTGGAGTTTGAAAAAAAGATGAAATAGTATTAACTGTCAGAAACACAGCTGACAGTTCTTAAACATGCATGCAGCTGCATGGAATGCACTGACATCAGCCAGATACTGACATAAGTCCAAGAAGAATTTATAACAGTTATTTATATGGAGGTTTTTTTATAAAATAAAATGTCCATTTCTTACATTTTTATTCAAATACTGTTTACACCTGGTAACATAATGATGATATATAAGAATAAGGCCTCTAAAAGTTATACCTCTATAATGTGAATGTTTACAACAATTGAATCAAAGATCCCTCAGGAATTTAATGCTGCTGGTTAGCAAAATATGTTGCAAGCATCTGTCATTTAATAATTCAGTGGCATTGACAATAACAAGGTAAAACATCACATGTACTTTATATTTAATCGAGGATTAAAAATATATTACCTGCAAATATGTTCAACTAGAAAACTTCAACTATTACCAAAAATGATACAAGAGGGAAAAATTTGCATACTTGTGTAAAAATAAAAAAAAATGGATAAAGTGAAGCAAGAATTACTAAATTAAATATTCACTCTCTCCCCAATTTCACTCTAACATGGGGAAACTGGAACCACTATACCACCATTACCACCAATATACCCACATCCCAACCTTGGTACCCTGGAAACCCTCCCACCGCCAATATTTACCCACCCAGCCTGGGTATCCAATGCAGTCCCACCACCAACACCCATTACACACATCCAGCCATGGTACCCTGGACTCCATTCCACCAACACCCATGTACACACATCCAACCTTGATACCCTAGACCCAGGTCCATCAACACCATGTGCACACAACCAGCCTTTGTACCACCACCAGTCATGTTTTCAACCATCCAGACTTGGTATCCTGAACCCTATTCCACAAGCACCACCCATATGCATGGATCCAGCACTGGTACCTGGACCCTATTCCCCCAACACTACAAATGTGCACCACATCCATTCTTGGTACCCTGAACCCCATTCCACCAACACCCCATGTACATTCATCCAGCCTTGATACCCTGGACCTAAGTTCACCACCAGTCATGTATCCACACATCCAGACTTGGTACTCTCAACCCAGTTCCACCAACACCCATGTACACACACCCAGCTTGGTACCCTTGACCAAAATCCACAAGCACCACACATCAAGCATTGGTACCCTGGACTCCATTCACACATCCAGTCCTTGTTACTCTGGAACCTATTCCACCATCACCACCCATGTGCACACATTCAGCATTGATAAGAATTACCATTTTGTTTCTGATGTGCCCATGAGGTAATTTTTGACCATGCTGCAGATTTTAATCTACACAAATATGATATTGCACATAATTACAGGTTTGGAATTTGCTAATTTTATCATTCTGATCACAAATTACTTATATCTATCTTATTCATCTTCAAATTCAAGGTTTCAGTAAAACTGCCTTGAAAAATTTAACAAAATTATCTTTGCACAGCCTACTTCTTGCATCACATTTGATAAATAAATATCTTACCTACTCAGCAGCCAATACATGTAAACTTGGGTCCTACAATGCACCCAAAGATGGGTCATGGTTATGCTGAACCAACTGAATTTTGTACAGTAGTTTCTTATAAAAAAGCTGCTAATGACCACTTGTTTTACTTTAAAAATATAAAAACAACATGTCTATTTTAAATCAATTTTTTTAAATATAATAAACACTCCCAAATTTCAAAGATTGCTACAGTCATTAACATTTCTGCTTGCTTGATTGCCCTCTCTTAAATGTACTTACTTGCAGGGGCATCAATATGGAGGGGGGGGGGGTGTCAACCCCCCCCCCCAAGATAAATTGACGCTACTACTTACTTGTGTTCTGGACTCACATGGAATAAGTGCATTGGAAAGTCTTAATATTCAGGGGCACGGCATTGTGGGGTTGGGGGTTCCAAGGGGGTCAAGAAACTCCCCCCCCCCCCTTTACAATGACAACCAGTGAATTTTTGGCCCTTTCAGAGGGCTGTATCCCATCAGCTTTTGAAAAGTAAGGACTTTTATTTTGGAAATCCCCCCCCCCCCCCCGAGGTTAGATCCCCCCCCCCACCCACTTTTCCAAAATCCTGTACATACCCTTGTATATGAATTGTCTCATAAGTGACATTACTGTATTTGAATGGTGGTGTGTACTTTACATTGCATATTAATTCTTGTGAAGGTAAAATGTGGTTGTACTTTATATAAAGCATGAATATTTGTATCTCTATGAGTGATATTATGAATATATATAGTAATATACTGTTCACAAACTTAACGTTTGACTCACCTTTTAATTTCTGGCAAATTATATTTTGGGTTGCTGCAGGAAACCTTCTCTGCGCCCAAGACTGAATATCATCAAAGGTGGACCTGGTAATTGCTCAAAATCACGTTCCGTTTTCTTGGAAGTTTTCATCTTTCCCGCGATCACTGGCAATCAGTTTATCATATGAATTGGGAGAATTATCCGGTCATGTGATCAGTGGCAAAATATAATGGCGATTAAAACAAGTAAAATGTAATTGCCCGCGCGAGACATGTCTTAAAACATGGGTTACACATGTTTCACACATGTAACGACATAGCATGATGTTTCAATGGGACCCAATTTTGAAAAAAAAAAAACGGTGAAACGTGTTTTGAAACATGTTAAATTGAAACATGTTTGCATACAAAACATGCTAAACATCATGTAAAACATCTGTGAAACGTCATTTTTTAGAGTGCAGTTGTTTGTCCATTGGTCCTTCCGGTTGTTTGCTTGTGTCAATTTCTCTTTCCTTCCGCGTAGTAAAACGAACCTAATACACGGGTTAAATTGTTAGCGGTTGTGTCAGATCTAAGAAGCACCAGGCTGCAGCTTGTATATATCATATTTATTATGTCAGTGTTTTCGTTACGTGAATGTTTCGACCTGGATATATCTAAAAATCTCTACAGTCTTCCGATTGCAAAAGCATTCTTTTACCTATCTACATATATAGGTATATGATCTTATAAAGGTATATGAGTGTTGTGCAAATACCTACATCTGGAGTACCCTTAGTGTATAGATGGATAGACCTTTTGAATCATTATATGTACTTAGTCAGAGAGCCCTTGTGGTCCACCCCTTGTGGTCCGCGGCCTGAGGTGAATGTTCATCTGAAGACTTATAGGATTGCAAAGACATCACGTGATTTAACATTCATATACGTGTACGCACAATTATAATTCTTCTTTTTTTTTCTTACTCAGTGGTGTCAACGATTGACGAGTTTTAAATTCCCAGAGCCAGATCAAGAAATGAGATATTACAAATTCACAGCAAGCAAAATAGCACGGTACCCAGGAGAGCGCATACCTCCGCCAGGCAATTCAAATCTTCTGGATCCGCAGTTTTTTCTATACCTTACTTAAATGGGTCCTCCCCAACCCATGTCCTACATGCCCCCCTATATATATATATATATATATATATATATATATATATATATATATATTTATATGTTATATATATATAAGTTTAATATATATATATATATATATATATATATATATATTATATATATAATTTGTATTGTTTCACATACGTGAATTCAATACATCGCGGTGATAGTGCTCTACCGTATGGGAGCGTTTATAAATAACTAAAGTACGGTTAGTTTGACTTCATCAGTTTGTGCTACAGATCTGTTTTCGTGAGAGCAGCATTCAAGCCGGCTCACTCTTCAGGTACAAACTGGAGTCAGTTTGTACCTGAAGAGTGAGCCGGCTTGAATGCTGCTCTCACGAAACAGATCTGTAGCACAAACTGATGAAGTCAAACTAACCGTACTTTAGTTATTATATATATATATATATATATATATATATATATATATATATATATATATATATATATATATACGGTTTCTTAAGATGAGCAGACGCCTGGCCCACTAACTGATCGAAAATTGGGTCGTCCATCATCCGATCACGATTATAAATTATAAACATATTTATTTACATAGATTATACACATAGTTATTATAACTAATCGAGACACCTTCCATGGCTCAAGTGGTTGCAAATAGTATTTTCTAGATGCGGAGGAAACTCATATAGCATCTATAGACTGCATACAGATTGAATACAAGGAAACAGGACACAAGGCTGTATTTATTTTCCCTATATAACATCTATAAAACACCTGAAGTTTGGGCCTCTTTTAAATAATTTTCAAAATAAATTCTGATATTATACCTTTTTTACCTGAGAATTTTTTGTTTCTCCAGTCAAACTAGACCAAGAAAAAGGGGGCTTGTGTATCTCCTTTTTTAACCATCCTGGCCCGAATGCAGTGAAGCCCAAAATACCCCACCAAGCAGTCCCAAACAAGCATTTGGACAACATCTCTTTGATTGGCCACAGATTAAAAAAAATTGACCAATACTGTCAATTTTATTGGAAATTATGCTTAACATACTTTAAAATCAAACAATGGGGTGTTTTTGATGCTCCACCACATGATGGCTAGAGCCAACCAGAGAAAGCCAGGTTCAGGGCTTGGTGACCCAAGGTCATGTAAATAAATAGGACCACGTGACCGACACTGCTCCGCGGCCATATTGGCCTCGTTGTGATATGGAGAGTTAAAAAACATCATGTGCTTTTGTTTCACAAGGGAAATAAATCGTAAAAATTTTCATTCCTTGTAGTGTTGAATAAACGATATATAACCTGACACCGTAGAAAGAACACAAACCACAGTATCTTTTCACGTGATTAACGTGTACAGCCCTCGGTCGGTCTGTGTTTCATTACCTTCTTCAGGTGCGGATCGAGGGGAGGGATTTTTTGGGGTCCAGACCCCCCCCCCCCCCTTGCTCTTAACCAACAACCTTTTTTAGACAATTTTTATGCATGTCATCCGTTGACCGCTCCCTGTAAAATAATCCTGATTCTGCGCCTGTCCTTGATTTTACGTGGCGGAAGTTCCCCAGTTTGTCCATATTATATAGTTTTGAATTTAGGAAATGCAAATCATATAAAACCACTTGGACAGAAACTATTAATTTCCCTATAGATTAATGAATATAAAATAAAAAGAAAAGTTTGTAAGTATACATGTTTATTGTTTGTTTGTATATATATATATATATATATATATATATATATATATATATATATACATATATATATATTCTAATTATGCAGAATTAAATAAATTTTCATTTTTATGTATATTACAAGATAAGTACAATATAGTTACCATTTGAGATAGTTCGATTCACTTAAATATTTAAATAATTCGATAAATTTTTTTAGGTGGTAATAGGTGGTAATCTGACGAAGAAGCCTGTGTGCTTCGAAAGCTCGTGTGTTAATAAACTAGTTAGTCTATCTAAAAGGTATTACTCTTTCTCTTTACCTTCGCTTCAACAACAGACTAACACGGCTATACCACTTATATATATATATATATATATATATATATATATATATATATATATATATATATATATATATATATTTTACTTCTGTGCAATGACTTCATATAGTCCATTAATTTAAACGTACAAGACAATGTGAGATTCACTAATATGCGAAAAATGTAATTTATATTTCGCTTTGCGATTAGGATTTCAAGAACTCTTAATCTTCTGTTTCCAAGCCATTCTATTATCTATTGTCTAAATTAATATCTAATATCTATAATATAATTAATACAATCATGCTGAAACATAATTACAATAATAATAATAATAATAATAATAATAATAATAATAATAATAATAATAATATTAATAATAATAATAATAATAATAATAATAAAGATAATCATTATCATAATCATAATTATATATATATATATATATTATATATATATATATATATATATATATATATATATATATATATATATAGTTCTAAGTTCGTTTCAGTGCTTGCAGCATAGTGCTCGATACAGCTAACAGCTAAACGTTAGGCACGTTGGAGCATCGAGTTATTACTATTACTATTGTTTCAGGTGTCGGCATTTTGACACTACATAATTTACTACGCTTGTTCAATGAGAAAAAGGGGAAAAGCTGAAAAAAAATGTTCAATAGTTCACAGAAATAATCTCTGAAACCATCTCTCATGTTTGTTCAAATAGTTTCGGTTCAGTGAATTTTGGCCGAGTTACAGGAGGCTGAACTTAGTCATTTAGCCAAAAAAGGATACATATATATTACAAAATCAGAAACGGCACCAGAGCTATTATCACCAAATTTTATACAAATGATGGTCACATGACTCATATTTGAAATTGCAGTTTTTGTGGCGCCACCTATTTCAACCTGTTTTATTTTACAATATCTTCGTAATTTAACCTCTTTTAGTTAAAAATATGTTTTATGATGAAACTGTCAAGCTGAACCGGATATAAATAAAGTTTACTTCCGGGACCCTCACTTCCACAAAGGCCCAACCGTGTTTGTGTTTTAAAATAAAGATAATAAAGGATTAAGTATATATGCTCCTCTATATAATCCCAGTAATATACCGATTGTGTATTTCACTGATTCCCGGGGTTACCAACAAACACCTACAGATTTGTTGGATCAATTTAGGTATTCAGTTTGTAATAACCAGTCCCACAGGAACTGTAAATTAGACACAAACGAAAATGAAACATTTTATGTATTCTTGAATCTACTTGTAAGTATATACTTTTACCAAAATTCAAGAGTTTTACAGTATATTTGAAGCACTTTTCAGCAAACAGCTTGAACAGTGTTTTCAGCAGATCCGCAGCAGGTATTTAGCACAGCTCCAGCATGTGCTGTATATGGGTTCCAAGACCTATGGATTATATGCTGAAAGTCTGCTCCACACTTACAGCACGTTTTAAGCAGTTACTCAGCAGGACCTGAGCAGTATGCGCTCCGGGAGGAGACATGTGTGCTCTCCTGGAGCAGTGCTCTACTTGAACAGGTATATGTGCAAACTGTCGCAATCTTGACCTAGACAAGCGTGTTAATTTACTGCTTTCGTTGTTGAAATTAATCCTCATACTTGGATGTTATATGTAGAAAATAGCTAGCTCATAGATAGAAGTCTAAAAATAAATTTTTTTTTACCTAGTACATTGATTTTATTCTTGTTTTAAAAATATTCATGCATTTAAGATTTTTTTTATGTTAATATAATAAAATGATATAAAATATAAATATATAAATATATAATATATAGTTATATATTAATAACATATTAATGCATGACTTATATTAATATCAATATATGAACAACTTCAGGTGAGCCTGTGCCAAGTTGAAAAGTGATCCCAATATACTGGGGATCGGCAAATGGGCCAAAAAAACCTTTACTTTTAGTTCTAAGTTCGTTTCAGTGCTTGCAGCATAGTGCTCGATACAGCTAACAGCTAAACGTTAGGCACGTTGGAGCATCGAGTTATTACTATTACTATTGTTTCAGGTGTCGGCATTTTGACACTACATAATTTACTACGCTTGTTCAATGAGAAAAAGGGGAAAAGCTGAAAAAAAATGTTCAATAGTTCACAGAAATAATCTCTGAAACCATCTCTCATGTTTGTTCAAATAGTTTCGGTTCAGTGAATTTTGGCCGAGTTACAGGAGGCTGAACTTAGTCATTTAGCCAAAAAAGGATACATATATATTACAAAATCAGAAACGGCACCAGAGCTATTATCACCAAATTTTATACAAATGTTGGTCACATGACTCATATTTGAAATTGCAGTTTTTGTGGCGCCACCTATTTCAACCTGTTTTATTTTACAATATCTTCGTAATTTAACCTCTTTTAGTTAAAAATATGTTTTATGATGAAACTGTCAAGCTGAACCGGATATAAATAAAGTTTACTTCCGGGACCCTCACTTCCACAAAGGCCCAACCGTGTTTGTGTTTTAAAATAAAGATAATAAAGGATTAAGTATATATGCCCCAACCGTGTTTGTGTTTTAAAATAAAGATAATAAAGGATTAAGTATATATGCTCCTCTATATAATCCCAGTAATATACCGATTGTGTATTTCACTGATTCCCGGGGTTACCAACAAACACCTACAGATTTGTTGGATCAATTTAGGTATTCAGTTTGTAATAACCAGTCCCACAGGAACTGTAAATTAGACACAAACGAAAATGAAACATTTTATGTATTCTTGAATCTACTTGTAAGTATATACTTTTACCAAAATTCAAGAGTTTTACAGTATATTTGAAGCTCTTTTCAGCAAACAGCTTGAACAGTGTTTTCAGCAGATCCGCAGCAGGTATTTAGCACAGCTCCAGCATGTGCTGTATATGGGTTCCAAGACCTATGGATTATATGCTGAAAGTCTGCTCCACACTTACAGCACGTTTTAAGCAGTTACTCAGCAGGACCTGAGCAGTATGCGCTCCGGGAGGAGACATGTGTGCTCTCCTGGAGCAGTGCTCTACTCGAACAGGTATATGTGCAAACTGTCGCAATCTTGACCTAGACAAGCGTGTTAATTTACTGCTTTCGTTGTTGAAATTAATCCTCATACTTGGATGTTATATGTAGAAAATAGCTAGCTCATAGATAGAAGTCTAAAAATAAATTTTTTTTTACCTAGTACATTGATTTTATTCTTGTTTTAAAAATATTCATGCATTTAAGATTTTTTTTATGTTAATATAATAAAATGATATAAAATATAAATATATAAATATATAATATATAGTTATATATTAATAACATATTAATGCATGACTTATATTAATATCAATATATGAACAACTTCAGGTGAGCCTGTGCCAAGTTGAAAAGTGATCCCAATATACTGGGGATCGGCAAATGGGCCTGATCCATCTTAAGATGGGTCTGAACCAATTACCGCAGCTCAGACATATCTATACTGTTTCATTAAATATTTATGTATACGGCATGATTGCATTTACGTGAACTGTTAGACAACAAAAAGAACATTTATTTGAATAATTGGTAAACATGCATCCAAAAGTGTTTAACAAGTTTCCATTAATAAGCGATTGGTTTTCGGACCGTTTTGTTTTGCTTGAGGTTGAGACCCCAGTAACATATATCTTACGAGCAACTAAAGCCCGCCGACAAATAAAGGTTGCTAGAAGTTTTTAGGTTTTGATGGAAGCCTGAAACAGGTTTTCTTCGATCGGCGAATGGTTATCCGACCCTTTGAGTTGGATTGAGGTTAAGGGTCGTGAGAAAGGATTTCCTAGTGAGTATTCGGTTGGGCGACAGTTTGCTGATGGGTCTTGATCTGGTTGCCGGGAGTCGCGGAACACTTTTTGGTCTGCTAACTTCAGCAACTGAACGCCCTCATTGGTGATCAGACGCCGACCAGTCTGCGACCTTTCACGATCAACAGCAATCAATAACAACCTATCGGCAACGGGTAGGCGACTGATCGGCGAGCATTTGCCTAAAAGT
Organism: Sipunculus nudus; assembly: GCA_026874595.1. Classification (NCBI taxonomy): domain Eukaryota; kingdom Metazoa; phylum Annelida; class Sipuncula; order Golfingiida; family Sipunculidae; genus Sipunculus; species Sipunculus nudus. The sequence goes on from CM049313.1 coordinate 61,119,715, forward strand.
CGCCGACTTTCTTCTATACGTCGGCTTGACATTCAACATCATGGCCGTGTGGGCGCGCGGCACGCGAGGGAGATTGATGCGGCCCGTAAACGTTCTTACAAGACGATGTCATTTTTGCGGTCCCAAACATTTTGCCGAAAGTTCAAACCTGATCCTTTACGGGGGTACCTGTTTTTAATTGTTATGCTAACATTAGTTTGAAAAGGTATTCTTTATACTTTAAAACTGAGGCATCCTCAAATGATCTCCTGTTGTAGTTAATTAATTAACTAGCTGGAAATATTCTGCATCAGAGGTCTCGGATGCTCATATTACAGATAAGTTGGACAAATTTTGAAAGTTTCATTCGACTTATATTTTAGCATTCTTTCTCAAGTGTGAATTTTAACAAGAACGGGTCGTTTTAACATACTCCCATTTGCACTGTGCTTTTAGTATAACTACACGGATGCTAAATCCTGGGTTCGAGGCCATGAAAAATAGGTGTCCATAAGAGAAGGTTCCTCTGTATTTGATATGAAGCTTTTTTATTCGCATAAACAGGAACCTTCTCTTTTGGACAACTATTTTTCATGGCCACCGTGATCTAACAATAAATGGAGACAGTCTCAATAAAGGTGGACTAAGCCCTAAGTCCGACACTTGATGTCATTTTTGCGGTCCCAAACATTTTGCCGAAAGTTCAAACCTGATCCGTTACGGGTGTACCTGTTTTTAATTGTTATGCTAACATTAGTTTGGAAAGGTATTCTTTATACTTTAAAACTGAGGCATCCTCAAATGATCTCCTGTTGTAGTTAATTAATTAACTAGCTGGAAATATTTTGCATCAGAGGTCTCGGATACTCATATTACAGATAAGTTAGACAAATTTTGAAAGTTTCATGCGACTTATATTTTAGCATTCTTCCTAAAGTGTGAATTTTAACAAGAACGGGTCGTTTTAACATACTCCCATTTGCACTGTGCTTTTAGTATAACTACACGGATGCTAAATCCTGGGTTCGAGGCCATGAAAAATAGGTGTCCATAAGAGAAGGTTCCTCTGTATTTGATATGAAGCTTTTTTATTCGCATAAACAGGAACCTTCTCTTATGGACAACTATTTTTCATGGCGACCATGATCTAACAATAAATGGAGACAGTCTCAATAAAGGTGGACTAAGCCCTAAGTCCGAAACTTCTCCAATATATTAACTTCCAAGCTATCTATGCTCACTGCATGGTGGTCCCACAGTAGTATTTTTCAAATAGTTGGTCCTGTGGACAATACTGGACCCCAGTACTGCAGTGAATAAGGTTCCAACTCTAATACAGGTGGTGGGTGATAAATGGTTCATGTATCAACGATAGAAATTTTAGTTAGAATTATATCTGTTCCAACGCCCTTCTGCCAGAGGTTGATTCTAATAGAAAAACTCTTCAAGTAATGCACTGCGTGATGGCCTGGACAACTTGTCAAACTTAAAACAAATATTTGTTACATTTCAAGATAACACCTTCTGTTTAAATTTCACATTGACATGCTTGAAAATATCACTTTTTCTGTGTAGTCCTCATCACAAAAAAAAACACCCATGTTTATGTAATTTGCCTTGAAATAATTCTTGAACGGATTACATCATTACCCTTTACACTACATTTATACCTACATTTATACCTGCATGTGTATGTAGGACCCCCGATGCATTATGTGATTTGAGGATTTTGAAGCCTACAAACCCTAACCAGAAGAGTAGTACCTTGTGAGTAATTCGTAATTCCTTGGAATTATCCAGGTCATAGGACCATTGGTGTAACCTGATAGCTTGGAAATAAGTTCTCAGCTTTTTCAAAGATCTTGATAACAAAGAAACATTGATGAAAGCATTGCTCCTCTTAGTGGAGGTAAATAAATCATTAACAAAAGATGACCTAAGTAGTAGTAAAAGACTTTAAATATGGAAGACAAATGTTTTGGGACACTCATTGTAAACGAGTTTGGAAATCAGTCATATATCTCTGAAAAAGTAAATCCCTTTGTACGACAAGAGATCTCAAAGCTTAAAATAAACTACCCGATGAACTTCCTTGTTCCTTCAAAAGTCCGTATGGGCTAATATAAACACTTCATCAGAAATCTTAACAATTTCGAGGAGCTTGGACTTCATGATTGTTTGAATATAGTATAGCGTTACCTGTGTTCAATATAGAGGTTTCAGCTCGGTGAACTTCCTTTCAAAGCTGCAGTGCAAAGGATTTCATTTGTACATAGATAGACCATAGTGTGCTCATGTACTGATTGAGCGCAAGAAAAATGTACCATTTGTACCAGGGATGGTCTTTTCCCAAATAAATGTATATGCATAGATTTTAAGAGAAACATGTGCCTTTCATGAGTATTTATATGCATGCAGTCTTTGTTTAACACGCACTGTAATCTGTATGAGCCGGCATATCTGGAAAGTATGGTACCATATTTAGTTGAGCAAATAAGCGAACCATACATATAAGATGGATGCAATTGCAGTTGTATTAACTTCTGGTAATTAAAGAGTAGACTTCTTTAAGCAAATTTATAAACAGTGATGACGGAGTGACAAATTAGTTTCTAATCTTTCCAATTTTTAATAAAGAAAAGATTGTTGAAATATAAATGAGTAATTAATAATGAGAAGAAAGCATATGTGCTCTAAGACATGCTCCTTGCATCAGGACGGTTCTCTTCTTCTTCAGTATTCTACCAAAGCTGTCAGTGCTTGCAACCCCTATGTACATATGCTATAACAGGTATATTTGCAAAGCTAATTCATGTAGAAATTTAAGGTGATTTGAAACCTGTCCACCTTTCCCTGCCTTCTTTAGAATTAATACAGAATTTATACAGTAAGTAGTCTGTTAATTTAAAGCTAGGACAATATAAAGGCATACATTTTAATACATTATTTATTACGTTTAACCCTTGTACAACTACAAAAGAATTAAGGTAAGCTTGGAATACAATTAGATTTACAATTTCATTAATTTTAGCACTGTTTCCATATTTGAGCTCCTCAAAATAAGCAGTGTATAAGTGAATAGTAGAAAGGCAACATAATCTTATGTTTATTAAATATCTTATTTTAGTATTTCTGGTTGAAGTCCCAATACAACTTCCAGTTAAAGGTCTTAAAATCATGGACAGTCATATATAAGTCATATAAAATTTTCCTGTTACTTTTAGTTTTAACTATATCAAGCTCTCTCTACCATTGGCATGGAAGACCTATGTAAGATCGCTTTTGGGCCTTATTATAATAATTATGTCAAAAGGGCGGAGCACTTTGGCTGTGGTGGATAGGACAATTGCTCTTGCAACAAATTGCTACTATGGTGATTCAACATTTGGGTAAAGTTGCTATTAGAAATGATGAGCTGTAGCGATCACGCTTTTTCTGTCGTCATCCCGTCCGTGTATCCGTTAGCGCGACACAAATTGTAACCATTGGACCGATCTATAGAAAATTCTCATTGAAATCCGGGGAGGCTTTTAAAATATCTCCTTTTAAATCTTAAATGATGTCACTGCGACCTACATTGTTTGCGTATTAGCACGCTTGATTTCGCATCCAAATATAATTAAAACAAGTGATCCATGGGTCATGACGCTAAGCCGACTGACATGTTGACAATATGTCCTTGCACAGGAAACTAATTAAGATAATATAGTTGGTATCATCATTCATGCATATTAGCTTAAATTTATCAAGACCCATTAGTACACCAAATTTGATGACAATCCAACCAGCCTTTCCTGAGAACCTGGCAATTTGTGTGTATTTTTCTTTACATCTGGGATGCTCAAACATATACCCCGAAACTCTGAGAATATAGGTCACAGTCACCCAAATTCAGGTTTTGAGGGGAGAACTTTTAAAGAACTCTCAGGATGCCAAGTGAGAAGATTCTGGGTCCAATGGTTATGATTTGTGCCCAACTTTGGTATCAAATTTTCAAATATTCTGGGGTGTGCTTATAAGCCCCATTGCTCATTGAATATGGGTAACAGAGACCTAATTTCATGTTTCATAGGAGACTTTTCATGGACCTCCCAGGATTTTAAGTTAGAAGATTCTAAGTCCAGTTGTTATAATTTATGCCCTGCTTTGGTATCAAATTTTCAATTATGCTAGGGGTGCTTATAAGCCCCATGGCTCAGAGTATGGGTAACAGAGACTTAATTTCAGGTTTCCAATGATATTTTTCATTGACCTCCCTGCCCGGTCAACAGACGATCATGATTGCACCTTTGAAGGTCTCAAAGATAGAGATAAAATGCATAAAAAATGGAAAAAATCCAGATGGCGCCACCAGTCTGCCAGAACTGATGAAACACTCCATGATGAATATGCATGCAAAGAATCATGGCAATCATTGCACAATTTGTTGAGATACTAGAGCTTTTGTTTCAAAGTTATTCTTGGGGGGGTCTACTGAGCCCCATAGCTCAGAGCATATGGGTAACAGAGACCTAATTCCAGGTTTCCAAGGAGACTTTTAATGGGCCTCCCTGCATGTCATGACAGAAGATTCTAGGTCCAGTGGTTACATTATGTGCCCTGTTAACATGTGACCGCATCTTTTAAGGTCTCAAAAAAAAAGAAAAAAAAAAATCGTTAAAATAAAAAGAAATACAGGTAGCGCCACCAGTCTGCAGAAACTGATGATACACTCCATGATCAATATCTAAGCAAAGATCATGGTGATCAATGCATTAGTTGTTCAGATACTTGAACTTTTGTATCAAATTTTCCATTATTCTCGGGGGTACTTAGGAGCCCCATAGCTCAAAGAATATGGGTAACAGAGACCTAATTCCAGGTTTTCAACGAGAATTTTAATGGACCTCCCTGGATGTCGAGTAAGAAGGTTCCAGGCCCTGCGGTTACGATTTGTGCCCTGTTAACGGGCAGAAGGCCGGACGGACGACGGACAAAGGGTGATCACTATAGCTCAGATGACTTACAGTCTGCTGAGCTAAAACAATGATATAAAAGCTCCAGTAATTTAATAATTAATGCTTGGATTGACATGATTCCTGCTTTGCTTATTGATCCTGCACTGTTTCATCATCTGCTAGGGACTGGTGACTTCACCTTTACTCAGGTTTTCTCTGTTTTTGAGAGTGTCAAACGATAGAAATCGTATCAATTTGACAATTTATCAGCTGTGTTATCATCTAGTGTCCTGAAACCTTGAATATTTATTTATTATTATTGATTTTATCACAGCGGCGTACCTAGCCTCATTGCCGCCCGTGGCGGTCTTGCTGCCACTCTAACAAAACATTATACAAAACCGGATAACATATTGAAATATAACATGTCAAATGTCCTTGTTACAGGCTTGCATTTGACAACAACGCAATTATATAGATGAATTCACTGGCAGGGAATTATTCCGCCACATATTTAAGAGCAGACATCTCTTTGCTAAAGTGAATCAAAAGATCGAAGTTCAACCAAGTATATTAAGTGAACAGAAAGGAATAAAACTAATAAATTGTAACTAAAACAGATTGAACTGGAGGATACACATTTCATGTGGGAAATTTATCTTTCATCATTCATGTAAACACAATTCATGATTGCTTTATACTTAACTTGGGAAAAAAACCTTATTTGGTGAGTGTTATTCCATCATTTGTTATCTCATATGACAGCAGGTACACCTGTTAGAGCAATTGAGATGTGCATGGTACTGCTGATTGCAAGGCACTTTGGTCTTTACTAAAAGCGCGTTATTTCATGAGTTAGGCCTATATATGTAGGCAGGGCATGTTTAATATTTTCACATAAAAAAAATCCAATGTTTGGACTGACTGGCTTTGTTTAATTAAAATATCCTCAAAGTTAAAAGCATACTTTAATTCAAGTCTACATCAAAATCATTTTAGAATTATAGTGATTATGCACTTTGCAAGGTTTTAGTTATGAACTTTTGATTATTTGTTATTCAACAAAGTATTTAAATAAATTTCAAGTAATTGTATCTTCTAAATATATATTATAATTTAATTTAAAATGATTTGTCACAATATATAACAATTGTTTGTAGTGGATCATTTAACTGTTAATAACAGAATTAACAGTACAGGTAAATAAAGCTTAAATTTCAGTTTTAAACTATAAAAATTAAACTGGTGATTGATACGTATATTGAACATGTGGCTAAGCGGATTTATCCCGCCGGACAGTTATAATAGAATTATATCTTAAAGTTAATATAATTCCTACATAGGTCTGGGTGTTCATTGCGTTTATTCACGTTACATAAAAGATCATGCAGGTCATATTGGTTAATCAAAAGACACAGGCATTTAGGTATAGTACTCATTATATACATGATAGTGTAAACGTCTGTATCTTAACGAGACTGGTGTGAGAGTATGGAGAATCATGGAAAAGGGGTATTTCAGGTTGTTTCAGGCCGTTTTAATATCATGGAATTTCGGGAATTCTGGGGTTTAAGAATGGAAATTCTTTATACTTTCCAAGGAAGAGCAACAGACTTCGTCAAAATATTGTTCGCATGACAATATGTACGACAGACACCCCACCCCCACTACCGGGGGCCATTGGTCTTCTGGCAGGGTTTTTCCCTGGTAATTACCAGCTACTGCTATAGGTATTTCTGTGAACGATGACCGCCCTAGCTAAAATGTAGGCCTTTGCATGATTGGTCAGTTTATCGGTGGCGTTCTGACATTGCAAGACCAAGATCTAACAAAGAATAACTACAGATATGTTCTTTTTTTGTGTATATAGCTTTCCTCTATAGAGGTTGTCCGCAAATAATTTGGTAGGTTCCACATCCCAATTTTTAATCCCTGAAATTCTTAAAAATGGGACAAAAAGGCCAAATTTGATTTTTTTAGGAAATCCTTATGCCACTCATTATACTAATTCCCCGAAATGCCGTCCCCAAAAATGTACGAACCGTTCGCTTATCATTTCGTATGTTCCACTGTCCATAATCCCTGGAATACTTGAAAATGCGACAAAAAGGCCAAATTTGTAGTTTTTGAGGAACTCCTTATGCCACTGATTATACTAAATCCCAGAAATGCCGCCCCCTAAAATGTGTTAATCGTTCGCTTATCGTTTGGTAGGTTTCATTGCCGAGTTTATAATCCCTGGAATACTTGAAATTTTTCCTATTTTTTTTTTTATTTTTTTTAGACTGCCTTATTGCATTGATGGTGGCAGCTTCTCGCCGTGTGTCCTGACACCAGGTGTGTTTATTGATCAGAAATTGTTTCATCAGTTGCTGCATCTGTGTTTGTTCTATTTTTCACACGTCCCTCTTTATTCTTGTCCGTCACATGACTGCAAGTGTATCAGATTCTCAGCTGTGGTTTGAATTAGGGTGAATTTCCTTGAGCGCATTTTTTTCATGAATGCCATTGTATCCCGCGCGGTTACGCGCAGCTAGAACCTTTCCATCGCAGAAAAATTGCGTTCATGGAATGGTTCTTGGATACGCGCGGTGAACGCACTGCGTTCATGGAAAAGCAGCCTCACACGGTGTCGAGGGTTACATTTAAAATATAAAGAAAACATTCGACAAAGAATTAAAGTAGACAAGCTTCTGTTGTCTAGGGATGGAGCACAGGAATCAAAGCCGGAAGGTTAAATCAGCCGAGAAGCGGTGAGATTTTTAACGTCTGGCCGGGTCCTAAGTAGCGTCATATTGACCCTCTAGCGTTACGACCAGATTACTGGCGCCAGAGTGTCTGTTTATCTAAGTCTGAGGAACTCATTTTAAGGCCTTACGAAGATACAAATATTTTAGTAATTCCTGACAATGCTTCATGGCCCACAGGTATACTGTCAATCAACATAAACAAGACCAATCGTTAGCATTTTTTGTGTACTTTCTAATAATACCAAACACGAGCGAGAAAAATTCCGTTTTAACCCAGCCCATAAGTAAACCCCTCGGCGTGTTTGTTGATTTTATGACCGCATGAGTACAAGCATTGCTCGCACGGTTTACAGGACGCAGACAGCTTGCAGGCGATAAAGGAAATGACCCGTGTCCATGGAGACGGTGTTTCATTTTAAGTTGTGAGCTCACATGTATACTTTTGTGTTTTTTTCATCATTCTTAGCATAATATTGAGATTATGGGCCATTTACCACAATATATATGCAATCTGATGCAAGACCACTGCGATACATTCCTCGATATTACTTGTATCAAGACTCGAGTAGGCTTACCAGCCCGATTATCTGATTGTCTACTGAGTCGGGTTGTCACGGCTAGGTCCTAAGCAGAGTGAGTGATCTGATGGATTAATCGAAAGGCTGTGCCCCACAGCTGTGTATCACTCACAAACGAGTTTGTCAGGTGGGGGTTCTTCGCTGTTTTGAACCAGCAGTGGGGTTTATTACACACCAAGACCCGCAGGTGCGGCAAACATAATGACTCGGTGACACCAGGATACAATCAAAAGTGACGGAAAGAGAATGCTACCGCACTGTTACTTAGTCCCATCCTGAAAAGGAACACTGAAGATGTACATACTCAGATTAAGAATTAGCTAAGGTAGCATTAAAAAATGAAAGTGGTTACCTCCACCGGAAAAAAAGATCGTTGTCCTGTTTTGGATATAGGCCTATAGTAATAAATAACAGGTTAACTCATAATAAAATGAGTTGATATTTTATAAATAATAGAATACTAAAGAAATAATATATATGTTTGTGCAATTTTAAAAACTATAGTCTATAAGGTTTCCAGTGAATTTACAACCGAAAATAAGTTTTACCAGCCTGTTGTAAATTTGTATTTTTTATCGGCAGACAAGAAAAACATATACTCACTCAGAATTAATGTGTGGAATCAACATGGCACCGGGGGAATGTTTACCTAGTAATTGTGCTGTGTTTAGCTGAAGCTTAAAAATCATTTAAACAGTTGTCTACTTATGTTATTCCACATATATTATTCAGTGGATTGATCAGGTGTATTATCAGAGCATGATTCCTTAAATTGTGTGACAAAAAAGGTTTACGTGGCGTCATACATGAAACGCATGCACTGTCCGCTATACTTCGTGTGTATACTGTTTATCACAATAATCAATATTGTACTGATTATACTGCATGGGACTGAGAGACAGACGCTCGAAATCTCTTTGGGAAGCTCGGTTTTGAAGGTCCCGAAACCCTCGGTTAAAGGATCAGAGCTGAACCATACATGTATAGCAGTCACTGGCCTTTGCCGACTACATCAGTCAAAACAGCTACGTGTGCACACGCTGAACTGTAGTCCGTTTCACTGCTTGCTTTCCACCTTTTTTGTAGATAATTTTCTTAAAAGCTTATATTTTTCAATACTTTCCAAGAAAACTAGATATGGAAGTGACATCAAAATATGGCAATTAAGAATTTTACAATAAATCGCCAGTTTATGTTTCACAACTTCTCCGTCTCTTCACAATGATCTATCAGATCAGGTGTGTCCCTGCATGAGTAGCCATCTTAGTTTTAATTAGCTGGTTACATTTTTAGAGTGCTTACATGACTTCATCCAATCAGCAGCTGTCAATTGAGGCTTTTATAACATGTGACCAATGACCTTGACTATACCATGACCAATGACTTTGACGGCCAGGACCAATGACCTTGACTGCCTTGATCTAATCACAATCAAATAACACAATAAAATCATTATAATGATACAGTAATGACGTAAATTAAAATAATTTAATATAGGTTCTTCCATATTTGATACATAGGCCTATCCAATCCTCTTTGGACGGTCCAAAATTATCTGCGACTCCCGAAATTGTTGGTCCGAGGGTCCAAGACTCTCTATTTTTGTCTTAATATTGAAAGCCATGTTTTATATATAAATATATATATATATATATATATATATATATATATATATATATAAATATTTATATAGGCCTTTATGCATTGTTTCTTGAATTTCCTCGGGTTTGGTATGACTTATAATATGTATAATATGTATATATAAATGTACGTGCAAATTACATCTGTCGCCACAAGATGTAGCTCACTGTGCTTAGGTTGGAACAGTCATTGTATTTACTTTTTTTCCCCCAAAAGCCATAGGCCTATGTTAACAAGTGAATTATTAAATGGCATGCAGCTTGTAGCGACAGCTCCGTGAATTATTATTTTGTCAGCATTATATATAAACACCGGCCATACAGCCTGCTCAGATCTTCACTGGCAAAGAGAAACAAGTCGCTTGTGCTTATTTGGACGATCGAATCGGGGAATCCATATAACGTTATAACGAGTTTTCTCTTTTATCCCACTTCCTGACAAATAAGGAATCGGAATTCAGCTGCAAAATAAATGTTGGCGTACATGGTGAAATGACTGACAACAGGTAAACGATTTTCTTGGTCAATTTTCTGTCTGATATACAATTGTTTTTTTTCCCAGCGAATTAGCCATTTGTCCGTTTGAGTAACCGTGTAACCATTTGTATACGGGCCTCTAGGTATATACTCTATATATTTCATATCAACCGATACTACAAAGGAGCATTGTGTATTGCTTTTTTTCTTAAAGTTCACCTTGATTATAATGTTAAGTTCGACAAGGAAATAATCTATAGCATTTTATTTTATTGCAAAAGGCCTAAGGCCAAAATAAAAAAAAGGTATGGTTCTCAGGCGCTTTTCTTCAGAAATCAATGCGGCCGGGCGCTTTTTTTATTTTAATTTTTTTGGTATGTTTCGATAAAAATGTCAATTGATAAGGGGGAAAAATGAAAATAACAGTTTTAGTTTGCTAAATAAGTAAAAACACTACAAAACAAAGGAAATTGTATGTTTTTTTCTTCTTGAAAGAAATGTCGGAGCGGCAGCAGCTCAAAATTGGAAAGTTTTTATTGAAAATCAAAATAAAAATTTTTGATGCAGTGGTTTAAAATTGATGCGGGCGGTGCCTGAGATCCATACCTTTATTTTTTTTTTGCCTAAAAACTCATAGGTCTACTTCACTATAAGCCAGATAAATTTATCTTATATTTTTCTGAACAGATAAAAATAATCGCGATTTTCCTACAAAGTTTCAAAACACGGTAATATATATCCACCTGTAGGTTGTCAAGACAACAAGTAAAACAATATTACGTATGCCTGTTTCTGACTGTATCAATATCATTTGACTTAGACGGGTAATCAAAATTTCTTTATTTTTTATTGCATGTTTATTTTTTCATGGATCACTTTCAGTAATCCTGTAAAGTGTTACCGAAATAAATGCTGATTATGACTCAATGTTTGGCAGGACTGCCTAAAACTTTAACGTATAAGGAGACATCTGGCGGAGAGTACGGAGATCATGAAAATAGTTCCGTCCATTTCCACGCTGTGGCGCTTTTCAGTGTGCATTACATGCCGATTTGTGACAATAGGACGATATTGCCAGACCGATGTCAGTAACCCTTGGCAGTCGAAGTTCAATGGTTCAGAGTATAAACGTGGAATACCAATGTCAGTGGCACGACATCTGGCGTTTCATGAGTGGAACAGACTCACTTTGACACAAGCTTACACCTTTATCACAGACAAACTACTCAGTGAGTGACGTTTCGCATTATTTGTTTTGTTTACCCATCATCTCAGATTCTGAGATCCCAAGTTCTATTTTTAGCTTCTGGGAGAAGGCGGGGGTCACCTGGTGAGACTGAAAGTGTACTGTATTCAACGGCATTGAAAGATAAAGAGTTACTTCACCAGCCAAGATGGACTTTGACATATATATATATATATATCATTAAAGCATCCAGCGTCATCATTTATCTGATGAAATTATGATTATTATAACCTTGAGCAAAAAATAATAAATAATAATAATAATGATAAGTTATAATAATAATAATTATTATAAAATTTTTAATTATAAGAATAAAAATGATAATAACAAAAATGATAATAATACTTGTAATGATTATAACTATAGTCCGTTCCAGCACCCCTGTCCACCTGTTTTTTCATGATTATTTTTTTGATAATCAAAGAAAGTCCAAACTTTTTAATCTTAGGGCCGAAAGAGGAAAAAGCGTAATTAACTATTATGGAAATAATAGCGTACCTTATGACATTTTCCTGTAAACAATTTAAAAGCATTTTATGAGTAACAAGTCTATTCTGTAGCAACATCGTGCCACTAATCTGTGAAATGGGCATATCAGGGATTAGTGATGACGTCATAATAGACATGACGTACTAAAGAGGCGCCCGTATTCATGGGACCAATAATCAAGAGCTCCCGACCCCTGTTTACAGCGAGACTTGTATTCTCTGCGTGCATGCGCTTCGCTGTTACGTCACATTACTTTATATCCATATCAAAGGAGGATAAACAATGGCCACATAGTAGGGACGCCATTAACCACAGATATATATGAGATATGTCAACAAGGCCGTAAAGTGAATAATATTTATATTTTGAGTTGGTAAGGTACCAAAAATTACGCTTTTGCCTATTTATGCCATTGGTGCAAATATTGTTTTGTAAGTTTGTCTTATGTAGAGATAATCGAGAAAAAACAGGTGGACAGGGGTGCTAGAACGGACTATAGAGATATTAAAATTATAGTAAAAAGATAAATAAATTACAGCTCACTGAGTCTGTGAACTTTATTTCTCTCAACTTTTCTGTAATTGGTTTCACTAGATCCCATTCTTGTGCATCTTGGTCCGGACCTGAGACTTCTTTTTTAGGGACTCTGATTTTATCAGTATCAGACTCAAAGGTCATGGATTCTGACATGTACTCAGATATGCAGGTAAATACTGTGAAAGAAATCAGGCCTGCAGAACCATCTCGAGTCCAGTAAAAAAAAATAGTCACATACTATAAAGACTTGTGCATGTGTGATTCAAACAGTGTGAACTTCACACAGAATTCTTACATTAAATTGACAGGTAATATATACCAAGTTTTAGCTAAATGTAATAAAACATTTGATTAATAAAATTGTGCGAACTAATAAGTCACATTATATATATATATCATTAAAGCATCCAGCGTCATCATTTATCTGATGAAATTATGATTATTATAACCTTGAGCAAATAATAATAAATAATAATAATAATGATAAGTTATAATAATAATAATTATTATAAAATTTTTAATTATAAGAATAAAAATGATAATAACAAAAATGATAATAATACTTGTAATGATTATAACTATAGTCCGTTCCAGCACCCCTGTCCACCTGTTTTTTCATGATTATTTTTTTGATAATCAAAGAAAGTCCAAACTTTTTAATCTTAGGGCCGAAAGAGGAAAAAGCGTAATTAACTATTATGGAAATAATAGCGTACCTTATGACATTTTCCTGTAAACAATTTAAAAGCATTTTATGAGTAACAAGTCTATTCTGTAGCGACATCGTGCCACTAATCTGTGAAATGGGCATATCAGGGATTAGTGATGACGTCATAATAGACATGACGTACTAAAGAGGCGCCCGTATTCATGGGACCAATAATCAAGAGCTCCCAACCCCTGTTTACAGCGAGACTTGTATTCTCTGCGTGCATGCGCTTCGCTGGATCTGTATTTTTTTCTGTTCACAATCTGCTGTTGAATTAAATCTGTTTGACAGTAAGCCAGAATAACATTTTTAGCGAACCTGTGAGCTTATGCGATGGTGTGGCGGCGTCCGTTGTCTGTATGTTAACCCATAATGGGCAGGTCCATGAAAATGGGACATAAACATAAAAATTTCATTTTCCTTTTCAACGCAAGTTTTATACATATTTCAAAAGCAGAGATATTGTCCTAACAGAATATGTTTAAAAAAATTAGTTATCTTGAAGAGTGCCTGAGATATTTCATCATGAAGTTTGTGTATTTTAAAAATAATAATTGTACTAAAATTGTGGGGTTAAATTTCCTCATTCCTAAATACATTAAATGAGTAATATAAAACTTATTGCCTGTCATATTACTACCAAGAACATAACCTTTCATTTTTTTTTATTTTACACATCCTAGGAAAAAATAAGTATGTGTTTGACACTAATTATTATATGCTAATTAGCTCTCATTCTGTAACCAAAAATAATGAAAAAGTTTAACAACACAAAAGGTGTGGTTAAAAAATGTTCTTATTTAAAATCCTCTTTTTTTGCATTAAAAGCTTCAAATAAATGTAATCACTTAAAAATTTTACAATTTATTATTAATAATAATATGGTTACGGAATGATAATTTATGGCAGAGTTCAGAGGTTACGGAATGAGGTTACGGAATGATTAACGTGGTATCCCTTTCTCTGCTTTTTTTTCCTTTGATTGAGATCAATCAACATATGAGAAAATTGCTTATCTTTATGGAGAATGCAATCAAATGGACCTTGTAGAAGTACCAGTATACAGTTTTGTGGTTGATCATGTTTACCCAGCCTTTATCAGATGTAACAGTAACTAATACACATGTATTTAGCATTACATTTCACACCAGAGCCTAATCATTCTTTGATCTTCCTGAAGGGTGACTGCTAGGATAACACTGATGATGCACAGCAAATTAATCCCATGCTAAATGAATCAGACACATCTGGCATATAACTACCTTACAGCTGGCCCTGGTTTTGTACACTCAGCACAACTTCCTTCACATTGTAAAATATGATGGTATATCAAGGTATTCAAGCCAGGAGTTGAAAGAATCATTAAGGCTCACAAGGTCCTGTTTTGTCTTGCTATTAATTATGAAGTTAATTAAAAAGATCTAGTTGTACCTATAAAGCAGGAATTTCAGTCATTTTGTCGCATTGGATGCATAGGCTGCAACAAAAGTAAGAAACGGGATGGAAGGAAAGCTTTGCGAAATACTCAAGCAAGTCACTGTGTAAAAGTGACCAGTATCAAAGTACTTTGTGCAATATGCCCCTTGCTACTTTGCTGAGAACCATCTTACATTTCTCTTTAAAGAAGAATCAAGGGGTGCTAAAGAATGCCAACCCGAGTGCAATTTTACAGGTTCATCCCGGAAAGAGGAACAAATTAAATTATATTCTTGTCATGTATGTCACTATTGACAAGCAATCAATCTGGCAGTTTGTTGCCCATGTGGACAGATTTTGCAGTGAGAATGTTGAAAATCTTGTAGTCACATTTTTTAAAAGAAAACAAATGCAAACTGACATTTTCTTTTTATCGAGTACAGCAACTACTGACAGGAAACAAACAGTAAGATAAATGGAAAGAACATCAATGTAATGTATGTTTCAGTGAGAAAATATAAGCTGAATAAGCTTTCATTTATTTACTCAAATGACAAATCATCTGATAAACAACTTCTTCAGGAGCAATATCAATACGAGTGAATTTTGAAAGGATTTCAATAATGTTTTAAAAATAAAGACATGTTATAATATGTCTGTCCAACATGCCATCACAAGCAGTCATTCCATTACCTCAGTTTTGTCATTCCGTAACCCATTAAAAGTTTAAATATTTCAGTGATTTTAATATTTTAAACAAATTCACTTTTACATATTGAACTGTTGTCATGTTGCCTGTTGATTATTCCTGTAAATATATTTCATTCTCTGCACACTTCACAGAGTTTTTCAGGTTTTCACATCAAGGTACAAAAGTGAGATTTCTCTGAATCATTCCGTAACCAATGCTAATTAATTTAACAAATTTGACTTCTTAAATACATACCAAAAATATGTTTATAAAATTACTTCATTAACCCTACACTACCCCAAGAAATAGTTTATATTTAAATTTAGTGATTATATACTGAATTATTTAACTGAAAATAGTCCAAAACCTCATTCCGTAACTCGCCGACTTGCCCTACTATCTTGAAAACGGCAAGAGTTAGCATCACGAAATTTTATGCAAAAAATTAGTCATCTAAAAAACTCTGTCGGATTTTGCTTATTTTTTGGCTAACTGCATTTTCATAGATTTTATAGGGAAAAAGCTTAAAAAGCTTTAAAAATCTTCTCCAACAAAAGTGTTCAGCCAACTTGTCCAATATTTTTAGCTCAGCTGACTATAAGTCATCTGAGCTAAAGTCATGGTCCATTGTCCGTCTGTCCGTCCGTCCCTCCGTCCGTCTGTCTGTTTGTCCGTCTGGATGTCCGTCCGTAAGACTGGCATGTTTCGACACCGTTGGACCTACGAATCTGAATTTTAGCATACAGTTAGATGTCCCCATAATCTCCTACCATGCCAAAAATTGGGTCAATAGGACTTCTTTCCTATGAGATATTAAGGAAAAACCTCAATTTTTTATTAGAAATCTATTTTCACACTTCAGGACTGCCTAATATCAAAACCACTAATCTGGTTTTCTTCATATTTACCATAAATATTCCTCTATATAGTTCCTATGTACATGCCAGATATTAAGTCAGTACTATATAATTTAAAAAAGTTATGGGCCCAAACATAATGGACTCTGTAAAAAAATCAGGAAGATATTTGGTCACTTAAGACCAAAAGTGTTAAAGGTAGGGACTTTTTTCCAGTAATACAATTTTAATTAATCAAAATTTAATTGTATACCAAAAATTAGATCAAAATTTGTTAAATTTTTTTAAATATTGGCAAAAATATAAAAATGGTACCTTAAATTTTGCCAAACTTTGGCCATGGCACATTTTTTTCCTGTAAGTACTGTGAATTTAATTTTCACACCATGTATACATAAGGATTTAATCTGTTAAAATCTGAAATTTGAAAATAAAAGCTGCAAAATTAGGCTAGTTATTGAATTTTTTTGGAGGCTCTTGTTGTATTCCTTTACATTGTCAAGCAGTCCACTTTGATGACTGTAGGTCATTCAGTGCACATCTCTATGCTCCCCAGGCTGTTGACATAATTTTAGATGTCCCCAAAATCTCCTACCATACAGAAAATTGGGTCATTAGGACTTTGTTCCTTCGAGATATTAAGGAAAAAAAACTCTGTTTTCCATAATAAAAGCCATTGTTTCACTTCAAGGCTGCCTAATATCAAAACCACTGATCTGTTTTTGATCGTATTTAGTATTCACATTCTTTTATACATTTTCTATGAACATACCAAAAATTAGGTCAGTATTGAGTATTATTTTGAAGTGATGGGCCAAAACATAATGCAATTTTTAAAAAAAATCAGGAATATATTTACTCACCTAACATGAGAATTGCTGAACCTAGAGACTTTTTTTCAGTAATATAACTTTATTTAATCAAGATTCAGTTGTTTACCCAAAATTAGATCTGAATTTTGCAAATTTTCAAGTTATTAGCATAAATAAAAAATCAATACCTTAAATTTTGTCCAACTTTGGCACTGTTGATTTAATTTTCCCAGCATATATGCATAAGGATTTAATCTTTTAAAATCTGAACTTTCAAAAGAAATTGATTGGAATGAATAGCTTTTATTCATGTTTTCATACACCATGTCAAGTGTTGTTTCAGCTGGCCCACCTAGTAGTACAGCCTTCACTTGCATTATGTAACCCACCCCAGGCAGCTTACCTTGGCCCAGCTTAGCCACTACTAGCAGGCTTCCCCTCTGCCCTGCACTCATCCCCCCCCCCCCCCCAGCTGGTGCATAAACTAGATGAATGTTATGATTTTTCTGTATTTTATTTTATTCTTGGACATGCTACATTTTAGATTTTGTATTGAACCACCAGGGTTACAATGATTAAAGTATACATTTAATTGTGTCCACAAAGTGGTGTATTGCTGTGAAAGTGTGGATGTTCATGAGATAAGTAATTCTTTTCTTCAGAAGACTAAAAACTTCACCAGGTGTGAAATTGACTATTAATTCCAGTAATTAATTAAAACTGGGATAGTAATTAGCACAATGATATTGTTTGTCCCTCATTCAACCAACAGTGTGTATACTTTATTTGAAAAGATGTTTTATTTTATCAAATTTACTTTTATTTTATTTTGGTGAATAAAATTAAGCATGTCCTGAAAACTCCATTGTGCAAAACTTTTTAATAGTGATTCAAGGAATATTCTTGTAGATGCCATGTTGTGGCATTATTTTCTTCTTAAATCAGTTTAAACATTTATGATTTCAAAATAATAAAATATATGTGTATGCATAATATGACCCAATGTATTTTACTCTGTATATATAATGATTGCAACTTTTGCAACAATTCTTATATTTTAACTTATATTTTCAGGTTTTTTAAATTAAAAATTTATAAACCTGTAAATAAAAAAATGATTCAGATAAAAACTTCTTAATGGAAAAAGTGGATCTGCTAAAAAAAATAGGATTATATATAAACTTAAATGCATTATTCTCTTGAAAGTGAAATAAAGGTATTAGTCCATTCTGTCCACTTGCCTGTCCATCTGTAAATTTTCGTATGCAACACAGTATCTCAAAACTTTTACTGTTTTTCTTCATGACAGTCTTGTCAGAGTATTAGTTTGCAATCATATATTTAGAACTTTACTATAACCAAGTAGGAGGGCCCCTTTCCTCTTAGCTTTTCATATTCTTATATAAATGAAAAACATTACAATAGTATATTTCTACATCCACCCTCGTGCTGCCCCCACTTTTCCCTTCTCCGAACCCCATCCCAAAGTCAGCCTCAGTAAGCAAGAACAAGATGAATCAGATATATTCATACTTTAATATTTGTATCCGCCAAAATGAAGTTTTGCGGATACTATGTTTTTGACCGGGTTCCGCAAAACAAAATTTTTACACAAATGTAGCCCTGGGATAGCTTTATAACATACACAACAAAAGGTGGCGCCACCTGCAAACATGTTTGCACAGTGTCCATTTGTTCATCTGCCTGGGGTTAAAATCACTCATATCTCTGCAGTGGTTTGAATAATTCACCTAAAATTCGGCATGCGTATACATCCTAGATAGCTTTCTTGATTTTATGACAGGTGGTGCCATCTATATTCACGTTAACTCTGCAGACATCCAAGCTCATATCTCGGGAACCGTTTGACCAATCAGGAAGAAAAATTTACACAAATATAGCCCTTGGATAGCTTTATAACATACACAAAAATGGTGGCGCCACCTGCAGCCATTTTTACACAGCGTCCATCTGTTTGTCTGCCTTTGGTTAAAATCACTCATATCTCTGCAGTGGTTTGACCAAATTACCTGAAATTCAGCATGCTTATACATCCCGCATAGCTTTCTTGATTTTATGACAGGTGGCGCCACCTACATTCACGTTCACGCTGTAGACATCCATGCTTATATCTCTGGACTCATTCAACCAATCAGAAAAATTTTTTTACACAAATGTAGCCCTTCGATAGCTTTATAACATACACAAAAATGTTGGCGCCACCTGCAGCCATTTTTGCACAGCGTCCATCTGTTTGTCTGCTGTGGGATAAAATCACTCATTTCTCTGCAGTGGTTTGACTTTTCCACATGAAATTTTGCTTGTGTATATATCTTGGATATTTTCAAATAACAGGTGGCGCCACCTACAATCATGTTTATGTGGCAGAGATCCATTCTAATATTTAAAACATGTAACTCTATATCCCCTTGCCACTCAATCCATGCCTTACTTCACCCGTCCTTCTCTGATTTTGGCGGATACACGTAGTCGCTTGTATATTCTAGTTTGTATAACTATTCGTCCATAGGTACCTATGTACATGCCAGAAATTATGTCAATATTGTGTAATATGTAGACATAGTGGGCATCACAATAATGTACCTTGTCAAGACTAAAGAGATATTGTGTCATACAGTCACATATTCATAAATCACTTCATCAGCATAGTTAATCATAACATCATATCTGTCAAATTGAACGCTTGCAGACTACCATTCTAATACTGCTTATTACTGCTGTCATTGCATTCATATTTGCTCAAATATATCACAATTTTCAACCCCTCCTAAATAAATAAAAAATAAACCACTTTATTTGACTCTATTAATCCATCAGTCAGGTAATTTCATTTTTCATTTACTCACATATTACATTAAATTCCTTTATATTAGCCCAACATGTACATGATATTCACAAGCTTTATCGACTCAATATAGGATCACAGTGGAGAAACATTTATAGTCCAATCACGATCAGCTGAGCGCTGTGACCCATGGGTCCCTTGTTTATAAAAATGATCCCTGGAACAATCTCTCTCAAGTTTGTTCGAATGGTTTAAGTTCGATGATTTTAAGCCGAGTTACAGCTAGTTGAACTTAGTCATCTGTCCAAAAAAGCATACTAAAATTACAATCTTAGAAAGGCTAGAGCTATCATCACCAAATTTCATGCCAATGTTGGTCACATGAGTCATATCTGAAATTAAGGTATTGGTGGCGCCACCTGTATCAGCCTTTTTTGTAAGGGGGTCATCAGTGTCCGTATCATACTGACAGCTACAAAAAACTTCTTCTCTAAAACCATGTGGCCAAATTGTTTAATATCGCACAGAAATGATCCTAGGGTAGTGCTTTCTAAAATTTGTTCAAATGGTTTTGGTTCAGTGCTTTTTGGCTGAGTTATGGGAAGCTTAACTTAGCCATTTTGCTTTATTTTCCCATATGAGTTATAAACCTGCAAAACGTTTTTTGACTGATGTCACGGAGGCCCATTTGTTTAATATTTTACAAGAATGATCCCCTGAATAATTCTTATAATAATTGTATCGCCAGACATAGTCTGGATATACTATGGTTTAGGCAAGGTTGCGCCGCCACCGCCGCCGCCGCAGAGATTTCTTTTTGACACAATAACTCAAAAAATATTTCAAGGATCTTTATCAAACTTGACACATTGATAGATTTAGGTGAGAGGAAGAAGCCTATTTAAAATGGGGTCATTACCTCAACTAGGAGAGTGACCTTGACCTTAAATAGATGCATTTTTGGGGAAAATCACACAAATTCTTAAAAATTCATGAAATCTTTCATGGATTTATCCAAAAATCAAGTTGGACAAAGATCTTGGATAGTGATGTCATGTACCGGAAACTGGTGGTGCCACCTAGTATCCTTTTCTTGTTTTTGTGCCGTTTAATACCCCCAACATTGCCACTTGACAGTACTTTTAGCATCACAAGTCAAAAACTGATTGACAGATTTCTTTAATATTATGCATGTACATAGGTATGGGTTATGGGATGATGTATATTAAAATTGGGGTCATGACCTTTCCTTTGAGAGTGGCTTTGACCTTGAATATTACCATATATGGTGAAAATCACATAAAATCATGAATATCTTAAAAAGGGATGCATGGATTGGTCCAAAAATCAAGTTGACGGAAGATCTTGGATAGTTTTGTCTTTTGCAGAAGATAGGTGGCGCCACCTGTTGTCCTTTTCTTGTTTTTTGCGCCTTTGAATACCCATCATTGCCACTTGACAGTATATACTGTGAGCATTATAAGTCAAACAGTGATGGACAAATTTCTTTCATGTTATGCATGTATATAGATATGGTTCATGGAATGAGGTATATTTAATTTTAAATTTAATTTTAAAATTAAATTTAATTTGAATTTTTTTTAATTGTATTTTTTTTTCAAATGTTGGATATTTTGGAATGCAGTTTATTGATTTGGGGTCATGATCGTGACTATGAGAGTGACCTTGACCTTGAATATTCCCATATTTGGTGAAAAACATAAAATCATGAATATCTTAAAAAGTACCACTTGACAGCACTGTGAGCATTATAAGTCAAAAACTAATGGACAGATTTCTTTTATATTATGCATATACATAGATTTGGATTATGGGATGAGATATATTTAAATTTGGGTCCTGACCTTGCATATGAGAGTGGACTTGACTTTAAATATTGCCATATATGGTAAAAATCACCAACAATCATGAAAATCTCCAGTGAACCTGGGGGATTGCTTCAGCTAGTGGTCTGCACATGGTGTTGCATCATGTTTTGCCCAAACATCAGCAGTTCTGGGCCATGGTCATATTCTATAAATAGATCATATGATGGTCAGTGATAAATGGATCAGTGCACTGGGTGTACCACAGAGTCACAACTGGATCATTTTCCTTTGAGAGTGGTCTTGACCTTTGGACGAAGACTATTTAAAATGGCTCATGAATGTTGCCTATATGGGACTTGACAGTATTGTCAGCTTTATAAAATAAAAATTAAAAAGTTGTTGGATAGTGTAGTCATGTGCTGGAAACTAATTGGCAGATATCTTTCATATTATGAATATAGATAGATATGGGTAATGTGATGAGTCATTTGCTGGGAACTGCATGGTGGCACCCCCTACTCTATTTTCTTGTTTTTCCACAATTTGTTGGATAGTGTTGTCATGTGCTGGAAACTAATTGGCAGATATCTTTCATATTATGCATATAGATAGATATGGGTAATGTGATGAGTCATTTGCTGGGAACTGCATGGTGGCACCCCCTACTCTATTTTCTTGTTACATCATCAAATATATACTTCTATTTATACATAACCTTTTACATAACAATTGCCTTCACTTTAAATATTCCTATATTTTGTACAAATGTTTCTCACATTCATTGCTAAAATATAAATACATCACATTATATCAACAAAATACCACAAAACCTCATTTGTCTGGCGATACTATGGCACCAGCGGTGCCAAGAAATGTCTAGTTGTCTTTTATGGTTCCATAGAATGATTTTTGGCTGAATTATAAAGAATGAATTGAGTCATTTAACCATATATCTTAGCTGTGTGAAACATACATCTAGCCTGGAACCAGTTTATCAGCATCCATTACACCATGCCTATAGACATTTAGATTTCAGCGGGTTATCTATGGAAAATATTGACAAGAATGTTTTTAAAAGCTTTTAAAATTATGTAGATTTATGATATTAGATATCATCTGTACACTAACTCATAATTTCTCAGGTTTAGTAGGAGCTACCATCCTCAAATTTTATGCAATTATCTATCAAATATTGATGGATTCAGCTTATTTTTGCTATCTGCATTTACTAAGATTTTATAGGGAAAAAGCTGAAAAAAACTTAGTCATTTTCTTGTAAACGGTCCAGCCAAATTGTTCAATATTTTACAGAAATGATCCCAGAGACAAGCCCTCTCAAGTTTGTTCAAATGGTTTGTGTTTGATAAATTTAAGCAGAGTTACATAACAGTCTAAGATTGTGTCTGTTTCTTGAATAGGTTGAGAAACTGCCAACTGTTTCAGATTTGGCAACAGATCAAGAGTTCATTCAGTGCAGCCAGATATAGGTCAAGAGTTCAATCAGTGCAGTCAAGCACAAGGCATGTGATCACCTCATGGGTGTCATGTGAACACCTCATGGACAACATGTGATCATCTCATGGGTAGCATGTGATCACCTCATGAGTTTCATGTGATCACCTCATGGCTGTCATGCCCCTCAGGGTTGCATATGGAGCCAATCTGTGAGCTTATGCAATTGTGTGGCTACTATTTCAGATTTGGCAACAGGCCAAAGTTCAGTCTGGATTTATTTATAGCTTTGGCATACTGCCAACTGTGTCAGATTATGCAACAGGTCAAGAGTTCGCTAAGTGCAGCTAGGTACAGGTCAAAAGTTCACTTAGTCTAGCCAGGTGCAGGTCAAGAGTTCACTCAGTGCAATAGCCTGAGCAAGTAATTTGTCACAGTACACTTGGGGCAACAGCCTTTCTCATCTAAGCCTGGTCAGCCCTGTGCAGCAGACTCAAGGTAAGTTTGATGTATTTGCCTGATATTCTGACCTGACTATGTGTCTTTAATGGCTTTCTCGTTCACAAGACAGGTGTCGCTATATACCATGACTTTTGCAAAGTGTATGTGCCTGCTTAATTCTACAGAGGAATTTGATATATCAGCCTGAAATTGGGCATCTTTATACATGTCAAATAGCTTTGTCTTATACAAGACTGGTGGTGCCATCTACATTAATTTTTGTGTTGTGTGCACCCATGCTAGATGTTCAGCATGATGTTTGTGTATTATTTCTTGTTCAAAATGATTAGTACTTGCATTGTTCATATATATGTAAAGTAGTGGTTCAGCATTGAAGCGTTATACCTGGTGTATATGCATATGCACAGGTTTGCATTAGGCCTGTAGGCCTTGTTTTACTTTCATATGTTTTATAGTATTTAAGGAACAGACAGCAATGAATAATGAAGACATATGCTGAGGTACCCCATTGAGACGACTAATAGGCTGGTTACCTTGCCCCCTTGATCTCTTTCAAGTAATCTTAAAGGACATCATTTCCTTGTCCAATTGTCTCACATTGTTGATATATTATTTTCCAACAAAAAGATATTTCCCATATATCAGTATTATATACTGAACATTTTTATTCATGATTATTTTTTTCCATGGTGTCAATGCATGGGAAAATTCTCAGTAACTTCCATAACCCATGTATCCATCCTTTGAGATCATATAAATTGTGCTGTCTAAGTAAGTGCATGTCATCAAGATGAGGGTACTAACCCTAACCCTTGAAAGATGGCAGTTCATCACAGTTTTCACAAAAGTAATATATTGCCCATAAAACCTGTAAAACCAATAAAACCTTTGTTTACCCAGAAAAACCCTATGGGCTGCAGGGCTGGGGTAATTGACTGTAATCTATTACACAATTTCATGTTATTGAAAGTAATTTGTAATTAAAAATTTTCAAAATACAAGTAAATGTAATTGTAATTAATTACTTTGAAAAATACACTGTAAATTGAATTACTTTTCAGTTACACTTAAATAAACTGCCTGAAGTCAGACAAACAAACATGTGCATTGCTACACAGTAGTCATCACAGCTGATCCCTCTGTGCCCAAGTTTCACCTGAGCTCTGTTTCCAGCTTATCCCTGACAAGGTTTGTGGGGGTGGTTTCTGTGTGACTTTCCCTGAGTTAATTTGAAGTAACCCTCTGCTTGTGTTCTGCCTGACAGCAAACATCCTGCCTGCGTTCATCCAGTCTATCTGCTGGTCATCCAGAGAAGGGACTGGCTGCATTGTGTTTTAATTGCAAGGACCTATCATTGACCATGGAGTACCTACATATAATTTTCTCCTGAGCAGTAGCTTGTATGTTTACAGCTAGTGACAGCCTGCCACCCCTAATGTCAGTTTATGTTGAACTGAAGACGATGGGAGGACGTCAGTTTATTTCAGAATCCTTAGTGTCATGTTGTCATGGCTAGTTTACAGCTTATATTATATATTAATTATGCTTAACAAGGTTTTCTGTGAGGGTTTCTGAAGGACTTCATCCTGACAATGAAGCTGTCCCCTTTTCTCTTGTTCTGTATGACTGCAAAATTTCCAGTCTATCAGTTGTTTATCCAGAAACATCAAAAGGGGCTGGGTGTATTGTGTTTAGAAAGTTTGGATACATACAAAGAGAGTTTTGATGATTTTTATGTAAATAAAACTCACTTTTGTGTTCACTTTCAGTATTCAGAGTGTCCAAGTATTTTAACCGAAAACAAAGTAATTAAAAGTAATTGAAATGTAATTAAAATACTTTTCATTGTAATTATAATTAATTACATTTGCAAATCAATGTAATTTTAATTGTAATTGTAATTTGACAATTTGAAAGTCATTGTAATTATTGTATCTGCCAAAATAAAGTTTTGCAGATTCTATGTTTTTGACCGGGTTTCTGCCGCCACCGCTGTATTCCGGAGAACTCCTCTGAGACTACTGGACTGATTTTTACAAAACTTACACCAATTATCAGGTGACATGTGAACAGTGCCTAACCATTCGGCATTGACCTTTGACCTTTCCTCTCTCCAGTGCATCCATCTGTACATCTCATTTGACCAATCAGGAAAAATATTTGGCATAAATGTAGCCCTTGGATAGCTTTATAACATACACTTAAATGGTGGCTCCACCTGCAACTGTTTTTGCACAGCATCCATCTTTTCGTCTGACTTGGGATAAAGTAACCCATATCTCTGCAGTGGTTTGACTAATTCACTAGAAATTTGGCATGCATATTCATCCTGGATAGCTTTCTTGATTTTATGAAAGATTGCACCACTTACATTCATGTTAACACTGCAGACATCCATGCTTATATCTCCGGAATGGTTTGATATATCTTCCTGAAAATTTGCATGTGTTTAGATCTCACATAGCTCTTTTTCAAACAAGAAACTGGTGGCGCCACCTGCAACCATTTTTTTTGCACAGCGTCCATCTGTTCCTTTGACTTGGGATAAAATCACCCATATCTCTGCAGTGGTTTTACTTATACGCCTGAAATTTGGCATGCATATACATCCTGGATAGCTTTCTTGATTTTATGACAGGTGGCGCCACTTACATTCATGTTCATGCTGCAGACATCCATGCTTATATCTCGGGACTGGTTTGATGTATCTTCCCGAAAATTTGCATGTGTTTGGATCTCTCATAGCTCTTTATCATACACAAAACTGGTGGCGCCACCTGCAACCATTTTTGCACACCTGAAATTTTGTGTATACATCTTGGATAGTTTCTCATTCAAATAACAGGTGGCACCACCTACAATCATGTTAATGTTGCAGACATCCATGCTAATATGTAACACATCTAACTTTGTTTCCCCTTGCCACTTAATCAATGCCTCACTTCACCCGTCCTACTCTGATTTTGGCAGATATGCTTAGTTGCTTGTCGACTACCAGTATTCTAGTTTACATTCGGATGTAATTGACCCGACCCCTGCTTAGCTGGGTTTTATGCTTAAAATTCAGGTTTTGCCCAACCTGGCTTTGTCTATAAATTTATATCTTTTAAGAGGTTATGAAAAGTTTGTAGTGGACAGGTAATCACTGTACAGTTTATTAATTACTTCTAATCTTTCTGTTTTGGCTAACAAGTATTAAATGTATGAGACTTTATAGGGCATCAACCTGCAGTAGAACTTCACATAATTATTAATGAAGTGTGCATGATCTTGATGTTTTACTATTCAGTAAATTATACATTCAGATGTCAGTGCCACACATGAGTAGCTGTACATATATATATATATATATATATATATATATATATACTTTTTTGTTTAAGGTAATTCCAGTTGGTGAGAATATGAACAAATATGTCATAAAAATACAAATACAAAAAATTGTTTGTGCTGCATAAAGTCATTGTCCTTTCTTGTCCTTGACCTTGACCCCTTAATGTCACAACACTAATATAGGCTGTATGGTCACCTTGTGACAATGAGTTGATTTGTATAAATTACTTCCATATGTCTGCCATATTACTTTACGGTACCGTCGGCACGTAAGCTTAGTCTCATTCTATATCACTCCTATGACCTATGTTGAGCTAAATAAGGAATACTGAAATACAGAAGTGGCAAGCATTTGCAAGCACAGGTATTTGAAAGCAGGGTAGGTGTCCCTATAAATATTTATTACTAAAAATGCAAGCTATTTGCAAAAACCATAAGATATAAATTAACATATTGAAATGAACTAGAATTTAATTTTTACATTTTTTTTATTAGCTGATTTAGCTCAGCTGACTGTAATTGTAATGCTGTTTCCTCTCCAATATACAATATTTTTCTTGCATATAGTACATACAAGGTTGACAAGGAGATATCCAGAAGTTGTCATTTTGTGGTAACGTAAGATTTATAAAAAAATCAATTTTCTTTTAAATAATTTCAGCAAATTAAAATATAATTAAATCCATCAATATACATAAATTAACAATATTTGAACCACATTATGGATAAAGGCGCAGTTTAAAATGGAATTTTGAACCAAGTTTTATTGTATCGCCAGACATAGTCTGGAGATACTATGGTTTAGGCACGGTCGCGCCGCCGCCGCCGAGACTTCTTTTGGACACAATAACTCAAAAAATATTTCACGGATCTTTACCAAACTTGGTATATGTATAGATATGGGTGAGAGGACGACGCCTATTTTTAATGAGGTCATGACCTCAACTAGGAGAGTGACCTTGACCTTGAATAGGTTCAATTTTGGGGAAAATCACACAAATTCTTAAATATCTCAAGAAAACTTGCATGGATTGATCCCAAAATCAAGTTGATCGAAGATCATGGATAGGGTTGTCATGTTCCAGAAACTGGTGGTGCCACCTATTATTCCTTACTTGTTTTCATGCCGTTTAATATCCCATCAATTGCTACTTGACAGTACTGTGAGCATTATAAGTCAAAAACTAATGGACAGATTTCTTTCATATTATGCAAATACATAGATATGGGTTATGGGATGATGTTTATTTAAATTGGGGTCATGACCTTTCCTATGAGAGTGGCCTTGACCTTGAATATTGCCATATATGGTGAAAATCACACAAAATCATTAATTTCTCAATAAGGGATGCATGCATTGGTCAAAAAATCAACTTGACCGAAGATCTTGGATAGTAATGTCATGTACCGGAAACAGGTGGCGCCACCTGTTATTCTTTTACTTGTTTTAGTGCCGTTTAATACCCCATCATTGCCACTTAACAGTACATTTATAACCTGTGAGCATTATAAGTCAAAAACTAATGGACAGGTTTCTTTCATATTATGCATATACATAGATATGGGTTATGGGATGATGTATATATAAATTGGGGTCATGACCTTTCCTATTAGAGTGGCCTTGACCTTGAATATTGCCATGTATGGTGAAAATTACACAAAATCATTAATATCTCAATAAGGGATGCATGCATTGGTCCAAAAATCAACATGTTCAAAGATCTTGGAAAGTATTGTCATGTACCTGAAACAGGTGGCGCCACCTGTTATTCTTTTACTTGTTTTGTGCCGTTTAATACCCCATCATTGCCATTCATCAGGACTGTGAGCATTATAAGTCAAAAACTAATGGACAAATTTCTTTCATATTATGCATATACATGGATATGGGTTTTAGGATAATGTTTTTTTGAATAGGGGTCATGACCTTTTCAATGAGTGGCCTTGACCTTGAATATTGCCATATATGGTGAAAATCACACAAAATCATTAATTTCTCAATAAGGGATGCATGCATTGGTCCAAAAATCAACTTGACCGAAGATCTTGGATAGTAATGTCATGTACCGGAAACAGGTGGCGCCACCTGTTATTCTTTTACTTGTTTTAGTGCCGTTTAATACCCCATCATTGCCACTTAACAGTATTGTGAGCATTATAAGTCAAAAACTAATGGACAGATTTCTTGCATATACATAGACATGGGTTAGGGGATGATGTATATTGAAATTTGGATCATGACCTTTTCTATGAGAATGACCTTTTCTATGAGTGTGGTCTGATATTAATTGTTGCTGAAGATGGGGGGCCTATTCTTAAAGGGGGGGGGGATTAATTGTCTGGGGATACTATGGCACCTGCGGTGCCAAGAAATATCTAGTTTTCAGATGTTTATTGTTTTGTTATAATATTTTTGTGGTAAAAGAAAAAAAAATGGTATGCATGTGGTGTTATCTGACAAAATTAAGGATATATATATGATGATACAATTTAGAATGTGAATCAATTTATGTATACAATTAAGCAAGTGTTCTGCAATCAATATTTTAAGTATATAGCTGTAAGTTGTTATATGTTCAGTCTTATAAATTATATATTAAAGCCATATATTACACAGTGCAGATGCAATGTATCCCTAATTGGTTTGTTTTAACTTGCTTATCAAATTTAGTCACTCATTTGAAAATAGAAAGTTTATTTTTTACAGCATTTTATTTCAGTTGTTAAATTAAATGTTTATTATTATGCTTCAGCTCATGTCCATTGTTCTGTAATTTGCAGGGTTTTGCAAGTTGCCAGTGTATATATTTACATGCATTTACAGTCACTTAGTCGAAATACTGAAACTTTTACAAATTACATGTAACATGTTTGTGATCATGAGAGGCCCCTGCATCTTTCATGTAGTCCATAAGAGGGCACAGTCGACACAACAACTAGGATTTTATACAAATATTCTCAGGTTCAATTTCAGCTGGGTGCCATGACCCACGGGTCCCTTGTTAAGTTCTACTGTTCCCCAATATATCCAATCACATGAACCTTGTCTCTGTGATATTTATTTTGAATAAATAAAAAAAATGTTTAAAGTTTCACAGCCCAAGTACATAGAAAAATTAAAACAGGAACATGTCGGCCACTCAGGGCCTTAGTTATGATCATTTATGTCACTTTATAGTAGAACCTCAAATTACTTAATCTCTTTTTATTGCCAAAAATTTGTTTTCCGAATATAAAATAAGGAACTAAAGTTTACCTCTATTGACTGAAAAGTAAACCTATGACATTCAGAAAAAACATTTTCCCAAATTAATGTAAATCGTTCTGAGCTTTTAATTTAGGACAAAATATTATGATGACAAAAAATCACTGGCAGGATTATAGCATATTGGGACAATGTTATGCTCATGCATACTGTGGATATACTTTTTGGAAAAAAGTTTACTTTACATAACTGTAACCTCATTTATCTTAACCCTTTATTTATGCCAGATATTCAAAGTTCTATAATATCATATGTGCCTTGTATGATTTCATTACAGGGATCACAGGAGCTGCACAGGCCATCATGGAGAGTACTTTCACACAGTTTGTAGATCGATTTCACGAGTGTGCTGCCAAGGGTGAAGTTGACATGGTTAATAAGCTATCAGAAGGTAGGACTAAGTATATCCTGCAACTAAATCCAATTCACAAATGACCAATCAATTTATATCATTGACACAAATGTATTAGACCAGGGTATATAAATGGGAACTTCATAGAATAATCAAATATAGTTGGGGAAACATAGTTTACACAATGTATTACCAGGTCCGGTTATGGCACCATATCTTTGAATGGAGTTTTTTTTTAAAAATTAATCTGACTTATATTAATAAGCAGATAAATCTTATAGATTATATATACCTAATATTCATCTAAATGTAACAATAAATGCTTCAACAATCAGTCTTTTCAGGACCCACCAGAGATAATGATTCCACATAAGCAGATGTTAAAGTAAAAATAGACTTCAAAGTCACCTGTTATACTGAAGTTAAGGGCTCTTATTCAAAATATAGCATTAGGTTATAGCTTAAGGACATCATTGATTCCTGCATATGTATAAGTATATGTTACCTTTAACTGAAATTAGGAAGTGACTGTCTCTGAAATTATGTAAAGTGACTAGTTGTCTCTGAAAGTTTGTATAAAGCTGAGAATCCATATTCATGGAATACAGTATGAGTATTGAGAGATTTAATATGGATCTGCACAACAGCCTGTATATTTTCTCTGTGTCACTCTCGGATACAATGAAGAACCTGCAAAATAACTGCATATAGCAATTACCGTAAAATCTGTGAAATTTCGTACCTCGATGAATTTCGTACACGGTCTTTCTTCAGTAACCATAATTATTAAAATGACATGTTAAATTTCGAACTGCCGATGGTCTGTTACGCCATATTTGACTTTAGCAGGACTGCCGTGAATGTAACACTGACGTAACCTCACCCTGTTATCTGGTTTTGAACAAGCCTACTGGTCAGATCGATGTGAATGCCATGCTACTGATAATTAATATGAATTATATCTACATCATATAGAATGTAATTGGACTGAAAACTAAGATTTTTGTTACAGCGACAATGGAAAAAACTTAAAATATCTCTAATATGAGTCGCTTATTTGTCCGGGATGCGAGCGACACGCCATGAATAACTGACGTCTTACTTACGTCCATGAAGTTTGACGGAGGTTGGAAATAGGATAATCAGGATTAACTCCGTAAATGATTTCAAGACCACTAGCTTTTCGTGCACCGTAAAGGGGGATTTCTGTGTGTAAGCCAGGTTCAATTTGGTCAAGCTCAGTGCTCCGGTGTGTGTAATGCCAATGTAAATAAACAATAAAAAAAATATAAAAATATAAAAATATAAAAAATAAACATCTTGAATGTCACACCAGAACGACTCAGTTTCGAGTACCCGGGTACCGTATCACCCATCAATCAAGTCACACGAGATCAAACGGTACATCAAAGCGCTGGCAGACGTTCATGAAGTTTAACGGATATTTGATAATGGAAAATCAGGACCGATTAACTCTTAAAGTGATCTCAAGACCTCTAGCTTTTTGTGCACCATCAATGGGGATTTCCATGCATAAGCCACCTGAAAAACGATCTCTCCGGGCAAAGCCCCGGATATCACGCAAGCATGTATGGGTGTCGAGCTTCATGACAGGATTAAATCCTTCTGATATTCTTTCCAGATTCCTTTTCCAAAGTGATTTAATATAAAATAAACAACAAAAGTATAGAAAAAAATGTTTTTATTCATGAAACTTCATGGTTCACAAGGATGAATGCAAAATCGGCGAGTGAATAGTTGAGGCTCCTATTATCGCCCACTGCCGATGAGGCATCTTAACCTGTCAAGACCATAATTTTTAAACTGCTGAAATGGACTGTAAAATTTCGGACTTCCACAAATTTAATTATTTTTTTCTGTACGAAATTTCACAGATTTTACGGTAGTTTTACTAGATATGCATTCAGCATGCCAGATTCACATTGCATGCATATAGAATCTTACCTTAAAGGGGCCCAATCACCTATCTGACCTTAACAAACTAAATGTAATCTCTTGTAGCTCCCATAAAAATGGGCCAGAAACCGTGGATATAACTGCACACAGGCTGCTTTTTTTATTTGTATCAACATGTTTATAATATGTGGGGGCCTGCCAAAATAAACAAATTCAACAAAGGTATCTTGCAGAAAGTCTGATAAGCAAGAGCTTTGCAAAGGGTGTTTTGCAACAAGTAACCTTTCTACCTCCGCATATATGCAACCTACCACCTAAGGTTTTTTAATACCATTTGTCAAAATTCTTCTGTTTCCAAACATGTTGTTGATAAACAAGTTCATACATTCTTCATGATGGTCTAATAAGAACTTTCAACATCCAAAATTACCCTTATATCATTAACATACACAGAGGAAACCAGAAATCACACTAAATTCTTTTTCAAAAGCTAGGTGAATGGGCACCTTTAATAATGGTGATTTGATTTTACCTGTGCATTATAATTTATGTATCATATATTTCAGGTGTGGGAAATGTTAATGCTAAGAACAGCCAGGGATGGACTGCTCTAATGTTTGCTGCCAGAAATAATCAAGCTCAGGTGGTTAAAGCTCTACTTGAAAAAAGGTAATTGCAGCTAGCAGGTATTTGTGAGCAGCCCATATGCGTAATTGTACAGTGATTAAGTTTGTTTGTATCAGGTAAATGGTTTGACACAGACTTGACACTGCTGCTTATGGTTAACCCTCAGTTGCTACCAGAAGCCAGGTTTAATACCAAAGAGTATACACTGAATACATTAACACTCTTGAATACAAGCAAGGGACAAAGTACAGTGACAATATGGTATTTTGGATGTAACATGAACTTAATGCTCACTCACAGACTTACCAAACCATTTGGAAGAAGTGAAATGCATATTAATCTTACTGTATGTATGTGTTTTATTGGCCCATTAAATAAAATAACTTTGCCAGTCAGTTTTGGCAGATTGTGAATAGCTTGGCCCTGCTGTCACAGAAGACCACGTTAATCATTAACTTTTCAGAGGGCCACTAAAGTACACTCTAGATTGGCACCGGGTAGTAGATTATTTGAAGTAGAACATATTGCATGTGTATCTTCAGTTCTAAAGATTCCCATTAAACTCAAGCAAACCCTCTCTGTAGTAAATTTTGAAAATTCTGTAAAGATAAAAAGAAAAGTCTAGCATTATATTGCTTATAATGTACATGTATATTGTAAAGAATATCAGAATTCTTCTGAAATCTAAAAAAAGACTAAATTTGGTGACTGTGTTTTACTCCTAGAATATTTTCTTGATCTGTTGAGATCTAGAATAATGATTCCACATATGGACACTTTTTAATTAAGAATGAATGTTCCCTAACAGGTTATGAGAATGAATGAAATAATTTCTCTTTTATATCATTTTTTTGTCATTCAGATGTGACACTACATCAGTCAGTAATGGAGGACAGACAGCATTAGATATCGCCAAATTCTGGAACCATACAGAAGTAGTGAGGCTTCTTGACCCAGCGTTAGAACCTGCACCTGCAGGTACAGGGATCGTGTCTCGTCTACCTCAAGTAGTTAACTACTTCTGTAATAACCCCATGGATCGAGTAGCCAACAGACGGAAAGATAAACAGTGGCTGCAAGAACGCCGGGAACATGAACAAACCAGATATATCTTGTTTCATAACTTGGAACCAGTTGTTTCTAAAAAAGGCGAAAATCAGTCCACTTTAGGAAAAGGAAAGTTTGCATTGTGCTTGTTTTCTTATAATGATATAAAGGGTATACTTAACGAAGGGGACCCAGCTGTAGTGCTTCTTGGTTTGGACACCAGAGGGCCCCACCCAGGGAACAAACAACCTGCATCACAGGAGGACTGGCCAGCCGTGTTTGCAGTTGATGCATCACATGTCTCTGAGGAACAAATTGAAGCGATTCAGCCTGGAGCGTTTGCTGTTTCAGTGATTCCGGGAATTATGCAACTAGATAAATATGAGGGAGGCATCGTGGCCCAGGCACGGACGGTGTTAGCCTGGCATGACAGGTATCAGTTCTGTCCAACCTGCGGCAGCAAAACTAACCTTGATGACGCTGGATATAAGAGAGCTTGCAGCAATGATGACTGTCGCAGCAAAAAAGGTAATGTTAAGTGCATATCACCATGCAGTTTGAATTAATTAATTAATTAATTAATTAGCTAATCACAGACCTTATAAAATGTAATTTGAATTTACAGAGTCCTTGTTGCAGATCTTATGAAATGTAATTTGAAGTAACATAGTCCTTGCAGCAGATCTTATGAAATGTTATTTAAAGTAAGGCCAAAATAAAAAAAAGCTATGGTTCTCAGGCACTTTTTTCAGAAATCAATGCGGACGGGCACTTTTTTAATGTTAAATTTTTTGGTTTGTTTCGATAAAAATGTCACATGATAAGGGAAAAGCATGAAAATAACAGTTTTATTTTTATAAAAAAGTAAAACCACTACAGATCAAAAAAAAAATTGTATGGTTTTATCTTATTGAAAGAAATGTCAGAGCGGCAGCAGCTCAAAATTTGAAAGTTTTTATTGAAAATCAAAATAAAAATTTTTGATGCGGGGGTTTAAAATTGATGCAGGCGGTGCCTGAGAACTATCCCTTTAATTTTTTGGCCTAACAGAGCCCTAGTAGCAGATCTTATGAAATGTTATTTGAAGTAACATAGTACTAGTAGCAGATCTTTCGAAATGTAATTCGTAGTAACAAACCCTAGTAGCAGATCTTATGAAATGTAATTTGAAGTAACAGAGCCCTAGTAGCTGCTCTTATGAAACGTGATTTGAAGTAACAGAGCCCTAGTAGCAGATCTTATGAAATGTAATTTGAAGTAACAGAGCCCTAGTAGCAGATCTTATGAAATGTAATTTGAAGTAACAGAGCCCTAGTAGCAGATCTTATGAAATGTAATTTGAAGTAACAGAGCCCTAGTAGCAGGTCTTATGAAATGTTATTTGAAGTAACAGAGCCCTAGTAGCAGATCTTTTGAAATGTTATTGGAAGTAACAGAGCCCTAGTAGCAGATCTTATGAAATGTTATTTGAAGTAACATAGTACTAGTAGCAGATCTTTCAAAATGTAATTCGTAGTAACAAACCCTAGTAGCAGATCTTATGAAATGTAATTTGAAGTAACAGAGCCCTAGTAGCTGCTCTTATGAAATGTGATTTGAAGTAACAGAGCCCTAGTAGCAGATCTTATGAAATGTAATTTGAAGTAACAGAGCCCTAGTAGCAGATCTTATGAAATGTAATTTGAAGTAACAGAGCCCTAGTAGCAGGTCTTATGAAATGTTATTTGAAGTAACAGAGCCCTAGTAGCAGATCTTATGAAATGTAATTTGAAGTAACAGAGCCCTAGTAGCAGATCTTATGAAATGTAATTTGAAGTAACATAGCCCTAGTAGAAGATCTTATGAAATTTTATTTGAAGTAACAGAGCCCTAGTAGCAGATCTTATGAAATGTAATTTGAAGTAACAGAGCCCTAGTAGCAGATCTTATGAAATGTAATTTGAAGTAACAGAGCCCTAGTAGCAGATCTTATGAAATGTAATTTGAAGTAAAAGAGCCCTAGTAGCAGGTCTTATGAAATGTAATTTGAAGTAAAAGAGCCCTAGTAGCAGATCTTATGAAATGTAATTTGAAGTAAGAGAGCCCTAGTAGCAGATCTTATGAAATGTAATTTGAAGTAATAGAGCCCTAGTAGCAGGTCTTATGAAATGTTATTTGAAGTAACAGAGCCCTAGTAGCAGATCTTATGAAATGTTATTGGAAGTAACAGAGCCCTAGTAGCAGATCTTATGAAATGTTATTTGAAGTAACATAGTACTAGTAGCAGATCTTTCGAAATGTAATTCGTAGTAACAAACCCTAGTAGCAGATCTTATGAAATGTAATTTGAAGTAACAGAGCCCTAGTAGCTGCTCTTATGAAATGTGATTTGAAGTAACAGAGCCCTAGTAGCAGATCTTATGAAATGTAATTTGAAGTAACAGAGCCCTAGTAGCAGATCTTATGAAATGTAATTTGAAGTAACAGAGCCCTAGTAACAGATCTTATGAAATGTAATTTGAAGTAACAGAGCCCTAGTAGCAGGTCTTATGAAATGTAATTTGAAGTAAGAGAGCCCTAGTAGCAGATCTTATGAAATGTAATTTGAAGTAACAGAGCCCTAGTAGCAGATCTTATGAAATGTAATTTGAAGTAACATAGCCCTAGTAGCAGATCTTATGAAATGTTCTTTGAAGTAACAGAGCCCTAGTAGCAGATCTTATGAAATATTATTTGAAGTAATATAGTCCTAGTAGCAGATCTTATGAAATGTTATTTGTAGTAACAGAGCCCTAGTAGCAGATCTTATGAAATGTTATTGGAAGTAATATAGTCCTAGTAGCAGATCTTATGAAATGTAATTTGAAGTAACAGAGCCTTAGTAGCAGATCTTATGAAATGTAATTTGAAGTAACATAGTTTTTGTAGCAGGTCTTAAGAAATGTTATTTGAAGTAACATAGTCCTAGTAGCAGAACTTATTAAATGTAATTTGAAGTAAGAGCCCTAGTAGCAGGTCTTATGAAATGTTATTTGAAGTAACAGAGCCCTAGTAGCAGATCTTATGAAATGTAATTTGAAGTAACAGAGCCCTAGTAGCAGATCTTATGAAATGTTCTTTGAAGTAACAGAGCCCTAGTAGCAGATCTTATGAAATGTAATTTGAAGTAACATAGTTTTTGTAGCAGGTCTTAAGAAATGTTATTTGAAGTAACATAGTCCTAGTAGCAGATCTTATTAAATGTAATTTGAAGTAACAGAGCCCTAGTAGCAGGTCTTATGAAATGTTATTTGAAGTAACAGAGCCCTAGTAGCAGATCTTATGAAATGTTATTGGAAGTTATATAGTCCTAGTAGCAGATCTTATGAAATGTAATTTGAAGTAACAGAGCCCTAGTAGCAGATCTTATGAAATGTAATTTGAAGTAACATAGTTTTTGTAGCAGGTCTTAAGAAATGTTAATTGAAGTAACATAGTCCTAGTAGCAGAACTTATTAAATGTAATTTGAAGTAACAGAGCCCTAGTAGCAGGTCTTATGAAATGTTATTTGAAGTAACAGAGCCCTAGTAGCAGATCTTATGAAATGTAATTTGAAGTAACAGAGCCCTAGTAGCAGATCTTATGAAATGTTATTTGAAGTAACATAGTACTAGTAGCAGATCTTTCGAAATGTAATTCGTAGTAACAAACCCTAGTAGCAGATCTTATGAAATGTAATTTGAAGTAACAGAGTCCTAGTAGCTGCTCTTATGAAATGTGATTTGAAGTAACAGAGCCCTAGTAGCAGATCTTATGAAATGTAATTTGAAGTAACAGAGCCCTAGTAGCAGATCTTATGAAATGTAATTTGAAGTAACAGAGCCCTAGTAGCAGATCTTATGAAATGTGATTTGAAGTAACAGAGCCCTAGTAGCAGGTCTTATGAAATGTTATTTGAAGTAACAGAGCCCTAGTAGCAGATCTTATGAAATGTAATTTGAAGTAACATAGCCCTAGTAGCAGATCTTATGAAATTTTATTTGAAGTAACAGAACCCTAGTAGCAGGTCTTATGAAATGTGATTTGGAGTAACTTAGTCATAGTAGCAGATCTTATGAAATATTATTTGAAGTAATATAGTCCTAGTAGCAGATCTTATGAAATGTTATTTGTAGTAACAGAGCCCTAGTAGCAGATCTTATGAAATGTTATTGGAAGTAATATAGTCCTAGTAGCAGATCTTATGAAATGTAATTTGAAGTAACAGAGCCCTAGTAGCAGATCTTATGAAATGTAATTTGAAGTATCATAGTTTTTGTAGCAGGTCTTAAGAAATGTTATTTGAAGTAACATAGTCCTAGTAGCAGAACTTATTAAATGTTATTTGAAGTAACAGAACCCTAGTAGCAGTTCTTATGAAATGTAATTTGAAGTAACATAGTCCTAGTAGCAGATCTTATGAAATATTATTTGAAGTAATATAGTCCTAGTAGCAGATCTTATGAAATGTAATTTGAAGTAACAGAGCCCTTGTAGCAGATCTTATGAAATGTAATATGAAGTAACACATATAAAATGGAATGATAAGAACCACTGGTATTTTTTGTTTAAAAATTTTAGCTCAGCTGACTATTTGTCATCTGAGGTATAATCACAGTCCATTGTCCATCCGTCTGTCTGTTTGTTAGACTGCCATACTATTAGATGTCCCCAAAATCTTCTACCAAACCGAAAACTGTGTCACTGTGACCTCATTCCTTCAAGAAATTAAGGAAAACCCTCAAATTTTCATTGAATAACTATAATCAAACTTCAGGACCGCCTAATATCAAAACCACTTATCTGTTTTTCTTAATATTTACCAGAAGTATTCTCATATATATTTCCTATATACATGCCAGAAATTAAGTTAGTTAAGTGTAATTTCTTTAAGTTATAGGTCAAAATATAATAGACTATCGAAAAAGTCAGGAAAAATATTTACTCACTTAACAAGAAAATTATTAAAACTGGAGACTTTTTTCCAAGAATATAATTTTGTTTAATTTAGATTCAATTGTAAAACCAAATCATATCTAAATTTTGTAATTTTTTTTCAGTTATTAGCATAAATATAAAATCAGTACCTTAAAATTTGCCCAACTTTGACCATGGCTTGTTTTTTCCTGTGAGTACTGTTAATTTAATTTTCACAGCATAAAAAAAACTAAAGTATTTTATTTGTTAAAATCTTAAATTTGAAAATAAAAATTTGAAAATTACGGTAGGCTATTTATTGAATTTTTCTTAAGGCTCTATTGTATTCACTTTGCTTTGTCCAGATGCAGGCAGCCCACTCCTGGTTACTCCTGGTTACAGCTATGCCAGGGTTCCTGATTTGTTACAGCCACTGGGGAAGATCCCTTGCTGTGACAGATGAACAGTAATTCTAATATTAACTCCTTCCCCCCCCCCCCCCCCACCCACCCCACACCCCTGAAAACCAACCCTTCCCACCAAGTGTTATTTCACTGTAATTCCTTAATTGTAAAGCTGTGTCCACTCCAGTATACAAAACTTTCCTTGAAAAAGGAATTGAAGTAGTAAATCAGAAGATGCCATGTTGTGTTAATGTAGCATTTTAAAAGAAATCAATTTTTCTCTTAAATGATTTTAACAAATCAATTTATAATTAATCCCATCAGTATGCATACATTTATAAAATATGAAATATAGATAAATAAAGGCACAATTTAAAATAATGAATCTGAATCAAGTATTATTTTTAGATATTTATTGTTTTGCATATTTAAAAGATATATTTTTGTGGTAAAAAATAAATTTGTATGCATGGTGTGGTGTTATCTGACAAGATAGGGATTTATGATAATGCAATTTAGAATAATGAATCAACTTTTATATTCAGATATAAATGTTATATTGGAAATGCATTGAAATATAAACTTAAATAAAAAAATTGATATGATAAAAAAATGAGAATCTAATACAAACATTTGGTCATTATTTTCCTGCCTCGGCAGAATCTGAGATCAGGCTTTGTTTGCCATGTATGTATATGAAAATCCACTATCCATGATATAATAAAAAAGATTAAGAAATAATTGAAATATTATTAGCTTTGTTTCTCTACCAGTCTGTCTGTCCTTTTTTAAATATTAAGTAATTGTAAATGAACTTTTTATCCTGTAAGTATTTTTGAATTAAGTGAAAATCCTATGTATATAACACACTATAATAATCAGATCAAACCCCCCCCCCCCCCCCACCATCTCCTCCACCACCAAGTCCTTGCATCTGTGCTCTCGGGACATTAGTTATATTTCAACTGTATACATTTCATAAAAAAATACATATATTTAATCATATAAATCATAAAAAAGCAGATCCAGTTGAACAACTGTGTGAACTACTGAACTGTCAACAGTTTACCAAAAAGCCAACCAATGATCATTTTAATAATATACATCTTATGTTCACAAACATGCTTCAATTTTAACATTAGGAAATGCAAGGTATGTGGTCACAAAATAATATTCACAACAATTTCTTACTCATCCATACAAACCAATCATGTCAACATGCCGTGGCCTTTATTACCTTTTCCTCTTAGACTTTATCTTAATTTGATGTTATTTTAGAATTTTACCTTCAAGGTCAACTTCAGCTGAGCACAGTGACCCATGGGTCCCTTGTTCTAATTTAGTTTAAACTGATGCTTTATCATTTATATTAACAGACACAGAAATTTTCCAGTAAAATGAACAATGGATGGCATTAAAGACCAGTTAAAAATTTTGATTCATAAAAAGGTA
This sequence comes from Sipunculus nudus, assembly GCA_026874595.1. Classification (NCBI taxonomy): domain Eukaryota; kingdom Metazoa; phylum Annelida; class Sipuncula; order Golfingiida; family Sipunculidae; genus Sipunculus; species Sipunculus nudus. The sequence goes on from CM049313.1 coordinate 61,160,694, forward strand.
TTTTAATCTTAAATTATACATTTAAATATTTATGTACGTACAGTATAAAAGTAGATTGTAATGGTAGTGGGTTTATTATCTGATACTGCCCACAAAGCCGGTCTCAAATAATTTTCAAATTTTTCACCCTCGTCTTATACCCTTTTCTTTGGTCCTAGGTCAACAAACATCCAAAAATCAATATGAAACTTGCCGTGGGATTATTCTTTCTCCATTTTGCCTGCTGCCTGTGTCCAGCATCCTTTAACTTCTGGGTGGAGAAGGCACAACCTTGTGGTTAAGCCTTAAATTTGGCCAGGAGTCCTAATGCACAGAAAGGAATGCTTACCCACTACCTTTTGGTCAAAAGTCAATACCCTAATCATTAGGGTTGTAATAATACATCAAATAATCAATGCATTGAATTGCAAGCCCTTAATTTATATTGTAATCGATAATCAACCTCTGAATCAATTCATTTTGATGATTTTTTTTTCAATGTACAATCCCAAAGTCCTCTGTATGCTCTCAAATCTGACGGAGCAATTAGCAGTGACAAAGTTCTTTACCGTGGTGCCCTGAATCTACTTTAAACATTAGCTGGAGGACCATTCCACTCACATAGAAACATATATGGCGGTAACAAACAGAGGGGGAGCTACATTTACCTTTACTTACTGAAATTTACTAATATCCATTTTGCTAAAATTGCTTTTATTTTGAATAATTTTGAAATTTACTATTTAAGTGAGAATTGAATCAAGAACTGAATCAAAGGTTGTCATGGGACCTGATGTAAAATTGAAGTAGCCTAGCACTTCATTCTTGATCGAGACTAATTGAAAGGTGAAAAATCAATAATTGAATAAATTTTAAGGGCCATCACAATACACAGGCCTACAAACCAGTATGCCACCAGACTCAACAGTATAGTGAAACAATGACAATTGTAATGGAATATGTTTGTTTCTTTTTTTATGTTGTTCAGAAGTTATTCTTGCCAGTTTGTGTTTGGTATATAGGAAACAACAATTATAGTTCATGGTGTGCTGGTCTATGATTTACAGGTGTACACAACACAAGCTATCCCCGGCTGGACCCCACCGTTATTATGGCAGTAGTATCCCCAGATGGGAGCCAGATCTTGCTGGGACGAGGAGCTCGCTTTCCTAAAGGCATGTGGTCATGTCTGGCAGGATTCCTAGAACCAGGTGGTGTATAATTATTTATCAAAATGTACATGGAAGTATGGTGTAGTGTATTTGGTGGCTTATTTGTAGAGCTTGGAATCAGATCCAAAATTTTTAATCAATTAATCAGAACCTGTGGCAACCGATTATCAATTAATAATCAATTATTTTACATGACAGTTGTACAGTATGGGAACTGCTCACTCTTGCTTCTGCCACCTTGAAAGTGAAGAATGAACTATAATCTATTTTTTTTTTACCTTGTAAATTCTAGAATCTGCATTCTAGATCATCTTACAGCAAGACTAAGATACTGAGAGGCCGACCTTGAATATTATTTTCATGTGGTAATGGGCAATATTCCAGCACAAATCTATGAAACTTGATGGACCGATTATCGAGGATATAAAACAGATAATCGAGAATCAAAGATTTCATGACATCGATAATTGGTGATAATTGCAGAGCTCTACTTATTTGATTATAACAATATTGAACTTAAAAGGGGCAAAATAACCTATCTGACCTGTACAAACTAAAGGTAATCCCTTAGAGCTTTCTATGTGTTTATGATATGTGGGGGCCTGCCAAAATAATAAAAACAAAAATCAACAAGTGCATATGGCAGCAAGTCAAACATGTTGATAAACAAGTTCTGAAAACATCCTTCACAATGGCCTCATAATAACTTTTCACAACCAAAATTCCCCTTAGATCATTGATATATACACAGAGGAAGCCAGAAATCACATAATTTTTTTTCAAAAGGTAGGTGATTGGGCACCTTTAATCATATTAACCCACATTGAGGATTTCGTAAAAATGTATTACAGTATTGCAGTGTGTATTCAACTAATCCATGCATAATTTTATGTTTTGGGCAAGGTCCGTAAAAGGTGTTGTTCTACTCTAAACTTAGATGACTCCTGGCTCCTGGCCATCAGACACTCTCCGCAGATAGATTTTCACCTTTGACTGTAAGCAAAGCTGTTTTGGAGTTGTTTCATGTTGCATCCCCACATCCTTATCGTACCCCAACAGGTTTATTTCAAACAGTTTCTCTAAATTGCTCATGGGGACTGCCATTTTGCATACACGCTGAAACCTGGATGTAACAGATCATGTTGAAATTATGAGTATACCACTAGTTTAAAACAAATAGAGAAATCCAAATGTGTTAGCTGCATCTTCTTTTGTTATATTTAATATATAAATAATGATTGCAGAAATTATTTACATTAACATGATTCAGTGTGAAAATTAGTTCATAATTGAGTATAACATTAGATACAGGTACAATAAATAATGAAAAAAAAGTGAATGTTATTTGCTTGCAGCCTTTAGATATTTAATAAAGTAATTTTTATATAGGTAAAATCCACTTCATGAAATAGATGAGGCTTGAGCTATCATTTGATTTTTTTTTTTTTTTTCTATTTGATTATATGATTTTTTTCTGACAGGTGAGAGTATAGAGGATGCATGTCGGCGGGAGGTTGAGGAGGAGACAGGGATCAAGGTCGGCCGCGTGGACTACCACTCCTGTCAGCCGTGGCCCATGCCTGCCTCCCTCATGATTGGTTGCCTGGCTCATGCGTCCTCTTTGAAAGTCAAGGTCAGGAAACCCAGCAATTTCCATGCATTATGAACTAGTGATCAGTCTTTGTCTGTAATCCTTTCATTTGCACCTACTGTTAGCTGTCTTACCAGGGTACAAGTACATTATTCACACAGTGCTTTACCTATAGGCCTGCTACCTATATCCTAAAGTGCTGTTGTTTTGACCTCCTATCCTGAATCGCTACACCAGAGGGGAGCACTGTATTTTGGTCCGATCAGATGAGACCCTGTGCTAGGAGACAAAACAGTTTACCAGCCAAACGAGGAATACACAGAGCCCATATTGTTCATTTTGTTTTGATGACAGCTCATCACCCCGGCAACCATTTGAACTGGCCACAGGCTCAGAGAGAATGACCCCGCACATGGTTTCTGGGCGCAGCCTGATGCCTGTCGAGTGTTTGTTGACCAACATTTGGTTGACTGCTAGTCACATCAGCAGTTTTGTTTGCAGACAGGCCCACCACCTGGTGTTTAAGTGCATCATAAGCGGTCAAAGCAAGCAGCTAGAAAATCAGTAGCTTCTTTAGAAGTGCAAGATTTCTGCTGCCTCAGGAGTGTAGGGCACAAGTTGTAACTGTTAGGCCAGGAATGTACTAAACTGATATGCCAGACAAGTCCGGCCTTGACCTGGAGAGTACCTGAAATTAGGTTATATTTGGTTGTACTGTTGGTTGTTTTTTTTCTATATAATTTACGAATTATTAATGAATGCTTTCATGATTACTTCATAATTTTAATTAAATATAATAATGATAAAATCCCAGTGTTTATACCGCCCACAGCCTTCTTAAAAAATTGATAAAAATCACTAATATTATTTTACTTTAGAACTTTTAAAAAATTAGCTGCCTACTTAGGCCAAAATAATGTGTACGCACACATATTGATGGAAGTGCCAACCGCATGCCAAGCCCAGCTTCATAGTAATACTATACAATCAATTAACAGTGGATCCAGTGGACAGACATTTTTTCTGTATAACTTACGAATTATTGACAAATGCTCTCATGATTACTTCATAGTTTTAATAAAAGTTTTGGTTGTAATGTTTCAAATTGATCACATTCCAGTCTCTGTATTTTAATTAAGCACTTTTATACTTCTCTGCTATAGGTTGACCGTGACGAGATAGAGGAGGCTCGCTGGTTTACAAGGCATGATGCAGTGGCCATGTTAAATCGGCAGCATAAGGATGGTCTGTTCTGCCCACCGGAGCAGGCGATAGCTCACCAGCTGATAAAGGCATGGGTCAACATGTCTTCAAATCTGTGATATTAAAATTGGCAGCATCAATACATACTGCAGCATGTTTATCGTTAATGATACCACAGTATGGACAAAGCACTGCCAAGTGCGAGGATTGAACTTAGAGCACTGAAATGGGTATGGTTACAGATACATTAGTAGCATGAAAGTGTGCATTTTATTGCATACTTTACATAATAACATAGACACAGGTATGAAAAAAATATATGTGCAGTAGCTTATAAAATATACTGCTGTGTCTGCATTATGTATAGGAATAGATACAGGAACAGCGTATAAAAAGAACAGCAGTTCACAAAAAAATTTTCCTTATCAGGAAGAGACCCTTTATTCAGTTCCTGATTCATTTATTGGCTAAGGGGGCCTCACAATCTATGCATGGCCTCAACCTTCTTAAAACATTGATAAAAAATCACTAACATATTTTCTTTAGAAATTATAAAATTAGCTGCATACTTAGTTCAAAATAATGTGTACGCACAAATATTGTATAGTGCCAAACGCATGTCAAGCCCAGGTTATGCTATGCTCAACTATTTGCTACACTACCTGCTGCATTAAACTGCAATTGCCGGTCAGGTTTGGCCACCAGGTGGTGCTGTCTCTGTGGAATTCCCTAAGCATATTATTTAACCAATCATATTGCAGATAACACCAGCATTATTGGATTCTCTTAGAGATACAGGTCACTTTGCATTGAGGTTGAAAGCACTTGGTAGCACAGACATTTTCTACCCCGCGTTGGAATACACACGATGCAATTGTCAACTGTCAACACAGTGTCTATACTGACTTGCTGGTGTGGCCTGAGGTCAGTTATCCCCCACTGTCTGCATATTTCCTCTCTGGCTATGCTACAAGGCGCAGCTGTTTGTTCACATGCTAAGCCAATCAAATTTGTTCTACCAGTTCTGCAGATTTGATTAAATGTGGAGCCAATTAGATTTTAGTTTATCAAGCGCAAAGTCACTGGGTATTTGGCAAGGTGCCAGACATGAAGAATCCTGCTATTTCTCACAGTGTGCGAGTGGAGGTCACCAGGAGGTCACATGCTTTGATCAGAGCATATTCATATCCAGAAGTTATCAAATAAGGGCCACCTAAGATCCAGGGCATCCAGTTACTTAAATCTGGCACTGCCTTTCATGCAGAGTTGGTATTAATGAAAAAAATACATGGCATCTATTACTCACTTCTGTGCAAAGTAAAATAGTCATGTCTGTATGGTATTTACTTATATTTTAATGTGTACACCTTTTACAAACCTTGTTTAATCTCCATGTGTGCATGTATGAGCAGAGGATATTCATTATAAGAGTGATTTAAACTGGTGATGGGAACACCAACTACAAAGTGGTCTGCTTTAACATTCAGGGCATCTTTCATAATTTGAGAATCCCTTTTATATCTTTTATGTGCCTTAAAAAGTAGTGATCTTTATTTTGTACTTTAAATTTATCTGATGATGTAGCCTTCTTGCACAGGTTCCCACATATAATGATGGTAATTTTACAAATACAAATATCTCTTTGATACACAATGATGAAACCAGACTCTATTTAGGTATCGTGGCAAAAGTCTAGTGTAGGCTCGCCTATATGTTCATACTCTTGTTTCTTATTGTTTTATTATGTTAAATATAAAAAATATTACTGTATGTTTTGTTTATTATGCCAAATAATAAATATTACTGTATGTTATTATCATGCAGGGTATTTTAGCATCAGTAACATAATATTAGAATTTAACATGTTGGTTTTATCACCATCCTGCAAAGAGTTATTGATAGGTTATTGTTAACAGGTTTCAGCAGGCACCTGTTAACTTTTGTATATATCAGGAGTCAGTGTGTTACTTGCAAAAATCTGTGATCTTAAGGAATGTTAAGTTTGATATAGATAACACAGTAAAACCTGTTCAGTAAGACCACATATGGGACTAGCAGACAGTGGTCTTGATACACAGTGGGTCTTATTAGACAGGTCAGTTATAACCAGTGAGAATCCTATGCAACTGATAACTAAGGGCCCAGTCTCATACTTAGTTATATTTTGGTTCACTCGAGGGTGGTCTTTAAAGACAGGTGGTCTCTCTGACAGGTTCCTCTGTAATTGAATATTCATGAATGACTGCTCATTAAATATTCATAAATGTGAAGAAAATCATGTTAGTTTTGATGTTTTAAACAATCATCCACTAAAACGGGTATTTTAGGATGTACAAATATACTGATATTTTTTAAGTATAAAACCCATGGTGATTTCAATTCATGTACTGCTGTAGTATTAGTCTTACAATCATGTGTCTATGCTAATGCATTGTTATGAATAATAAACTATTAAAGGACAACATTTTGCTTTCATTTCGCTTCTTCCTAATCCAATAGTCAGATAATCAGATCACCAAGTTCTAATTGACCAGTCCAGAACCTCTGCCAGAGTGGGTATATTGCTTCGTGACGAAAGTGCTATTACATGAGCACCTTGATTTGACAGCACACGATAATTGATAACTAAGTTCACTGTGAAAAAATATAAAACCACAGACCACATGTCATAATGGTCAATTGATGTTGTTCTTGGCATTCTAGTTCACAGAAAATGCGCAGTACAGATGCTCCAGTTAACAAAGCCTTGTACAGATACTAGTATTGCCCCAGTTTCACAGACATGCCTGATTCACACGTCACGGGTTATTTTCACATTATTACTTAATTTTCGATATATTTATCCGTTTAACCACAATAATGGCCACTTTGAGAGGTCTCACATTTTAAGCTTGTATTTTTTTAGATTTATCAATTAAAGGGTGCAGCAGCTTTTAAGTACGTAGAAAGAAAGAATTCAATTTTAGCTCGGCTGACGCTATCGGAAATTGATCTGAACTGTATCAGTCACATGTCATAAAACGGAGTGACATATATCCAGGCTCTTTCGATAGCCAACGGACAGGATACATCAAAACAAAACACCTCACTGGCTCAGAGAAATAAACTTATTTCTAACACAGTCACGGAAATGTAGTTGCAGCACAGTCGTTAGACATCTTAATGCTTGTAACGACAACTTGGCCACGGCCTTAAACAACATATACTCCTCACGATGTGGTTGCATAACATTAATAGTAATTCATTTCATACTACCCACTGCCCACGTGGGAAACATGAGCAGTAGACCGCCATCAGGGGCCGTGTATGTATTATCATTGGGCCCTGTGCTCTAAGAAACGGTGCATAACAAAATAGCCTGAATAACTTGCAGCACCTAATATGCCATCGACTACGGCTTTCCTTTATGTACAAAATATCAAAATTCATGAACAATGTTTAAACTATAATTAGGTCTCCCTGATAACTGCTTTGCTCATAATGATCTACTAATATATGAAACTCAATTTTTTTGTGCCAATTTCTTTGATCCTTCTGATCAAGAAACTTTTATTTAATATTTTAGGGAGGTCTTGTGGAATAATTCTCGGAAACCCGAAATAAGATCACAGTGAAAATGTGTTACGACCAATCATGCGTGAGCATGAACATTCGATTTGAAATCCCACCCTTTCAAGTGTTCAAGGTTTGCAGAACTAATATTTAAATCGGATCATAAAACTAAAATAATTATTACTACCTCATCTACAGATACAACACTATCAACATGTATAGAGTTTGAACAGAAGTATGTCTTTTTATAGATCGTATGTTTGCATGCAAAATGTAAAGTCTGTGAAATAGATATGTCTTAGGAATGACTATATTATATTATTATATATATATATATATATATATATATATATATATATATATATATATATATATATATATAGTAAACGGTTTGTAGAAATATATAATGGTACTGCGTCAGTTAGAAAGTCACGGTTTTAAAACGGTAATACTGATCGTGTCACTCGTATGTGTAAATAGGGTACACGTGGCGGACTCTTGTTTTAAGATTTCAAGACGCCAATGCACGTACCATCTTAATTCATAAGGCCTGCATTAGGAGAAGTGGAAACAGTTGCATATTTTCCGTGTGCAAGTAAAAAAACATTACCACTTTAGCATTTTTATCATTTCTTACTATTTCGTAGACAGACAGTAATATAAGGAGTATGAATTATTTTCACTGATGATTTCAGGTGTTTTATTGCAAAATGTAATATCTGGTACCTTATTATATATCGTAGTAACGGCTGCAACTATATTGCGTATTTTCCCGTAAATGATAGGCCTATGCCAACGCACGTTGCAAGTGGCGTCACCTGTCGCCTACGTCCATGCAAAGAGTGAAAAAGCAGCTATATCGCGTATTTTCCCGTCAATGATAGGCCTATGCCAACGCACGTTGCAAGTGGCGTCACCTGTCGCCTACCCCCCCCCCCCCCCCCCCCCCTCGGTTTAAGCTTTCGGTTTGATACTTAATCTGCTACAAATCCTAACCATTAGACATTAGATGCTTATAGTGTAACGGGGTATCGCCTTGCTAGTTAGCCGGATTCGATCAGGCCCGTTTCCGTCTGTCAGAGTTTCCGGTCGCCCGAGATTCCGGCTGTCAGACGTACTTGGTCTGTGTTCACCCGTTTCCGGCCGTCTTAAAATTCTTCCGTCAAACCCCCTATAAAAGGAGGCGGCCGTGCGATGTCTGGGAGATCGGCTAGACAACTCAACACGTGCACCTCGCCAGACAGCTCAGCTCAACTCTCTCTAGCAATACAACACAGCGATCAGCGTCTGACTACCATCTAGTGCACTACGATCTCAATATCCGCCAGTTCACTATAGAGTGAACTGTCCTCAGGTAATTTCGGGGACCCTGCACGGCTTAACAATCGGCTTATTAGATTTAGTGGGTTTATTCTGTTTAAGATAATTCTTTAATTCCAATACTGGGAATAATCTTTAGTACTTGTGATTCCTTTCAATTACCATCCTAATCGTTTACCCGTTGTTACCATCATAATTGTTTCATTGTTTATTATAAATAAATATTATTTAAGTTATCTGAATCTTTTATTCCTCCTCATAGAGTGATAAGTGTGAAAGAAGTGAATGATCCGCATGCACTTTGTACCCTCTGACCCTTGGAATTACGACTACGCTACAATAGGCTCTCGTGAACATGTAAACCCAAGATTAGTTCAATATGACCAATATTCATGGGTGTGCCCTTTAGCATGGGCAAAATTCATTTGATTGTCTTAGCCCATTTAAATACTTTTCAGTACGAAAATAATTAAAATTGATATTTTAAACGTTTCCAGTTGACTATAAATATTGTTATTAGGAACGCATATAAGGGTCTAGGTGTATTAATCGGGGCACAATTTCAGGAGACTAAAACAACAAGTGAACCCAAATGTGTATGCAGGAAAATATGGGTTCAGTGCTTAATAGACACTCAGCTAGTGAACCTACATTTTGTATTTTACAAAATCCCACATTTCTGCCTGTGAACCCACATGTATTTTGTGCAAATTGAACCCACTTTTGCAGTTTTGGGTATTTTTGTCGATCACGTCGGGTAGCACCTCCAGTATATTTATAAATCAAGATGTGACGCTTATTTTTTAATGCATATTTCTAACTTATAAGATACTGTTATAAATTACTTACATAAATATATAGTAGAAGCCTATTAGGCGTTGAACCAACATTTTTTTAAAAGAAAAATGTGGGTTCACTTCATAGTTTACCTTATCTTGTATGTATATAGTGAACCCACATTTGTTGTTTTTGTCAATGACGTCGCATACACATATCACATCAAGAAAAATAAGTCATGAAATGACGCTAGTTTTCCCTCCGTAACTTAAACAAATGATAAGATATTTATATATTATTTATAGCAGGGTATAGTAGAGGCTTATTAGGCATTGAACCTACATTTTGTACAAGCAAAAGCCCCGGTTAATGCACCTATACCCGTATAAGACATTCTTTGTAAACACGGACTTATATTTGACACACTGAAAAATTATGACACTGCAAAATTGGCTCATTCTGTATAATATACCATGTGTGATATAACTGTCTTGGATATTATTAAAGCTTCGCCTGCATGAACCTCGGGTCAGTGGTACGGTCTGTTTACAGTATGGGATAAACGTATGAGCTTCCGGAGATATATAGGTCATCCCCTGCTGGTTGCTTGACCCTATAGGCCTACATGTGTCATTATTTATGGATGTCACATTGGAATATGCTGGCGTGAACTCTGTGACTGATGTGTTGCTTAATGGGCTATTTATTTGGATCGATAAATCTACATGTACATAATATAATACATCATAAATCCGGGTGAAGTCTGTCCATGAATGATTATAAGATAAGTCTGGTGGACGATGCTTTCACCTATCTGACATCCTAGAAACATTAAGATGCAGAGGAGACATTCGGACATTGTTAAAGCAGTTCAACAAAGAGATAACTTTTGTGTTCATTTAAATTTCTAAATCTCTTTAATAATTCATTAGTTTATTTTGTTTTATTTAAAATAGAAAATCGCCTTTCCCTAAATTTGTCGCACAACCCCATATTAGACATATGAATTTTTTGTCACACCATTAATTCATTTTTGCTGAAAACACAAATATCCCAGCAAATCCATCTCGGCTTGCTATCTCCAATTCACTCATTTTAAACGTTTTTATCATGGTTCTGTTGGTAAGTAAATATACAGTCCACGTATCCGTTAACCACGAAAAAACAGGTCCGAGCATACGTAAGCGTGACCGCCCCAAAACGAAAAGAAGAAACATGAAAGAAAAAAAAGACACACTGTCTGAATGTTTGAAAATTCTTGCCTTGCGAAATCGCGCCCCGTGTGGCATGCGCTGTCATGCTTTTACGACACTGCTTGTGCCCGGTGCATGTTTAATGACAATGGTGTATAGAAGTGAGCAAACTTTATTTAGAACGAATCATTGACAGACGCCATGATGTTTAAATGGGAAAAATCACTGTATTTCATGAATGGCATGTGAATATAGGTCCCTTTAATATACGCTTAATCAAGCTATATTTCGTTATCTTCATGCTTGACATATTTATAATATATATATACCTGCTGCATTTTGCAACTGTACTAACAGTTTAAGAGGCGTGTCTCTGTGTCGTGGTTGTTACCTCTTTACACGCGTAGAAAATCCTGCCATATAGGGCTCCCGTTTCCCTTGGAAATATTCAAGATTTATTCTGTTTAAATCAAGCTCTTTGGTCATGCTTGTCTTTATAGGTTTGGAATATACTGTTTGTGTGAAAAAAATTTCACACAAAGCATTAAGATTTGTCACAAGTTTACCTCACTTGTTGTAGCCTGGGTTACGTACGTCTACCAAGAGTTAAACGATACATAACTATATTCCACCTTCCATAATTTTTTTTCAGGTGTCGCACAGAGAGCAAAGCATCGCATTTTAAATAAAACGAATTTATTAATTCAAAACATTTCAGAAGCATTGCGCATACAGATCTGCCATATTACAATCAAAAGGGATTACACATAATTATGAATCACGATTAGCACCTTGCAAGTTTCCTTGGAGTCACGACCAATATTTTTAAATTCGTATCCGATATACAATTCACATGCAACCTCTCACAATTAAGTCACAGTAACTCGATCTCATGAATACCACAAAATAATATATATATATATATATATATATATATATATATATATATATATATATATATAAAACAGTGGAAATATTAGCTCCTGAATCATCATTAGGAAAACACCCAGTTGTTAGATTTCCATGCACAAGTTTCTCTCTACATGCGATCGCATTGTATACAGCTGTCTAGTGCAGGCCATAGCAAATATAGACTTGGGCATATTTAAAATAATGAGGCTTGCAAAATCATTTTATGTTCAATGTGAGCCAGCATGCACATTTTGTGTGTAAATTTTACCAACTTGGTATTCCAATGCGGCTGTCGTGAAGAAACAAGCTTCCAGAATGTTATAATTTTCATCACAATTGTTCCATAGTATTAATCCGGTAAGTCTCTATCATGGATTATCCATGGATAGCTTTCAATGAAAATAGTGTTAATACTAAAAATAGTCTAGTAATGCCATTTTATCCGGATCACCCAGCCAAACCAGTTACAGAAAGTATATATATATACAACTGGCTTCCCTTGCTCAACTTGACTATCATGCAGACAAGAAATGACGACACTCCTTTATTTCAGACTTTTTCGAGATTCGTGAGGCTTCCTCTCGCTTGCTAAGGAGGTCATACATATTCATAACCTGCATGAATATTGCTGTGTATAACTGTAACTAAAGTTACTCGTGCGAAACCGAACTACAGCCCAAACCCGTCTGCTTTACAGCAACTCTTCGCACTATCTTCTAGGTTTGATTGATATCATTTGACTGCCGGAATAATGGTCTCCGACAGAAGAAGATCATTCAGGTGTTTATATTATCATCTGAGTCAATTGATATATTGTCAAGTCAAAGCTGTCCCGTAGTAGTAAATCAACACAGTTCCTTTGATTTCCTAAGATGCACGGCAAAATTAACCCAACTCACAGTCCGGAACCCCCCCCCCCCCCTTTATCATCCGAAGCAACCTTTTTTTAAGATTTCAGACAAAATTTTGCGGTCTTGACCCCCCCCCCCCTTTTTTTGGACGTCGGGACCTTTTTATAAGTTTTTTTTTCATTATTCATCCTTGGCTGGACCCCCCCCCCCTTTCTTTCTAAATCCTTGATCCGCCCCTGCAAACTTTATTTATTTTACATGGATTGTACAACTAGTCATAATAATAACGAATATGAGGCACTCTCCATGTCTTGGATAGTTGCCCTCGGTACTGGGTAAGGGTGGAGAAACCGGATAACCCGGAGAAAAAACGCCACCACAACCCATTCTCATAGCCACGCCGGGAATCGAGCCCGGGTTGCCAGTTGAGAGGGCCGAGCGTTATACCACTCAGCTGTCCGGGCCAATAAATATCTAACAAACACTGATGCTACTTTAACATATGTTATGTCATGCATGTGTTTGACACAGTGTAATTTGATAATACTCTGCGCAGCTCAGGCGTGGATCCAGAAGGGGGGGGGGGGGGGGTAGCCCCCCCCCCCCCCCCCCCGCTCTCAACCAACGACCTTTTAGACCGTTTTTATGCACGATAACCGTTGACCCCTACTTGCATAAATCCTGGATCCGCGCCTGCAACTATATAAAAAAGGCAAAATGTTATGCTGCTTTTGCTTCTAACATATTCCTTATCATATTCCCTGTCTAGAAGTGGCATATAAGATGACGCCCATGTTCAAATAAATAAATGAATTTAGATTGATCAAATGCAACTTCACTTGAACTAAGTACATATACGAAGAAAGGTGTAAATTCTAGAAAAAGCAAGCTTAAAGGCAATGGTTCGTGAATGAGTTAACCATATAAACCAAGGCAATTTTTCAAAGCCTAGCCTTTTGAATGTACCTATCATTTACCGAATGATTTCATGAAAAGTTCATCAAAGATACCCATTTACCTGCATTTTGTAAAAATCATGAACGTGATTTCTGGCTTCCTTTTTGTATTCATTAATGCCCTAAGAGTAAATCTGGTTATGAAAAGTTCATATATGGCCTCCATGAAGGATGTATGAACTTGTTTATCAACAACGTGTTTGTAAACACAGCTATGTTGACAAAGAGGAGAAACATAAAACCTAAGGTGTTAGGTTGCATGTATGCCGAGTTAAAAAGGTCAGTTGGTGCAGAACGCCGTTTGCAAAGCTCTGGCTAATCTGACTTGCCACCAGATGCCCTTGTTGAATTTCCTTTGATTATTTTGGCGGGCCCCCATGTATAATAAACATATAGAAAGAAACAAAACAAGCAGCTTGTGTGCAGTGATATCAACTTTTTTTTATCCGAAGCTACCTTAACGGTTTCAGACAAAATTTTGTGGCCTTGCCCCCCCCCCCCCCCACCACTCTCATTTTCAAGACCTGGGGCCCTTTTTTATTTTAGGTTTTTCATTAGTCCTCATTGGTTGCCCCCCCCCCCCCTTCCTTAATCCTGAATCGGCCCCTGCATCCAACATAGACGCTTTATACAGAACATTCAGGGGCGAATACAGGAATATAGAATAGGGGAGCTCACATTGTGAGGCCGCGAAGTGGGTGAGGGATTCGGAAGGGGGGGGGGGGGGTACCTCCCTCCTAAGTGTAGAAAACTTTTGAAAATTTAGGTTGTAATCGTGCAATCTTGGATAGCTTAAATGCATTATAAAGCAAGACAAACATTGTAACTGGAAACGTGACGGTGTACTGAGAGTTTTTTTTTTCCCAAGATTTTTTTGTTAGGTTGAAAAAGGGACGCCCCCCCCCCCTCCCCAAATCCGCCCCTGACCTTTCCTTACACGAACCTTTCCTACAGTACATTGATATATAGGCAGCATTTATAAGCTAAAACAATAATATTGAAAAGGTAGGTGGATAGCTGGCTTTAACTTGAAGTTTCTAGGCCTTCTCCTTTGGTGCGAACCTACCACTGGAAACACGGATAGTTCCCCCAGTATTTCAGGGTTTCGTCGCCCTCTTTATGCATGCGGTACATTATTTGACATCGGTTGCACCAGCACCGTTTGGGCCGGTAACCGTATTTATCCGCATCACCCTGGAGCTGCGGCTCATTTCCATACTCCCTCATCCACTCCGGGTCCGGCGTCAGACAAGGCACCGTATCTAAGCCTGACTGTGGAGAACGGAGTTCCTCTGGGTATCTGCTCTCAAGGTTCTCTGCCAGTCGCTCTATACTGGCGGATCGTTCAATCTTGTCAACTTGAGATATACGTTTTTTGTTATTCCGCTTTGATCGGGGTGACAACTTGGCGGGGACGCTGATCCTTCTCATCATCAGAGGGGGAAGCTGGACTCCTTCCATCACCGTGTGACTGTGACGTTGCCACATCACATCTTATAAAAATAAAAAGGGGCGTTTATATATATATATATATATATATATATATATATATATATATATATATATATATATATATATATATCAAGGCCCAGATCCCGATCTGGACCAATCGCCGATTCCATGGCAGACTAGAGCAGGCTTTTGGCTGAACATTATATTCCACAAGGTTAAGACATGAAAATAATAACCCAAGTTGTGTAAAAAAAATTAATTTTATATATATTAATACATGTAATAAAAACATGAATATACATATATTTAGTTAAAAATGTTGTTAAGAGAAGTTATAGATTGTTGGTTTTCATGAAATCAGGACTTTTCATTTGAATATAAACTGTTTATGAGTTGATTCAAGTTAAGAATATCCATATTTGAAAACTTGGGACTGAAAACTTCATATGATACTTAACTTCTTATATATGTCATCCATCTAACAATTTATGCTACGTACAAAACGCATCAAATATATATACACTTATTTACACAGTGAGTCAGCTTAAACTAGTTCAATTGTTATATAAAAAATTGAATAAACAATTTGATGAAAATACTGAAAATAATAATTCAACTTCAAAAATAATACAAGGACTTGAAAAATAATTACAATATATATAATCACTCAATTTATTCAAAATAAAATATTAAATAAGTTATTAAGATAGAATAATTAACATTGACTACAAATTAAAGTAACATTTGCAATACTTATAATTTCAGACATCCTGTCAGG
Organism: Sipunculus nudus; assembly: GCA_026874595.1. Taxonomy (NCBI): domain Eukaryota; kingdom Metazoa; phylum Annelida; class Sipuncula; order Golfingiida; family Sipunculidae; genus Sipunculus; species Sipunculus nudus. The sequence continues at coordinate 61,176,430 of CM049313.1, forward strand.
GATATAGGCATGCTCTGAATCTAGGTCTGGGCTGACCTGAACCTTGATAAGTTCAGACAGGAACTCAATCTCTTTCCTAAAAGTTAATGATCGGGATTTGGTCTGGAATAATCGCCGATTGGTTCATATCGGGATCTGGGCCTTGACATAATTATAATTTCAGACATCCTGTCAGGGATATAGGCATGCTCTGAATCTAGGTCTGGGCTGACCTGAACTTTGACAAGTTCAGACAGGAACTCATTCTCTTTCCTAAAAGTTAATGCTCGGGGTTTAGGCCGGACCAAATCCTGATCGCCATCTGGTCTGGACGAATCGCCGATTGGTCCATATCGGGATCTGGGCCTACACACACACACACACACACACATATATATATAAGCACAATTAATATAGAGTTAATATGAATATCTATAGAAAAATCGAAACAAACACACTCTTTCAAAAGAAACATGTTGATTCTCCGTCCTAACTTAAATTAACTCGTGTTTATCAACAAGATCTTAGTGTTAATTCAAGGAAATTCTCTTGGATCAGATTTGGAAGGAACTTAACCAATCTTACTCCTCGTAAATCTCATACTGATTTGCATTGCATAAAACGTTTATTAAAAGTCTGAGGAACAAGCTTCTGCTCCTACTACTCAAGGTATATGTATCAGGTTTTCCACTTCTTATGATGATCTGAGAAGACTATAAGAATATAGAATTATAGAATTTTTTTTCTCTTTCCTAACCTGGCATCGCCGGGGGATGAGACACGCTAACTTCCTGGAAGGATGCCATGGTCGTTCTGCCAGCTGGGAGAATGTTTGGCCCCAGCGTAACTCGTCGTAATCGTTTCGTTAGGTTTGATGAATCTGTGGTGGATACTTTCTCATTCATTGGGGATAATACAGTGGAGAGCTTTTTACTTGGCGTTGGAGAAACCGCAGTGGGTGCCTTTTTATGTGGCTTAGAAGACACTGTAGTAGACAGCTTTCTACTTGGCCTTGGAAACACAGCAGTAGACAGCATTTTGTCTGTTCTGGGATACGTTGCACTCAGCCCCTCATTGTTACCGTTTGGCGAGAATTTTAATGACACCTCAGTGGACATCTTTCTGCTCCCTGCACTGGGAGAAGCTGCATTAGATAGCTTTTTGCCGGGGGCTGGGAACACATCACTGGGTTGCATTTTGTTTAAATTTGGCGACATTGTCGAGGACGGCTTTTCAATAAAGCTTTGGGGCACTACACTGGATAACTTCCTGTTCGACTTTGTAGTCATCGTGGTCGACATCTTCTTCTTAAAATGTGGGGCTACTGCTGTTGGAGATTTTTCACTTTTCTTTAATGACAGCGCGGATGTTTTACGCTGAGGGGTCAGAGCATGCGAGGGTCCGTGACTTTCAGCAGATTGCATGGCAGCATGTGACATGGCCCATTCCTGGTTTGTTAGTGACGTCCATCTTTTGATATTTCCCCGAGGAGTTTTCTTATCATATCTATCCAACGTCCCATTTTCAGGAACAGTCTCCGATATTTTACGCCATGTCGTAGTCTTTATATGTAGAGGAAAATCTTCTTTATTTCCGGAAGTAACCACATGCACTCCATTAGGATCATATTCCTCAGCGGATGGCGTATGGACTTTGCCTTTTAGGTCTTGTCTTTTTCTTTCGTTAACCGTCCTGTTGGTCATCTCTTGAACTGCGGATGTTTCCGCGTCTCCAGGATTTTGCTCAAGACCCGTTTTACAAACATAATCTTGCAGAGCATCCGCTTTGTTTACTGCTGGTACCGTTTCCAAGTTTACCAAAGTGGAGGGTTGGTCCTTGAATAATACCTGGACAGCCAAATTACTTGTTTCTAGACATACACCGACCCTGCGCTTTGAACTCCCGGAGAGTTCACCGTCATGGATCGTGAGATTTTTCTGAGACAAAGGGGTCACTTCCGACTGTCTCCGGGATTCGTCTGTAGCACGCATGCGCTCTTGCGTCTGCAGGAAACTCTCTTTGAATCTTTGTTCCCATCCAGGAAAATTAATTGGTGAAATGGGGGATCCAGGCTCCTCAGTATGGCTCTCTTGTGCTCCAGACTTGCTTCTAGTCATTTCTTGCTGCTCCATATTTCCTTATGTCCTCTCAGAAAGTAATTTTCAAATGCATCCCTAAAACATAAATAATTTTTGACTGGCCTGGCGACTCCATTAGCGCTTTTCGTAAAGATAATTTTGCCATTAGATTACTTCATTGAGAAAGTCAAGCATAAAAGTGTCATTATACAGAGACGAAGTGCACTATACATGCTTTTTTTTCAACCAGTTGGATGACTCCATTATACTATAGTGATAAAAAAAATCATATCATAACAATATCTGATACAGGTAGTCAAGCGCCACAGCCTTAATACAGAAAATGGCAGCGCACATTTTTTGGGGGAAAAAGGTAATCTCACTGGAGCAAAAGACATATTTCAATCGTTTTGAAAAAAAATATGCAAGCACTTACATGTAAGCGTGTTTTTGAAAGCATTTTTAGACCTCAAATAAAATGTGAATTTTTTTACTGTATTTCATATGCAATAAAAAATGTAATATAATATTTTAAGATCCAGTTTTAGCGAGACTTAAGTCCAAATCCCTGTTGATCAAGAAACGGTGACGTCACTCGTCATGCTGCACTTTCTCGTACTTATCAATAAATATATTCTGCAGTAACAGTATAATAACCCTTATTGAAATCACTTGAATTATTATGGCTTGTTTACAAACAAACACTTGCATACCTCTAGATGGAGGTCTTAAGCTATTATTTTTATCATTTGCACATTTGTAATGAAAACGGATCTTCAAATAATATCGAATATAAATTGTATTTTCATGGAAAAACATTTATTATAATAGGTGTACATTCATATATGAAATATTAACCTTAAGTGTCTTATATCGATCAATTTCAGTTCCCAGACATCTCTTAAGATGAGGACAGAACATAGTGCGCTACCTATTTAATTTGCCGATTCTTCATGAACTCATCAGTGATTACCAGATCTACCATCATATTCTAGTCATTATATTGCTTATAATGATTTTCAAACCATGTTTATCAATTACATATTATATTAACCAATGATTACTCGCATAAAAAGAAAATGTTCAACTTACCTATACCATTTTACAAGAAGTTGATTTAGATTGGCTATGAGGCCACGGCCTCAAAACGCTTACTGAAAGCGGATCCAGTCCGCAATCGTCTGTTGCCTTAACAACAGCAAACTACCACAAGAGAATGCAGCATCCCATGGTTCGTCACAACTCATGTACTTGGGTGTTAATGTCACTTTATCATGTCATGTTAATACCAGGCTTTTGTCACATGATATCATTACAATTATATGATGAATCGATATGTTCCGATAATTCCTGGTTTGGTTTATTTCAGGTTTATCTAGTACAAACGAGTAACCGGATCAAAGCGGCTTTCAGCTTGGTCTGGTCCTCGCAGTGAGAATATATTAATACCACCACTCAACGCAGTAGGTATTTGGCATATCGAGACTTAATGGGGTTTATCAGCAGGTCATAGCTGTGAGTGGTATTTAACCACTAGATCCCAGTATCAATGGTCGTATCAATGGTCCCAGTATCAATAGTCGCATCTTACAAGCAACTGTTTAGTGTTTTATACGAATTAAGAAAGTCTCCGGCACGGTATATGTGTAACTGTGCAGGCCTACTCGTCTTAATGCACACCATGTTTTAAGGTCAAAATTTTTAAATATCTAATCCAGAGAGCTTACAATCATCAAAATACCATGTTTGGGGGATACTGGATAGAGATGAATGTTCATGCGGATCTTGGAATGATTTTGTCACATGAAGAACATTACATAAATAGCCTTGAAAACATCAAAACACAGTGTCATTTTATCTTACGAATTTATTTGTCATGGAAAACGTATATGAACGTCATTATTTTATTTGTCTGGGAGTGGTGTGGGGGCATGATGTAAGCATTTGGAGCGATAGTCATAACAGTGATGGTATAAACCTTAAAACCTCTCTGTCCTCGGAAGAATTACGAAAGGGGGGGGGGGCAGTTCGAGCGATGGTTATAACAGTTGCGAAATACACATTAAAGGGACATAGTCAGGAGCAATATTATGCTTATTCTTTCAAAATCATCAGCTCAGTTTCACCTTATACAAATGTATTCAGGCAAAACCATCCCAGCACAGGGTCTCAGTACATCTTTTTGAGCTTAACACCATTGTTATTGATTTGAGTATTTTTATACACTATCCACGTGCCATGTGTGTCATTTTTATAACAAGGCAGCGTGACCGGATGTCCGATTTTGCGCAGGTGCCAATGTATTACGAAGAGAAGAAACTTTTTTTATGTGTTAATTCAACATGCATGACAGGTGATTAAGCTCCTTTAAAACCTTTTCTTCGGGAGAGGGGAAGAGCATGATGAAATGAACGCGGGGGGAGGGGGTGGTCGTTACGATAATGCAAACGAGTGACCGAAGAAAAATAATGCTCATAAAATGGACCCTGCTCTCTTTTAAAATTCAGAACGTCTAAACATTCAATGACAAAATAAAAACACTGAAGAAAGCAATTAGTTGACCGCAAATACTAGGATCTAGAGCGGATATCAATTTGCCATTTACATTTATTCCTACAGTAAATGTTTCGGTCAGCTATGGTTCTGTTTTGGTACAATGTATGTGGCAAGGAAAATATGTGGGCGGAAAGCCAGTTGACAGAGAATCAATAAAAACAAATGTATACGTATATATATATATATATATATATATATATATATATATATATATATATAAAACTAGCACTCATGGAGCGCATATATCCGACAACACCTGTCTTATCCAGACCTGCCTCAATATATATATATATATTTATATATATATATATATATATATATATATATATATAACAAAATATATTCATTTGTCGGGTTACCTGTATCTATATGTGTTGGGAGTAGACCAGGGTCCCGGTCAGAGTATTGTGTTGTTAGACAATTGATGAATTCAACAGCGGTCACCGGGTGTGAGGTAGGCCATTGTACCACGTACCATTGTTCCCATACTATTTGGTATTTAACATGCTAATGAATATAAATGGGTCCTAAGGGAAGAAGGGTCTTTGGAACTTGCAGATTCCAGAAGCAGCCCGTTGAAGACAAGTGCCATCCGGTGTCCAGAGAGGTGCTGACTACTGACGTCCATGCAGAGAAGTGCTGCCAGCCGGGGTCAAGTTAAGCCAGTTCGGCAGATCTAGAGACTGTTTAAACTGGACTCTGTGTTTTTACTAGATTTTTATCTATTGTGTAACCAGTGTATATGTACCAGTTTTTTTAAAGAGGCGAAACAGGCTGGGAACCCTATATGGTGGGTAGTTCAAATTCTGTACCTTTAATTATTTATATCAATATACTAGTATACTCCTTGGTTTTTAGCCACCTTTTGTTTTGTTGTGTGCCTGAGTACCGATACGATGGGTTTGCCATATAAAAACCACCACCATCTGTACTTTTATCACGTTAAACAAAAGGCAACTCTGTAAGTCACGTGGTAATATATATATATATGCAATGAACCTGATCATACATAAAAATACGCGTACTATAACTGTCTCAGCTTTTTTGCATGTCACGAATATCTCACCCAGGTATATTTGTTTCACATTTTGTCTACAGCCAGCTTTCAGCTAACTCTCGGTCGGCCAGTCACTCTCTATGTTGGAAGTCCCTTTTTTACAGGGGTCGTTCATATCTCTCTCCCTTGCCATGCCTTATGCATCCGAATCACCCGGGCATCTTCAGAATGGCAAAAGCTTCACATCGTTAAAATATATTAAAAAATCATCGGTATAGGAGGCCTATTGCTTTCATAATGAAACCATAACTACTTAATAATAAATATTATAATGCTCATTATTATTATTATTATTATTATTATTATTAACGAAATGATAATCCAAGAATTAATAATTAAGGGATTATGTATAAAGATGAAGTTCTCAACATATATAATAATTACAAAATCAGTCTTCAGTAAAGTATTAATTTAATCATAAATCGGTCTCAACAGTGGCAATTTAATTACACTGTGATATCCCATTCCCATCGCGATAATGGGGCATCACTGGGTCCTGGGATGAGCCAGATGTACCGAGTTTAATCAGGACGGGTTGACCATTCGCGTATATGATTTTGGGCGAATTTACTAGACTTTCAAGGTGAAGGTCGTTTATGTTCTGTTCCCGGCATGAACACCGACTTTGTCCTTTGAAATATTGAATTTACATGCAATGTGATCAATATGTTGTTAATAGCATTATATATACTGTGATATCTGACAGGAAATTTCAACTTATACGAGGATTACATGGCCATTAAGATATCCAACCCGGGTTCCCTGATGGTAGATATCCCGGTTTAAATGGAAAACACGGCCTGATGGTCATGTCGGCACATGGTGAAAGGAAGCGAAACTACGTGAACTAGTCGAAGGTGAACCCAAGCTCATGTCGTAACCACCCCACAGTGTACCTTGTCGCATCGCACCTGGGCCCAGGTGTTATATATAGTAATAGTATGTTTATACTTATTATGGTTTATGTATTTTGAAAACAGAATCCCAATAAAGAAACATTAACCCAGTTGGGTCTATTCAAAGGAAGGTTTCTATATGGTTTGTTTATTGATAAAAACTTATAATAATAATTTTGTACAAATTACAATAATTATTTTAAAATTATTGAGCAAAACATCAGTTATAATCGTATTTTTTTTTAAACTTCATTATTTCATTGATAAATTATTAAATGTTAAAGATCTACAATGAATCTCTGTACAGTTCTGTTAAAAAAAATCGTTGATATATTTTACCTTTAGTATTTATAGTGACCAAAACACAACTTAAAATCATAACAATAATGATAATATTCATTAAAAAATATTTTGTAAAATATTTATATAAATATATTTTACAAACTTGCATCAACTCTCCAAAATTAAAGCTGTTCCTTCACCTACCTTTTGAATGGACTGTGATTCAAGGCTTTCTCTGTGTATATATTAATGAAAAGTTCTTATAAAGCAAGCCTATGTGAAGGATGTATGAACTTGTTTATCAACAATGTGTCTATAAACACAGCAATGTTGACAAACGGGGAAAAAATGTACCCTAAGGTGGTAGGTTACATGAATGCGGAGAAGAAGGGTCATTTGTTGCAAAATGCCAGTTGAAAAGCTCTTGCTTACCTGACTTGCTACCAGATGCCCTTGGTGAATGTGTTTTGATTATATTGGTGCAACAAGCAGCCTGTGTGCAGTCAGATATCCACATTTTCTGGCCTATACATATAAATGCTTCAAGGGATTACCTTTTTGTTAAAAAAGGTTATAATAGGCCCCTATTAAAGTATATCTGGAGTTTCTCCTTGATATGGTGCAGTAATGAATATGATGATTACATGATTATAAGGGATGTTGTATTTTTTTAGACATTGTTAAATGTATAATACACATTTCTTTACATGAATGTAGATTCTTAAACTAATTTGCATCACTCCACTTTCTTTTTATTATGAACAAATGCCACCACTTGATTTCTACTGATTTTTAGCTATAGTCGTGGTCCATTGTCTGTCGTCCGTCCGTCTGTCCGTCCGTCCGTAGATGTGGCACGTTTTGAAACCGTAAGACCTAGGAATCCAAAATTCAGCATAATGTTAGATGTCCCCAAGATCTCCTACCAAGCCGAAAACTGGGTCTTTGTGACTTTGTTCCTTTGAGAAATTAAGGAAAAACCTCAAAATTTTATTAAAAACCTATTTTCACACTTCAGGACTCCCTAATATCAAAACTACTCATCTGTTTTTCCTCATATTTATCATAAATATTCCCCTATTTAGTTCCTATGTACATGCCAGAAATTATGTCTGTATTATATAATTTAAAAAAAGTTATGGGCCCAAACATAATGCATTTTGTAAAAAATCAGGAAAGATATTTGATCACTTAACACGAAACATGTTAAAGCTATTTTTTTTCCAGTAATATAACTTTAATTAATCAAAATTAAATTGTATACCCAAAATTAGATCAAAATCTTTTAATTTTTTTTATATATTAACAAAAATAAAAAATTGGTACGTTAAATTTTGTTGAACTTTGACCATGGCACATTTTTTTCCTGTTAGTACTGTGGATTTAATTTTCACAGCATGTTTTTGTTTTTGTCTGTTAACACCAAAAATTGGAAACCAGTTGATCAAAAACTGTAGATTTTATTCAAGTTTTCAAGCACCATGTAACATATTGTTTACATCAAGCTTGTGTTATGCAGTTTGCAAGAGCTCAGCTCCCGAGCTTCAGCTCTCAGTTCCTAAAATTTGGCATACAATTAGATGTCTCCAAAATCCCCTACCATGCCAAGAATTTGGTCACTAGGACTTAATATCTTCGAGGTATTAATGAAAAACTTCATTTTTCCACTAAAAACCTATTGTTACACTTCAAGACTGCCTAATATCAAAACCACTGATCTGACTTTAATCATATATACAATATACATATTTTTCTATACATTCTCTATGCACATGCCAGAAATGATGTCAGTATTGCGTAATTGTTTTAAGTTATGGGCCCAAACATAATGCACTTTGTAAAAAATCAAGAAATATATTTACTCCCGTAACAAGAGGATTGCTGAAGCTAGAGATTTATTGTCAGGGATGTAACATTATTTTATCAAGATCCAATTGAATACCCAAAATTAGTTCTGAATTTTTCAAATTTTATAAGTTATTAGTATAAATATAAAATTAGTACCTTAAATTTTGCCAAACTTTGACCATGGCACGTTTGTTTCCTGTGAGCACTGTTGATATAATTTTCATATCATGCACACATAAGGATTTCAGCTTTTTAGTTTAGAAAGCTGAAAGAAATTGGCCAAAAATTGTAGCTTTTATTAATGTTTTTATGAGACCATGTCAGACCTTAGCTCTCCCCAGCCCCTCTTGAGTCACCTGTCTGTGACCTTGTTGACCTTTCATCAAATTATGCACGCTTGACGGGAGGCATACACTTGGGCAGCCAGGCAGCTTATGGCCAGCCACAGTTGATCCAGGTGTCCAACCCATCTCATCTAGCAGTTTTAACTAACAACATAACAATAAACAATAAAATGATAAATTTTTATTGGTTTTTAATAACAAATTAAAGAAAAATGGAAAAGGAATTTGTTAGTTGATAATAACAGGAAATTAACTCGCAGTTACTGATGATATAAAAATCTTGTATCGATTGATAGAATGTCACGTATTCCAAGTAACACCATGCAGTCACCTATGGTATTTTTCAGTTCAATTTTAATGATAAAAAAATAAATCATATTATTCATTACTAATCATTATGGATCATATGAAGGAAATTAATGATAGACAAAGATGCAGTTGATAATATTAATCTATATTCCTGCTGTGTCTAGTGTGTACATTAATGTGAAATTAGTTCAAAATGAATATATAACATTTATTTTTTTTTAATATGAATAAAAGCCATAAAACCAGGTACTTTTGATCATTATTTAAATGTGTGAATTTTGTATATTCTTGATTCTCAACATCATTGTTTGGTGAAAACTGAATAAATACCAGACATGTTGTGAACACTTTGCAAATGTATTTGAATACGAATATGAATATGTACCCCATTATAAAATTTCTTGCATAAGAATGGGAATTCAGGTAAAAAATGAAAGAATATGAATACCAGTGCAAATACTTTCAAAATGTATTCATGAATGCATTCATGAATATATTCTTTGATATTATTTTAATAATCATTTCAGTTGTATTTTATTTTAAAAAATCATACGATTCTCTTATTATTTTTAATAAAAATTATATTTGGAACAATTTGTAATTATTTTTAATAAATAGTTAAACTCTTATATTATATGTTCTGCTTATAAGTTATATGGCCAAGTCAAAATCTGTGTGACAATAGCACTCCATTTGTTAATAAAAATTAAATCAATCCTCTTCCCTGTCTCCAAAGATACTATTAAAATCATACATAAGCTAAACACCCACAACTCATAATACAGCTTATATTGATTTCCACACAAAACAAGCATGTGCCTCATTTCTAAATCATATTTTTTTGTCATATATAACAGCTGAGCGCCGTGACCCATGGTTCCCTTGTTTTCATTTTACAGTTTTATGAACTAGCATGGAATGACATGGTTATACAAGAATCTTTTGTGTTCCTTGGAGGTGTGTCATATTCTTTGCTGCTGGCAGAATGGACACCACCCTTGATGAAAAGTGAGGTTCTTATATTGTATTTCTGTCCAAGAGCTTAGGGAATACATATAAACAAGTAGAAGGCATATCACATGATCATAAAATTTACTAGATACTCAGTAACAGAATGACTCTTTCTGGAGAGGTAATGATAATAATAACTAAAAAAGCATCCTTTAGGGAATGCAATTCCTGCGTAGAAGAAAGTGATGTAATTTTAATTAAACCTGTGTTATTCCCGGAACTTTTTATATGAATATTTTGAAAATTGGCCTGGACATTGTGATATTGCTGTACTTGAATATAAACATAACGAACAACCACCACGTTAGTTTACGGACGCCTTTTAAGGTAATGGCCCGTGGTGTGACATCATTGTGGCCTGTGACATCATGACTCACGCTCCAAAGATGGCCATTTTGTCACATGCAACATCCCATGCAGTGTAAACATATGTCTTATAAATTCCCATAAAACACTCATTCCAGGGATATTTATGCTTGGATTGACACCAAAATTGAACTTTGTGAACATTTTCACAATACCAACTTATATGATAAATTTCAGTAACATCCGTAATACTGTCTCCAGATCTAATAGCATGCTGACATATACACACACACAATCACACACAGAATCCAGTGAAAACAATAATCCACACTTTTTGCAGAGTTATTAATTCAACAATTAAATTAAAACAATTTATGTATATAATTTTGATATACATATATTATAATGCACAATGTAGTATGTATTTGGAAAAATGAACTTGACCAGCTTTATCTTATTACCCCTAATGCAAAAATGTGGTTTCATTGTTATAGCTTATATGGACAGAAAATTTCTAATTCATCAAGAATTTTTTTAAACACATTTATGCTTTCAGGTATGATATTGATTTGCAGTATATTTGCTGCCCTTAGAAATGCAACAGGGTTCAACCTGGATGAGGTGGAAAAAAACTTCAGATGGAAATTCAGGTGAGGTTTGCTGAAAGTGCTTTATGTCTTTTCAAAGGTATTATGCCTGTATAAACTTAGTAAAGTTAATATTCAAAAATGTAGGTTTACAGAAATTTATATTGATGATAAAAAATATTCGGCTTTTGTCATGTACCAAAGTTTTGGACATAATCTGTACATAATAAAACAAAGATATAGGGTTGCTTCGCACTTGAAATCCTTGAATATGCGCTTTAAACTAGAAAGCAGTTAAGAGACCCCAACCTCTGCCAGAATCCTACTCTTCACTAGGATCACAGTTCAGTTCTGATACAAAGGCATTCTCTAATACCATTGAATGGCACTGGCCCTCGGCTGATAAAAGATATTTGTCTTGTCTTAAATGGAAAATAAACATTTATATTAAAACCATTCTGGTGATTTAGATTACCTTCAAAATTTTACAGTTTGTTCCCTGGGGTGTTTCCCTAACCCACCACTGATTATCATCAAAATTTGTTAATCAGGTTGAGTAAAGTTGTTGACAGACAAACCATATAACAAAACTAATCAACCAAGCAGGTATAAAATATGCTACAAAATGTATAAACATGCTTAAATAATAATTCAAGTTTGATTTTCTGGCTGTCAGTAAAGATGTTTGTCTGTTTGCTCATGCCATTGTAAAATAAAAAAAATGCCTTGCACCTGATATACTGTGTGTTTTGTAAATAATGTTTGTAAAGTACAATAAAAAATATCAACATTCAAAATATTTTTTAAATGCTCTGTGTTTGATATATATTGTAAGTTTTGATGGTCTATAATGACTCCATTACCTTATTACTTTGGATATGGAAGTCCAGAGCTTAATAAAGGTTCTTTAGTCCCTACAATAAAAATTATCTCTTGACAGCTTTTGGACAGAGTGAGATGCATCTGTTCCTTGAAGGATTATTTTGCTTGCATCAGTATGATGTCATCAAGGTTTTCATTCATTTCTTATCAACAGGACTGGCTGCAGTAGTGGGCTTTTTGTCATACCTCTACTACCAACAGCTTTTATTGTCTCTGTCCCACTGTCAGTTCAAGGAAATCCAGGTATGGTCTAAATTCATTCCATGATACTTTCTTAACAGACATCTGCTGTATTAAATATGAAACTAGTACCATATAGTGATTATACATTTACCAATAAATGGAATCTCTGATACATTTTTAAATACTTTATTTTGTAATGAAGCCATATCTGTTATTATCTTTTACAATTCATGTTCAGAAAACTGATCACCAAGCAAGTGATCTAAGTGTTAAGCTAACACTCTGAAATATAATCTAATAACAGATTTGACTCTGAATTATATGTAAAAACACAAATCATGTATGTCCATAAATTAATATTTGATACACATACATGATGTTTGGATGAACAATTCTTTCATTCTTAAAAGGAGGTTAAATAGATAAGCCAGATAAACCAAACAAAAATTGAATGTTACACCAAAAGGTATAAATGCAGGGGTTGTAATAACATAATCCTCTGTCACAGACAGGCAACCACATGCACGGAAAGGCATTTTTCATTTTGTTCCTATCCATTGGAAAGGTGAACACCGAGATGTTTTCTGTATTAGTAGCTGATAAGTAGTGACAGACATCACACAAGAACAAAAAATTTAGAAGTGGTGTTCCATTGACTCCCTACCTTTCCAATATTTTCTATTAAAAATCAAAATGATCTATAATTTTTTATACTTTCCAGTATCAAGGCCCTCATTTTCTGTATTTTCCTGTTTTTTTCACTGCACAATCATGTTTCTGTTTTAACAGTGTTTTTATTGAAAACTTTCAGTTCTTTTTGCATGCAAGTGTGCATGTAGGATTGGTTGTAAGATAGCAGGGTCAGGTTTACACTGAGGGAAGTTTGACTGAAAGTTTGATATGATGCACCTTAAATGGAGAGGCAAATTTTCTTGTGGAAAGACAAACCCGTGTTAATGCCATTCCATTGAAAGTTTCAAAAGTATTATGAATCCTGACTGTATCTAAAAAAATCTGTCCAATCAGGCCCTGTTTGAATTTAAAATCATTGCTACTTGTGAAAGCATCTTTCTGTACACCACCAGTGCTCAAATCAAACAATTTTCACATATTTTCTCCATTACAGTTGATTTTGGGACTACTGTAGCTACATTTGCCTGCAGTCTGTTGGTTTGCTCAACTTTACACAATTTAATGCTAACACTGTCTCCAGAGGGCGCCACAGTTGCTGCAGGCTTGACAGGCTTTCTCATAGGATGTTTCAATATCGCTTGGTTAGGTATGGATCTTTGTTAATACTGAATTCTTATATTTACATTAATAAATTTTATAAACCAAAAACAAGTAGCTATATAATGTTGAATCATGGAATTTAACTTTACCTAATGTATCAGTCGGGTACCATGAAACCACTGAATATTTATGGCAGTAACGCCAAAAGACCAAAGGTATGATCCGACAGGCGCCACCTGTGTCAAATTTAACCCCCCCATATAAAAAATTTTTATTTTGATTTTCATCATTCAAGAAGATAAATTAATACAATTCTGATAAGATTTCCTTTGTAATGTAGTGCTTTTACCTATATAGCAAAAAAGAATCTGTTATTATCATGCTTTTCCCTGATCATATGACATTTTTATCAAAACATCAGAAAAAAGGTAAAACAAAAAATCACCGCCCGCACTGATTTTTTTTTAAAAGTGCCTGAGAATTATACCTTTTATTTTTTTTGGCCTAAGCATGCCATACCATGATTGATCATTTAAATAAACAAGAGTTCATTCTGTGAACCAATGTATCCAAGAGGTAAAATTCATGCTGTGAATTTATGAATTTCCACCAAGTGGCAATACCAATATTGTGGTAATGTCATCAGGGGTCCAGAGTAGACAGGCACTGGGTCAGTGATTCAACAGTATGTTAAAACCAGGGTTTGCTGGCCAAGGCTAAAACTGACACACACATGAGAGGTCACAAATTAAAATATGTTTTCAGATAACATTAAAGGACCAAAGGCAAATAATTCCATTATAAAAAATAAGATTTTAACTAATTATTTAATGAGAGTTTTATTTATTCCTAAATACCATAGTGATTAATTGATGTTTTCTTCTTGCTGTCAGTCTGCCCGCTGCACTGCTTGCTCCTGCTTATGGCAGCACTGGGCGTTTACCTATATCTACAGAGCAGGCTGCCTGGCTGGTTTCCTGGCAGCTTCAGTCTTGGGGAGAGTGTTTTACTGTCACAGGGAGCAGCGATGTTTACTTTCATTATAACAGACAAGTGGTGGACAATGGTAATACATTTAATTCACTGGGATCATTAGAAATTTTTTTTCTCATTCCCCATAACTATTTTTTTAGATATATGTTAAGTAAGTAGTGTGTGTTCTTTTTTTCTTAAAAAAGAGGGATTTAGGTATTTGACTTAAAGTAACTATTTCAAAGAGCATATTGTATTGTAGGTAATACTAAAATTTCACAAAAAAAACAAAGATTTGCTAAAGCTGCAGGGCATGCCTTTGGGATTAGGTATGCCTTTTGGATTAGGTATGACCTTCTTCTAACTCAGAGACCTCAGATCATGAAGGCCTGAAAATATGATTATTGTGTCTCGTGTTTATTTTCAACCTCATGGAGCTGAGAGGTACCTGTCCTTTAAAAGTATTTTCCAAACAGTTAAAGAAGAAACATTCCATGTTTACTGCACTGTAATGTAAACTGTGTACCATATCTCTATTTATATTTACATTCTTTGAAACTGAGTAACTGTTATGGATCAGAGGTTTATGGTTAACTTATTTATGTACAGAACAGGGCACAAGTACATATTCCAAAACTGTCCTTTGAACCCGCTATCCTTCACTGTTCTTTCATTGTTTTTTTCAGGTCTCAAAGTCTCAAAGACACTTACCTCAGGAATTTGATAATGAACTAGTCACCTTTACAGAGGTATGTAATCTCAAGTAGCAAGAATTATATTAGAATGATACATATAAGTACAGGTAATATTAGTGATTACTAGTGGTAGGATTTAGTTGTAAAATTATATTCAATGATTGAAAGATATAAAACCTATGATGATCAATTATTAATCAATTACAGTGAAACCTTGTTGTGTCGAACTCACTTAAAAGTCAAATACCCTGCTTATGTCGAAGTTACAGACTCCATTTTCCGGACAACTCTGGTTAAATTATAACCAAATAAAACGCATTTTTGTTGAACCATGGATGTGTCATAGTTTTCTGAGGGTCCCTTCAACTTCATCATAACGAGGTTTCACTGAATTTTATTTACAAATATGCTGTATAGAATTAAAGCTTAATTAATAAGATTGCTGGTATAAAAGAAAATGACCTATAATTGATTAATTGGCACAACAGTTTTGGTTGATATCTTTATACTAATTTTTTGAATAACACTTTGTATCAGAATTTAATAATGGGATGTTCGTATAGAGAAATATCGTGCAGAACTTTTGTGAATATACAGTTAAAATTTACAGGTTGTGCTGTTACATATAAAATCAGGCTTACAAAAATGCATTGTTTTGAGCTCAAATAACTTGTAATATTTAATATTAAATCATATCATTTATTAGCTCAGCTGACTATAAGTCATCTGAGCTATAGTCGTGGTCCTTTGTCAGTCAGCTGTCTGTCCTTCCATCCGTCTGTCTTTCCGTCCGTCTGTCCATCCGTCCGTCTGTCAGTTAAACTGGCACGTTTTGAAATCATTGGACCTACAAATCTGAAATTTGGCATACCTAGATGTCCCCAAAATCTCCTACCATACCGAAAATTGGGTCACTAGGACTTTGTTCCTTCGCATTATTAAGGAAAAACCTCAGTTTTCCATTAAAAACCCATTGTTACACTTCAGGACTGCCTAATATCAAAACCACTGACTTGATATTGACCATTTTTAGCTCAGCTGACTTTCAGTCATGCTGGGCTATAGCGATGGGTCTTTGTCCGTCGTCCTTCCATCTGTCCGTCCAGCCGGCCGTCTGGCCCTCTGGCCGGCCGGACGGACGGCCGGCCTTTGGTCGGTTAGCAGGGCACAAATCGTAACCGTAGGGGCTAGGGCCATGAACCCTATGCAGTCTTAGAGGTTCTAAAAAGATCTCATTGCAAACCTGAAATTAGGTCACTGTGACCTATATTCTCGAAGTTATGGGGTGTGTTTGTGTCCCCCAGAAATAATTCTTTTAGCCAAAATTTTCATCCCAAACCTTCCATCTTTCACATACAGCTCACCTACCAACAGGGGAAGAATCATAATTATTTTGAGGTCACAAGGTCAAAGGTCAAGGTCACAGAACCAACTTCTTTGAAAAGCCTGTGGATGCATTTTAAGCCAAACCTTTCCTCCCAATTCTATGATCTTTCACATATAGCTCACCTACTAAGTGGGAGAAAAATCCTATAGATGTTGAGGTCACAAGGTCTAAGGTCAGGGTCACAGGATCCACTTCTTTGAAAAGGTTGTGGACACATTTCAAGCTAGACCTTTCATTCCAAACCTTTCAGCACTGATATTGCTTCTCTGCCAACAGGGGAAAAGACCTGTTGATTTTGAGGTCAAAGGTCAAGTTCATAGCACCCTCTTCTTGCGTGGAGTCATTTTCAGGCAAACTTTTCAATCTATACTTTCCATCTGTCATATATGGCTTACCTACCAATAGGGGAAGAAGCCTATTGATGTTGAGTTCAAAAGGTCAAAGGTCAAGGTCACAATATTGTTCTAAATGCTTGTGAACATATTTCAAGGGAAACTGTTCAACCCAAACCTTCAGTCCTTCACATATGCCACATCTATGCATCACTCAATGTGATTCATACTTCATATTTATGGGTCTTTTTGCATGAAGAAATAACTAATTGATTTTGAGGTCAGCTGGTCAGGAGGTTAAAGGTTGCAGGTCTAAGTTATTCACTCATTGGTTGCCAAGTAATTACACCCGGCCAGATGTAATTATTTAGTAGTTACCCATCATTTAGAAAGAATCCAGTTGATATGTGGGCAAAAGGCCAAGGTCATAGGTCAGGTCAACTTATTTTGTAGACCATCTCTATTTTTCTTGTATATATAAGCTTGCACTCCAGCTGGTACATCTCACAGTGTGGCTGTTATTGTGAGTGACACGGGTGACATATGACTCCCTTTTGTATCAGGCTATTAAGTGATAAGGCTGAGTGATAAGTACCTCGTTACTACATAACAAAACACTGTTGTTGGAATACTTCAGCCTGAATCAGCCAGGAATTAACACTATGAGAGTATAATATTAAGGTTTAGCTACTGATTTATAAAATGATGGGAATATTCTGCAGTTTATTTTATGGAATCATAGCAATAAACGTAGTTTCCTTGATATCTGAATATTTTTATATAAATCACCACATATAAAAGCAAGTGTTTGTTCTCATTATATGTGGATGTGTACTTGATTTAGGATGGCTTTATTTTATTACAAGACTCTTAGTCATGCTTTCTGCATTTCTTTTCTTTCAGGTTTTGCAGTTTACCAACCCTGCTGATCCCCATTGAAAAGCAGAGTGATTTTAAAAAATATTGGACCTACACTTTTACATTTGCATATCTATAAATCTGATATGAGGGCCTAAACATGCCTTTTGAATTGTTTTGGACATTCATTACTGTAACATCATTTGGAGAATTTGCCCCAAGTTTGGTCTCTTATTGGAGGATGTGTGATATCAAATTTCAGACTTGTCAGAAATCCATTATGTCTGCCAGTTAGCCACCTTAGAAATCCTTTTTTCAGTGCAATTTCAGCAATTTTCCTTCAATTTTTGGTCTGATTTAGAGACTGGTTGTTGTCTGATTTCAGACCTGTCAGAAGTCCAAAATGGCCATCAGGCAACCATCTTTAAATTCCTTTTGGTCATATTATCTCAAGAACTGTTAAAGTGAAGGCAGTATATTAATGTAATCTTGCAAAGGATTGGGTCAAATATTTCTTAATAAATATTATCATCATATATGAAAGTGCAGTACAGTTGGCTTGTATTGAATAAAAATTCATACAGAAGCACCTGTTTCTCAATAATTCTTGCATGGATTTCCTTGATTTTTTGCTATATATTTTGATCTTATATTTGCCCTTTGTGGTGTTTCTTTTGAGACTGACAGGTATCAAGTAAGCTATGGGAATAGTTCTGGATACCTTAACAATCATACATTTTCCTCAGACCACCAATTCACTGTGTTTTAACCAGACATAGGTGATATATATTTCTGTTGTTGTAGAAAATTTCAACAAAATTGGCAAATTGGTTCTTCAAAATTTGACTGGAAGTTGTGAATCTCAGCCCATGATGTCGCAGGTCATGCTTGGCAGCTGAGCGTCATGACCCATGGGTCACTTGTTAATATATTAATTCCTCTATATATTTCCTATGTACTTATGAGAAATTAGTGTTATATTTTTTAAAATCTTGAAGTAATTGGACCAAATATAATGCACTTTGTAAAAATTCAGGAAATATATTTACTCCCTTAACTTGAGAATTGCTGAAGCTAGACACTTTCTTTCAGGTAAATATATATTTAGTCAAGATTCAATTGTATACCCAAAATTTTATAAATTATTAGCATAAATATAAAATCAGTACCTTAAATTTTGCTCAGATTTGACCATGGCACATTTTATTCCTGTAACTGCTGTGGATTTAATTTTCACAGCATGTTACAATAAGCATATCATCTCCAAACATTACATTAATTAGTTCTGAATTTGAAGTTTTTAAGTTATTAGCATAAATATCAAATCTGTACCTTAAATTTTGCCTAATTTTGATCATCGCATGTTTGTTTCCTGTAAGCACTGTTGATATAATTTTCATATCATGCAGAAATAAGGATTTCAGCATGTTAGTTTTGAAAGTGGAAAGGAATTGGCCAAAAACTGTTGCTTTTATTAAAGTTTTTATTAGACCATGTCAGACCCAGGCCTTTTCCAGCCCCTCTTCAGTCACCTGTAAGTCCTCAAGTTTACCTTTCAGGCCAATTATGCACACTTGAAGCGGGGCATATACTTGCAGCTTGGCAGCTTATTGCTGGCCACAGCTGATCCAGGTGTCCAACCAAGCTCATCTATTAGTTGTTTAGACCAACAGCATAACAATAAACAATGAATAAATAAATTTTTATAGGTCTATAATAACAGCTTCAAAAATAATCAATAGAAAAGGAATTTGACAGGTGATGAGTAACACTAACAGGGAATACCTTGCAGTTACTGATGTTTTATGGATTTTGTATGGATGAAAATGTATTCCAAGTAACACTATTGAGTCACCTATGGTATTTTTCTTTTAAATTTTAATAATGAAAAAAAAAATTAAATTATATTGTTCTATACTATTAGGGATTATAAGAAGGAAATTAATGATTGACAGAGATGCAGTTGATAATATAAATCTGAATTTACCAGATCTTTTCCAAGTGTTTCAGCTTGTTAATTTATATTTATTTCAAATTTAAAAAAAAATTAAAATATCTCAAAATATTTAAATTTTACTCAGACAAGTACTGATTAAAGATGTCAATATGTTTCACTTATGACATTCAGACACATGGCTGTAACAGCTGTCACAAGACTTTGTTAATAATCAAAATTTATATTACTGGTTCCTATATTTCAGTCAATAAAATTAAACTTGCCCATCTCTAGTTTTCTCCTTGTATAATTTATAGGGTATTCTTATACTTGAGTTATTTTTTACACATATAATGGTTTAATAGCTGAGATACTTCAAATTTTTTTCTGATACATATTTTTAAATAAAAATTTGAATATGATAAAAAATCAGATCTTAGACAAGTTTTCTGTAATGTTAATAATTGTCATAAGACTCTTGCTATGTCTAGTGTGTAGATTGATGTGAAGGTAGTCCAAAGTGAATATTATAGTTTTATTTTTGAATATAAATAAAATTCATAAAACCAGGTACATATTATCATTATTTAAATTTGAGGTATTTCTGGATTCTCAAGTACTTAGTTTGGCTGAAACTGAATAAATACCAGACATGGTGCAGTACTTTGCAAATGTATTTGAATGCAAATATGAATATGTACTCCATAATTTCATGTATAAGGTTAGGAATACAGGTGAAAATGAAAGTGTTTGAATACAAATGCATTCATGAATATGTTCTATAATATGATTTTAATAATCATTTATTATGATAATATTATTTAAAATCTTTGATGAAAAAAACATGATACTGTTATTATTTTTAATTTAAATTATAATTGACATATTTGTTATTAATTTTTAATAAATAGTTTAACTTTTCAAATAATTCTGCTGCAATGTAGGTAAAGTTTTATGGCCAAGTCAAAACCTATGTGATTATAGCACACCATTTCCAACTGTAAATAATATTAATGACATCAATCCTCTTCCCTGTCTCAAAGGATATTATCAAAATTTAACATAACTTGAGTTAAACACCATCAACTCATAATAGAGCTTATATTACCTCACAAAACCAGCCTTTGCCTATCTCCTCTTCCAAATCATATTTTGTGATCATATGTAACAGCTGAGCGCCGTGGCCCATGGGTCCCTTGTTTAATTAGTGATCTGCAAGAGAGATGATCTCTTTATATATTTTTTTGCTTACTGGTATTTTATGGAATCCTGATTATCTTTGTTTTCTGATACAATGTTTATCTTTATGATGTGAATTAATGTAAATTGTACACATGTATTTTCTCTTAACTGTCACTGACACTGTAGATATTCATATATTTCAGACAGCAGTGGTGTGTGCTGTGTTGGTCGTTATAATTCTGGCCTCAATACGATGGCTACAAAACAGCGCTGGTCTGTACCTGGTAAACCTGACAGTTGCTGCGACAGTCGCTTATCCATATTTATCATCAGTCTTCCAGCAGCATCCAGTCACATGGCTGTATCAATACATCACAAAAAATAAACCTTCAGTGAGTTACCGTTCACAGTATATTTGTTATCTTTCCTATATTGATTTACTGACACCTTACAGGGAAACAGCACATATACATGGAGTGATGTCATTGTCCTCTGTGATTTCAAGACTTTCCCTCAAAATATGGCCAAGCTACATCCCGGTGTAAAGAATGTGCTATAAAAACCCCATAAAACACTCATTCCAGGGTTATTTACCCTTTGATTTACACCAAAATGTAAGTTATTGGAGATTTTCACAATACCAGGTTATATAATAAATTTCAACAACATGCGTGATACTTTTCTTCAGATTTCTTGCTGAAACCCACACACACACAGAATCAAGTGGAAACATTAACCCTCGCTTTTTACAGGGTTAAAAAGCTTTAAGTTTCTTTGGATAAAACACATGCAAGAGGTAACTGTTCTTTTAAAATGTCGTAAAACCTTATGTTTACACTTAAATAAAGGTATTTACAGTAAAAACAAACAGCTATATTAATATCAGTAATTAAAATTTACAAATGTGTCATTGGTTCTATTATTAATTACTTGATATAAATTGTGTGTGTGTTAAAATATATGGATATTTTACATGCATTGTGTTATTTAGGATGGTAAATAGATACACATGAGTGATGACTTGCTGATACATGTATTAGACACTTAACTTGTGTATGATTTTTTTTCAGATATTCTTATTTTTTTATTGGGCTTTTGGTTGTGCAACAGCAGTATATATTGTTGTAACAAATACACCAGGTAATTTGGACAAGGACACTCCTAGAGCAGTCTCCACAGTTACAAGAAAATACTTCCACTTTCTGGCGGTGGCCATGTTTATACCAGGCATTGTTGAAGATTCTCAGATGATGTTCTGTTCTGCCACTTGTGCGGTAGTCATCTTTGTTGTGTTAGAGGTAAGCTATACCTTTAAGTAAATCCCATAAGATACATATTTTGTTTGTTTAATAATAATATAATTAAACTGATCACCCTTAAAGAAAGAAACAACTTCCCAATCATAATTTGAGCATTATATTGCAGCAAATTGCACTCGTATTCTGTAATTGAGATTCCTGATCAAAACTTTTTTATTTTAAAATAAGGTTGTTTGCTTAATGGCATTCCATTAATCTATATGATAAATAAAGTTCTGTTATGAACAGAGGTATACAAGTAACAAATGTTAAGATGCCTCAGTAAGCAGGTAATAAGTTTAAAAATGTTGCACTATCAGGTAGCAAGTTTAAAGGTTCTGCAGAAAGTAGTTAGTTGGTCCAAAGATGCTGCAGTAATTAAGTAACAAGTCTAAAAATGTATACCAGGCTTTGGAACTGAGAAGGAATGAGGGCCATCCCCCCCCCCCCCCCAAAAGGCCTGCAAAACAATTCTTTCAAAGTTTCAAAGATCCCCCTTTTGAGAAGGCATCACCTATGGGGATTATTTCGGGCCAGTGACTGCAAATGTGCAAAAAACTCCAGATAAGGCCCCCAGAGTTACTGGGCCTGAAGAAACAAAGAAAATAGGTGCCTGCGGGGGATCAAATATTAAAATTATTAATCATGCACATAATATGCAAATATTGCAAATAATAGTGAGTGAAATCTCTTTGGACAAACCCGGAGCAAATGGATGTAAAAAATCATGGCAGTCTGTATGGTATCAGAGGAGACAAGGAAAATCACAAAAATTGCCTTACACTATAAATAAATAAAGATTTAAATTGATCAACCTATAAACAGTGCTTTGGAATATAATGATTTTAGAGTATAGGACCATGTGTAATTATATGGTTGAATTCTGGTCAGTCTTCCATAAATTGTCCATGTTGGTTTGATAATCACATCTTTTAATTATAAAAAATCATGTAAGCTTGAAAATGGTACAGTATACCATTGCCTCCCATTCCTGTGGTTTATAGTCAAATTAAAACACAGTAATCTGAAAAAGGCTATATGAGGATATAAATATATGATTCTGTAAATTCAATATGGTATTTTTGTGAGGTGCAGGAAGTGACTTAAAGTGGGCAAAAGGTTGAACACTGAATTAAATATGCATTATTATGATTAATTTTTCTCTTCAAAATTTTTCCATACAGTATGGGAGAGGCACCCCCTCCCACACCCAACCCCTTATATATACAGTCGAACCTGTCTAATGCAACCACCCAAGGGACTGGGCAAAGTGGTCGTAATAGACACTTGGTCGTATTTGACAGGTTCTGAACATTAGGAACTGCTCAAATTTAGCTGACGTATTGTGGAAATATACATATTAGACCATCTTTATGACTATAAATAAAAACATATTTGCAGAAGGGAACGATCTTGGTGTTACATGTATTTAGTTATTGCACAATCATGTACATGTACTTACCTGTGTAATATGATTTAATGCACTGAATAGATCAAAGACAGATCACAGAGGCCCAGATCAAAGATGAACTTCGAGGTGCCTCCATTCAAGTGGATTAATAGGTCGTGTGAGCCAGTCACATTGCCCGCCTGGGGCTCCAGGCCAAGGTTCAGTCAAGGGTCCCAATAATTACTTGTCTGTGTTCCGTACACATGCACACCAGTAAAACAAACAGCAGCAATTTAAGTGACCGCAACTTCACGCATAGTTGATCAACTGTCCTATGTGACTGTGCGGTCAGCGCTGGTCAGTTAGTGGCACAAAGAGTGCCCGCATTAGGCAGGTCATTTTATTAGTCACTTTGGTCAGGAAAACTGCCCGTAATCCGTAATAGCCAGGTGGTCATATTTCATAGGTTTTATCTATAGATAATATAACAGAATTTCAATAGGGACTGCTATCTAGTGGTCCTAATAGCCAGGTGCCCGCATTTCATAGGTGGTCGTTCAGACAGGTTGGACTGTATATATATGAGGATATATAGATATGATCAATTTGGCATGCATGATTCAGTAAATAAAATATTTGGTATTTTTTTTGTGGTGCAGCATTAGATTAAAAGTGGGGAAAAGGTCTAACACTATATCAAAAATGCATATTTACGTTTCATTTTTTTTTAAATTTCTATATTGTGTGAGAGGTAACCCCAGCCACATCTGCCCCCTCTCGGTGCCTCTTATGTGCCCTCACGCTTGATGCACCCTCAGACTGCCCCCCCCCCCCCTCCTACTTTCAGATTCACTCCAAAGCCTATGGGATGTTGTAGTAATCAGTATAAAGATGCTGAAACATGTCTAAACTGCAGTACCCAGTCTAAAGATGCTGTATCATGTCTAAAGCTACAGTACCCAGTCTAAAGATGCTGCAACATGTCTAAAGCTGCAGTACCTAGTCTAAAGATGCTGTAACATGTCTAAAGCTGTAGTACCCAGTCTAAAGATGCTGTAACATATCTAAAGCTGTAGTATTGGTCTAAAGATGCTTTAACATGTCTTAAGCTGCAGTACCCAGTCTAAAGATGCTGTAACATGTCTAAAGCTGCAGTACCCAGTCTAATGATGCTGTAACATGTCTAAAGCTGCAGTACCCAGTCTAAAGATGCTGTAACATGTCTTAAGCTGCAGTACCCAGTCTAAAGATGCTGTAACATGTCTAAAGCTGCAGTACCCAGTCTAATGATGCTGTAACATATCTAAAGCTGCAGTACCCAGTCTTAAGATGCTGTAACATGTCTAAAGCTGCAGTACCCAGTCTAAAGATGCTGCAACATGTCTAAAGCTGCAGTACCCAGTCTTAAGATGCTTTAACATGTCTAAAGCTGCAGTACCCAGTCTAAAGATGCTTTAACATGTCTAAAGCTGCAGTACCCAGTCTTAAGATGCTTTAACATGTCTAAAGCTGCAGTACCCAGTCTTAAGATGCTTTAACATGTCTAAAGCTGCAGTACCCAGTGTAAAGATGCTGTAACATGTCTAAAGCTGCAGTACCCAGTCTAAAGATGCTGTAACATGTCTAAAGCTGCAGTACCCAGTCTAAAGATGCTGGTGTCTCCTTGTTCTTCTCATTTCAGTGTGTAAGACTGCTCCAGGCCTGGCCACTGGGTTCGTTAGTCCACACGTACCTGCAGGTGTTCGTGGATGAGAAGGACGGTGGACCACTCATCCTGACCCACCTGTACCTGCTGCTGGGGCTGACTGGTCCACTCTGGTGTTACTACGGTTCATATATCAAAGGTAAAACAACCTGGAGACGCAGATTACTGGGCTGTAAACACTATTTTTGCCACAGGAATTCAGTCAGCACATTAGTGAAGACATCCTCATTTCTGTTATTAACATCTGATTTTCAGTGGATAGTTAGTTGTTAATGGCATCATCTGGAAAGGGTTTTCTGAAACTTGCAAACAATCTTACATTGGCCTAATGTTTTATAACATTGGTTATTATAACAAACTGTCAACAATAAATTAATTATTTAAAATAAGTCAAATAATTTGAAATTACATATATTTAGAAAATATATTAAAAGAGAAGGACAATATTTGCCGATGGCCGCCTGTGCCAGACGTTTTTCCTTGCATGAACGTGTATATGTTAACAATGTCTCTGTATGCTGTATTATTTGTGTGTCTTGATGTGTCAATAGTTTCTGTCATGTCATCTGTATCTGCACATGATGTACCAGCAACTATTGCTGCTGCCACCTGTGGTTAAATGTGCTAATTAAAAAACTGTCTGATTCCCTCCAGGTCCACCGGTCATTCTGCTGAGTGGGGTTTTATCCATAGGAGTAGGTGATACAGCTGCATCCATCATTGGCTCATCAACTGGCCATGTCAGATGGCCAGGTATGTCAAGACCAGTTATTGAAAAAAATAAAAGTTAATGAGGAAAAAGAAAAATGATGGTTAATTTGAAAACTGCAGTCTGTTATTGTAACCAGTGTAAGATCATATAATCTATTAATGCAGTAGGTAAAATTTCACAGGGACATATTAATATTCATCAGATGAAAATATGTAGTCAACAGCATATATGTATCTCCGTAGACCTAACCTTTTGCATTTATTTTCATTTTCTCTAATATTGGGTTGACTAACTCGGGTATTATACAACCCTTGGTCAATAAAAGTTGTGGTGCAAATTTTCTGGTCCTAAACTGCAACACAGACTGCCTTGAATTTATGTCACCCAGATAAGAAATGTGATTGAAAGAAGCACCAAGTCCCAGTTTCCTGTCCCTATTTCCTTCTAAAGCAAACCTCGCATAAAAGAGGGGCATTAGAATTTAGTAAAATTATCCCAAGATAAAGTCAAGATTTTATCAGATTTTATATTTATCATAAGGAAAACATGGTCTTTGACAGTTGAATAGTTAGATATTATTCCATGCAGATGTTCTGATCAAAATTTAAGACACTTCAAGGAAGAGATTGATTTTAGTGTATAATAATCAGGTTATTTATAAATACAAAATAACTGAATTAGAGTATGGGTACCAGTAATACAGACCCAATGTTTCATCATTAGGATTTCAATAATACTAATAGTGGAAGTGTAAAAGTTAATAAATTTGTACAAATATCTGTGCAAAATCTCCATTGAATTTGTCATGTTTTTACCATACTGTAAGATGACTAGTAGTGTTAAGTCGTATGTAGTGTATGTAGAAAATTCCTGTCTGTAATGTGCATTAACTTGTCGTTAATCTCATACCAGGTTCACAGAAGACGGTTGAAGGGACAGTTGCATCTGTTCTAGCACAACTTTTATTTGCCAAACTTTGCCAAGTTACAGGTGAATGTACCATCCTTTTCTAACATTGATTCAGCACAGGCCTGTAAAGTTATTAGAGAATTTACCAAAGTTTAAATACCTGTGTAGTTCCTCAGTCACACACATGAACAACATATTTTCAGTGAAATATCCGATTACTGGTATATATAAGACTTATTAGGTGAAAACATTTCATGAATCCCAAATTAAATCACCTGTAAAATGTAATCCATAACAGAATTTGTTGTTTTCCTTCAAGTTCTCTTTCCTCAAAGGCAGTAAGTAACCACTGAGCAAAGCACAGACCGCTTCCTTCATTACATTACTGGTAACACACATTAAGCCAAATTATCAATAAAAGCCAAGGTGTACAGCACACTGCTGTGCCAACATTTTCATAGCTCAAGGTATGATCCTAGATGTAGGAAGTTGAGTCCACCATCAAGGTGTTGCCTTTAAATCTCGCATAAATGCAAGACATGCCCTCGATTAAACCATTGGTTATACATATTGTTGTCCAAAATATATTTATCAAACTCTTACAAAACCTATTTTTATATTTGATTAAGTTTATTTAACATCCAGATGTTATGGTGCATCCATCCATACACCAAATTTAGGGACCTATGGGGTCTGGAGAATGCAATCACTAACCATCAAAATTCTCTAACAATTGTATTTTGGCTTCGTCCTGTCTGTGGCCTAGACACGTCCTAACACTTTGAATATAATAAATAGAGAAAGTGTTTTTCTGTGCTTGTTTAAGACTATCAGAGAGGGCACGTATGTACCTACTTTTAAGAAATCCTTCATTCATGTATCTGCTTGAACTCTTGCCTAAATAATACTCCACTGTTTTTTTTCATTTCAGGTCTGTTTCCAAGCTTGTATTACTCCAGTCTAGTTGTTCCTGTCTTACTCGTATCGTTATTGGAAGCGTTCACGTCGCAGATTGACAATATAGTGCTACCAGTGTTCATGTACATCATGCTTGTTGGCAAGTGATAAAATCCTTCCTCATTGGTATATCGAAATGACCATGAAGACTGCCCAAGATCCAGCCCAACATTTAAGTGAAGGACCTATCACTGAGGACAAGGCAGCTGAAAGTTCACAGATTTAGAGAAAATGTGTGATGTACAAGTTTGTTGATACAAGATGTACAAGATATCGATTATGTGAATCAAATATTGTAATAAACTGCACAAAGAAAGGAGATGATGGTACAAATATTGGAATCAAAACAATTTTAAGAAGAGTCATCAGGAGTATACTGCTGCTAATAACATCCTTTTTATATTTGTAAATTTATTTTTTGAGAAATGAAATAAAATATTTTTTTACGCTTCTAGTTTTTCTGCGTAGAATTTTGTGGTTTAAAAAATGATTGTTTGACGAAAGAACCACCAATTTAAACGAGCACTGATTTCTTTACCGTAATCTTTAATTATAAGGAATTGCTACGTTTATAGTGACGTAACCAAACCTACAGCCGTTTTGATTTTGATTTTAAGTATTTTTTTACTAAGCCTTTTATGCATGTTAAATGGTACAGACAAGACATATTATGGCGCTAGCTTTCCCGAAGATCCTGATAAATGTCAAATTAGCGCTAGGACAATTACTCATCAGATAATTGCCCTGGAACATTTAACCCCCTCCCCCTGACAATTACCCTTCAGACACCCTGAAGTCCAGAGGGTAAATCGTTGTTCTCTCAGAAAATATATGGTGTTCATTTATGTAAAAAACTGATGGTTGAATCATTAAAACTATGCTGTAATGCATTGCTGTCTAGACCATGGTTTTTCCGGTAACAAATCCAGAGAACCCGACACACGCTTTATAGCAGGTCGCAAGAGAATTTGGTAAAACAAAGGCTGCCTTTCCATACATGCGGATATTTGTTCCTGCACACGAAGAGCCCCTTCCAATATGTGCGAGTCCCCGCGCGCAGATGACCGATTTACTGTGGTTAACGCATGGACTACTAATAAAAAGATATTTTTAGAGTTAAGTGTATGTTTTACATTCAAGTTTTTGAATTTATTCTAGAAAGGCAAGGCTTGATGTGGGTCATAATAAAATAACTCACCAGCCAGGCATACATGCTGGCTATCTCCTATCACACTTAATCTAGACTAGAGTTGGCTTCCGGGCCGCATCTCAGTGAAAACGAAGTCGTATGTTCTTTTATTCAGCCTTAAAGCACGTTTCCAAATACGGGCAAATATCAGCATCTGATATACGACATATGGCATCCGCATGCGGCCCCTGCAGAAATCCAGAGTTCCAAAATCCACATGCGGGACCCGCGGCAGCCGCACGTATGGATAGGGGACAATGACAATATACTTGTAGGAATTTACCCCTCGGGGAGCCCGCATGTATGAAAAGGCCCCCTTAAGGTACAAGAAGAATGTTTGGGGTAAGACGTATGTTAATTCGTGTGGCTAAAGAGCTGAAACATAGATCAGAAGGCCTACCGTGCTGACCCTGCTGATGCCTCAATGGCATGAAGGCGATTTCCGTTTTGAACCTCCGAGATTGGCACGGATGTCATAAACACAAGTTATAACTTCTGTATTATTTCCAAACCTGTGCATATAAAAACTGCAATCCCGAAGGCTTAATGATAACAAATCAGTCTTATCGTATGGATACTTTCTTCTTCATTCGTCAGCCATGCAGGTCCACCAGCAGACCATGACCCAGACCCCTAAAAAAGAACATAGTACAGCGGCTAAGGCCCTTATTTCACCAGAATTGCTCAAATTTTGCAGAAAGCATGAAAATTGCACAGAGACACTACTGCCTCTAGGCATCTTTTTTAAAAAAAGAGACCCAAAAATGCAAACCCCAAAGTGGCCGCCATCTTGATATTAAAAACTTTTCAATCGAGCAGACCTAAAAACATGGCCGGTCAGCAAAAAATAAAGGGGGGGGGGGGGGATGCTATCAAGATAGCTAAGACTAACATTAGGACGGAGAGAATAGCCCACAGGTATAAAAACTGCTACCAGACCATGTGTGTCATACTTTGTAGGGGCAGTATTGGTTAAGTACAAGTCTTGGGGATAAATTATCAGATTCTCAAGTGCAGAACAAATATGAACGTTCTAACGAAAGAGCTATGGAATTTGATATTGAAAAAAAGTGCCATAATAAAGTAATATCATCTTTCAATAAATGATCTTATAAACCTGACGTTATTGAAAATCGGATAAATCCATGTATCTGTAAGTCTAGAATTTTCCCTGCGAGACAAACTGGCTTTAAGCACTTAAGCACGGATGTAATAAGGGCTGACACAAAAACATGGTAATATGTACCGTCGTTCATTTATGACAATATTGATAGTAAATTTGTTGATTTTGGAAAATATTTGTGCATAGGGACGGAGGGACCACTTTTCAGAATGCCTGCTAAAATATCTTTAGACCATCCATCTCTAGTATTTATGCTCGGTCGATGTGAATCCTAATTTTGCGCGGTCTCGAGGTTTAGAATGAAGATAAGGTCCATAATGCTTTGAGACCAAGTTCGACACTTGGACCTGGACCTCCCGTAGGGGCGGAATAAGAGGAGGTGCGCCCTCCTGTTTTTCCATTTAAAAATCTGGGAAACAGAAAAAAAGTATAAGTAGAAAACTAAATAAGTACAAATAGTTATTATAACTAATTGAGGTACTTTTCATGGCTCAGGTTGTTACGTTCGGTAATGTCTACACGATTAATACCGAAAAGCATCGCCGAATGTTACGTCTGGCGATGTTTTAATGTTTTATTTCTTGCTCATGTGCGCTAGAGCTATGTTTAAAGTTTACTAGCTCTTGAGACAACCCTGTTTACTAGTGCAAGGTTGTGACCCCCCCCCCCCCCCCCAGCACACACACACACACTTATTTGAGACCATATATCCGCCCAAAAACAACAGCCGTATACAATGATATATGATATACACACAGGACTCATCATTACTGCTGAATAAATGTTTTACATTTAAAGAATAAGAACTAATATAATCACTTTCACATGAAGCCCCAATGGCCGTGCAGATTTTCAAGAAAATATTAGCCAAACTAATCCCCATTATACTTATTTATTTTCACATGTAAGAACAAATTGGCCGAAAATAACTTTCTTGATTGCTAATAATTCTTTAATATTGACTTTCAGTTGACTATTTAATTGTCAATTACTCGAGTATTTCTCCGTCTTGATTACTAATGTAAAATTCATGGGAAAACGTGGCTTTTTTCTATTGATCAAAGGTCATGCCCGATGTTGATTTCAAGGAAACCTCCATAGCACGAAACGACTTGCATACCTAATTCATCAATAACAAGAATTTTAATTGACGACCTTATTGCGTTACCTTGAACTGACGGTCAGTCTCTGATTATCTGATCAACCCCAATTATGGACATTAATAAGCACCATTTAGACCATAAGGTAAAGCTGGCTGTAATCCACTGCAGTTAGCTAAAATCAAATTTGGAAATAATTAAATGTTAGCATTGATCCGTATAAGAGGACCCAGGCATGCACTTATCAAGAATTTATAATTTTACATTTTTTAATCTTATACAATATTATACATGAACCAGTAAGCCCACCTTGCGTTAAATGCAAATAAAAAATGAAACATTTTGGAATTAGAAATCAAGATTAAACTTCTACCAAAGTCTAATAGTCACACTGAATTAGAAGAAACCAAAAGAGAGCTAGAAAAATATTTTGAGGAGAAAACAAAAGAGGCTTTATTCAGAAGAAAATGCAGGTGGAATCAGCAGGGGAGAAATCAACTAAATATTTTCTGAACTTGGAGAAAAGGAACTATAACCAAAACAAACGGTAAATAAATTGATCCTCAATGATGGAGGCAAATATCTGACCAAACAGAAATTTTGAGAACTGAAAAACATTTTTACGTAAATCTCTATCAATCTAATTTATCCAACCAAACAATTCAAGATTATAGTTTTTTTCCTAATACAGAACCTAACGAGAGCCTTTCAGAGAATGAGGGAATTTTATGCGATGAACTGGTAAAAGAACAGGAGATTTTTAAAATTTTAAAATCATTTGCAATGGATAAATCACCTGGATTGGATGGTCTCCCTGCAGAGTTTTATAGACATTTTTGGATAGATATCAAGGAACTCCTTTGATATGGACTAAATGGTGGACGTTTAAGTATCACTCAGGGAGAGTGAGTTATTACATTGTTACCAAAAAAAAAATCAATCTCCTTCTGAAATAAATTGGAGGCAAATTACATTACTGAACACTGATTATAAACTCATTTCAAAATGTTTAGCAAGCAGAATCAAATCTGTTTTAAAAAATTAAAGGATCAGACAGGTTTTATTAAAATTAATTAATGAGGATCAGACAGGTTTTATTAAAGGTAGGTACATAGGGGAGAATATAAATAAGATCATTTCAATTATAAATAATACAGTTGAACAAGATAATGAAGGGTATCTCACAACAGTGGATTTTGAAAAAGCTTTCGACTGCTTAGAATAGCCATTCATTTGGAGAGCGCTGGAATATTTTGG
Organism: Sipunculus nudus; assembly: GCA_026874595.1. Lineage (NCBI taxonomy): Eukaryota > Metazoa > Annelida > Sipuncula > Golfingiida > Sipunculidae > Sipunculus > Sipunculus nudus. The sequence goes on from CM049313.1 coordinate 61,208,983, forward strand.
GTTTGGAAAACATATAATAAACTGGATTAAAGTATTATGTAGGGCTTGTATGATTTAAATCAAGTGATTTAAATCATTGTAAAAAAAAAAAATTAAAAAATCATCAAAAAAATTTTTTTTTTCAATGACTTAATATTATCTTCAGACACAAGGTTTTAGATTAACTCAAGTAAAGCTTTTCTATTCAGCAGGTTATAATTTAAGATACCTACATGAAGGATAACTTTTGTGAACTAGGCCATGCAGACTGTGTTTGTGCAGGTTGGAGTGTAATCCTTGGGTGACAAACATAATTAATGATGAGTTGATTTTGAGCAGTAAATGAAGTGTTTGGTGAGTAGATAATTTGTGGGACTACACTGGTAATGTATCATCAAAGGGTGTTTTTACAGAAGGTGTGGATTCATTAAAGGACTAAGCAAAGCTCAGCGAGTCCATCTTGAGTTGATTTTAGTCTTACCTGGACTTTTCTTGAGTAACAGTTATTATTATTGTGTGTTTGACTTTTGTTAAAGATTAAATCAAAGGCTTCTTTAAATCTTTGATTTTGATATTGAGCCTGCCTGTCATCAGGGCTCAGGCTTTACGATATGTGGTTCTGCATGAAGATATGCCAGTGTAAACATTCAAATTATTTATATATGTGGTTCTGCATGTAGTCAGCTGCTTTTTAATACTGCCACAGGATGTTTAATAAACTTTCTTTGAGGTTTTATTTGTGTTCACATTGTTATAATAACTCCTGATGTTTAAGTTTGAAGGAACACTTTCCAATGTTCAAAGTTGATTTAAATAAAAAAAAGTCGATTTAAATTTAAAAGAAATAAAAAATCATGATTTTTTAATAAAAAAAGGCGAGTTTTTACCAGCCCTGGTATTATGCCATGAAGGAAAACATAAATTATAAATAATGGGTGGTGCTCAGAATTCTTCAAAGTGTCAAGGGGAGTGAGACATACCTTTTTTTATAATATGTGCAGAATTGTTAGCAATAAAATTAGAGAAGATGGTAAATTAAATGCAGTCTGCTTCAATGAATATAAATGTAAAATACTGCAGTTTGCTATTGACTCAGTTTTTCTATTCTCAGACATAAAAAGTGTTATTGATAGTGTGAATATAATGAAACGTTTTGAAAAAAAAATAGGTCTTAAAATTAATCTAGGGAAAACTGCGGTAATGCCTCTGGTACATAACTAACAAGGCATAGGCAAAGCTAAAAGAACAATAGAGGGAAAAGGTCTGAAATGGTCAGAGGGTCAAGTTAATATTCTGGGTATACTACTTAGACCATCCTTAAATAAAATGATTGAAGACAATTACAATCCAAAATTAGAATCCATAAGAAAAACACTAAGTACACGGTCAAACGGATACATGACACCAGCTGGGAAATTACTTTAATAAAATGTTATGGTTTGTCACAGTTAATTTATTTGTGGTCTGTTCTTCCTGCCCCTAAAGCCAAGTATTTTAAAGAACTAGAAAAAATCCTATATAAATTTATTTGGTCATACAAACCAGACAAAGGGAAAAGATTGACATTAATAGCACCATACAGTAAAGGTGGATTGAACATGATCCACCCTGAAACTCAAAATTGCGCATTAAAAATAAAATGGACTGAAAGAATCTTAAAGAAAAAACATGACAATCCTTCGAAGAATCATATATTAAGTACTTTACCTATGGGGGAGCTTGCATTTCAATGTAATATCAAGATTAAAATGTAAGATTTGGATGACATAGTCTCTTTAAAGGACATCTTTTGGAAAGAAGTCATGCAAGCATGGTGTAAATTTAACTTCAGCATACCAACAAAGTGAAAGATATCTTTGGCCCGGTTCTGTTGTATAATTCCCATATTAAGATTGATAATAAGGTAATATTTTTTTAGAAAACTTTAGAACTCAGGCATAATATACATAAAAGATATTATAGTGAAAGATGAAGGATTCTTTAGATTTCTTGCATATGAAGAAATTCAGGCAAGCACCAATTGAAATATAAATTTGCTTTGGTATAATGGTATTTTGGATGCAATACCTAATTATTGGAAATAAATCTTAAAGTAAACATAGAAATAGACCAGATTCAAAATAATATAGAAACCCTTTTTCAGCATGAAAAAATGTACCTGAGCAGGTAAACTGTAAAATGGTTCAAAAGATATATGTTGTTTCAACAAATCCACTAATTAAGTTGGCTGTAGACTTGAATATATCCAGCTGGGAAAGCATTTTGAGTGCTTTCCCTATAGACTGAAAAAAAGTTTCAAACTCAGTGCAGCTTAGAATGTTCCAGTTCAGATTACTAAATCGTATTATGTATCTTAATAGTCATTTGTGTAAATCAAATATAACTGACGACCCCAGGTGCTCATTTTGTAAGTCAGAAGATGAAACATACATTTATCTATTTTGGTCATGCACATTTGTTAAGTTAGTATGGTCAGATGAACTTTTATGGTTAAAAGAGAATAAAGTGGCTGAACAGGATTTTAAGTTTGACTGTGCACCAATAAGTATGTTCAGGTGAACTTTTATGGTTAAAAGAGAATAAAGTGGCTGAACAGGATTTTAAGTTTGACCGTGCACCAATAATATTAGCTGATTATACAAACATTATAGGCGGTATTGTACTTTTTGTTAAAATATATATGTATGACTGTAGAGGTAAAAGCAACAAGCCTTCTTTGAAAGGAGCAATCTTGTTTATTAAACATGTAATGGAAATGGAAACTAGATGTGTCGGAACGACACGAATGCCCCTGCCTGGGGCAAATTAGAAACATTTGTTAAATTTTGAAAATTTTTTTAAGTTCAGGTGTCGTATGGTCAAAAGTAGGTCAACAAGGGCAAAATGCAAACTTGATCTGTAACGGGTCATTATCAAGCAACACACCAAAAATCAGGCCAGTATCTGCAGGCATTGTGAGAAAAAGTCTATACATGTGCATTTTCAATAAAAAATTCTGTCTTTCATGAAATTTTCTATGTTTAGGAGCTGTAAAACAATCAAAAGTAGGTCAACCGGGACGAAACGCGAACTCGATCTGTAACTGTCATTATCTGCCCACACAAAAAATCAGGGTGGTATCTGCAGACATTGAGGAGAAGAAGTCCGTACATATGCATTTGTTATGAAAACTTCTATTTTTCATGAAATTTTCTATGTTCAGGAGCAGTCAAATGGGCAAAAGTAGGTCAACTGGGACAAAACAAGAACTCAATCTGTAACTGGTCATTATCTGCCTACACACCAAAAATCAGGCCAATACCTGCAGGCATTGAGGAGAAAAATCTGTTCATGTGTATTTGTCATGAAAATTTATATTTTTCATGAAATTTTCTATGTTCAGGAGCCGTAAAACGGTCAAAAGTAGGTCAACCGGGACGAAACGCAAACTCGATCTGTAACTGGTCAATATCTGCCCACACACCGAAAATCAGGCCAATATCTGCAGGCACTGCGAAAAAAAGTCCGTACATGTGTATTTGTCATGAACGTTCATATTTTTCATGAAATTTTCTATGTTCAGGAGCCGTAAAACTATCAAAAGTAGGTCAATCGGGCCAAAACGCGAAATCGATCTGTAACTTGTCATTATCTGCCCACACACAAAAAATCAGGCCAATATCTGCAGGCATTGCAAAAAAAAAAGTCCGTACCTGTGTATTTGTCATGAAAATTTCTATTTTTCATGAAATTTTCTAAGTTAAGGAGGCGTAAAACGTTCAAAAGTAGGTCAACCGGGACGAAACGCGAACTCGATCTGTAACTGGTCATTATCTGCCCACACACAAAAAATCAGGCAAATATCTGCAGGCATTGCGAAAAAAAAGTCCGTACATGTGTATTTGTTATGAAAATTTCTATTTTTCATGAAATTTTCTAAACGGTCAAAAGTAGGTCAACCGGGACGAAACGCCAACTCGATCTGTAACTGGTCTATACCTGCCCACACACCAAAAATCAGGCCAATATCCGCAGGCATTGCGAAAAAAAGTCCGTACAACTGTTTGATTTCGGAAGGACGGAAGGACGGAAGGACGGAATGACGGACATGGGTAAAACTATATGCCCCGGCCACTTTGTGGCGGGGGCATAAATATATTGCTTATAAGAAAGGAAATACTAATGTACATGATAAAAAATGGAAGAAACTGAATTTTCTTACAGAACCCACCAAAATCTAAAATTTTTCATTAAGGGTTCTAGGGTATTTTTCTATCATGAAGTAGTTTACACATAGGCAAGTAAATAATTGATAAAGGTATGTTAATAATGCAAGTAGATATATGTGATAAAAACTTTTATAAATCATCAATATAAAGGAATGTTCATTTATATTTAAAAATAATGGTAAATTGTATTGCTAGCATACACATAGAAATGGGCAATGTATTGTGTTTATTATAAAAGCTTTGTTTCTTAAGTTTTACTGAGCTAGGTCTGTCTATGGAAATCTGCATCATATATTAACGGTAAGACAGGCATTGTTACATACCATTACAACTGGTTTGTCTCATGAATGTAATTTTCTTCAATTTGAAAGAATGTAACAGCTACATCATAAAGATATGTATGTGTCACTTACTTATCACTAGATGACAAGAGAGATTTAAAGCTTGTAAAAATAGTAATTAATAGGGTATAATGTAAATTGTCTCATGGGGTGTGCTTGGTCTGCCCTTCTGGCAATAGTTATTCATTGTAATAAAACTGGTAACTTACTCTTACTCCAATAGGTAAATAAACATCCACTATTACAGGATTTATTGCATAATATTTTAATCATACTAAGGTTATTATATTAGAAAAATCAAGGTAATTTTTCTTTTTATTATAAGGTGATATGGGGATATCTGGTTTAATATGTAACAGAAAATCAACAGGGTTTTCATACATAATACATGTAGTCCCTGGAAGGAAATTAATTTCATGCGCGAGCGGGGCAGATATTCTATAGAATTCTATCGTTAATACCAAATAATTGAACAAGAATAAAATGAAATCCCTTCGTGTTTGCTTGAATGCTTCTTGCTGCCAAAAATGCTATAATATATGAGACAATCTTGACTCTTGACAGGAAGTCAAAACTGCAGGCTTCCAGAAACAGGAATAGAATAACAGAAGAGTTTCGTGTTAAAGGGACTTGATTAAACATGCATCTCCCTGACTAACTAAACGCCTGGCATAAATGTAGTAAATTTGCGTGAGACACCGAGAACCCACACTAGGAGAGCCTGGCGGCTGGAATTATCATGCATTATGCAAGGATTAGCGAACGGCTCGATTCAGTATAGCCTGTCAGTGTATCCAGTGAAACTTGGAACATTTGCAACCTATGCACACGCGAAAAAATGCCCATGGCCATATAATGCAGATGTCCAAATATTGTCTTCTTTATTGTATCCGCCTAAACAGAGTTTTGCGGATACTATGTTTTCAGTTGCATGCCGCCGCCGCCGCTTAGGTTTCCGAAAAACTCCTCTGTAACCACTGGGCAGAATTTTTTAAAATTTCGGAATTTTGATCGGGTCACATGTGAATTTAACTGCTGCGCCCTCTTTTTTGGTTGACCTCTTACCTTTCCTCTTTGCCGAGCGTCCATTTGTGCGTCTGTTTCCACACATAAACCCGCATATCTCGGGAACCGTTTGACCGATCAGGCTAAAATTTTTGCACAAATGTAGCCCTTGGATAGCTTTATAACATACACTAAAAATGGTGGCGCCACCTGCAACCATTTTTGCACAGCGTCCATCTGTTCATCTACCTTGGGATAAAATCACTCATATCTCTGCATTGGTTGGACCTATCCACCTGAAATTTTGCATGTGTATACATCTTGGATAGCTTTCTTGATTTAATGACAGGTGGCGCCACCTACATTCACGTTCAGGCTGCGGACATACAGGTTAATATCTCAAGACTGGTTTGACATATCCTTTTGAAATTTTGCATGTGTATAGATCTCACATAGCTCTTTATCATACGAAAAACTGGTGGCGTCTCCTGCAACAATGTTTGCACAGTGTCCGTCTGTTTGTCTGCCGTGGGATAAAGTCACTCATATACAAGTAGTGGTTTAACAAATCTGCCTAAAATTTTGCATGTTTATACATCTTGGATAGCTTTCTCGGATTTTGTAGTAGGTGGCGCCACCTTCGTACACATTTCGGCTGCAGACATCCATGCTAATATGCAACACACCTGACTCTATTTCCCCTTGCCACTCAATCCATGCCTCACTTCACCCGTTCCACTCTGATTTCGGCGCATACACGTAGTCAGTTGTCGACTACCCGTATTCTAGTTTTAATTTAAAGATTTCAGACTCGTCATCAGCCAGTCACAATGTTTTATGTTGTCAATACGTGTTTCTTTTATCACGCTTCATTTCTTTTCATGAAAGCTTTACTGTTACGTCACCCAGTGATACGTTAATTAACACCTGCAATGTTCCTCCGCAGTTTATTTTTTTCGCAAAGCAATGCCCTCTTTATCCGCCACCCTCATCTTCTGCCAATGATTATCCCTTTGGGTCAAAATATGTGGAGAGAAAGAGGTAATACTGTACTCAGCAAATGACGACTAACACCGATTGTTTGGGTCAATTATGTCGACAAAAATATCCTGTTTGTTTTATCACAAATAATAAAAGTGATAAAAAAATTCCTTTCGAATCGTCTGGAATATATCCGTTTTCAATACGTAGAAAGCCGCGATGCTGACTCACAAGTTCCGGAACACAACAGACGACCGTAACGCGGTCATGGCCATATAATGCAGATGTCCAAATATCGTCTTCTTTATTGTATCCGCCAAAACAGAGTTTTGCGGATACTATGCTTTCAGTTGCATGCCGCCGCCGCCGCCGCCGCTTTCCGGAAAACTCCTCCGGAACACAACAGACGACCGTAACGCGTAGGGCGCATGCTTGTGGAAAAAGATGGATTACATCATGTTCATATCAATGAGAAACTGAAGGTACCAGTGGCGTCAATTTATCTTCAAGGGTCGGGGGGGGGGGGGTGTTTATTCGCAAGCATGGGAGGGTGATTGGGGATATATATATATATATATATATATATATATATATATATATATATATATATATTATAATTATATACCTTTTAATTGTCTTTGTGACACATTTCAAATATATTACAATCAATAAAAGGTTTTGTAAAATTAGGTATTACATGTTTCCAGTATATGTATAGTCCAAACCAAATTTAGATATGTAATATTTCATAGTAGTTAAACTCCCATTTCCAGTTTATAAATATAATCCTTTGATTAGCAGGGGGAATATTACATTAACCATCCCTCCTTGCTAAAAATCGGGGGGGGGATATATACCCCTATCCTCTCCGCCCTGGTACATGGTGAGCATGGTATGTTCTCTGAACACAGGTAGATTTATATATGTAAACATTTAAAATAATTCTAAAATATGTTCGAATAATACACATTATGTAGCACAACTGTTATATCGATCCGTATCCCATATCATTATTGAAAATCAGTCAGATTGTGTACAAGGTCATATTTCATGTAAAATAACAGCTGCAGATGCATGGTTGTGGTATGAACCACCACACTGAATAACTGTTATCATGCCTTGTAGGCTAAAAGAGTTGTGTAATCATGTCACAAAGAAGAACTGCAGACCCAACGGGAAACATATATACCATGGGCAACATCTTTCTCATCAAATAAATATTGATAAACCACCCACTGTATCTGTACGTATGTAGAAAACAGTTGCCACGTGCATCCAGTGGCTACGGGTCAGTAGAAGAAACTGTAACTAGCATCTTATATGTTTATAAGTAGGGTTGAGTTTATAGCTTTAACTCGGCACCAGGTAACAAGTTGATATATCTAGTGTAATAGCTAAGACAAATAGTGACTTGTATAACAGTCTTGACTGACTGCAGACTTGTAGTTTGCCTTGTCCTGTTCGTGGTTTGCAGTTGACCATGTGTGTGTGTTTTCCGAGTGATATTTCAGATATATATATATATATATATATATATATATATATATATATATATATATATATATGTAGAGTTTTGTCGTTAATGGTGTATGTATATGAATGTTTGTAAACCCTCATCTGGTTTGGCGAAACACGTATGTGGGGTATAACATTGTACGTGCATTTCACGCCCTGATGTTGCGTACGTATCACGGGAGAAACAGAGATGCTTAAAATTCATCCGTAGCGTGTTGAATTTAAAAAAAAATTACGTCTCATGTCCTTGTAACGTACATAAAGGAATGCCACAGAAGTAAAATTAAAATTGCCAAATTTTTATTAACTCCCTCAACAGTCCGTAAATATACGCATATACTGATTTATACTTAACATATGTTGTTGTTCAGAAATGAACGGCGTAAGGATACACCGCCTTTCTCGACATATGGTGTATGTACGTTTTTGTGTTCGTGTGTTTTGTAAAATATGACTCCGAATAAACATTTTTTATCATAAAAAGTAGTACAACGAAAATTAAATTTAACAGCTTGGCCGGAAAAAAGATAAAAGAGCAGAAATTTACGGTTGTTATGCCTAAGAAAAGCTTTTAAAATCGAACTTTGGACTATTGCGCCATTTTCCGTCGGCAGGAATAAAATCGTCAGTTGCATTTTATGGATACTTGAGCAAGCATTCCCGCCGTCAGTACCACCTAATTTCTTCGTCATTATGTTCTTTCTCTCTGCCTGATCTGCGGGTCCTGGGCTGTTAATTGATTTAGCCATTAAAGATGGCTGCCGTAACCGCTGGAAAACCGGAAGTGTTCACCATTTATGCCCCTTTTATGCGAGGAGATGATTTTTTTATCTCTGCAACACCGTGCAACAGCTTTTGAAAGTCACTGAACTTTGGCTTCCGGGGACGGTACTTCCCTAGGAGCTTCCGGAATCGTCACTTTTTATGCGAGGAGAGACTTTAATTCTCAATTTATACGTCATCCAATTAAAGGGTGGCCTTCTTTTATAAACGTCCTCCCACACCGTGTTTAAATATATGCAAAAATTGTAATAAATGACTTGAGTACTTAAGTAAATGTTTAAATAGAAATTAAAGTCATACATGCAGGGAATGCAAGCTCACTTTTACGTGTATTAGTAATATTATAATTATTATTATTTCAGAATAAGTTTGTGTCAGGTGCTATGAGAGCAGGTCACATGTATTAGCAATTACTAATTGGAAACTCTGACTAAATATTGACTCCGATCATAGCTTAAAGGTGCATGCCCATTATTTTCCTTGACCTGGCCATTTGGTTTACATGAAATAAAGTCTTTTCTCCTATAAGAATGTGTCTTCTAAATTTTGTTTAGAAAAAAAACTTTCATAATGCTATACATTGTAGAAATATACTTGTAAAGGGCGCGATCAGTGGCATGAAAGAAACATAAATGCACCCTCCAGCGCTAATGTAAAAAATTTATCAAGATGCCGACCAACAGTAAAATATATAATTTATTTATGATTAACGAAAACAAGTCTGCCTTCCTCGATGGCAAGTTTTCGCGCATGCGCAATATTATACGTGCGTTCACACATAGAACCACAACAGAATGGAAAACAGATGTGATATATATGTATATATGATGTCCGATGGAAGTTGTTTTATTTCAATTACATTGTCAAAACTTAATGACTGCGTGGCTAATAATTTAAAGTGACTGCTGGAGGAATTATATTAGGCGCCACTAGAATAGACTATGCATGTCAAGTAAGAAGTTTCTAGGTCTAACAGATTTTTTTCACATAACGCGTTTTATCAATTGATGGAGTTAAATATGTTATTGAATATCATTATGATGTATAGGAAAGATGTACAAAGCATGACACCATTCCTTCATCAATCACAATGCTAATTATTATTGTTTTAATTTGTCTCATCATTGCCATCAGTGAAGTTGTTATTGCTGGAAATTAAGATAATTTCATATATTATAAGGAGCATGTCTTAGAAGAAAAGGGAATATCTGTATAGAGCAAGCCCCTATCAACTACGGACAACACGCATATGGACTAAGCGGACAATATGTACATGCTTTACTATGTCACATGCTTTATCAAATCAATGTCGTCTTTATATACCCCAGTGAATATATTGACCAAGCAGGCCAGACTAGTGCTCGGGTAGCCAATTCGAAGATATGGAAAACTTCATTATATTAGGAGTGCAGTGTAAATACGCTTAGCTTGGTGATCGCTCCTCACTGAACGCAAGAGGTGGCAAACAGACCAGGTTTCCCTCCCCCATTCCAATGATCAAACATTAGACGGTATAATACCGCCGCCACAACGGGACTGTTCTGTTAGCAGACACAACCCAGGTGAACTTTCAATGAAAAACGATCTAAACTGGGGGAAAACATTGACTTAGGGGCATTTCTGCGGTGTTCATCCATTACTTTGATATACAAAATCGCCATTAACCAAATACACCTATGTCCTAGAGATTAGCTCTATTTGGTGACAGTGGTTTGCACTCGTTTCATGTTCCGGTGAGGGCAGCGTGCTTAAAATACGTGCCCCACGAGATTTGCTCATTGAGCTGAACGTCAAGGCAACCAGGCAGGCCTCAATAGACTACAAGTGCTTAAACAGAGCCACGTGACATATTGAGCTTTTTATATCATTTCTGCCTTTTGGGTAATGTTAGGAATATTAGAAGGGTAACTGTTTGCCGGAGTTTTGTTGGGCACGTGATAGGATCTGATATTGGGATCATCAAACGCTTGTGTGATCAGTAACGATCACTAATTATCCGTGATCCAGGGATTTATCTCCGAGAAAACGAAGAAAAAAAGTCCACAGGAAAACCGCGGATCGATTAGGAAGTTGGCGATGAGCAGAACGTAAACACTGTGATAGCGTAATTCTATAAAGCCAGCGCAAGATAGTTCCTGCAGTGCACCGCCTCACGTAACGTCTTCGCGTGAAACAACCTTGAACGGAACAGCTCACAGGTATCTTATACACTACTCTAGAACCTGTAGTGACAAAGTGAATTTACGATGAGTGGAAGGAATATCTACAGTCAATGATTATTTGTATTGATCCCTCAAAGATTACACCAGCATTTTACGAACTGCGTTCCAGCTGGCACGAGCAAGCTGGTTATGCTTAAAGCCGGATCGCATGGAAATCGGCCCGCTATCGACTGAGGCGTGTACTTAACATCAGGGAATCGTCTTAACAGTAAGTGGTTTGAATACTAATTGTGCAGATGTTATTGTAATATAACGAGGTCTGTTCATAGTTCATAACTCATATGTTTGTCCAGTGGGTCCAGATGGAACACCGCCTTGGTTTTCTTGCTCCTTGCCGTGGATATATATACCAATGTTTTCTCCTGAATATGAACCGTAAGTATTCCCTAAATGAAACTTTATTAAAATTGGAAGTCGATATAATATATTAAATTTTTCATAAAATAAAAATCCTCTATAAAAATGATAAGAAAAAGTTAAAGTTAGCTTATAAAGATGGTTTTGTTATATATATATATATATATATATATATATATATATATATATATATATATATATATATATATATATATAAAGGAGGATGACAGTAACCAAACAATTAGAATGATATGTTATTTTTTAGTCTTTAGTGTTTAGGTTTTATATAAATGGGCTTAGAATATAAACAAAAAGTGATGACCGGTCTTTCACACATATTAGAGTCAGTCTTTATGATTCTGCTTTAGATTTTATTTTTTTTTGCGTTTGAGCCTGCTGCGGGGTTCGAACCGGATACTCACATATAATTATGGTTCCAGTTACAGTTTTTTTTCACTGGTTAACACAGTTATTTAATTTAGCATTTTATCCTTTCTTTTCAAAAGCAGTAGAGATTTACATGGACGTTAGTAGGTTGCGAATGTTAAAAGCAGAACTGTTTTTGTTGAATAATTAATCCATGCGGGGCATTTTTATGTACTTTAGGCCTATCTAGTATTCAAAGAATCGAGTCGTGATATGATAACATGTTTTTACTGGCTGTTCGCACAAAACGATGTCCATCAGGTGAAATAACCACACAGTCCTAAACATCGTCAGAGACATTTATTTCGATCAAAGATAGACCTATATTGATGGACCTCGATAATATGATATACACTCTAAAACATAAAAATGGCAAACACTCTTTTAAATAACAAACATTTATTCAGATAATACATATACAATACATATATGCACAAACATTATAGAGTCAATATAAGTTACTTAATTTAGAACAGCAGGATTATTGTCTGACAACATGCAACAATGACAAAAACAAAATAACATTTCAGTAAGCATACACACAGAGTTACAACTCCGACTATAAAGAATCACACGAGTCTCGACCTAACAAAAAGATATGTAATTTATAGTTTAAGTTTATTCATTAATATCGTTACAGATCAAATATGTATTGTATAGTAATGTATTCATTCGAAGAGGCACACAGTAGTTCCCGTTTATCCGCATATACACCCAATATATCATATGGGGTGGATATACATATGTAAATACCTAAAAAATACCTATAAACATATATAAATATAATATGCACATATATATGCTAAGACAAAAATACAACCTAATCCAGACTATTGATTATAATTTTATAAAGACACCGAATTTTTCGTTAAGTACCTCCATTCCTTCATTTTTTACAGCAACGTGTTTCTCAATCTCATAAATACCTTTGGCATAATTCAGTCCATCCATTGCTCTTGGTTTCACTTCTTTACATCCACATGTATACAAATATTTCTTTTTTTTAATATAAGCAATATAAGATTGTGTTTATCATCTTCTTTGACACCCAGTATCACAAATCTAATATTATTGTTTGGTATCTAATATTTTTGATTATCCAACAGGCTTTTTCTAGCCAAATGTATCAATGATTCTTTTCCTTCATCACAGAAAGAATATGTCTCCTTATCTTTGACATGATTGTAAATCATTTGTTTTGGTGGTTAATATTACATGCATTAACTTAAATTGAATTTCCTTAAGGTTTTAGTTCGTGTAAGCATGTTTGTGTGCATAAAACAGTTAAAGATGTATTTTTTTACAGTCATATTCAATATTTAAGTCCCTTGTTCATATTCTTCGTATTCCTTCGGGTTCTACATATAAAGGTTTGATCAGTTCATTGTATGCAACTTTTGTTCAATTTTTCACGTAAAAAAGTTGGGAAAATTTACTTTCAGTTAAGCAATAAAGTTCTTCCTTAATCCAGTGTTTATAAAATAATGGTTTGTTATCCACCTTTACATGTGCATGTGATTTCAACCAAATATTCTGATTACCAATTTCTGTTTCTCCTTTGACTTGGTCTTCATAATTCTATGTACACCATGCTTGTAGAACCTCTCCCAAAAGTGTTTGTATTATAACAATACCATACATCATCATTTATAAAAATATTCACCTATTTTGATCATATTAAGTATGTCTTGTTTATATTCTTCTGTGTCCTCAGGGACGTAACTACACCTGATCGTCCCGGGGGGGGGGGGGGGCAGGGCAAGGCTCAAGAGGTTTCCCGATTCTGTACCGGTTGAGCTGAAGTGTTTCCTACTTCCTAATAAGAATTAATAACAATAGGAGAAATGTATGCTTTCCAGGCTACCACTAATTTTGTTCATTAGATGAGTAGTTGTTGTTTTTTTTTCTTAAGCCCCTCCATCTTTTTATTAGCTTCCTTTTCGCTCCTTTCTTATCCTTTTCCCTTTCTTGTCTTCTTCCTTCCCTTTCTCATTTTTCGTTTCCTTTTCTTTCTTCTCCTCCCATTCTTTTTTCTTCTTCTTTCCCTTTCTCCTTTTTCTTTTCCTTTTCTTTCCTTTTCTTCCCGTTCTTCCCTCTCTTCTTCCCTCTTTCTCTCTTTCCTTTCTTTCTTTCCTTTTTCCCCTTTCCGATTTTTTGCCCCCATCCATTGTTGATGATACAACTGCGAATACCATTATACAGAATACTACACCATTTTTATATAACAGAGCTAAGGTTAAAATATTTCAAAGATTGCTGAAGAAAATTCCATTCCAATTTGACATAAGCTTTTTCAGAATTTATGATTATAAGTAGTCCATTTGATCTTTTGATCTCTTTGCATGATAGATATTATTTAAAACCTTGTTTATATTATTTTCTCCAATATACCTGTCTTTAAAAAATCCGTTTGGTTGTGGTGCATTATGTTTGGCAAAATAGTTTTCATTCTTAAAGCTATAACCCCAGCATTAATTTTGTAGTCAATTTCTCAGGGAATTAGGTCACCATTTTTTTTTTTAATTTCTGTATCATCCCTACCTTTTTCAGGGATCAAACTTATATATGACACCTTGTTTTTGAGATATTGAGAGCTTACCACCAGTATAGATATAACTTATTGCTTTCATGAAATATTTATTTAGTTGAATCTAATTGTTTTGGTAGAATTCGGCTGGTATACAATCATTTCCAGGTGTTTTGTTATTTTTTGAGACACCAAAACATCCGTTTTTCTTTCTCACTGATTGAAGAATTTATTAACATTTTTTGTTGTTACGAAACTTTCTGCACTGGCTCAACATTCTTGTGCTAGGAATTCTGTGATATTGTGTACGATTCCTTTGAAAGTGTTTGTTTCATACAGGTTCTTATAAAAGACTCCAGCTGTTTTGATTTTTTCCCTGTGGTTGTCTGACAATGACCCATCTGAAAGCCTAAGTTTGTGTATCTTACTTGCATTTTATTTCCTCTTCCAAAAATGACCTAATAATATATTCTATATATCAATATATATGCTGGATTTTATAAAAGTAATATATTTGTCACAGAACTATTTTTCAAGACAATAAAATTATCTTTCATAAGAACAATTACAAGACCGAAACATTTTTTTCCCAGAAATTCTTAACTTGTTTGCATGAGTTCTATAGGCTGTTCCTGGGATTCCAGAAAAATTGCTTTAACAATACTGTCGGGAATGCCCTTTATTTGCTTCTACTATAAGTATCTGCGTAAATAATGTACAGCTGTCGAGAAACCAGGTTAAGTCTATCTAACCGCAACGAAAGATCAGAGGTCGATGCCCCATCTGTAGTATCAGTGTAGCCTAGTTTTATGTCAAAATTTAGCTGCTTCGGACCATGGTTATTTAACATGGACCATAGTTTTAAAACATTCATAGACCAAATGTTTTTTAGATATTTCAGCTTATCTGTAACTGGTAGATTCTTTATAATATGTTAGAAAAATAAAAGGAGAAATGAACAAGACCACAGTCAAGGTTACTGTTGTTACCTGCTTAAATTTAATGTAATTCTGTCTGAAGGATAGAGTTGCATGTAAATATTTAATTTTGCTAAGGTTTTGGGCTCTAAGGAATAATGCTTTCCCATCTGTTTGCAACTAACCAAAAAAACCCTGTATGTACAATGTTATCTTCAATTATGATATAACATTATACCAATAGTACACTCACAGCCATCCTAAAGGTGATACCTGTTCCGCATTTTAAAGCAAAGATCTTAAATATCATTGACTCATCGTGACCAGTAAATCGTACACATGTGAAACATCAACGACGAGGTCTTGTATAAATACGTCTTTAGTCCTGCAAGATGCTCTCAGACAGTATTATACATGTATACCAACCACTTGAGGTCTCGGAGAAGGTTCGATATATAGTCAACGTAAACGCAACCTTTGTTGATTATAACCTTTCAAGTTCAACATACGAGAAAAATAAATAAAATGTATGAAGTTAACATTAGTTTTTGTCAAAACTAGAATTTGAAAAAATCTTCCCTGTTGCTTTGAGGATCAACCAGATATTTCAGGATTATTCCGCTCGAGTCTCGATGATAATCGGTCAAACTAGCTGGATTTACGGGAACGGGCCCACAATCTATATATCAAAAGGCCAGCGTTTGTATGATTATCGTTAAGAGTGTATGACAAAAAGAAGATTATATTATGAGGCAAATGTCTAGGAAAAAGTCTTTGCATTATTTTTCAAAGTTAAGAATTTAAAAGCATTTTAGCAAAATAAACTGGCCGACTATATGATTCACGGTGGCCGAGCACTGCGCAGGTCAAACACTCGAACAAATTTGATTTGTAAAGCACAAATGAAGATTGACAATGAATAATAATAAATTAATGAATAATATCTTAAATCCATCAAAGATATAACGCTATATACGACATTGATCAACAAATCAATATTATCCCAAATTTAATAAGGGCCTATCAGAATATCAGCAAAATAAAGCAAATTCAGTAAGGGCATCCGGCAGCAAGTCAGATAAGCCAGAGCTTTTGAAATAGCTTTTACAAGTAACCTTTCTTCCTCCGCATATATGCAACCTACCAACTTAGGTATCATGTTTTTCACGTTTGTCAACATTGCTGTGTTCACAAACATGTTGTTAAAAACCAAGTTCATATATCCTTCACGAAGGCATTATAAAAACTGTTCACAACCAAAATTACCCTTGGATCATTAATATGTAAACAGAGGAAGCCAAAAATCACATAAATACTTTTTCAAAAGGTAGGTGAACGGGCACCTTTAAATACTGCCCCCGATTAATAAGTTATTTGACCAATCAATGAAGAGCAAGCTTATATAGTAAATGATTAGATTTCCAGGGATTACGTAATAAAGAACAACAAAAATGTAGAATGAGATGCGATAGTGAACTTACATCGTTTGTTGTTCAGGGTTGTTATTTATCATTCTCAGGAGGAAAAGCGTACTCGTGCGATCTGGATTTGGTATCTGCATTTCAAAAGATTCGGGCTAATGGATTGTTGTATAAATTGTATTGTACCGGGATATCAAAACAGACTCTGGCTCAAGTTTCATAACTGGACATTTAATGGTATATTATAAAACCGTTTTTCAATAAGTAGGAGTATAAAACAAGCTTGTATTATGTCCATGTTCTTTCTTCACAGAAGCATATATGATTTTCTGAATCACGAGAAGATAGGTCTTGTGGTAGATACAATAGATGTAAACACTTCTCCTATGGCTGTTTGTACCAACTTGTTTGCGAATACTAAAGCATCTTTTGACAAAATGATGCAAAATGTAGGTATCTATAGTAGTTGTTGTAGATCAAACGTTTCATTTAATAAAAGTAAGACAAAATGTGTGACAGTTGTTGAGTCAAAACAAATGAGTTCTAACAAATCAAGCTGAGAAAATGGACCACAGATTGTGCTGCCTTGAGGATACATGTAGGTAATAAATTGGCATGTGACTTTAAAAAGAGAACCGCTATTTTTGTTCGCTTTAAATAAGGAAGATAAATTCTCTCCTGCTCAAGTGCTGTGGGAGCCTGACCTGATGGTGTCTGCCTCTGCATCATTGTGGGAACGCGTATCTCCCTCAGTACCATATGGTGCCGCGTTACGGTGCAATATGTCTAGAACAGAGATAACTGAACTTGAGAGGCTTCAAAGCGAGCCTTGATATTATTCTAAGGTCTCAACAACAGAACGCACGACTTTGTTGTTAGGGGACCATAAAGGTGGTGTACAATGTCAGCCATCATTTATATTGAAAGACTTAAGCTGGTTTTTTTTCACAAGCATATAACATTTAGTCCAGATATTATTGCCAAAGTTTTTTGTTTGAAGCCGTGAGGGCTGGAAATAAGTGGTCAAAATTGTACGTTCTGTTTTAATATCTAATATAATCTCAGTAGTGAACAAATACATGTATAGTTTCAATTTTTATTTAGATTCATATATCCGTTATGAGTTTATGATTAAGCTGGAATGACGGCTTTTAGTTAAGACTGCTGCACCTGCCCATGAACTTCCGTTGTGGATTTCTCCGATGACATAAATTTTGACAGTCTTAGATTTCTTAGAGTAAATCCCAAGCTAAAAGAAAATTTTCTCTATAAATTAAATGATATGGGACAAATGTTGACATACGGTACAGGATATCGTATACACCTTTTGTTACGGTATACGGAATTGTGCGGGCCCTTCTTGTGAGGTGTTATGTAATTTGGCTTTTGTTTCGCTAGATGCAGACCTGATTTTTAAATTATGCAATCTGCCCGATTTGAGGTTTCTTTTTTGCTTATTATATATAGATTTGTTTACTCTGTGTTTCGAAAACTTTTACTTTTCGTTAAAAAGGATAACCATTTATGTTGTTGACTATTAGTCGTTTCGTTATTTTTGCTGGTTTTTCATCTTTATTGATTATCAGTGAAACCTTGTAAGTATGACGTTTAGCAACCAATAAGCATTAATTTTTTATTCTGTAGCAAAGAGGAGTAACCTCCATCCATGTTTACACCAATTGGCCACCTGCCAACCGACATTATTTATTAATACTGTCTTGTGCCAACGTTCTGTTTATGGCTGATTTGTTTTTCAAATGATCACCACATTCTGTGCTGAGTATGATGAAACTCACCGTGAATATCAAAGTCTTTCTCTTTCACTTTGTGTTTAGACACAAATTACTATTGGCAACGGATGACATATATCATCCTGCTTCACCGGTTTGACAGACGACAGACGGGAGAATTTAGATTCTTGCCTCAGGACCTTGATCCACTATGTATACTGTGATGTCAGGCTTTGATGTCACATGACACATACTTCCGTCACACCCAGCATCCCACCACCTTGTGACAAAAGTCACGGGCGGTAGATATTCAACAACACACGTTTTCAGAGCCGCATAATATAAATGATCAAATAGCCAAAGGAACTGTAGCTCACGACAAGAATTTTTCAGAATCTGATTTGTTTCTGTTGTATTTGTTTTTTGCATATGATGTTCCCCGACGCTGTCACTTCATGGTTTATTTAATTCCTCTGGATTGAACGAGCAGACAGCAGCAGGAAACTAAGACATGATCCTGCAAGTCTATATACAAGTATTGCCGAAACCGCCATTGAAATGAATATCATAGTAGGCATGAGCGACGTTTATCGGCATCGTAATCTAGAAATCGGAGTCTTTTCGAAGTTTTAATATATTGGCTCGATATTTCATGCAAATAACCCCGCTTTTCTTCATTTATGGCCTTCTACCTAGCGCAAACTTTGGACCAAAGCACCATGTCCGCCATTTAGCCAGATACCTCGGCCGAAGAGGAGACGGCTAGATATCCCCTATTTATGACAAATACATGGTCCGACGGCCGAGGCCGATTTTTCTGGGATTTGACACCCTTCGAAACGAAGTTCTTCTGAGTGAGCAATACATTTTGATCGACCGGGACTGCTTGTCCCAACTTTCAAACTTGAAAATCTAAATTTTTTACATTTCCACAAATACACCCATGTTTATGTAATTTGCCTTGAAAACAATCTTATCCAACTCACTTGTACATATTTTTACATTGTACTCTTCACTACACCTATACCTACGCCTCTGGCGTATTTAGAAGCCCCGATGCATTGTGGAAGGGGGGGGGGTGTACTTTTGTGAGTCCAAGTCTGCGCAGTGCCGGGATTTTATCAAAACTCCGTTGGCATGACAATGTAATAGAATAGCCCGTGTCGGAAAATCATAGTTATCCTATAAAACTCACAATTATTTTCGCAAGTCAGGTTCGCTTGATATATTACCGGATTATAGGTACATAAACATTTCGAATGATATGTACATTATCTGATGCCATTAGCTCAAAATTGGATAAATACCGTAATGTTTTAAGGAGACAACACTATATGTCTTACTCCTATATATTAACATAACTGATATGTAAATAAATCCCTATGAAATGAATGAGAATCTGATTACTATACATAATATATTTTACCATTTGACAAATGGATCAACTTCTTTTGGTTTGTTTACAAGAATTACGACAAACCATTATTGGCCGAGAGACCATGCACGGCGAAGATTGTTAAATCTGTACCGCGGAGACCTACAGGTTATAGGTAAACGTTATATTAGCACGTTGGTGTGTTACGTGATAGGAGCATTGCACCCAGAAGAGAGACTAGTCGATTATGTGGTTGGCTAATGAAAAGTGTGACGTCACAGGCAAAATTCAGTAATGACTTAAATCTAGTAATAACTGCTGTTCCCGGGATAAAAAGGAGGTGGCCAATTCCAAAATATTAAACTTCTTATGAGATGTATTGTAGTCACAGTTTTTTTTCTCTGTGGCTGACATCACTGCAGATCGATGTTACAGAGCTCATAGCTGAGCCAATAGCTTTGTAACAAACCTAATTTTTTTTTGTAGAAAAATAAATAGATAAAAACGTTTTTCTTTCAGGAATTGAGTTCAGTGTATGAAAAATCTTATTTACAGTTAAATGTGTTTAATGATAATAAATAATATTAGGAAAAACGTTTGCATGCTTGATTAAAATATATCATGCGACAGGATGCGATTCGCCCCCATATGTACAGAGGATCAAATGCTATTGTAATATATATATATATATATATATATATATATATATATATATATATATATATATATATATATATATATATATATACTCTTCCTTTGTAAACGGTGTATATAAGCAGCACAACCTCCCAGTTTATTGATCACTTGTCGTTGGTATTTATATAAGTCGATTAATTATTATCGACTTACTGTCCAACATAGGGGTTATAAAAGAAGATTTGTGATCGGATAAACACAAACAATTAGAAAGCGATTACGCATGTCCTGAGGCACAGCATATAGGCCCTTAATTCCTGATACCGACAGTCAGTGGCCTCAAGGGATTATCATTCAGCTTGATACATACATTGCGGACGACGTGTCTCCTCACTTATGCAGGTGCCCAATGTACGCTTCATTTAATGTCAGTAAACCTAAGTTTAATCAGTACTTTATTATCTACAGCCCTGAGCAGAGAAGTATTATACTTTAATTTCGGTGTGTGTATGGCTGGGAGAGGAGACTGGATTTACGTGCGTGTTTATTTGTAAATATTATACATGGAACAGCCAAGCAAAATGGAGGATAATGACGGTATTTATAGTATAATAATGACTCCGCAGAATGAATAAATTTTCGATAAATTGGAAAGGCATTCTCCTAAGGGCGAAGATCGAACATTTGTACGTAACTAACGTTAGCAAACGGATTTTAGTACATTTACCCGATACAGGAAAAGTCTTATACGTTAAAGGGACATAATCAGGAGCTAAATTATGGGTATTCTTTCACTCTATCAGTTCAGTTTTGCTTTAAACAAATGTTTCCCAGCAAAACCGTCCCAGCGTACGGTATCATACAGCTGTTTGACACCATATTATGGCTCTGCGTGTTGGTAAACAGAGTCTGTTTACCATAAAAAGGCCGCGTGACCAGAGGTCCGATTGAAGTGGCAACACGTTGTGTTTCTGCCAGCAGAAACATGTGTTACATATTTTGGGCCAAGTCAGACCGGGCAACTCCTGATTTACACGTTTTGTGGCACAGCGATGCACATGGCCCCATGCCCTGTGTTTATGTTGACACCTATCATCGCGCCCGGTCCATTGTTTTTAACATTTGTTTACATGAGAAAGCAAACGGTTTCAGGGCAATATTTTGGCAGGTACAGATTTATTTTAAAGGGTAGAAGCTATTTTTCATGTTAACTCAACATGCTTTATAGATGATTGGGCCCCTTTAACATTTTATCAGCCGCTTCGCACCATAATGAAAATATACAAACTAAAGTTTTTACAATCCTAGAAATATTGAAAAAAAGATAATAAAGATTTTATCAATGGAATGTAAGTATATAGACTTTTGTACATCTGCTTTAATTCAAAGTTGGAACTGATAAAATTGATATATTGACCTATACAAAATACAGATGATTACATGCAATACTGCACAGTGAGCTAGGCCAAGGACCCTTATCAAAATCAGCTAATTCAATTAAAGTAGGAATTGTCCTTCCCTTCCGCCTTTAATAAAGAGCTGTTTATTTGGAAGCTTGGCCTGCTATGCTATATTTAATCTTGTTACAGTGTTAGTATTTGCTATTGATGTAGAACACTTAGGTAGATTATGTATATTTAATCTTGTTATCGGATTGGTATTACCTACTGTATAATGTATAAACCACACTTAATGTTGTTACCGGATTATAAACATTGTAACAGTGACAAAGTCACCACTCCCTACCGGCCCCGGCGAGAGTGAGGAACACTTGTATGGTACACACGCTGCTTTCATTAGGGAGGTTGTTTATAAAACTGTACAAATAACAATGACCTCTACGATCTTTATTATAGAATTCTAATTCTAGAATAAATAAATTGTTTTATATGATCAAGCACTGTGCGCTTAACAAACGATCAGTGGCGTCAATTTATCTTTCAGGTTGAATGGAAGATGACTCATAGGGGTAGGCTATAGGGCAACGTGTTTGTAAACCTATACATACGAATATTGAAATATCTCACTGTTTTACAATTTTTATTATATTTGAGATGTTAAAACCGAGCATAAGATTAAAAAATTATTATATGGTTAATTGGAGAGGCAGATTTGTAACCAAAGTGTCTTTTTGTAATTATTGATATATTTTACTTCCAGTATATAAATCCAGTATATTAATCTTACTATGTGAATATCAAGGGGGGTTAATTATATTTATCATCCACTCTTACTAAAATATTTGTGTGGGGGGGGAGGGGTTATAAACCCCCAACTCCCCTGTATATTGACCCTCCTGCAAATGTTCAAACACTCGGGCGCCATACAAACCTACGACCACCAAGGGTATTTAGATTTCATTAACTTTCACTCCATGTTTCTACTATGTTATAAGGCTCGAAAGTCGGTGCTTATAGGCTCCATGCAATGTGGTGGTTCACAATATGTTTGTTATCATCATTACAAAGCCTTTGGAGCCGAGATCCTGTTTAACGTGAGGTTTATTGCTCAACTTATGTTCTATGTATATAAAATGTGTAAATACCTAGTACCTGAACAAATACACTTTTAGGTATACAGTTTTATACAATATTCTTTCGATGAATCTGCATGTATAAAAATTAGGTGTTTATCGTGTAAATTACTTTTTGAATCTTTAAGAAGAGAAAGTGATAATACTGAGTTGAAATTATGACAATGTAAACCAGATGCTAATATGATAAAATTAAAGATAAGGCTGTAAGCTGAATATAGAATAAATATGTTATTAAACAAAACAAATGATTCTTTCAAGCAAAAATGACCCTGCTGAGCAGGAGTGGTGCCCATTACCGTATGTAAATACATGGATTTGTATTGCTGTCTTCAATATTTCCAAACCATCATGATTTGTTTCTAGTATCGAACCGACCAGCTAATTGTTTAAGGTTAGTTCCCCAATACCCTACAGCAAATGAATATTGACAAAAACGTTGTTGAGTAGGACGATATGTAGTTGGTGGAAAGGGGGAAAGTGTAAAATTGTCAACTACCAAGCACTTAAAACACAAGGATTCCATATTTCCGCATCATTTATGGCAATCATTGTCAATCTGCAACTGTAATCATATTAGAGCAGCCATAGGTTAATTGTAAAATGACAAAGTAGCGATTAATGGGAATATTTTCATATGATTAATTAAAAGACCTTTCCCACCATAGTAGCGACATCTATTGTCCGCGATTGATACTAATTGTTCGGGTCTGTTCTGCTTACGAAAAAGAAGCTAATTGTTATAAATAAATAATGAAAACAAAAGAACCCTGTCTGTCATTAAAAGTGAGGTCCTGTCTGTGCCTGGTTCATGTATCTGCTTTTATTTAACAAAAGCCGTAATGCTTGCTCAAATGACCCGAACCCATCAGACGATCGTTAAGCGCAGTGCGCATGCTCGAGGGAAAGGTCTATTATTTATTCATTTACTAAGAAAGCTTTATGCAGGGTTACATGTTCAGACAGTGTAAGACAAGCCCTGATATAAAAGGAAATACAGTATGGTACAATACATGTGATGAAATTCATTATAAATATGAAATCTTCATGGTTTTGCTACTGATATACTGGTGCATGCAACCTGTGGATCGCAAAAGCAAAAACATACATTAATTAACCGTAAACAGTAATC
Source organism: Sipunculus nudus (assembly GCA_026874595.1). Classification (NCBI taxonomy): domain Eukaryota; kingdom Metazoa; phylum Annelida; class Sipuncula; order Golfingiida; family Sipunculidae; genus Sipunculus; species Sipunculus nudus. The sequence continues at coordinate 61,233,071 of CM049313.1, forward strand.
GTGAGCAAGACTAAATAAACAATCTCTTCACATTCCCGCTTTATACATCCCCTGCTGACTCTCTCCGATATAACATTCGAGTTCTGTCGACTCTTGGTTCTCATGAGTTAATCAGCGCAGATTGATGTGCTATGGCTTTTTTATTCATCATTTGCGAAGAAATAGCAAAAGGCGTTTCCCCCTGTGAAAACGTATAGTCGTATATATATATAAATATATATAAATATATATATATATATATATATATATATATATATATATATATATATATATATATATATATATATATACGTCATGCACCATAAAGCTGGATTTCGGCTCCACTCTGCCGGAACAGAATTACAAAAATCAAGTGATACATCCTTTATTGTCTCATTAACATTAAACTAGCAATTACCCGTGCTACGCACAGTTTTGAGCGAGCATTTAGTTCTGATGTCGAATAGTCTGTCATAGTTGAATGTCTTGGTTGTACAATGTTACCGTAAATAATCCGACAGTTGGTATAAGTGTCTTGTTTTTGAGCTGACCTTGTGTCGGAGTCTGAGTGACTTGGACGAATACGTCCCTGTACAAATGTCGGAATGTCTTGGACAAAACCGGAATATATGTTTGTCGAAAATCACGGCAATCCGTGGTGTCAGAGGAGATACGTAAAATCACAAAAATCGCGTCACGCTATTAATGTATAGATCCTATATATGCATGGTGTGATGCATAAAACTCTAATTGAAGCCAAGGGATTGGCCGCAGAATGTTCGAAGAAGTTGATATGATAAATGAAATCATTTTTATATGAAATTATATTTTGCTTAACACCGCCATTTAAAGTTGCCCTCCGAGTCTGTGAATCCGCCAGTAAAGGAACCTGTTATCTTGTTTGGAAGTACAGTATAGCGCTGAGATGTGTTCTCGATAATTGCATTCTTGTTGTCACGCACAAAAACTGAGCACTCACATGGTCGGGCAATCCCACTGCGCAAAATTTGGTGGTAGCATACATATTATACTATTTGATACATTTAATGGCTGTATATATTTTTAAATATCACGCACTCCAAAAGACCTTTCCTGTTTTAAAGTAGCCGTGACAAACACGACTAATCAGGCCATAATGTCAGAGGGCCGATCTGGCGCTAGTTTTAAAGCTGGGCCAATGTTTTCCAGTGAGACAGTCACTGCATTCAGGCTGTGTGTAAAACCCGAACCCCACTCCGGATCCCGGACCCCATGTAAAATCTGTAATTCTTAAATTCTCATGGTAATTTGTCCATATATTGTAGCATAATCGTATCTAAAGACATATTTTATATTGTGATTGGTTAAAACATAACAAAATAGTCTGTTTTGCAACAAAACTTGATAATAAACACTTACGGACCCTGGCGCACGGACCCCACGGATTACACGGACCCCGTTTACTCGTTGTTTTACCATTTATTTAGTACATATTTTACATCACGTTTAGCCATAACACCCATGTGATTTATTATTGTGTTTTAATCTGTTTTTTTTTAGTTTTTATTCATATTTTTATATTCGCTATTTATTTCTTTGTTTAGCGTTTTAAAAAGTATAATTATTTAAAACATTTACAAAATCAATATTTTAATTGGAATCTGTAGTTGCTTGAAATGCAAGTATTCAACAATTCTCTTCGGTATTCATATTATTGCAAACTTTAACGTGCATGGTTGTTACGAACGGAACACGAAACTTCATGTTATGTGGAAGAGCTCTGATATATCAGTCTCAGATCCGCAACGACTGTTAGTGCACTTCAAATAAATCTCCCCCAGTGTGCCCGCACTATTATGTTATTTAAAATAACAAATAATTGTCTTTATTATGTAACGTGAGTGCTAATTATTTTTCCCTCTTTTAGTCATAAATAAAAAAAAGGAGCGTTGGTTACTTGGGTCCGTCAAAATGGACCAGTCAGCAAAGTCAAGTAAATGAGGACCGTCTTCATCGAAATATTTTTGTAAACTCAAATCTTACAGTGAATCGGCCATTTACAAATCTGCAACAATAAGGAACTTTGCTCTGTTCTTACAGCAGCAATAGTGGTATTTTTATCGGAATAAATAATAGAAAATAAGGAAATTGGTCTTTGGGGTCCGGGGTCCGTGGGGTCCGGGTTTTACACACTGCCCTGTATTCACTACCATTCGGAAAAATTTCATTCTTTACAAGATCCCCCTTTTTGAACATTTCCTCACGCGAGACCTCCTTGTTCATAACAGACCTTTTCGCTGCGCGGAGGTTGCTTTTCGAGAACGGATCACCAATGCGGATTATTTCGTGCCGGTCACCCCGAAATGTAAGAAAACCACAGATAGGGCCCCCGGAAAATTATTAATTATTAATTGTGTACGTAATACGCAAAGACTGCAAATAAAAGTGGGTGGAATCTCTTCGAACAAACCCGGAGCATATGTAGGCCTAAGTCGAAAATCACGGCAACCCGTACGCTGGTATCAGAAGAGATACGGAAATTTACAAAAATCGCCTTACGCTATTAATATATAGATGCTGGTAAGTGAAAGGATAAACTATGGAAGCCACGCGTATTTACGATATCACGTCACATCGGCATCAGATGTCCATTTTCCGGGCAGATTCTCATACTGCTAATTCTTCTATATATACTATTTTGAAAATAAGCAAAAATATGATAATTACATGTTTACAAGAACCGTAATACACGGGATGTTAATACATGTTTATGTTTAATGCACCAGTTAAATGTTATTTAAAATAAACACTAGACACTAAGATAGTCCTGATAACAGCTATATAGGATACGTTTACGGTAAATATGCCGAGAAGTTCAATTAGCCTAAGCTGGTGGTTTGGATTTGTAATAAAACGGTCTTATTCATTTCAGAACCAGAAGAACCGCCGGAATGTCGTCTGAGAATGACGTCAAGGCGCTCGTTGGGGCTCTCAAAGCGCTAGAGGACGTCGTGCAGAACCGGGGGCTCGTGAGGAAAAACACACAGTCACGGGCAAAGGGACTGCGCAATGACAAGGTCACGTGACTTCATTTGATATTCATACGCAATACTTTTTTTAATGTTGTATTTTTCCATATTCAAGATGTAATCAGTTGTTTTTGTAAATCAACACTAAAATTTTAAAGGTACATCCTCTAGCAAATACGACTACCTGGACAATGTACCTGTTAAATATGGTTAAATTAGCCAAGTTTCTCCTATGATCCAGATGTTGTTCAACAAATAAGCTTTATTTTTGGTGTATTATGTACATAATAAAGCATCATCTCAATAAACCTGATAATTAGTTTTATAATCATGGAAGTAGATCTCCTGTTTCCGTCATTTTAAATAACATGTGGTCCGTCTCCTTAAACATTCCAGAAAATGGTTCTCATTCTTTGTAAACGGCTAAACGTTGACTCCCCAGATCCATGGTGAATTAATAAGTCATTACCAGGAAAACCGAATAATGCACAATTCCCTTATGTGTTGATCTGACTTCCCAAGCGGTAACAGCCCTTGACATTGGAGACTTGTCCCCGCACTCAATATGACCAGAGCTCCACGAAAGGCGATCAACGCTGTACACCCTTGACTGTATAATACCTCTGATCTCAAGGACCTGCAAGGACAAAGTGTCCCTTAATGAGGCCAAGCTCCCGTATTTATTCAGGCACAAAGTGTCCAAGCTAAGAGGGGCGCTGGTATTAATGTATTAAGCGCTTCAGAGAAATAAGGGTTTCTTGACAATGTACAGCACATTACGCTTCCCGTATTCTATGAAAGACTCGGAGAAAACAAATAAATGGTTAATATATACGAATGGTCTAAGCTTAAAGTCCTGAAGAGTACAAATGTTTCAAGAGTTCTTTTATTTCTGTATTCATGAAGCCATGCATGGATTCCGGGATAGGACCACACGTTGACGACTGCATCGATCTCTTGGAGATGTTATCGCAACGGCTTACATTTCCTTAGGCAGAATGACTCTGTGATCATTTCAAGTCCAGCCTGCAGGAAACCATTAAAAGCGTCAGGATTGTGCCATGAGCCCTGTTTTGTGTGAACATAGTTAATAGTCCATCTGCGTACCGGTACATTATATTTTAGATTTGATATTTATTGATTTATTCCAGCTAATTTGGTTGATGTTCCTCATAACCACCATATGTGTACACATCTGGCGCGCCTTAGGACATTGACAGTTACGACTTGAGATGAATTGCCTTGAATTGTTTCAGGAGAAGCGCATTATCTCGAAGAAAGATATTTGAAACTTTCCATTCATGTCACACCCTGGGTATTAATGTGAAATCAGAGAAGGGGAATACATCCTCCGCAAAACGTCATGTTATATTGATGATTTAAAGGAACAGAAGGACACTAATTATGTTTATATCCTCGGAATAATAACGGTGTATTCACTGACACATTTCCCATAGACGCCTTAAGAAAGTAATTGTTCCTGTTTTTCTGCTTTATGATAATTTCAGATTCATTGTATTTTTCTTTATACGCATACATGAAAGATTAGTTGTTTCCACTTTTTTACAAGCTCATTACATCTTGTAACCTTTCAGAAAGTTTTCGACGCCTAAAAACATGTCACATTGACCTTACATTACACATATGGTACAGGCTACTCTTATTCCCTGCTTAAGATGGTAGATAGTTTGACTGGGCATCGGTCAGAATATTCATGTACAATACGTGTTTCGATATTGATAAAGCGATACTCGATACGTATTGACGATTAAAAGCTCTGTGTATAAAGTTTTTCGTAAATAAATAAAAAGACTATAATATTAGTCTACCATCGCTCACACATGTCGGCTTGCCATGGAGAACTGTAAATACATTCTGCATCCAGTCGATCATACCACATGTTTATGTCTTAAAAAGTCAATTTAAGAAATGAAAAGCAGCTTAAGCTTTATAAATAAGATTTGTTAAAAACAATAATAAGATTTGTTTATGTTATGCTTGAATGACTTGCACCAGTTTTTGTGTTTCATCGATCCGACGATACAGCTTACACAGCGTATCAGTAATCGTATCGATGTATCATATCGATATGTATCGATATATCGGTATATTGATTCAGCCCTAGACGATAGCAATGGATGCAAGAAAGTGTGACGATCACAGTGAATTGGACATTGGACAGGTTACCTTGAAAAAGAGGTTCAGATAGTGTCGACTGACGGAATGCTGATTGTTATGATGATTCAGATTACCTCTATAATTTAAAGAACTGTTCCTTGAGTGATATCCTGGCTCTTCACAAAATTTCAGAACTTTCAGAATTCGTTCAGAAACCAAAAAAACAAGTAACGAACTAACGGGGTAAATATAATGCTAGGACCTGGCGGAAGAATAAATTATAATAAAGATAAAGGCGTGCGAGAACAAAGTGTCAAAACCACAGTTAATTTAGTATGAATAGTGTCGACAGTAAATCACTAGTTTTTGTAAAGGTATACATAATCCTGCTGGTGTTTGTTACATATCTAAACTACCACAGACTGTGGCCTAGTCATATGTTTTTAAAAATAAACAATTATTTCATGCCGCATACCCTTCACTCTCACTCTGCAGGTGCAAGTATTTGTCCGGGTGGTGTTTCTGAAAATTGGGGAAATCGACACGATCCGTGAGAAATTCACAGCTGACGCCTTCATACAGGCAAAATGGAGGGAACCGGAACTAGACAGACAACAGGAGGCGGCAGAGGTATTTATATTTAACAGTAATATTTGGCGTTTACCTTCAAAACGACGTCTCATGATTCAGTTAAAAGGCTGCGGGGTCGTCTATCACATGAAAAATTGAATCACCCATCTGCTTGTCGAAACCCGATTTCGGTGAAATTATAAATGAATTTAGACATAGTGATTACACCTGAAAGTTTTTTTTTGTAAGACAAGTTTGAAACAGTAAGGGCGACCCAGTACTGAAGAGATTTATAATTTACATTTTGAAAAGTCAGACATGGGTAGTTTTCACACCTTGTAACATAACTGAAATAAAATGAGGAAATCCGTTTTGACAATAAAGACATTCTGAACACTTACGCTGGCCATCAAGCATATTGGTTCAGGACAATAATGACAATAACATATGACATGGGCTCCCTGGTATACCATCTTTCAAAATGATATGTAAGTTAAAAAAAAGGGTTGGGTTCTCAGGCACTTTTTTTTAAGAAATCAGTGCGTGCGGGCAATTTCTTTGTACGTTTCGATAAAAATGTCATATGATCAGGGAAAAGCATGACAATATAAGATATTTATGTTAAACAGGTAAAAGCACTACATAACAAAGGAAATCTTATCAAAATTGTATTATTTTATCCCCAAGCAAGAAATATCCGAGCGGCTGGAGCTCACAATTGGTAAGTTTCTTTTTAAAAATCAAAAATAGATATTTCTATGCGGGGGGTTAAAATTGATGCGGGCGGTGCCTGAGAACCCTACCTTTAATTTGCTGTTCTGAAAATTGATGTTTATCATTATTTGACTGGTACATATTCATCACAGCAAAGTGTTTATCAGGGCGTTATTAACTTAGTAAATGAAAAACAACAATACTTAGCAATTTTTGTTTTCATACATTAAACCCCCAAAAGGGTTATTAATGGTTTATATTTTCTTCTGAGATTCACCAATTGCCTAAATATTTATGAAGTCCATTATTACTCTTTCAGGGAACATATCTTTCCCAATTTAAACTCACAAACAAACATTTAAGATTCGCACTTTCCTATTTCATAAGATGTGCTCTTTATCAACAGGAGCTCGAAGAAACCGAATTAAAGGAATACTGGAGTCCCAAGTTGTATGTAGAAAACAGTCTTGGAGATGTTAAAGAGGAAGTGTGGCGACAACTTACATTTAACAGTTCTGGCGAGGCATTTATCAGCGAAAAGCGAAGAGTAAAGGGTTCCTTCCAGGAAATCCTAGAACTCGAAGATTTCCCATTTGACACACAGGTATGTAAAAGCAAATCAGAAAGATATTTAATTAATAGACCTTAGTAGTTTATAACATATCGAAAGCTATATGGTCCTTAGGCTGTGTACTCTGACTGAAGGAATTCATCTTTTTTTTAACATTCTCATCTTGGAGCTATGATGAGCCCATCTGGGAGCCCAGATGATGCTGGTACCCCCTCGATTACTTAGGAGAACCAGAAAATACGTTGACTTACAATGCATTACTGATATAAAGGACAGAGGCCTGTAAAATAAAGAAACCAAATTGGTACTTAAACTTGGTACAGAATAAAGAGACTGCATATATACAGACTGGGTACTGGGTCAATACCTACTAAACCTTTAAAAAATAGCTTAATAATCACGAAACCGTAATGAAACGAAAAAGCTACTACAGAATCCAGATACTGTATTGATACCAAATTGTGCTTTAGAGGAAATAGGCCGCGCTTATCATGACGATTTCAGTACAGGCGTTCTGGTTGTTGACATATCGATATACTTCAAACCATTCTGAAAGTCAGGAGGATCAGAACCAGTCGCTCATTTTCCTTAGAAATAGCATGCTTCACGTTCAATATGCAAACGCGCGAGAAAAGAAGGAAGTTTAAAGGTGCCCATTCACCTACCTTTTGTAAAAGAATTCATGTGATTCTTATGTGTATATATTAATGATCTAAGGGTAATTTCTTTGTTGTGAAAAGTTCATATAAGATCTTCGAGAAGGGTGTATAAATTTGTTTATCAACATCTTGTCTGTATACAAGCAATTTTGACAAACGGAAAAAAAGGTTGAAGGTTGCATGTAAACGGAGGTAGAAAGGTCACTTGTTGCAAAACGCTTTTGCAAAGCTCTGGCCTATCTGACTTGCCATTAGATGCCCTTGTTGAATTTGTTTTGATTATTTTGCCGGGCGCCCACATAATTATTATAATCACGTTGATATAAACAAAACAAGCAGCCTGTGATATCAACGTTTTCTGGCCTTTTTTGTAAAAGCTCCGAGGGATAACCCTTAGTTTATCAAGATCAGATATGTAATATGGCCCCTTTAATGGTCTTTGCCGAGGACGGTTAGTGTCCTTTTTACTGGTAAGAGGAATCGATCTTCTGATGCAAAGATGAAAAGAATCCTGGAATTGATTCTATCTTTCAATGTAAGAAATACGTCGGTCCCTTTCCATGTAACGGCAATGTAAAGGCACTTCACTTTCAGGAGAAGTTGCCTTACATGATATACCTTTCAAACCTTTAATCAATTTACGGATATGCTAAGAGCGAAAGCCACAGCCCGACGTGTGGAAATCAATGAAAAGGTGTTTACTCTAAAAGCGACTAACAGGTACCCCATCCTTAACACTGTAAGTGGGAAGCATCACAGTACAGAGTGCAATAGAATTGACCTCCCCCGAAAGCCGCTCCCCGGCCGAGCAGAGGGTCCAGCTTATTACTTTCAAAACGCCCGCCCCGGCGTCCATATTTCGTGTCACGCATTTCCGCTAAGGGACGCGCAAGGCCAGGCTCCCCTCTGCGGGGCCAATAAAATAAGGGCCGGTAACCGTCACCAGGCGAGATTTCAGGCAGGTCACTTGTTATGCACTTTAACCCCAGAAAGGTATATAAAGTGATCTATATGTACAGTCAAGATTTTGGTATAATAATCAGATATGAAAACATTTTCATATGATATTGCACAAAATGCATATAAAATTACACACTTGTAGGCCTAACACGATATCCGTGCAGTCAAAAAATAAAAACAAGTAATATAAAATACCCTTAATGTAAATTTAAAAAAAAAAGGAAATAGTATAAGCATAAGAGTAAACCATCAGGTTGTGATAAAGCTATATACTGGTTTTCCAAAGTTCTCGTTATATTGCCATACATCTTTATAGTCCTGCTTTATAATCCTTATCTACACATTTATAGTAGGCCTGTACTTTTATTTTTTATGAGATAAATATAATACTTCACAAATAAAATTGATTTATATCCAATAGTATGTTGGAGCTCACATCCATTATTATTTTTTTTTCTGAAAATGTCTATGGAATATTTACACTGCTGAGCCAGTCAAACATCTCCATCCATAGCTGCTTTAAATGTACGCAATAACATAACTATCACATATCAGGGCAACATATATACCTTCCGATATACAAAAAAATATGAAAGTAACCATATAATTCAGTTTATATTTCATAGTATTTAATATTTTATTCATAAGGTTTTTGTAAAGGTGTTTCATTGTGTGTTTACTGGGAAATGTATATTAAGACTAATCAATACCTTGGTGTTTAGATTCAACATGAACATGAAAGTATAGCGATGTATTTTACATGCAGATGTATTTATTGTTTTTTTATCAAACGTGTATTTGGTAATTTAAATGGATGGAGAAGCACAATTTTGAATATAATTGTGTCTGACTGTCATTAAAAGACCAATAGGAGCACCGAATTTTGACTGTTAATATTTTCCTGAATGACAGCTGTGTTTGATGCAAAATGCGATTCATCAGTTATTTGCCCTTGACTTTTAAAATTATTGGTAGATTTGACCATGTAGTGCAATGTGAAAGACTGTCAGACCAGTTTCCGCCGAGGGTATACCAGCAAAATTCTGAACGAATTAGCAGTGGCAGAAGACAGCCACCTGACTTGAGATAAAATGTTAATCCTCTTCCGGCCGAACCTTGTCTACAAAGTATTAATGTTTAAAAATGAATTAAACTGGATATTTAAGTTTTTAAAATATTTAAAAAATAATATAAAACTTACAGTGATGATTGAATTTGTAAATGCGTGTAATTGCTTACCGCACTGTCCGAATTCCACATGTATGGAAATGGACCTAATACGTTTTACAACTATATAAATTTTTTCTCTTTATATTTTATCACATTTAAACAGCCCTTACATAAATCAATGAGCTGCATTTGTAATTCAGCTTTATAGAAGATGATAAGAGGGATATAAACCTTATATGTCAAGGTGTTTTAATCAAGTTAAAACATCCAAATTTGGTTCGATTTTAATAAAATTATGAATATTGAAATCGACCCTTAACATTTCAGTTTCTTCTTCGTCGATTTTTACATTGTTTTGTGTTTAATAACTTTTTAATATATGTTATATTTATTTTTGAATCTGTTTCAATAAAATTAGTGCGTATATATGCCAATTTTTTTTTTTATTAAAATTGGTAATAATAGTAAAAAATAATTGTCACCAATGACATATTTAAACGTATATATATATATATATATATATATATATATATATATATATATATATATATATATATATATATATCCTTTAGCGTCATGCCTTTTCCTCAGGAATGACATTTTGAAGTGGCACCCGTTGTTGATACACACTTAATAATAATCCCGATGGTCTCACTCTCGACAGGACCTGAGTTTGACAGTATCGTCGGAGAGGTCGGAAATGGAGCTTGACCTGTTTGAGGACAAAACAGAGCCCTCTAGTGTCAACAACCAGACCTTTCTTGACGAGCAGGAGTGGCACCTCCACAAGCACGTGGAGTCAAAGAAACGCGTGACAACCAGCGCCTATAAGAACACCCGCCATAAGCACCCCGCACTAACTCTGTCCTGCCGCGCAACCCGCAGAGCAAAGTATTTCTTCTGGAACATCATTGTTGTCATGGTGAGAACACGTGGTCTATATTACACAGCTCATATAACGTCTATAATTAAAGTTCTTTCATTTTCATCTTGAAAAGTAAACTCTGACAATAAATTTAAATTAATTATAAAGTGACCAGGACCTCTTGAGAATTTGTCTTTTTATAGGGAAGTGAGGGCAGGAAAATAATGTTAAGTATCTGGGTTTCTCATAGTTCTGGACTAAATATGCAATTTTTACAAAAAATGAAACGCTTCATGAAAGTTTCATGTTTTTTTATCACTTGAACATCTGCAGTCCAGTTTGTAGCCTTTCTTATATATTAATATAATATATTCAGCTTCAGATTGATATTTTGGTTCGCAAGAGTTTCAAAGTTACGTTTCAAAAGTTGAAAGGTATCCTTGATTTCAATTTTCTTTTTCTCAGATGTCAACCGCAACTTCAGAAAACCTCGTCCTTTGATATGTTTATATGTTGCATCTGTTTTATATGTTGTTTTACAACAACGGCGTGGGTGTCAGATTGCTTCGTCGATTTATCGTTTTATCTGCAGCCTCATATTTTCATATTTTCCCCCACATTTTTAACTTCTGTTCCGGTTACCGGTTGTTATACATGTTTATAATCTGTTTCCGTGTATTTCCGTGTATATTTATTTTAATTTTTTCAGATGTTTATCTGCAGTCTGGGTTTCAGCACGTTCGCTGTGGAACCTAAGCTTGTACAGAACCGGCTCCAGCTCAGCTTCATCCTCCTCCTCTCGACCATCACTTTCAAGTTCGTCGTCAGTCAGACTCTTCCAAAGGTGTCCTACCTGACGTATCTCGTAAGTAAGGTGCCACCTAAAGCTAACAAATAGCGGGGCTATGTTATGACGCTACGGGGCTATGACGTTAGATAGTTAACTGTATATTCTACGTATTAAGGATCCTCAGCTAAGGACTTGTACCCAGTGACAGCTTTTATGCCCAGACGTCCTAAATCTTTAATCTTGTAATAAATGCAATAAATTTAAATCTAATAATAATTACCATAAGTGTTTACTGAACGGCTGCGGCGCAGATGTAGGTGATCACTTTTCGAATATCTCTAATTTACCCTCTTCTGAGAGTATTAACAACATTAAAAAAGTTTAATCAGTTTCCTTGATCTTTGAAAATTAAAGAATCAAATTATCACAAAAAATAGCCCGTTTTTATGGAATGCTTTACATTGCTGCACTAGATGTAATATATATATATATATATATATATATATATATATATATATATATATATAAATTAATAAATTGCCTTTTGTATAGTTCATCAAAAAGAAAGACATAGGGTGATAAAAACGATACGCTCCCTGTTACGTATAGGGTTAAGTGTCTTTCATACTTAATTTAGATTCACATGTGCTGACATTCACTGGGTACCTCTGAGCTGACAGACATGATGAATGATGATACACCTGTAGGTGGTTGGCACACACTATCGATTATTCCATATATCACTAGAAGAACTACCAGAGTTGTTGACATGAATCGATAATAGAAAAGATATGGTAGGGCCTATCTTATGTTCAATCCTCATAAACTAAGACAAGGTGCTAGTCAGATTGACATTTTAATTTATATTTAGTGTATAAAAGTGTATTTTTAAGTTGAGCAAACTAAAGTAACCTATGATTTCTGAAAATCAGTATTTCTTTCGTCAAAGATAAAGTTTATGCTATGATGAGACATATTCAGTGTTTTGCAACACCAACTGTTATCGATTATTTAGGAATATGTTGTTCTTATTATTACTAATTGAATTATAATGATTGACTGATTGCTTTGGTGTGCAAATACTGATATAGTGAAAATTTATCACAAGATATTAGTCGATAATCGGTATGAAAAAAAACTAATTCCTGGATGTAACACTCCGTCAGTTTATATGTTTTTGTCCTGGAAACCCGCTTTACAAAGCCTGTCTACAAATAAAATCTGGGTTATTGGTTTGAACATATTTCACTTTAACAGGAATACAAAGGATAACAAAGTGTGCCAAAATAAAGGACATACAGGATAACCGTTAACTATATAGTGCACTAGTAGCGGGTTTCAAGACAATAATTATTTAGGCACGTGGTATATACATGATATCATTTAAAACGATTAGTTTGTGTGATAAACCGTGATAAGGCTGTGCGTATCTTATCTCTTAAAATCTGAGGGGGCATTTCTCCCATATAATATGAATTGTTTTAATTTTTCGTTTTCAGTTTTGGTGGTAGGATCAGGGTTGATAAAGAATTTTACATTGTATTTTTCTTCGTCAAATGCTGTTTTAATTAACGGATTTTGTTTATTGGACGAAATAAAGGAGATTGGTGTGCTGTATTTCATGTTTGAAAGTGAGCAAAGCTGAACCTGTGCACTTGACAAACCATTTTTTTCAGGTTAATCAACGATAAGGCTAAAAAGATTTGGTTCTCAGGCACCGCGCGCTTTAATTTGACTTTCCATTTTTTTTTATTCTATTTTTCAGTCGTGATTTACTGCTTTTGAGCCTCCGCCGCTCTTATGTTTCTGTCAAGTAATAAATAATACATTATAATGACATTCCCTTTTATATATTAAGCTTTCACCTGTTCACCAACATATTGTACCTTGTTAGGGACACTGTCACCTGTCCACCGTCCACCGTCTGTAAACAAATATCTCAACAGCCACAGCAGCTACCTTCATGAAACTTTTCAGAATTACTGATCATGGGATGAACATGCAAAAAAAAGCTTTTGGTGGCGCCTCCTTTGTTGACCTACTTTCTGCGGGACAAAATGGTCTTTTCCATTTCTTTCAAGATAAGTCATAAAGTAATAATATTTTTGCCTTAATATCATAGTCCACAGTTCCTCAGAGGAAGTAGAATGATTTTAGTATAAAATTCAATCAAGTCATTTTCAAGATGGCGTCTCTACAGAACTTCAAATCGTGTCGATCGCAAAATTTGACAATTTGATGTGTTTCTACACATGATGTATTGTCTGTTGACTAATATCTGAGGAACTGCTGCAGCCTTCAGATTCAAATTTCACAGGAATACTGATCATGTGACTACTAAATGATTTCAACCTGCAGTTGGCGCCACCTGTGTTGACCTACTTTCTACAGGCTGTGATGGTCTTTTCTGCTTTTTCCAAGATATGTCGTAAAGTATAAATACTTTGGCTTTCATATCAAAGTCAACAGTTCCTTAGAGAAAGGGGAATAATTTGAGTATAAATTCAATCAAGTCATTTTCAAGATGGCTCTCTACAAAACTTCTAATTCTGTCAATCGCTAAATTTGAAAACTTGATGTGTTTCTACACATGATGTATTGTCTGTTACCTAATATCTGAGGAACAGCTGCAGCCTTCAGATTCAAATTTCACAGGAATATTGATCATGTGACTACTAAATGATTTCAACCTGCAGTTGGCGCCACCTGTGTTGACCTACTTTCTACAGGCTGTAATGATCATTTATGCTTTTTCCAAGATATCTCATAAGGTATAAATACTTTGGCTTTCATATCATAGTCCACAGTTCCTTAGAGAAAGGGGAATAATTTGATTATAAATTCAATCAAGTCATTTTCAAGACGGCTCTCTACAAAACATTAAATTCTGTCGATCGCAGAATTTGACAACTTGATGTGATTCTACACATGATGTATTGTCTGTTGACTAATATCTGAGGAACTGCTGCAGCCTTCAGATTCAAATTTCACAGGAATATTGATCATGTGACTACTAAATGATTTCAACCTGCAGTTGGCGCCACCTGTGTTGACCTACTTTCTACAGGCTGTAATGGTCTTTTCCACTTATTTCAAGATAAGTCACAAAGTATTAATATTTTTGCCTTCATATCATAGTCAACAGTTTCTTAGAGGAAAGGGAATAATTGAAGTATAAATTCAGTCAAGTCATTTTCAAGATGGCGTCTCTACAGAACTTTAAATCGTGTCGATCGCAAAATTTGACAACTTGATGTGTTTCTATACATGATGTATTGTCTGTTACCAAATATCTTAGGAACTGCTGCATCCTTCGGTTTCAAATTTCACAGGAATATTGATCATTTGACTGCTAAATGATTTTGACCTTCACGCAGCGCCACCTGTGTTGACCTACTTTTTACAGGCTGTAATGATCATTTATGCTTTTTCCAAGATATGTCATAAAGTATAAATACTTTGGCTTTCATATCATAGTCAACAGTTCCTTAGAGAAAGGGGAATAATTTGAGTATAAATTCAATCAAGTCATTTTCAAGATGGCTCTCTACAGAACTTCAAATTCTGTCAATCGCTAAATTTGACAACTTGATGTGTTTCTACACATGATGTATTGTCTGTTGACTAATATCTGAGGAACTGCTGCAGCCTTCAGATTCAAATTTCACAGGAATATTGATCATGTGACTACTAAATGATTTCAACCTGCAGTTGGCGCCACCTGTGTTGACCTACTTTCTACAGGCTGTAATGGTCTTTTCTGCTTTTTCCAAGATATGTCATAAAGTATAAATACTTTGGCTTTCATATCATAGTCAACAGTTTCTTAGAGGAAGGGGAATAATTTGAGTATAAATTCAGTCAAGTCATTTTCAAGATGGTATATCTATGGATATCTATGCTCATATCTCAGAAGTGGTTAAAGGTATTGGTCTGAAATTTGGAAAGTTTTCTCGTAAACCAAACAGTTGGCGCCACCTACCTTCCTGTTTTCATAGAATAACTTAATGCCTTTTTACTGAGGAGTGATTTGCTGTATTGGCCTGAAATTGCGCATGTCCATAGATCTTGGACTCCTCAAACTTACACTCAAGACGGGTTATGCCATCTGCGATAATTTTCCTGTGGCATTCATCCATACATTTTTCTTTGGGTGAAAATTGCTCATATCTCAGGACTGGTTCAATGTATTGGTCTGAATTTTGGCATGTCCATCCATCTTAAAAAGTTTTCATGTAAACCAGACAGGTGGCGCCACCTACTATACTTTTTGCGGAGTGTCCATCATTGCATTTGCCATCTATTCGTCGTAGTGGTTGTTCAGTGTATTGGGTTGAAATTGTGTTTGTCCATAGATCCTCGACACCTCAATCTCGTAAACAAGACTGGTGGCACCATCTGCAATCATTTTCCTATGGTGTCCATTCGTACATTTGCTTTGGGTGAAAATTGCTCATATCTCAGGAATATTGGTCTGAAATTTGGCAGGTGCATCCATCTTGGAAAGTTTTCTCATAAGCCAGACAGGTGGCGCCACCTACCTTGTGCAATAGGACAGTGTCTACTTGGAAAGGAATGAATGGTATTTTCACATTCACCATATTTTTTTAATCACCTGCCATTGGCACAGTAATTCACAGAGTGAACATTAGACCCCTGGGTCTCTTGTTCATATTATACTTTATCAACAACCTATAATAAAAGATCGCCCGTCTGCGCTGAAAAAGAAAACATTTTAAACAAATTGACATTTTTTGCCTTACTACAATGCTTTGAGTCAAACGAGGGTATTGAATGATGCATAAGAACAAGTGCTAAATTGCGCCACAGAGTTTATTGAAACCAGCCACATTGATCTGTTTATACTCACTAAATGCCAAAGCTTCAGCTAAGCCTGTAGTGATATTGCGCCCCTTTTAAATTTTACGTGAAGGGTCCTCGTTCTTTTAATTGTCATACTCATGCAACAAAAATGTAAGCACTACTATGTTATGAAAGTTTTATTTTTGTAGTCACCTAAATTTATGCAGTTACCTAAAAACCAGCTCACCAATAACCCATTTACTTTTCGTAAGGTTGTTATCTTAAAGAGCTGATAGGCCGATAAAAAGCGCAGCTCCAGGTATGTCACTGTTGTTGATGAGAAAACAAAATCAGAACCATCAGTGAGGGCACCGATACCAAATTCATGCCACATCATAGCTAAAACACGTTTGATTAATAAAATAAAAAAAAAGATAAGTTTTGCCAACTTAATACTCGTGTATTATTCTTTAATTTATAACAGTATTTTCATGAAATAATTCCGTTATTTGCCTGTTATATTCTCAAAACAAACGATTTCATGAGTTGTTCATTTCAGCAGACACCACATTCATGACGTAATCATGCATGGCTCTGCCAGCTTGTATTACCTGTGTAAAGTTAAAAAAAACCTGTAAAAATTAATAAACAGTGCGTGTATCATTTATTATAATCCTGTAATACAATGAGTCTGTATTACTTACTTGGTAATTTTTTTTGTAGCAATGAGCTTCTTAAAATAAAAAAAAAGAAACCAAGGCAAAGCGTTTAAGTATCAAACATATCTTTTTTTTCTGTCAACAATTTACGAAAGTATTTCACTTGAAAGTCAAATCGGTTGTTTGGGTTTATTCTTTTATGTTTTGAACCCCTTGAAATAATCGCATTTCACAAAATAAGAGTTTTGACCAGGATCAACACTGTACATTTCTATATTTGTCACACTTGCGGGCTATTTTTTTATTATTTTTTTTTGTGGTGAAGGTTCTTAGATCAGCATATCAATCTGAAAATAAAATAAAATAATATTTGTCATTTATAATGGTTCATAAAACCATGCAAAGGATATCAGCCCCCCTGTAGAATATTATGAGAATTACAAGAACATTTGCTGTTTCGTTTCAGGATAAATACATTCTGTCTTCCATGTTTACATTGTGCGTGGTTTGCGTCTGGCATGCTATCGTAGCGATCATTGAGCGACGCTTGGGAACCACCACGGCTGAGGCCGCAGACACGTGGGCCGTGATCGCCCTGGGCTCCTTGTATGTCATCCTGCTGCTCGTGTTCTTTGTATGGAACAGGGTGCTGGTAAGTAAATACGTCACACCACGACTCCCAGTAAGCCCGTCAGGGCCGTCACACCACGACGCTTAAAACGTCACACCACGACGACTCTCAGTAGGCAAAACAGTCACAACGACCCTTAGTAGGCCCGTCACACCACAAATTTTAAAACGTCACACCATGACTCGTAAAACGTCACACCAGATGACTTTCAGCAGGCCGTTACGTCACACCACGACTCTTAAAACGTCACACCATGACTCGTAAAACGTCACACCAGATGACTCTCAGCAGGCCGTTACGTCACACCATGACTCCTAAAACGTTACACACGACTCTTAAAAGTCACATACGACTCTTAAAACGTCACACACGACTCTTAAAACGTCGCACCAGGACGACTCTTAAAACGTCACACACGACTCTTAAAACGTCAACACCTTACATTTTGCGTGACTTGAACAGTCAAGTCCAAACTGAGATTTCTTTTTATTTTTATATAATTGTTAAATGCCCATATTTACTTATTTCGTGATCATTATTTTAAATAAATGGTAATATACCATTGACATGCAAAACACCTACGTGTCATAAAAGGTTAAAAAAAATTCTGTTAATCCATCACTTATGTATGTTAAAGATTGTAATGTCCCTTTGACACGGCAAATACAAAACGCTTTGAGCTGTTTCAAAGGTTTTAGCGGTCATGTGACAGTCTCAAAAACTTATTGACGGGTTTAACTAAAGCGTTTAAAATAAGGTACAATAGTTTGAAAACATTTCCTTGCCGGTTATGCAAAACTTGATGCTGCCCGTGTGAACGCTCCTAAACTGTTTTGGCACACGACCAGAAAAAAACATGCCAGTGAATAACTTGTTAATTCCCGAACATAAACAATGTTGACTACTTGGTTTGTGTTAGAGGCGCAACAAAATGGCAGTGCAGAGTGAGGCACTATCCGCATTATTATAATGTTCGTGTAAACGAATATTTTATTCCGTTTTGATATATCCCCATTGCTCAAACGATTCTGAAACGAATTTATGTTTGAAGGAAGGTAAATCAAACGAGGCTTTGGTACTCATGTATTATGCATGGCCGAGATTATTTATGGTAACACTAGCTCTATTGTAATTTGTAGATACACAAACAGATGAAGAGAGATTTCAAACAAGACTTGGAAGCGGTAAGTTAGATTAACTTTCCAACTAGTTAAAGATAACAAATACTAAACGTCCATATAAAACATTCAAATTATGCAATTTTATGAAATAAGTATAAAAGCTGCCGTGTTAGACAATCAGCTCCGCCTGTTGTTCACATATGAAAAAAGTAATGTGTGTAACTTTTAATTCTGGCTAACGTCCTGATATCTATATTGACACTATTTCTGTTCATGAAAAATATACTTTTCATTTATATTTGCAATTTTATCTTAAAATCAATGATATTATTTCATTCCAGCAACAAAGTGAAGAGAAACAAGAAAAGTTCATGGTCCTTACAAACCTGGAAACTCCCTTACATAACAGCTCTGTGGCAAACAGCAAGAAAACCCAGGTGGCGCCAGCAGTCACAAACGCGTGAGCTGATCCGATTGTCATCACTCGTCAATGTTGCGCCACCGGTTAGTCATCTGGTTCGGAGCAGACAATATGCATATCATCAAACATATCAAATTAATCTCTTATTTTGTGTATATTTTTCTACAACCATCGAGGAGTTTTCTACAGTCTTAAAGTTCGCAAGAACATAACATTCGTCGCAAACGTGACACACATTATATACTCGTCATAAATCTGACACGAAATCTACTAATACGTTTCTGTGAAATCCGAAGATAAACTCATGTACACAGACATATTCAACTAAAAAATTCGATTGAATAGGACAAGATTGACAGATTGCTATCTAGACGCTAAAATTCTCTGCAACAAGGTCACAAATATCTTCTTTCCCAAACGTTTAAAGTCCAGAGAAGATCATAATTTACACCATGAAATCTTCGGCGGAATTCATGACTGTGTGTAAAAAAAAAAACTTGCTTTGGTCTAAGACTCAACATTTCCGTAGACGCAGGGCTCGGTGACATCTAAGTCTCAGGTGGAGAACTTAAATTTGTAGATGTACCAAAGCACTGCATTCAACTCTGTCAAAATGGACCGGATAGAAAACAGTCGACATGATGACCAAGCGGGCTTACATGTGATTTATGGCGATTGTGGGAGGAGAAGGAACAGGGCCGCAAATCTTCAGTTCGCAAACGTTTTCTCCTTATGTTTTCGTCTTCTAATAAAGATGTGAACAGCTTGGGAGGCTCAGGGTTTCACAGGTTTGTTTAACCGTGTGGAATAGCAAACGATGGAATCATGCATTTCAGGGAGTTGATTCACTGGTTCCGTATTTCGGGGAGTTATTGATTCGTTGTTTCTGTATTTCTGGGAGTTATTGATTCGTTGGTTCTGTATTTCGGACATTCCAAGTCGGGATATGTGCGAAGACGAAGACTGATATGTTAGATGCCATGTTGAAAGTCGCTGCCTCTGAATCAAGACGACTAATAAGCATATATAGCGGGAATCCATGTTTAGTTTATTATGCACTTGTTTCGTTGGTTCTGTATTTCGGACATTCCAAGTCGGGATATGTGCGAAGACAAAGACTGATTGTATGCATCAAGTTCCATTAGCATGTAGCTGGCTACGACCGTGGGTTGACGCGTGTCTGTGTTTGAACTTGGCAAAAGCGACTTAATATTTTGTGGTTGTAACTTTAGAGGAGTAAGTTTTATCACTCCGAGTCTAATAGAAAATATGAGGCGACCTTACGAGAGGGAGGAAGACTGAAGTAGGTATAGGACCTGCTGTGGTCCTCATCTGTAAAACTGACTAGTCATTCTGTTGTAAGGATTGCAGCCAGTACCATGTATCTCTTTAATATTGAAGAGGTATTGACCGGACCGCCCCTGTATAAACCCCCGAGCATATTTCTGCATTTAGCGCTTGCTGTTTGAAAGTCTGACAATCAGCCTTAACCTACAGACAGTCTGGCAGAAATATGGATGACCGAGGTCACAACATTGTCTCAATAAATGTCCTGTTCATAAATTTGTTAGTTGATATTATATTGGAAAATCATAAAATTGTGCCCGTTTTAGGGACATGACAAGGCGTGACGAATGGAACGCTTATATACTGAGTTTTTTTTATACGACATATATAGTCTACGCCTACGTTTCATTTAAGTGTCACGCCTCCCATTAGGCCGTGTCAGTGCTGCTCGCGTGTAGACAGTGATGATTTCTAAGCCGCAGCCTTTCAATACTTGATAAGAAATTGCACACTGCACAGACTCGGATTGAAAAAAAGAGTGCGACTGCTGTTTATTGGTTGTGGCGCCATAATCCGACCCCCACCATGCACCGCGGCTTCTAAATATAGAGATGGCGTAGGTATAAATATTTATAGCGAAGAAAGCAATATGTAGTACGTTCAAGTACGTTGTATAAGAATTGTTTCAAGGCAAATTTCATAAAAAAAACATTGGTGTTCTTCTGGTAGAGGAATGTTAATAGAAGGCGTTTCCATGAATTATATCATATTTTATTTTAACGTTTACAGTTGAGAAAAGTAGTCCCGGCCGTCTTACAGTGCCTATGAGGAAGATTCGTTTTGAGTAGAAACGAACTCTGGTTGAAGGTTGCATTTATAAATTGTTTTCTGGCAAATAGGACAGTTGGTTGTAACGGTAAACAAAAATACAACATGTATGCCTTCTGTAGTTAACGCTATACGTCTGACCTGAAATTCTCACGAAGAGTTTCTAGAAGTATACATTAAACAATATAAAACGTTATTGTATTTCTTTTGTTTTGTCATTTTTACGGTAAAACTTCGATGTCAGTATTTTTCAAGACTATGAGTTTTTTATTCTTTGAAACTGTAGGAAGTATTATATGAATGTGATAATGTTATGTATCCTGTATTTTATCGTTAGATATAACTCACTGTGACAATTGTAGTATAGGTAAAGATTGTATAACCTTAATACAAACTATTGCAGCATGTATAATATATATTACCTATATTAAAAGATATATTCATAAGTGGTGTTGCTCTAATAATTTACATGAATATGTCTCTTCGCCTGCGAAATGACCCCGGCCACCACTGAGGTTCGCCAAAGATAAAGTTTCGACTTATGTCTGTCCTATTTGTTTTTTTGTTTGTCCGTATATGCATATGTAACCAGAATGACAATCAGCTAATGTAACATAATCCTTCAGCATGGGTTCGTCCTTTATCCTGATTTATGTACCAGACATTTTTTAGGGGGGGGGGTCTGACAGAAAATTTTTTTTTCGTATGATGTAAATTTACGAAGAAAGCTTGACAATATTTGGTGTAAGCGAAGAAAATTAGAACATTCAGGGAAGTTAATCTGTTCCGTTTTTCCGGGGGCGGGGTGTCGATCGTAGAATTTTACCAGGTATCCATAATTTCGGGGAGGATCGAGAGGGACTTCAGTGGGTACCCTGCATGGGGAGTGTCCTCCTCACATTTTCTAGGCAAACAAGGATCATGGGGCCATGTTTATAGTATGTTAAAATTCATGTTTGGCGTATGCCGTATTGCGTAATAAATGATAGGGCTATCAATAAACTCAGAGTGCATGGGTAAGACGAAACATGCAGTTAACCGGCATGGGTCATGATAAGACCTTTCGTCACAGGCGTGGTTAGTCCAATGATAAACAAATCGTTTGAGAACAACAGAGCTCGCTGGTACGGGACATTCAGCGAACACCGCACGGGTGCATATGATATGCCCGTCATGTTTCTTGTTACCTCTGACCTCATTAAATATACATGGATTTGCAAGAAATGAAACTTAGGCGAGATATTATATTGTTCAATAATTCTGTTGAGTTTCATCAAAATCCATCACATTCCTGCCAAGTTATCCTAGCGACACCATAAAGTAGCCTGGTGACCTCTGACCTCTTTAAATGAGTGTAGGTTTTGCCTATAATCGAACTCAATCTAGGCTAAGTTAATCTTTTGGTAATGTCACAGGTAATGTCACAGAACATCAGTGTACTAAGTTTTAGCTGAAATATCTTCAATAGCAATGAGGCATTGAGCCTAACAACAAACTTTTACCCGACTTCTTAATGAACAAAGGTGGCCGGTGTCCTTGACCTTAACCCCAAAATTATTCGGGAAATATGAAAACAATAGGGTGAGTGGTTATTGAGTTATATAGAGTTAATCCAAACCGTTTACCTGAGCTGGGATGGGATTTGTACAAATTTTTCGTTGTGTTGATTACTAGGCCAGAAATTAAAATATGGCACATTTTAATTGCTGTATCTGGCTTTTGTAAACGTTCATCAGTGTACATACTGTAACTGAAATATTTTTCATGACAATAGAGCAATGAGCCTAAAAAAACTTTTCCCGGACTTCTTCGTGATAAAGGTTGCCTGTGAACTTGAACGCGGAAATTGTAAGGAAAATTCCTAACTCCTCATATAACGCATAAAGACATATGAAAACAATAGGGTAAGTGGTTGTTGAGTTATATAGAGTTAACAGAAACCTTTAACTTGAGCTGTGATTGGACCAGTTCACATGTTGTTAAGTATTAACTAGATAAAGCTGTATTTGCATGCAAATACGTACCGGTACATGAAGCGCCCCATGCAGATGATGGTCATATAATTTTAGGAAATCATATAAACATGTCATACTGCAATACTAATATACAAGAACTATAGACCTGGATGCTGAAGTGAGCACAGAAGCTGTAAAGGGAGAAACAGTATATGAAATACATGAGATACTAGATATTTCTTGGCACCGCAGGTGCCATAGTATCGAAAGACAATTAATCCCCCCACCCCTCCCCCCTTTAAGAATAGTCCCCCAATCTTCAGCAGCATATACTGACACTTGGCAAGCGACTATGGAACATCTATGAACTTGAGAAACAATTTTTTTTCACCAAATATAAGGGCCAATACAGAGAATCACTCTTATGAAAAGGGGAGAAATTTAAACTATAAAAATGGTAAGGTAGGTGGCGCCACCTGTCTGGTTGACGAGAAAAATCTCCAGGATGGATGTACATGCCAAATTGGAGACCAACACTTTGAAGGACTCCTCAGATATGATAAATTTTCATCTAAAACAAATGTACACAAAAATGATTGCAGATGGCCCCACCAGTCTTGAATGTAAGATGGAGGTATGCAAGATCAATGGACATGCACAATTTCAGCCCAATCTGTCCATTAGTGTTTGACTTCAAATGCTCGCAGTACTGTCAAGTGGCAATAATGGGGTATTACAAGCCGCGAAAACAAGAAAAGGACAGAAGGTGGCGCCACCTGTATTCCGTAGAAGACAAAGTTATCCAAGATCTTCGGCCAATTTGATTTTTGGAGCAATCCATGCATCCTTTATTGAGATATTTATGATTTTGTGAGATTTTCACCATATTTGGCAATATACAAGGCTGCTTTCATAGGATAGGTCATGACCCTAATTTAATTATACATCATCCCATAACCCATGTATATGTATATGCATAATATGAAATAAATATGTCAATTAGTTTCAAATAATGCTCACAGTACAGTGGCAATGATGGGGTATTAAAGGGCACAAAAACAAGAAAAGAATAAGAGCTTGCGCCAACAGTTTTTGGTACATGACAACACTATCCAAGATCTTCAGTCAAGTTGATTTTTGGATCAATCTGTGCCAGATTTCTGGAGATATTTAAGAATTTTTGTGATTTTCCCTAAAAATGGACTTATTCAAGGTCAAGGTCTCTCTCCTAGTAAAGGTCGTGACCCCATTTTAAACAGGCATTGTCCTTTCACACTTATCTATGCACGTCAAGTTTGGTAAACATCTGAGAATTAATTTTGGAGTTATCGCGTCCAAACAAAATCTCTTCTGCTGCGACCATGCTTAAACCATAGTATCCCGACTTTGTCTGGGGATACAATTAATACAATAACATTTCCCTGCCAAACCTTCCGCCTGTGGGGGACTTACCTTCCGCCTCTGGGGGACTTAGCAATTTTAACGTATCAAATATTTTTCCCTCGAGCCATCATTAATTTTAAGTGTATGGATCACATGAATTTCTGGATACTTTTTTAATCACAGAGATTTTAAAAAGAAAGATTGCTGTAATATACCTTCCCCCTAATATTATGCTGGGGGATATTAATCTATTAATGTATGCCTAAATGTATGGTTCAATAACCAGTATAATTGGCGGGAAACTTTTAAACAAATATTATGGTAAAATAGGTCAATTTAATGGGAAATGCTAAAATATATATGACCAGTACAAACTTCAATATTTAACACAGTAACCGAATGTATTTGCATTTTTGAGAAGAAAAATCACATTTTTTTGGTCAAATATGACGTAATGCATGCCCTGCCCTGTGACACAGACCCAAACTGGATATTGCTACAGTACAAAAACAACTGACAACCAATCAAGAGGCGATTACGATAACATCTGACAGGTTGAAACAACTAGTCCGGAGAACATGAAATTCTCTACTTTTTGTTGGACGCTGTACGCGCATATTTTCAGCATTGTTTGTGGTATATTCGTTTTTTTTTTAACATTTTTAAAATAGAATTACAAATAGGTGAACATTTTTTGTGGGGATGACTGAGATCATACAATTGGCCATCAGGTTCCAGTCAGGAAGAGATCCTGCTTATGATTTTGACATTGCAAGGTACAAAATGATGTTTCAAAACACGGGAAATGATAGTTCATTGAGCCGTTTTTACTATGATGCTAAAGTATCATTAAGTTCCTATGAAATTAATTTAGAAATTACAGAATCAGGCTGATTCACGGGGATGTGCAGTCTCTTTCTTACCTAATTTATTTAGGGAAAGATAATAAAGAGGAGAAAAAGAGTCGAATTTCGCTTCATGATGCATTTGAAACTACCCCCTTCTGCATCCTTACAGCCTCAATTTTTTAAGTGTTTCTACACTATTGGAGGGTAAATTCCCCTCATTTCCACCCTATTCTCAATTCCTATGTCTGCCCCCGACAGGCCCCGATGACGTGAAGCACATGGTTGACGTGTTTCTTTTATTAGGGCAAAAGCGAGTAAAATTATCATCAACTGTTTCAGCAGCATTTATGTTGTTGCAAACCATGGGGCAGTCTGCTTCTCTGAATTTTATGTAGCACAAAGTGTAAAATGTTAAAATAGTATGACATTCTTTGAACACTGTGAGGCAGGTCAGGTAAGAAGAAACAAGGCAGGAGTGTAAAGAATGATATTTATTAATTATAAACAGTCGGCATCTAGTTCCTCTTCTTGTTTTTACTGGGCGTTGCTGCTACTACTGGGGGAGAGTATTTTGCCACTGAAATCTTGTTCACGTAGTACAGAGCAACCACAGAGAAGATGAAGCTGAAACAAACAATAACACAAAGTTGTGTACCGTATATCTAGAGCAGAATAAAATACATAAATACTCATAAATACATGTTATAATTACATAGATCTCAAGAATATTTAGGAGATAATGATCTCAAGATAAGTAACAAAAGATGAAATATGTCTGAGAACAATGGATATAAAAAGATATTAAATACGCTCCTCATGCAGCAGTTATACACTGCAGATCTCCTTTGTTGTAACTGCTGCTTTGTATAGCAAGATTCTCTGGGTTACACCACCAGGGCTGGCACAGGGACCAGGGCCAAGAATCAGACCATTGAAAGAGGGTGTCACAGATTTTAAACTTCTGAGTTGGATAAATAATGTGATACCATGCTCTCATTTGTCTGATAAACGACTGTTTGGTCTGTGACAGCCCTGGTGGTGTAACCGGGAACAACTGTAGAACTGCTTTGTGAGGAGTGTAGATATCAAATCCCTGGTTTTAGTTACTGGTATTTGCAAACAGTTTCTTTGCAGTGGGATAATAAAAGCAAACATGTTACCACCAAGTAATCCCAAACCTTCTGGAAAGGGAATACAATTAACTCTTATGATTTAGGCTCATACCAAATGAATCATAATGCCAAAAAAAAAGTTTGGTTCTCAGGTGTTTTTTTCAGAAATCAGTGCACAAGGGTGATTTTTTTACCTTTTTTGTATGTTTCAATAAAAATGCCATGTGTTCAGATGAAAAGCATGATAATAATTAAATTTTTTTGTTAATCTGGTAAAAGCACTACATAACAAAGGAAATGTTATAAAAATTGTATTATTTTATCTTCTTGAAAGAAATGTCCAAGTGGCCTGAGCTCAAAATTGGTAAGTTTCTATTGAAAATCAAAATAAAAATTGTTGGCGCTGGGTTAAACATTGACACTCGCAGTGCCTGAGAACCATATCTTTTTTTGGCCTAAACCAGACATGGGGTAATAGTAATAAGTAATAGTAATAGTAATAGACTATTACAGCTTTTTCCATGTAATAGTAATAGTAATAGTAATAGACTCAAAAATTTTAGCTGTAATAGTAATAGTAATAGAAACAGAAGGCAAAGTAATAGAGTAATATATATTACTTTCTATTACTTCATGTGAGCCCCTTGATCATGAAGCATATCAGCAAATAATGCTGAACACACTCATTTCTTGTCCAGCAATTGCCAAGGAAGTGCCTATTGTTGAGGCAAGCATGGGCCAGCTGCCTCACTGCTGGTGACCACTGGTTATAATTACATAAGAATACTGGACAGAGCAGGTCACAGTCAAATAGGTAACCTGGCACAATCTGACCTTTGATTAGTAAACCATGGATAAACAGAGGAATGTTTGATGTTATGAGACAGATAAATTGTGTATTATTATATTGACATGTACATCGTATCTCACATCCATCCATCCAAATGCATATTCTGAAATGTACCTAGATTTATTTTCACAAGCCAGTTTGCATTTTAATCATACAGATTGCAATAACACACATTTAAGAAAAATAGTATATGGGACCAGATGTAGTTGCAGTGCAGACCCAAAATGTTCATGATAAGCTTATGGTGTTTTCACTACCCATAACGTATGGAAGCCTACAATGCTTTATAAACTCATACCAGTACTACAATCACTTTGATAAAGTCATACTGCAGGTACATGTATTATCTATTTAATTTATATAAATATTCTTTTAAAATAATTCTTTTTAATACTTGTCTTGTTATTTCATAGTACCAATTTTGCAGACCTTCATTCAGTACCTAAAATTATGTTAATTTTATTTTGAAAATTAAATGAAAAATTTTTTTTAAGATATTAATTTATTTGATTATATAAAATGAGAATATAAGTAACCGTTAATATTTTATTATTTAATATCTGAAATTTTGATATCAAATAATTAGATTCTGTTATGTACAAAATTTAAAGTATAAGATTGTTGAATACCAAATTAATTGTGAAAGTGATATAGATAATATTTTATTTGTTTTGTAAAATTGATATAAGTTTAAATCACTCCATATTCCTTAATTATCCTATGCTGGTTTTGCTGCAATGAAGAAGGGCATGCCTGAAGAATAAAAGCCATGCATGCTACCATTATTGTAAAGTTTACCACCTCTCTGTTCACTCTCAAGATGTACTATGTGATGAAATAAAACATGGCATCATATCCAAATGAACATATATACACTTGAGAAGATGGGGTACTTTTGTCTCCAGTTTAGAATCTGTCCAGAATCTTGATGTAAACAGTAGAAACAGGACACAGCCCTACCAAAATTCCTCTCCTGATACATACATAAAGGACTAAATTGTCAGCTTTGATACTAAATATTAATATGACATAATCATGAATAATTCCTTTGGAGACCATTTTTAGTTACACTGAAAACTTTATTTATTAATTATGCTAAAGAAGATTAAATCTTAACAGAAGTATGTACTATAAAATGAATTTATGTGAAATATATATGAAAATAATAAAAAATGTACAAGTATGCATATAATTATAAATCAATATTTTACATATGCCAGGGTCTTTACAATGGGTTGCTTTTAAATTACATGTATTCAAGAGTTCATACAATTATATTATAGTTTCGACTTGAAACGCCCCAATAATCATTGAGGTTTCAATATATATATATATATATAAACAGAATTAAAGAAGCTGATATAATTAAGATCTCCAGTATCATTAGGCTTATTGTTAATGACAGACACAGTATAAGAAAATTGTGTAGGTAACTGGATGATATAGGTGCTTCTAATATTAATATATAATATAAAAATGTGATTGCAGTGCTAGTTTATAGCACTCATGGCTGGGCAAAGTCTAGAATCCTCTCATCAGTTTATGTAATAGTAATAGTAATAGTAATAGATACCCCAGTAATAGTAATAGTAATAGTAATAGAAGATAAAATATGGTAATAGTAATAGTAATAGTAATATCAGAAATTGAAAGTAATAGTAATAGTAATAGTAATAGAACAACTGTAATAGACCCCATGTCTGGCCTAAACAGTTGTTTTTATTTCTGAATCAGGGCTATTTTTTCTGTGTACATTTAAACATATATATACATATATAATTTCAAAACTCACCATGTTGTGATGCACACTCTGTGCACCAATCCTGAGGCAAACATGGCCACGGCCAGACAGAATAACACTGAAAGCAAAGGTGCATGTTATTATTTATAAATGAATATAAAAATACAGAACACATGTACATAAGAACATACACAAACTTTTCAGGAAACCTAGAAATACATTGGAATAAAGTAAGTTGAACATAATGGTCACAACTTGGCATATCCCGGAAAATGATACAGTAATGTTGTAAAGCAACATACCATTCACTTCTAGTTAATGAATACCAGTATATTAAAATAGAGTGGAGAACTAGTGGCAATATATTTGAGAATGGATACTTAAAATAAGCAGTATTTTTCCACAGAACATTACAACATGCAATGTTAATATGTAAGAGCCCTTTACACAAATGAATGCTTAAGTGTTCAAGACAAGGGGGAAAAAAGTGAAACGACAAACATGAGTGCCAATGCACCAGTGGCCAGTACATTTTTGTTCATCCATATACCCTTTTACAGCAACTCCAGATCATTTCCAAACGTTTGGGTTTACCTGCATTTTTTAAAACTTTTAAATTGATTCCAGAAAATCAAAGTTTATTCCTACGGTAGGCAAGAAAACACATGCAATAAAAATAATGCTAAATAATATCTAAACAAATCAACAAAGGAAATTACCAAACTTACCTTCTGGGAAAAGTTTTGTTTGAAAATTTCTGCCAAACATTGTGGTCTCCAGGTTGCCAACTGCCTTAGCATAGTTAAGGTATTTAACAATGTTTACCAGTATTAGGTTCATAATGCCCAATCTGGACAAATTATATGACCTGAATGCAAAAAACTTGGTAAGAGATAAATAATCAAATTAAAGTTCAAATATCTGCAATCAATCCAAGAATTTAAATGTTAGATTTATAGGCCACATGCTTTAATGAAAACCCCAAATAAACACTGCAATTATGTGCCACAAAGACAACAAAAGTTCACAATTTAATACTCGCACACATATTAAATAAATGTAAAGACAGATTAAAAATAAGCATTAAACACACAGTAATTTGGATTGATTAATCTGAAAAAAAAATCACCTAAAATGTACTATATCTGATATAAGTGCAATAATCCATGGGCATCATACTACGCTGATATTTCAAACATTTTTGGTCAAAATAAATACTTCAATAATTACATTATATGGTCATAAGAGCATCATTTGAGAGGAAAAGTTTGATGGAAAAAAAAAACATTCTCAAGCAGATCATAAATGCAAGTAAAAATTAAATTTTTATTAAAACTGAGAAGCAACAATATGGCAACAATCCCTAATCCAATCACAGGCATGCAATAACAGATAAAACAAATCAAAAACCCCTTATCAATTCACAGACATAACGAGTAACTGTGTGTACATGAAGGATACGGTTAGTATGAGAATGAAGAGCACTGAGCCAAGGAAGCCTCCCAGGATCGTCATCCACTCCTTAGCTGCCAGCTGCTGTCTATACATCTGCATGGCAGCAAACAGCAGAGTTGACAATGTTGTAGACAGAAGGAAAGACACCCCACTTGACACCGCTGTAAATACAAATAAAACATCTTACATGCACTGTCTGAACAAATGACTTAAATGTATTACTCCTAGGCACTGACATCACTGATACATCCCATAATACTCCAAATATGTATTCTTTTTTAAGAGATATGCACACTGCAAAAAAAACTAGAAAACTGACAGGTCAGTAAAGGCCCCGCAAAAGATGCAGTCATTATAAATTTAAGTACTGTGCCAAATATTCTTGGTTGAAGTCTTGGCTGGGCTGTGTCAAATATTTTTCCAGTATTTGTATGTTGAATTGGCCTTATTATATGCGAGGCTTGAGTCTGCAGCAGAAACATGTATTACATTTTTTGGGACAAGTCAGACATGGCATCTCCTGATTGACACTTGTTAACAACTGTTTTGGCTCAGCAATGCACACGGCACCACGCGCTGTGTTATTGTTGACACCTTTCACCGTCCCCAGTCCACTTTTTTTAACATTTGTTTACAGGAGAAAGCAAACAGTTTCAAGGCAATATTTTGGCAGGTACATATTTAATTCAAAGGAAAGAAGCTAATTTTTGTGTTAACTCAACAAGCTTAATAGGTGATTTTGCCCCTTTAAACACAGTGTGTGATTTTATACAATATTTTTCCCAGCAAGAGTTTTTCCGTTGCTGCATTTCACTTAACCTTGTTTTAAGATGCGGTATCTAACTACTGTGGTTGCCTTTTTGTTCGCGAGGTTTTTAATTTCGCAATATTCACGAATGGGAAATAATCACGGAAATGAACCCCGGAATAATTGGCCAATTGAGTATATCCATCTTATTCAGTGAAACCAATACTTCTATGTGAATAGGTTAGAACAGTGAGAAATTTTATAATAAATTACATCCATGCTGTTACAGGGAAAACGTTACCTTAAATTTGAACTTAACTACCAGTGCTGGATGTACCGGACCATTGTTATATGAGTAGAATATCAAAAACTTATGACTCATTCTCATTTTATAATACACACAGGTATGGCTTTACCAAATATATGATATTCTTGTGAGACCGCGAAAAAAAAAACCCTCGCGAAACATTCAAAACAGAGCTATCCCAAAATTTCAGCCTCGTGAATATGATGAATATATTATGCCAGATGACAGATATATGCAGTTATGGAAGTGTCTGTATTAAAACAACGTTTTATTTTAAAAATTCCTGCGACCTTACACCAAGCTTTCAATATGAAATTAAAAGAATACCATCCAGTTAACAAATACTTTTCCTGCTGTTGTGGCCGATTTCTGTAGAATGTTCTTTATAATGGCATAACCAAAAAGGGATACATTCACTGATTCAGACTGGGTGTGAGACATTTCTGCAAAGAAGCGTGTCAGAACTGCAGAGGGGCAGACCTGTCACACCTCCCTCATAAACAAAGTATACAGTTGTAGTGAAACAACTTCATTGTTAACCTTTATGAAGCGATGCACAAATCATGCGTATGTACTTGTGAAGATAAAACTGCGTTAACCTACCCATTTTATATATAAATAGTGTGTGCTGTAAACTCTACGTGTGTTGCCGACTGTGCTTCTCGTCCAAGGGATCAGTCTTGACCAATCACGTCACGCCAAAGTGTCACTCACCCTGGTCTTAGATACCCACACAGGTAACCGTGACTAAATGAGCCGAAACCAATCTATTTCTATCGGCGTTGTATCCAGGACTAGGAAACAATCTATCTATTTAGTCTCACCAACAGACGTCAGGTGTCGCCTCCGCTTTAAATTAGCTTCGACTTTTCCGGCATGGGTCTTTCACCGTGATCATGGGCGTGTTTACGTTGTCCGAACATGTTCCTGTTCCTGTTCGCAAAAATGGTGCAAACAAGAACATGAAACAAAATCGCATTGTTCGCATATATGCGCCTTAAAAATGCCAGTCATCACTTTTCAACAATGCATGTCATTTAATTTCATTATTTTCATCAAATATGTGAGATGCATTTTAATGATGAAAAATTAAACGTTATATCAGTCAATGAAATTAAAATGAACAGTCCGAATGTGGTTAGGCACTTCTTTGCTTGCCGCCATTGTTGCCAGATTTTACTTTATTCTTGCGCCCCCTGGTGGTGTAACCAACCCCGGGAGTTGGATTTGATTTTCTTGAACATTGAACAGGAACATGTTCGTGTTCGTGGGCTAAAACGGTCTTTGTTCATGAACAGAGATATGAACATTAACATGTTTATGGAACGAAAACACGCCCCAGGTTTTGACCAGTTGCAACAACCTACACCAGGTTACTGCTGGTTAAACTATATTGACAGTGTGTCAAATAAGTGCATATTTATATTTATTTCTTTTCCAAGTCAGTGGCCAGAAAGAATTCTTTATAGAACAAGTTAAATGAATTAATGAAGGATATTGAAAATAATTTAAACTGACTATTATGGTTTTGTTAAAACTTATTGAAAAAAATATTTACTGTATTATCAAAACATAGTAACGTTTTTTATCATGAAAACTATGAAAAAATGTCAATGAACCCTCGATCATGCCTATATGATGATTCTTGCATTCTGACAGTAAAGCTAAAAAACGTTAAAAAAATATTGTTCATTATACATTATAAGTTTATACCATTCTAGAGTGTAGACCCTATACATGATACAAGAAGGACATTTCTGTTATAACTTTTGCCCTGTCTCTGCTGTGTGCGTACCTGGGGCGAAATACACTAAAACAATATGAGATGTATATTTCAAATTGGTACAGTGGATCAAGCAAGACTTCCACAATTATATGGTTGAGTGACGTCATTTTCAAGGTTATAAATACAAATATATGGTTGAGTGACGTCATTTTCAAGTAACCTCGAATCTTTCGTAATAAGCGCCGGATTTGGGAGGAGATCACATTAAGAAAACCAAGGGGTTAGCCATCCTTACCCAACTTTTCTCCCTAGCCGACATAATATAGGAAAACGTAATGCTTTCATTTCCCCCGCCAAGCTTAAAAGTTTCCGCCAGTTTTTATTCTATATCCGTTAGGCTTTATCATCTAATATAATAATAATAATAATAGTTACAAAAGAATCAGTGGTCAAGTGTGTCATAGATAACATTGACTGACTGTGTCCGTGAAGGCTGACCCTGAAGGTAGCCATGTTGATCGGGTGACCTGAATTCAGGTACGTATGTGGATGTATTATGCAATGAAATACATATATACCTACCATATTTTCTAGTGTATAGGACCATATATTTTATCCTAAAAATATTTGGCAATGAAGGGCGGCCGTCTTATATACGGGTACAAGTTTTTCAGCGAGCTCAGGGCCGCCAAGTATTATTTACGGCAATCAGCATTATTACGTTGGGTGAACTTGACGCCTTGCATATCTGTGATCATGTCCGTATGGTGGTATTATACACTCAATAAAGAACATTACAATGCTTTGTTTTTGTTTGAATATATCGTTTATACATCAGTTTTACATGTGTACATAGTTAAAAACCTGGTGAGAAAAGGTTTGCCCTTGCCCCATTAACACAGGGATTTTATATGAAAGCCTTCCTGACAGTAGAGTCAGTGATTTTCCGCGATCGCGGAAGGAATCGCGGAACTGATAGACCGAAATGGAGTTCCCAATCCTGAAAATATACAAGTTTTATGTATTTTTTTGCCAAAAATATCTCGGCAAATCACTTGAAACATGTATGCTGTGATATAATTGTCGATGACGATGCCGCTGACAGCGTGCGGGGCTTAGCCATGTACTCAAGATCCCATGCAGAGCCCTCGGTTTATTTGTGTGTATACAGCGCTCGCGCATGGGATGCTGGGAACTTGGCTATTTGGCTAAATGCCATCCAGTAGCACGTCATATGCATATTAAAACAAGGATGAGTTTTTTCACATGGTGCCGTATTTACCGCGTAAGATGTTCACGAGTCCAGTGAATGCGGACACTGTCAGCTGGCTTGCACACTGACATACACGGAGACTCGCACATGGCACTTCGATTACAAGACAACCAATAGTGCGTTATAATTATAAATATGAAGCGGCATTTCCTCAGGTGACGCGAAATTCAATGTTTGTCAAGCTTTTATTATTGGAATAAGTCAAGAAATGAATGTATTATAACGGGTCAACAAAATTCAAGAAAGGGACCGTTTTTCCGCGGGATATAAATATGACGAATTTCCTCACAATTTTAAAACAAAACCGAATTGGTGCGTATACGCACTTAAGTTAAAATAATATGCTTGAGTCTGAGGGCCAGTATTACAGCTTTTTTTAAAATTTTTGCATGTAATATCATGCACAATGAAGGACAAAAAGGACAATTATTGGCGTTGCCATCCCTGTCATACATCGGCTCAGCTGTCAAAGGTATTTGCGCGTGGTGAAGGATATAATCGGGGTACTACGCTCCCGAGGCAGCGGAAATCTTGCGCTTCTAAAGAAGCAACTGATTTTCACGCTGCCAACTTTGACCGTTTATGATATATTTAGACACCAGATGGCGGTTCTTGTCCGCTGAAAAAAAAACGTGCGTATGATGTGACAAGCAGCCAATCAGATGCCAATAAACAAACACTCGACAGGCATCCTGGCTCCGCCCATAGCTGCGCTTCCAGGAACGCTAGATATCAGTTTACGGTCGAATTTTAATTGCTCCCTCTGTATTCTCGCATCATCGACCGATTCGATTATGACATTATGACTGTGTTAGCTTAGCCATGTATCTCTTGTCTGCAGAACTGAAACCAGCCAGCAAGGTGTGCACGCAGCCTTTGTTGTTATGTTTCGTTCGAGTTACAGCTCACCGGCCGGGCATCCTATGTGCCCAAGGCCCTAAGCAAACCACGTCTAGGGCAATTCTCTTTGAGCCTGTGGCCTGTTCAGACGGTTACCGGGGCGATGAGATGTCACTCAACACTAAATGAACATGATTGGCTCCGTGTATTCCTCGCTTGGCTGTGTCTTCCAGCACAAGGTCTCATCTGATTGGACAAAAATACAGTGCTCCCCTCTGGTGTAGCAATTCAGGATACGAGGTCATAACAAACAGCGCTTAATATGTAGGAAGTAGGCCTATAGTTAAAGCGCTGTTTAAAAAGCGTATCGGGGTACCGACGTCCCGTATTATATTTTTTTCATCTTTGAAATAAATACTGTTTTACATACCTCTATGTGAACAATTTATATATTCTACTACCTTATTAGGCGGTTACTTTTATTAAAGAGTTCATTTATTACCATCCTTCTTTTTCCTCTTCACCTGCAAAGGAAATCTCGAACTGCAGTCATTTATACAATTCTTTCATACAACACAAAATAAAATTGTCAGCAAATCGGTTTCACTTGGATAAGTTGTTACATTTCAAAACTTAACACAACCATCGCTTAAAGATCGTTGGTTTTTCTGAATTGTCTTGAATGTGCTGTGAGGTTAGACACGTGTACACAAGCCGCAGTGTTCAATTAGAGGATCGTAACGCACTTTGGAAGTTGGCAGATGTGGGGGGGGGAGGGGGGGGGGGCTTATTAGGGTATAAAATATTTGGGAAAATTAAATTTTGAGGA
Source organism: Sipunculus nudus (assembly GCA_026874595.1). Classification (NCBI taxonomy): domain Eukaryota; kingdom Metazoa; phylum Annelida; class Sipuncula; order Golfingiida; family Sipunculidae; genus Sipunculus; species Sipunculus nudus. The sequence continues at coordinate 61,269,292 of CM049313.1, forward strand.
CGCCCGGGGCGCTTTTTACGTCAAATATGGTATTATTATTAGTTGATTTCTGGCTTTTTCTGCGTACATAATAATAGACTCTATATAAATCCTGTTAAGAAAGATTATTATAACGCCTCTGTGATTAATGGGTGTGCTTGTATATCAACAAGCTGTTATAGTAAACCGAAGGTTGAATTGCATGTAATTGGAGGTTGAAGGGTCACCAGCACGGTTGCTGAATGCCTTTTATACATGTATATATAGTGATAGATCTTCAGTTAATAGACGTCAAATATCGCAAATGGAAAAGGAAAGGGTAACATGAAACGGTTGAGAAAATAAGAACGCAAATGTAAGATTAATTTTAAGTTTTCGATACAGAGCTTCAAACGTGCCCTGCCGGTAAAGAAAGGAAGCAAATTTAAGTAAATATAAATTGACCACACACGTGTCAGGGGCGGATACAGGAATTAGAATAGGGGGGGGGGGGGGATCGCGGGTACCCCCCTCCAAGGTGTAGATTTTTTTTTCTTCAAAATTTCGGTTGTAATCGTGAAATATAGGGTAGCTTAAATACATTATACAGCAACTTAACCAAGACATACATTGTAAAACGGAAGCATGACGATGAACTATGAGTTTTTTCCCCATATTATTTTGTTAGGTCTAGGGGGGAGGGAGGCACGCCCCCCCCCCACAATCCGCCCCTGAGTGTGAACAGTCCATTTACAAACCTAATTATATAGTTGCCTTCGCTGCTCTATATACATCCAGCCACACTTTTATTATTGTACTGTCGTTGTTAAAATCTGAATATAGAAGCTTAGGGCAGCTTAATTTATAAATGCCTACTCATGTTATGGATCTTCAATGCTCTCTTCTTAAAGATACTTGATATAAATAATTATAGACTTGGGGGGGGGGGGGGGGGAAGAAGTCAATGCATTAGTTATATAATTCGCCGCTAGATGGCAGCACCTATCGATGAGCCCAATTCTGACAAAGATGTTCAGGACTCGTTGGCATTAATGCAGGCATCGAATTACGTTATTTTTTTTTTATATTTAAGCCGCATTCATGATCAATGGCCTAGTACAGCTAGTATACTGGGGTTAGGAAATGGCCTATACCCCTAAATGTGCAAGATGTCAAACTCAAACAGACCATGCTGTTGAACTCCAGCAAAAAATGTTGTATATTTCTAATGCTGAATAAAAATCACAAGTCTTAACATATAAATAAAAACATGAATATTGGTTCAGTGGTTTTCTATAAAAAAAATTTGCTATTCCCTTCTCAATCAAATTTTCCTGTTTATGTACCTGTAATAAAATTTATGGAAATATGTTCTAAAAAAATTTCATAACCAATCTGTAGTCACTTAAGTTCAATCTCATCATGTATTAATGACAAAATAAATGAGAGGTAACACTTGTGGAAAAAAAACTTTATTGACAGAGTAATTTATTTCAAACATTTTTGTTCCACCAATATCATCACATATACAAAGCATACTCTCTCCTTGTCATGCATACATACATACATACATACATACATGTACAAACGTTCTGATATAAACATCATAAAGCCTGTGCATCACATACAGTCACATACTACTCAGAGTTCACTTTTGGATGTTCTTATATAATGGTCCAATATTCTTAACTGCTACCTTTTAACTGGGCTTTGCTCCTTTGCTGCATCTGAAAGTAAATATGAATTTAACTCAAAACCATCTGTGATCTTTAGAGCATATTTCATTACAATTTTTTTTACTTGTAAAAAGCAATTTGATTTTAAGCAAATAAAAAGAGTTATTTTAACATAAGATTCTTTAAATGAAGGATGTGAAGTCTTTCTGTTAATCAGGAGAAATAGTGAACCATTTATGCAATACATAACCAGAACATCACCCTTGCTGAAACTTTTAAAATACAATTTTTTAACAGCCAGATTAAATATTACTTAATTTACTCAAAATGCATCCAGAATGCTACTTAAATTCTGTTAATGTCTTTTTTGTTAATTATATACTTTGCATAATTGCATGAGTAAACAGAGAACTACCTTTAACTGGGGAATCTTCGAGCTTTTTCTTCTTTGATTTTAAAAATGGTTCATGAAAAACATCATACAAACGTTGTGCCTGTAACAAAATATGAGACAGTCAGCAAGGCAGTTATTACCATATCAACTGTTGTTTCAGAAATTTGTTGTAACAACTTTATAATATACAGATTAAATTGGCTTTAATAGTAATAATAATAACACCACATATATTTTGCACAGTGTAAAATTCATGACATATGCTCAAAAATGCTGTTGCAGTAAAATTATGCAATCAACAATCAAATACTTCAAAGAGAATATTTTATTAAAAGCCTAATATCTAAATAAGGTAAAAAAATACCATTATGAAATGCTTACAAAATTAAAAACACCAACAATAATCAAGTTTTTCATTATCAATATGTAAAATATAGTTATACAGTGGCCAGGCAAAGAATTATTGAACAAACTAATGGGTTTTTAGATTATGTTGAATTTCTGAGAGACTTGATTCATCATCACACCACAACCCAACTTGCAAAAAAAAAAGAAATATGGATTCAAACAACAGCAATACATAACTATAGTCGGTTTCACCACCTGCTGTCCACCTGTTTTTTGTAGATGATTTACTTAAAAGTTTATATTTTTCAATAAATTCCAAGAAAAAAACATATGGAAGTGACAACCTTATATGGCAATTAAGAATCTTACAATAAATCCCCCGTTTATGTTTCACAACATTTTAGTCTCTTCACCATGATCTGGCAGAAATGATGTGTCCATCGATAAGTAGCCATATTTGTTTTAGCTTATTATATTTTTTAGAGTGCTTACAAGAGATCATCCAATCAGAAGCTGTCAGTTGAGGCTGTTTTTGCATGTGACCAATGACCTTGACCGCAATAAGTGGGTCTGATATGTTGTAAATTGTAGACTGATTTCTCATATTTTCAAATAATTCTGGGTCTTAAATAAGGTGTAACGTAGGTATTTACTTTCCTTGTTGAAAATTAGGTCCTTTAATCCTCTACACTACAATTGATTCCCTTGAAATATAACTATTAAAAAATTTCATAACAAAAAACAGGTGGACATGAGGGGATGAAATGGACTATAGAAAATGTGCAGTCGACAAGTGACTACATGTATGTATGAACCAAGTCACAGAGGCAGGGGTAAAGGAAGGCAGGTCGACAAGTGACCACATGTATGTATTAACCAAGTCACAGAGGCAGGGGTAAAGGAAGGCATGTCGACAAGTGACTACATGTATGTATTAACCAAGTCACAGAGGCAGGGGTAAAGGAAGGCATGTCGACAAGTGACTACATGTGTGTATTAACCAAGTCACAGAGGCAGGGGTAAAGGAAGGCATGTCGACAAGTGACTACATGTATGTATTAACCAAGTCACAGAGGCAGGGGTAAAGGAAGGCATGTCGACAAGTGACCACATGTATGTATGAACCAAGTCACAGAGGCAGGGGTAAAGGAAGGCATGTCGACAAGTGACTACATGTATGTATTAACCAAGTCACAGAGGCAGGGGTAAAGGAAGGCATGTCGACAAGTGACTACATGTATGTATTAACCAAGTCACAGAGGCAGGGGTAAAGGAAGGCATGTCGACAAGTGACTACATGTATGTATGAACCAAGTCACAGAGGCAGGGGTAAAGGAAGGCACTGAATGTTCCTGACATGACATGACTCCAAATGTGTGGCCAATTAAACTCTATATATATATGCAATTAAAAAAAAATATCTACAGATGGATACAACATGCAAAATTGGTGAAAACATAGTATCTGCAAAACTCTGTTATGATGGATACAATTATCTCTATTTTGCATTGATTTGGATATGTAAAAGGAAAACAATTAACTTAGAATACACACAAAATCTGACCTTTTGAGGGCCAAACCCTGGACACAGAGACAAATCATCCCTATCAGCCTGTATTATCTTCTCTAAAGACTGAAAAATAAGATACAAACCTTAAAATATCAAGGTAACTGATAAAGACTAGCTGAGAATGTAATTCTCTGATAAGAAGAAGTGCAGTGAAACAGAAAAAATCTCAACAATGGTAAGAAATGACATTTATTCAAACAAGAATTCCAAATAACATTTTACTTGAACAAAGAAGAATGTATTGATCACTTGATAAGTTTTCTAATAATATATTATCCAAACATTAAAATAGGCCTCTGAGATAGTTACACTTGATTGAACCATTTTGCAGTTATCTTTATTTTTATACAAATGCTCACACTAAACTTTCTCAAAGAATACAATTAAACAATGTTTTATCAATAACAATGTTACATAGGCAACACAGGAATTGATATTTATATTTCTCTGTTACAGACCTACACGCTCATAAATTAATAAAACACAAACAAGACCAGCATCCTTACTTGAGAAGCATCACTGCAGTTCTAACTTGTGCTAATTCTATAAAACAGACTTTAGTAAAAAAAGAGAGCAGTGTAAAAATGTAATTATCAGATGAATGTTTGATGGATATACTTAAAAAAGCTGTGATATTCTTGTTTTTTTTCATGCCATGCTAGTTTTACCCCAAATGTTGACATGAGTGTCACAGCATCAGGCTTGTTCACTTTTTTAACTGTGGTCAGGCAGTCAGTCAGCTGAGAAGAAAAACATCAAATATTTATCATAAAAGCAGTGTGCTAGGGTATACTTCTTACTTGATATATCAGTAACTTTTTCCAGTGAAATGTTTCTCTCTTAAAACAATATCATGAAAATTCAAATCTATATTACCATGTTCAGTACTTTTCATAAAATGTCCTTGTTTTTTCAGACATGTAATGAAGATACCATGTTTAAAATTTTAACATAAAATAACTAGAGTACCGCAAACATGCATTATACCCCCGTTGTGTATCTGGGGACCTCTGACCTCAAAAAATATGTGTGAATTTTTATTTGAAGGTAATTCAAGTGGGAAACACAATTGGTAAATATGTATAATTAATTTTATGAAAATCCATAGGATATTTGGTAAGTCACGATGGTGCCTCTAAAGTGTGATGACTTCTGACCTTATTAATTATGCATGGATTTTGCTGGAGATCAAACCTGGGCAAGATGATTTTACTGATTAACATTTCTGATGAGTTTGATCAAAATCCTCCCTATTCTTTATAGGTTATTGCGGTGACACCGCAAAGTAGCCTGGTGACCTCTGACCTTATAAATATGTGTGGATGTTGTCCATAATAACTCTTGAGAGAGAATCTGTGGGTTAGTAGTTAAGGCCAATTTAGTGAAAATCCATCAAAGCCCTGGAAAGTTATCTCAGCGACACTTAAAGTTAACAGACAGATGGACAGGCGGATGGTTGAACAGCCAGTGGGTAAACAATAATACTCCTGTCATATGATGGCCGTATAAAAATAAATGCAAACATTTCTTACAGAGCCAAGCATGAAAAGTATGTTATGATAAGAAACTTATGTTACAGCTAATTTTACACTTTTTTACAGGTAACTATGTACTGTATATTTCATGCAAATACTCAACTGTATAATATACTTTGGATTCTGTATTGCTCATTGAGAAATACTGGTATTTGTGAGTAAACATTTTCTTAAAAGCAAAGAATTAAACTGAAATAAGGTATTTCCCAATCAACTCTATTTTGAATACCAACATATCTAAAAAATGACAGACAATTCATACCTGACTAATTCTTGGATGATACCCACTACATGGAGTACCATTATATTACCATCAAAGAATTTGCTGTTCTAGTCTACTTAATGGAGCCTCCACCATAAACTACACTCCAAGCTATTTTGCAAAATTCTCTTTTTTTTTTTATTTTTGAAAATATTGTACTTTTTGAAGGGTCTCACTTCAGGGAAAACAATATTAGTAGCATGAAATTCATTTATATGAATATTAACTGCTTTAAGTATGCAGAACACCAATTTTTTTCTGACACAAATAACAAAATTATATGGCTTGACAATTATTTTATAATTTAAACTGAAAGATGTAGTACCATACTTACTCTGCCCAGGTATTCGTTCTCAGTTCGCTCCATGATAAGATCTGGAGGTTTTGATTCAAAGGCTTTGTATGTCTCCAGATACCTCCCTGCTTCTTCTGGACTTGAGTATATAAAAAAAATATAATATACATAAGTACATATGTAACATACAGTGTATATAAGTTATAATTCTTTTCTTAACTTATGTCAAGATGTCAACTGTCTGCTGTAATATTCCAATATGGATGTACAATCTCCCACTAACATGAATATTAATAAATATTTATAATTTTTTATGATTATTTAAATGTGAATGGTACAAGTATCCCAATATATTATATTTTTCATACTAAACTCAAAAAGACATTTATTACCTTTGTCATGCAACATTTTTCATGGCTTACCATCATAGTGTATACTGACATTAATCATCGGAGATTCTGTAAACAGAACTTCAAATTACAAATAGCTTGAAATAGGATCTAATTAATTTGAACAACTCCTTATGCATTTATTTAGAGCCTGGCAGTATCGCACTGTGACAGTGTTTTGCAGTTAACTAATGAAATTAAGTCATATGTAATGCCTTCATCAAAATGACAATATTTTCAGAAAATGTTACAGAACAAAACACTTCAGGTTTATAGATGTGGGGTCATTGGTGATAAGTAAGACTGTACAGCTGTAAAACCTGTTTACTTTTAATGAACAATATCATTGGCGAAAATGGTCACCTCTGTCTTACCTCCAGGCCAAGATGAGAGTACAGTCTGCCAGGATGCATATCTTTGCCAGCTCTTTCAGTGAATGATGTGGATCTTGCTGAAAGAAATAATGACATAAGTTACTGATAGAAAGACAGTGATTCAGTCAAAAGGATGTTTTAAACAAAACCCCCCCAAAAAAACATGAAAACAAGGTTGATGATTTCATGCATTGTATTTTTAGAAGAATCTATAATATCTAAACAATTGTTCATTACAATTTATGAAATTTTCAACTCCATTTTGTATTACTTATGAACCCACACAAAAAGGCCTACAGTTGACTTAATTTACCAGATGACAAGTGACCTTTTTTAATAATTCTAGTTATTGTTGAGAGAAAGGCATGACCAGAATGAAAAGACTGTGCAAGTATATCCACCAGGTGTCACTCCTCCCAACTTGAGGAAAAAGACACCTGGTGGAGAAAGTAAGCAAAGTCTGAAACAAAAACGAGCCACTTCCGTATGTTTCCACCCATGGATCCAAGGAGGAATTTCATTTTGCTATTATGAAGACATGGGATGTTTCAATACTCTTTAATATCATGCACCATTTAGGCTGATTAGAGGATACATACTCAGGCTTGCAAGAGCACCTAGACAGTTTTTGTTATATTAGGAGTGTAACAATGCACTGAAGAATCGATGCATTGAACTGCAAGCCCCTGATTGAATTGTTGTTGATTATTGACCTCTGCATCATTTCATTTTGATTTTTATTTTTTTTTGCATGTACCATCCTTAAGTCCTCTGTAAGTGCTCATGGTTGACAAAGCAGTTTGCAATGTAAAAGGTCTTTATCTCATATATGTGCTCTAAATCTACTTTAAAAATTCTTTGGTGGACCACTCCACTCGAATAGAAACAGTTATGATGATGACATACAGAGGAAGATTTATAGGTTCTTTTATATTATTCAATTTTAATAACATCCATTTTTGTAAAATGGCTTTTGATTTTCAGAAAGTCTGAAATTTACTCCAAAAGTTAGAAATAAACCCAGAATAGAATCGAAGGTAAAGAATAAATAATTGAATTGATTCTAATGGCCCTCATAATTCATGCACCTGTTAAATATATAGACAAATATATGTAAGCTCACCACATCCACCTGGACCAGTAAAATCCTCCCATCAAAGCTGTGTCCCAGCTGCTTCAGTCTCTCATGGATGTAGTTAGGGTTCAGATGGTGGTACCTTAAACTGCAGGTACAGAACATCAAAGGTTAATGCTCACCTTTACAGATGGTGGTACCTTAAACTGCAGATATAGAATATCAAAAGTTGATGCTCACCTTTACAGATGGTGGCACCTTAAACTGCAGGTATAGAACATCAAAACTTAATGCTCAACTTTACAGATGGTGGTACCTTAAACTGCAGGTACAGAACATAAAAGTTTTAATGCTCACCTTCACTTACAAGATCAAGGTCTGTTAAGGTCAAAGTGCAGGTTTTGGAAAATAATAAATAATGGATAGATAAGATACTGTGAACAACTTAAAGCAGTTACCTTGAGGGATTGTAGCCAGTGGATTAACTTCTGATTAAACATAAGAAGTCTGTATCACTGTTAAACAGAGATTTTTAAGCAATGGCAATGCTTGAAGCTTTACTTGCCTATCTCACAAGTTCAGTACAGCACAAACATAAATTACTATTCTATAAACTGTTCTTTGCCAAATATAAACTCACCTGAGAAAGAGTGCGCAAGTGGTTTGTCCTAAAACGTAATCAGGGACCACATCACCAAACTCCCATGGGACATTCCGTACATGTTTCAGGACAGGGTTACCTCTCTGTCAATGCAAATATAAAAATGTCACAATTGGAAAAGATTTCCTAAACTACAATTCAGTTGTAAAAGGAATGACCAGGGCAGGAACATATAAAATTACAGCTAGACTTACAGAAACCTGCCAAACAATTGCAATTCCAGTAGAATATCTAATTACTGCAGTGGATCCACAAGTGAACAAAATTACAGGTACTACCGGTATAATTTTTTGCATGAGACAACTTTCACAATTTCCAGGCTTTAAAACTGATGGTCTTTATTACAAATGATAAAAAAATAAATATAAACTGAATGTATTTATTCAACAGGTAGGAGTTATATCCAAAAACATGGTCTACTCAATCTGTAATTTTCAAGTACTGCTCCACTTGCTTTGTCACTCAGTCAACTGAATACATTATGTTAATGTTGGAAGTATTTAATGGTCAATCTGTTTTTATGCAATATACCGGTATCTGCAATTTGTACAATTCCAACCCCTGATACATCCTAAACTGCAGAATTCAAATGTATCATCATGCTGAAAATATCCTTATATAATAACCAGTTGAAACAATCACAAAAATATAACATGACATATACATTAATTATTTCTTAATTAATATAGAAATCTCTTAGGTTATAGCAGATAAATCACCTATCTGACTTTTATAAACTAAAGGTAGTCCCTGGGAGCTTTTTTATAAAATAGGCCAGAAAATGAGGATATCATTTTGCTTGTTTTGTTTATATCAACTTGATTATAATATGTGGGGGCCAACCAAAATTATCAAAATACATTCAACAAGGGCATCTGGCAGTAAGTCAGATAAGCCAGAGCTTTGCAAATGGCTTTTTGCAACAAGTTACCTCCTACCTCCACATATATGCAACATACCACCTTAGGTTACATGTTTTTCGGTTTTTCAACATTGCTGTATTATAAACATGTACATACATCATTCACGAAGGCCTTATAAGAACTTTTAACAACCAAAATTACCCTTAGATCTTTGATATATACACAGAGGAAGCCATAACTCACATAAATTCTTTTCAAAAGGTAGGTGAATGGGTACCTTTAAGAGTGAAAATACCCTGTTGAAAAAGATTCACACATACCTGCCTGGCACTCACAATAATGGAACTGGTCTTGCCTGGTTTCAAGGATGGTAGAGGTAAACTAGAGGGGAAAAAGGTACATTTTTCAACATGTCAGAACTCCACAATATTATTTGAAAATAGATTACAAAACAAAAGTGTACATAAAAGACATTTAGAGCTTAAACACATAAGTAACTGACTGTATTAATTACAATGAAGTAATTTATGCCAAGACAATATTCTTAACACAGTGAAATATATCTGTAGATGTGATTTTAAAATACATGCAATATTTCAAAGTCACAAATGACTAGATAGGATACCCCAAATGTTTGTTGTGCATATGTTGTGTGTTTCTATCCCAGTCTTTCAGAAACTATTACATTTGATATTAACAATTTTTCAAATCAGAATCCATTTTAATTACAACTGCATAAACATGATTGAGGAATTACCTGGCATCCTGCCCTTGAGTGTTGGTAGCTGTGCTGTTATTTTCACTGGTGACTGTGGCAGTCTTTGATGAATTTAGTGAATGAGATGTAACTGGCTTTGGTACACATCCATTTGGTGCTGGTTCAATAGATCTGTTCTGTGTGACACTTTCTTTGACTGGAGCTTTAGAAGTTCCAAAATTCCCTGAAGAACTCTGTTGATTCGTAGAACTGATATTTACTCTGTTTTGCCAACCCTGTCTGTTCTGTATTGAACTATTGCTGCTACTGCTGCTGCTGGGCTTAGCAGATACAGATGGGTGGGCTGTCTGATGGGAGCTGATGCTTTTATTTACATTTGTGGAATCATCATCTATCTTCACATGCCGATGTGTCTTGAAAAGTGGCTGCATCTGAAACAAGAGAACATGCAAACAGCTCAAAATTTTATAAATCGTGTTAACACTGAATAAGTTTACTCATTCTTGTTCAAATTATCAAAAACCTATGAATTTATCTTGGAAATATATTTATTTATAACTATCCCTTCAATGAACAAGTGACCCAGGGGTCATGACGCTCAGCTGACCAGGAAGACATTGACAAAAGTAATTTTATCATCTGAATGTCAAATTTGAATGAAATACTTTTTCCAAACTTGACCTTTTGTATAAAATCATCCAATATTCATTGTGGTACTATGGAGCTCTGTAGCATGAAGGATATGGGTAACAGACACCTATTTTCAAGGTTTACAAGATGACTTTTCAGGGGTCTCCCAGCATGTCAAAAAATAAAATTCTAGGTCCAGTTATTATTATTTGTGCCCTGTTAACAAATCCAAATGTTTATTCTGGGGGGTATTTCAAAGCCGCATAGGATGAAGGATATGGGTAACAGAGATGTAATTTCAGGTGCACAAGGAGACTTTTCAGGGGCCTCCCAGCATATCAAGAAAGGAGATTCTAGGTCAAGTCATTATAATTTGTGCTCTGTTAACAGATGACCAAATCTTTATTCTGGGGAGTACTTCGGAGCCCCAGAGCATGAAGGATATGGGTAACAGGGACCTTATTTCGGGTTTCCATGTAGACCTTTTATGGGCTTCCCTGGAGGTGAGGACAGAAGATTCTAGGTCCAGTCATTATGATTTGTGCCCTGTTAATATATGACCAAATCTTTATTCTGGGGGGTACTTCAGAGCCCCATAGCTCACAGAATATGGGTAACAGGGACCTTATTTCGGGTTTCCATGTAGACCTTTTATGGGCTTCCCTGGAGGTGAGGACAGAAGATTCTAGGTCCAGTCATTATGATTTGTGCCCTGTTTACAGATAACCAAATGTTTAAAGATCACAAAAGCAGAGAAAAAAAATCGTAAAAAATAAAAAAAATATAGGTGGCACCACCAATCTCCAGAAATTGATGAAACATTCCATGATCAATATCCATGCAAAGAATCATGGTGATTAATGCATTAGTTGTTCAGATACTTGAGCTTTTTTATTAAATTTTGCATTATTCTGGGGGGTACTTCAGAACCCCATAGCTTGAAGAATATAGGTCACAGTGACCTAATATCAGGTTTACAAGGAGAATTTCCATAGACCTCCCAGGATTTCAAGTAAGAAGATTCCCGGTCTAGCGGTTACGATTTGTGCCCTGTTAACAGACAGACGCCTGGATGGCCGGACGGACGACGGACAAAAGGTGATCCCTACAGCTCAGATGACTTTCAGTCAGCTGAGCTAAAAATTGAAAAAATACAGGTGGTGCCACCAGAATGTAGAAACTGATGAAACATTTCATGATCAATATCCATGCAAAGAATCATGGTGATCAATATAATAATTGTTCAGATACTTGAGCTTTTGTATCAAATTTTCCATTATTCTGGGGGGGTACTTCGGAGCCCCATAGCTCACAGGTTATGGGTAACAGAGACCTAATTTCAAGTTTTTAAGGAAACTTTTCATGGGCCTCTCAGCATGTCAAGAGAGAAGATTCTAGGTCCAGTTGTTACGATTTGTGCCATGTTAACAGATGACCGCATCTTATGAGGTCTCAAAAATAAAGAAAAAAATTCGTAAAAATAAAAAAAATACAGGTGGCGCCACCATTCTGCAGAAACTGATGACACATTCCATGATCAATATCCATGCAAAGAATCATGGTGATCACTGCAATAGTTGTTTAGATACTTGAGCTTTTGTATCAAATTGTCCATTATTCTGAGGGATACTTCAGATGACTTACAGTCAGCTGAGCTAAAAACACTTAATGGTCAATATCCATGCAAAGAATCATGAATGATGATCTCCGTATTAGTTGTTCAGATACTTCAGCTTTTGTATCAAATTGTCCATTATTCTGAGGGATACTTCAGAGTCCTATAGCTTGAAGAATATGGGTAACAAAGACCTAATTTCAAGTTTCCACAGGCACTCTTCATGGGCCTCCTTGCATGACAAGAATGAAGTTTCTAGGTCCAGTTGTTGCAATTTGTACCATCTTGATAGATAACATAGGTGGCGCCACCAGTCTGCAGGAACATCTCATAGTCAATATGTATGCCAAAAATCATGACCATCAGTGATGTAGTTATTGAGATATTGAAGTTTTTGTATGAAATTTTTGACTACTCTGGGGGGGTACTTTGGGGCCCCATAGCTCAAAGGATATGGGTAACTGAGACCTAATTTCTGGTTTCCATGGAGACTTTTCATAGGTCTTCTAGTGTGTTGAGAATGAAGATTCTAGGTCCAGTCGTTACTATTTGTTCCATGCTAACAAATGACAGCATCCTTAAAGGTCTCAAAAATAGAGGAAAAAATCGTAAAAAATCGAACGATACAGGTGGCGCCACCAGTCTGCAGGAACAGATGACACATCTCATGATCAATAGTTATGCCACAAATCATGACCATCATTCAAGTAGTTAATGAGATATTGACGTTTTTGTATGAAAATTTTTACTTTTCTTGGGGGTACTTTAGGGCTCCATAGCTCGAAGAATATGGGTAACAGAGACCTAATTTTGGTTTCCATGGAGACTTTTCATAGGTCTCTCAGTGCGTCGAGAATGAAGATTCTAGGTCCAGTCGTTATGATTTGTGCCACGTTAACAGATGACAGCATCCTTAAAGGTCTCAAAAATAGAGGAAAAAATCGTAAAAAATCAAACAATACAGGTGGCGCCACAAGTCTGAAGGAAATGATGGAACATTTCATAATCAATATGTATGCCAAAAATCATGACCATCAGTGATGTAGTTATTGAGATATTGAAGTTTTTGTATGAAATTTTTGACTACTCGGGGGGGGGGGGGGGTACTTTGGGGCCCCATAGCTCAAAGGATATGGTTAACAGAGACCTAATTTCTGGTTTCCAAGGATGTTTTTCATGGACCTCTCAGTGTGTCAAGAATGAAGATTCTAGGTCCAGTCGTTACGATTTGTTCCATGCTAACAGATGACAGCATCCTTAAAGGTCTCAAAAATAGAGGAAAAAATCGTAAAAAATCGAACAATAAAGGTGGCACCACCAGTCTGCAGGAAGTGATGACACATCTCATGATCAAAAGTTATGCCACAAATCATGACCATCGGTCAAGTAGTTAATGAGATATTGAAGTTTTTGTATGAAATTTTTTACTTTTCTTGGGGGTACTTTGGGGCTCCATAGCTCGAAGAATATGGGTAACAGAGACCTAATTTCTATTTTCCATGGAGACTTTTCATAGGCCTCTCAGTGTGTCAAGAATGAAGATTCTAGGTCCAGTCTTTACGATTTGTGCCTTGTTAACAGATGTTTACATTTTGAAAGGTCTCAAAAATAGAGAAAAAAATTTGTAAAAAATTGAACGATACAGGTGGCGCCACCAGTCTGCAGGAAGTGATGGAACATCTCATGATCAATATGTATGACAAAAATCATGACCATCAGTCATGTATTTAATGAGATATTGAAGTTTTTGTTTGAAATTTTTTACTTTTCTGGGGGGTAGTTTAGGGCCCCATAGCTGGAAGGAAATGGGTAACAGAGACCTAATTTCTAGTTTCCATGGAGACTTTTCATAGGTCTCTCAGTGTGTCGAGAATGAAGATTCTAAGTCCAGTCATTACGATTTGTGCCTTGTTAACAGATGTTCACATTTTTAAAGATCTCAAAAATAGAGAAAAAAATTCATAAAAAAATCGAAAAATATAGGTGGCGCCACCAGTCTTCAGGAACTGATGGAACCTCTCATGATCAATATGTATGCCAAAAATCATGACCATCAGTCAAGTAGTTAATGAGATATTGAAGTTTTTGTATGAAATTTTGGACTTTTCTGGGGGGGTACTTTGGGGCCCCATAGCTCGAAGGATATGGGTAACAGAGACCTAATTTCTGGTTTCCAAGGAGATTTTTTATGGACCTCCCAGGATGTCAAGTAAGAAGATTCCAGTTCTAGCGGTTACGATTTGTGCCTGGTTAACGGACAGACAGACGGACAGACAGACAGACGGACGACGGACAAAGAGTGATCGCTATAGCTCAGATGACTTTCAGTCAGCTGAGCTAAAAATGACCTATAATAACAGTCTTCATAAATGTCATGAGAATCACATTCATATGATAATTTGCAGGAGTTTGTGAGTATTCCACTGGGTCAGCTGTATACCTTGTCCTCAATATTCTTATAAGACTGTATTGATTCCTGTATTTGTGAAGACACTTGCATAATATATATGATGTGTTGTTCCTAATTAGTTATACTGGAATATATATACCAACATTCATGATCATCTTTAAGCACCACCTCCCATGTGTTCATGTCAGCCCTCATACCATGTGCTAAATTAAACCCTGCAGTATCTCTGAGTTTAACACAGAGACACTATTTCCATCCTTCACAGGCCAAGTTGATGGGGCTTCGGGCTATACCTCAGTAAACTGTCAGTATGTAAACCATATTAATCAGAGACTGACTATTCCAAAGTGTTCCCTATTTCTGTCTTTACCTGTATTTAGTTACGCTCCCCATGAGCAGTAAAACACTGCAGTTGCCCCAGATCTCCTTCATTGTAACCGCTGCTTTATATATCAAGATTCTCGAGGTCTCACCACCAACTCTAACACAGAGCAAAGAATTGTAATGGGACCAACTTGAGTGTGGTATAGCACAGTGCAGCAAGTTCAAAATTTTAAACATATATGAGACAACCACTCTTGTTGGTCCTATAACACTGGTTCTGGCACAGGGCCAAGAATCAGATTGACACATGTTTAAATGCCCAATGCGATACCACACTCTCATTTGCCTGTGTACAATTCTTTGCTCTGTGACAGCCCTGGTGGTGAGAATCAAAGAATATTGTTGTACAAAGCAGCGGTTACAACGAAGGAGATCTGGGATGACTGCATGAGGAGCATAGTGTTAAGAAAATAAATTATGCGCCGATCAGCCTAAAATATTGTACTGTCATTCCATTTTGAACAGATATTTATGCGAGTCAATACATCTGAATAGCATGTGTGTACAACCTGCACAGATGTGTCTGCGCTGGGTGTCTGTTGGGCAGCCTTCATGCTGTAGACACAAGGAAAAAGTACCCAAACACGTTGGACCAATTTGTCAAAGAAACCATCAGGAAGACTTTCATCTACCTAAACTGTAGCACTTGATAACCATGACAACTGTGCCATGGTCAAGTGATGCATTATACATGCTGTACTGGTAGCAAGAGTATAGAAGCCAGCCTATATTTCAGTCTGGCCAAGATGGCCCCTAATCTGGCTGAAACCATCAAACAATGTTATATATTAGATATGAGAGGCTATTCAATAACTAAGCTATTTCTTGTTGTCTCAATCTAAACCAACATATCCATCACTATGCATGTCTCACTGTGTTGTGTTCCCTTGTGCACAAACTATGCTGACCTCATACACAATCCAAAGGGGATAGATTTAGCAGGGGTGTTGCTGCCCCCATTTCATTTATTCCTGTCATGTTTTTCATGGCATTCTGCTATTTATTTTGCTTTACATTCTCATTTTTTACCATTCCCAAAAGCTACTTGCTAGAGGGGATTTGGGGAAGGCATCCCAGATTGATACACATTATTATGTTACATATTATGTACCGGTACCATTATTCACATGGGAGAATCCACCCCTGTAGCACAGTGACCTATGATGTACAGTGTTACAATAATTTGAATAGACTTAAATATCCCCACTTTCCTCTTGCTTGCAACTTGCCTTAAGGGCACAGCTGGTTCAGCAGACGGCTGCAAAGGTTTGAGAGTTCTGTTATCACATCTTTCCTTGTTATTCTCAATGTACTATTCATTCATTTATTTCTCTCACATTCCAGATCACAAACTGCAGGTATAATCAGTGATAATGGCAGTTATGAAACATAGAAATTAAGATGGAATTACTCCCAGAAACTTTTTTTAATTCTGACTTACTCCCCTGTAAATGGGATTCTATACTCGCTTAGTAATAAGTTAGGTGATAGGAATGTCACATTCTGCTAGGCGCAGGGCTGTTGACCAGCAATCACATGAAACCCGTGACCAGCTGGGGTGGGCTTGCCCAAAACAGTACCCTTTTTGCTTCATTCATTGTTTTTTTGCACAGAGGGAATCCACATGTCATGTGATCAAATGGACCAATAACCATTCAAAGTCATTGAGGGGCGTCAATTCCAGCAAATGAAAGATGGTGGAATTGTTTTGATATGTCAAAGATAAAGGTCAACTTTGATGTCAATGTTCAAAAGTGAGATAATGATGAGGAACCATAACAAACATGTCTAGATTGCATTGACATTGTTTAAAGGGACATAATCAGGAGCAATATATAATGCCAATTCTTTCACACTTTCAGTAAAGTTTTGCTTTATACAAAAGTTTCACAGCAAAACCGTTCCAGCAAACAGTCTCAATTCCTCACATACGACTGTTTAACACCTTATTTTAGCCCTGTGTGTTGGTATACACAGTCTGTTTACCAAAACAAGGCTGCATGACCATAAGTCTGATTAAGAGGGGCAACATGCACTGTTTCAGCGAGTGGGAACATGTATTACAGGAGTAAGCTAAGCAGCACACGGCCTGACGCACTGTGTTTTTGTTGACATCTGTGAATGCGCCCGGTTCAGTATTTAACACTCGTTTACGGGAGTAAGCAAACGGTTTCAAGCTTTTGCAGGTACAGATTTAAAGGGAAGAAGCTATTTTTTTGTGTTAACTCAACATGCTTTATAGGTGATTGGGCCCCTTTAAAACAAATTTGTGAAATGATGCAACTTGAAAACCCATATGTTGACATTCGGGGGGTGGGGGTGGTGGGTGATGCATATTAAATCGATCACCCCGTGGACACTCTGTGTTTAGCGCCTGTGGTTTATGCCATTCATTAATAATCTATTACCTTTACTTTATCTGCGCCTGAAGACATGTCATCTTCCATTTCCTCTATTGAAGGGATCTGGAACCTGAGTTTCCCCGACATTTTGCAGATGTCTCGAACTTCTTTGTGATAATTTTATGTTTGTGTAGTCTATTTTTATGATTGCTAAACTTTAAGCTGCTAAAGCATACATAGTCTATTTGACCTCACTGGTGTAATATGATGGTATCATCAAATTTTGGTCGAGTTTTACCGGTGAAACCACAAAAAGTTTTGGTTGGTGACAAAATTTAGTGGTAAAATATTGAACCTGTACATTTACCTCTATACCATGTGTGTATACCGTAAGTTTCGGGGTCTGTCTAAAACGCGGAGAATCCGCGGAGAGATGGAGAATTCGCGGAGAATTTGCGGAGTTTTTATGAAATGATACTTTTGAATACACATTAAAATCACTTAAAATCCCCAACTATAATACTCTTAACATATTTTCACACTGATAAATATTTAAAAAATCTCTACATAATTAAGCATTTTATGCTTAACAATGTAGACCCAGATGTAGACGAGTGAATGCGTTACGCAAAAGCTAACACGTACCCGTCTGCATGAGTACAAGCTGACACTGACAGATCTTTAGACGAAACCGCAAAAGACCTAACTTTTCAACAGTTTATTGTACAAACTATATCAAAACCATACACGTGAGTCAAATTTACAGATGGTAAACGAAATGTATAATATAATAAAAAAAAGTCATAATATTTCCTACATTTAATTAAATTGATAGATAAAAAAATATCCCCATTTACAGTGTATATATAGACCCAATTTAAATGCACAAATGAAAGTTGAAACACAATTATTCGACCTTACACACGTATACACAAACAAAGATTGCACCCTTCAGCTAATGAATCAACTTGGCAGTAGGATTAAATAAAATAAAAGAAAAAGTTGTAAATATATGTATTCGTGGTTAAACAATTATAATTTTCTTATTCTGTACAAAATACACCACACTGCTTTCTGACCTTAGCAATACAGAGTATTATAATAATAATAAAAAATAAGAATATAGCACAATGTACACATACATACAGCAGTAGTACAAGAACGTATTGGTACAATCTTCACAAAACCCTTTAATTAATTTTTTTTTTGGTTATTTTAAAGACATATGCACATTTAAAACGAAACGACTTATTACATTTTTTTTTATCCCAATCAACCATGTCTTTGAATACATCTCCTAACCAACATACACATTCAATCCCAATAGTTACAGTTGCATTATATTTAGGCTTTGGTATTCAAGGAAAAAGTTTTGTTTTAGGAAATGGTGTAAAATCCTAACTGTAACAAGCAACTAAGTGTTGGTGCATTAATCTCTTGTTAAAATGTTCAAATTGTTTAATTTCTGGATTGAAACAAAAATAAACTGAATTTGGAATCGTGAAAAGCCCACAGTTCCTGATGCTTTTCGTTGTCTCTAGGGTACGTGGCACAAATAAAATCTTAAAGAGTAACACCTGCTTGTCCGAACATCTGAGAACTGAAGTTTTCGTGAACGTACAGATTTTTAATTATTTAGGTCATTTAAAAGTGAACAAATATGTTAAGAGTAATATAGTTGGAGATTTTAAGTGATTTTTTACGTGTATTTAAAATTATCATGGCATATAAAAACTCTCCGCAAATTCTCCACGAATTCTCCGCGAATTCTCCATCTCTCCGCGGATTCTCCGCGTTTTAGACAGACCCTAAGTTTCGCTCAGTCCGTGTTACCGTGAAGATATATGTGCAATTTTTTAAAAAAGGCAGAGCAACCTTACCATAAATATTCCTTTAAAGCATGCATTTCTTTCATTACTACATATAACCCTGATAACAGACAACATTTACACAATTTAATGTCTGGAGATTAGTTGTAAGTGTTATCTGGTTATATTTTGCCGCAAGTAAGTTTTCAGGGTGTTATATTTTGCCGCTAATAAGATTCCCCGCGGCAGTAATCCGTGGTCAGTTCTGGACATTACACTCCGCTCAGGCAACTCAAGCAGGCTGGCGGTATTTTCTGCTGCGCCGGAGTATACGTGATCGTCACATTGTGGAACTACCCATGAGTCACAAAATTTCAAAAGATTTCCCTTTCATCTGATAATCTTCAAGGTCAGCTGTAAGTATGTTTTTTAACCAGATAAATCATAAATGTATTGTATTACCGTTTCCTTGGTGAAACAAGTATTTACATGTTTTGATCCTTATGATATACACATTACAATATTAATTTTCAGTTGAATTAACTGGAAGCTTCCCTGTAATTATTTATTTTCACAAAAACTCTATGATTCGACCTTGTGTTCTGTCAAGTATTAAAAGTTCTTAAAATTTAATAATATCGACTTTTTATCAGATTATTGTCTGAGTTACAATTTGGAAGTGGCTAAACAGCCCGCAGGGTGCCGGCAGTTTAGTCCACAGGCTAAACAGCCGGCAGGGAATACTGACCTTGCCCTTGAGTCTATATAGCCCACTGGCTGAACTGTTGGCAAATGAATGTAACACTAACATTGTATGCTCTATTTCAGTGTGATTCTCTGTACTTTTCATTATCATTTTGACAATGAGCTGACAATATAGTGCTGACTTACCATAATTAGATATTTTGATAGCCTTTTCTTAAGAAATGCTATTTGGTGTGGATATTTCTTGCATCATCTCACAACACAATATAGCTAGGCTCAGCAACTTTAATTAGGTGTGGTGTAAGATTGTGTGATTATACCTTTGATCAAGTAATTAGATGACCCTTTGGCCATTAATTTGACATAACCTGAGTTTGTTTTCACACACTAATTATTTGTTTGCTCATAAGCACACTAGTGTATAAACTATAAACAGGCTCTGGACACACATTCACATTTCTGGTATATTTTTATGACAAAATCTATAAACTATCCTGTAAATATTACAATTTTTATAAGAAAATTTATGTAAAAGTACTCTGTAAATATCACAAATGTGTACTTTTAATACCTCCTCATTATTACTCAACATACTTATTACATATAGACCAGCAAAATAGATAATTTGGTAAGTCTTCACTATATTGTCAGCTCATTGTCCAAATAAAAATGATAATGGAAAGTACAGAGTATTAGTATAACACACTGAAATAGACTGAAATAGTCTTAATAGAGCATACATTAATTTGTCGGCAGTTTAGCCAGTGGGGTAGACTGCTGGCAAGGTCAGTTTCCCCTGCCGGCTGTTAAGCCTGTAGACTAAACTGCCAGCACCCTGCCGGTTGTTTAGCCACTTCCTAACAATTTTTTTGGAAGATCCTTAAAATACATGTTTAATTTATATATAATTATGAAGGATATTAAATGTATATCTATATAAAATAAACAAGAATTATTTTATGCATTGAAGTTTGGATGCATTAATAAAAATATGGGGTTTTATATATGAAATTAAAAAAATATAAATAGATATCTTCATTTTAAACTGATGGCTAATTTACATAAAATATTCTTCTTTCATGTTTCAGAACACGTATATATTTCATATTTAATAAACTTCTGTTTATCCAGTTTTTATATTATTATCATTTATACTGGTAATTGTGTAAAGTGTTTATTAATTACACAAAAACTATCTTTTGTTTTAAATAGCAGGCATCAAATACTTGATAAATTGTCATTGAAGTCAGTTTTTTTATCTTTTTTTTTTGCATGTTTGTGTTTTTTCTGTATTATTATGCATACCTAAAATGATGCAGAATATTATTTGATACTCTCTCATTACCATTGAACAAATGCTGTCCTTTTAAACAGTGAATTGACAAATTGTTGTATGGAATTATAATTTATGATCTTTTAATATTTTATAGATCCACCCAGTAATTAACAGATTATTCTGCTGTGATGGGTATTATTAACCTCAGGCACATTCATTTCTTTCAGATCAATGCTCTTCTCCTCATTCAGTTGACCCCATACACACACACACACGTCTATTGAAAATTTTCAGGAGAGTCATTAGTCTCCTGATACACATTAGTGTCAAGTTAATGGCATGGCTGATGAATGTCAGCTCCACAGGGGTTCACATCATATATAGACAGGTCTGATGTTTGCAAACAAAGCCCCCCAACTGGCACATGCACACTGGGCCCTAAGGCAAGAAGCACAGCTGATAGCTTGACTGCCAGCCATATAATCAGCACAGTTTACCTATATAATAGAATCAATGTATCTTTGATCAGTATCAAAATAAAAGACACTCTGCCATGGTCCACAGTAACTTTATTATCCCAATAAATTAGGCTACACTTAACCCATTGAAATAAAAGGCACAAGCCTATTTACTGCAACAGATCATATTTGGTCAGTTCTATCAGAGATCACTCTTGTAAATATAAAGTTGTAGGACAGAAATGATAAATAAGTTTAAGATCTTAGAAGACTTGTCTTCAATATAGCTTATACAACTTTTAATATATTCAATTTTAGTGAAAAAAAATTCCATGAGTTATAACAGTAGCCTATAACTTACATGAAAATACACTAAATGGTGCAGTTTCCCCTAAAACTTATACCACTGAATATACAAGAATACTCAACTGTTAATTCAGTCTCCTCTCTAAAACAATATTTAATAGTGCCACATAGATTAAAATTTTTATATGTATATTATAATCTTGCAAATTTGCAAACATTTGGTGTTCATCATAGGCCTATACATGAATATATGAATGTCAGTTGTGCTAACAAATGATGTCTCATACTGTAAAAAAAAAATCTGCAATCAAACTTGAACGACTTTATATAGGATATCATGTTTTTGTGACCAACTGACACTGAGGAAAACATTGTCCACTTACCAAAATGTGTTCCATTCTTAACTGCTCAATAATTTGTATGGCTAATGTAAAAAAATAGTCTGAACTGGCCCCGGACCATTAAATATTAGAAATATTGTCAACCCCTGCCCATGAATCTCTATTCACATCTTAATGCCAATCCTTATTACAAACAGGGCAATAATGCACCTCCCACCAAAAACTTTCATATTTTAAATAATTCATGTAGTAATATTCAAAATAAATGACTGATGTCTTGTCCAACACCTTGCCTGGGTTTCCACTAATACATGTATATGAATATTATTACTACTACTAGTATATAGTACTTCAAATGAACCATGAATAAAAAAGGAACCTTTCATATTTTTTTATATATTCTAATTAAAATTGTTATCATTATAATAATTCCCAGAAGAGTTCCTGTAAAACAATGTAAAGAATGGTTACCTTTGATGTATTATTGTAATCATTTATTTTATTGAGGTGTTGTAGTCGATAAATGCAACGTTTTGTGTTTGTTTGAAAGAGAAAGAATTGTATTGTGTAAGTTCTTATGTTAAATTGTGGTTAAAAATTTGTAGCACAGATTACAATATAAATGAATTAAAATTAAGTTATTTAAAGTTTTAATTTTGTAAAAAAATAAAAATATATTAATTTGCTAGGCGTTATCCTTTTCAGTAGTTTTGATATTAATGATATTCATATTATTAATAAAGTAATTATTATGAATTTATATTGGTGATAATCATAATATTAATAAAAATAATAATAACAATAATAAAAACAATAATAATAATGATATTATTTTTATTATTATTATTATTATCATTATTATTATTATTATTACAAGAATAAGAAACTATATGATAAAAACATATATTGAATATTAAGTGAAGGAGGTATATCTGTTACAGATTATGAGTCTCATATTAACTTATGTCATTAGATAAAGCTTCCATGGATTTTCTCAACTTGGATCAGCAGATAGACAAGTCTAAAGACAAATTTATTCTTATATCAAGATTTTATATTTAGAAAAGCAACTCTGAAATGTGATTTGTTATGGGAAATGATCCACCTAAGTGAAGGCTGTACTCTCTCTTTTTCTATTATAACGTTTACTCACGCCAACAGGGAGGTCCAGGTCTGGACAAGGAAGTCTAACATTTCTTCTGCAGATTAAGTGAATAAAATTGTCCATGTACATCTAATGAATGGACCTTCACTTGTGGTGGGAAAGCATATTACAAATATATAGAATGAAGCGTTAAAACTTAAATGTAACTCTGACCTCTTGATTAGCCATGACTAAATGAATGGATGCTGTACACCAGGTGGGATTGTCAGCTGCAAATTTAAATGTTCCAGGGAAGGCCTCCTGGAGTTAAAATGACTATTTAATTGTAAGGACACTAGAATGACATGTTTATGGTATTTGATATGGAAAATGACACTTAACAGTGAGATAAATGGAGGGAAACTCAGACTGGTATTGTAGTGTAAATAGCTTGTCCAGTGCCTGCTGCAGCCCATGTTTTGTCTTACAGAGCACCACCTGGGCAGTGATCTAGTTACTGTGATGTCACTATCTGATGTGTCTATATCAGGTTGTGCCTTCTTGTGACAAGGATGAGTTTATATGCAAGGTCATTCGTCTTACTCTTGAAGCCTTATTTTGATACTATAATTACCAGCAGGTGATTCCTCCAAGCATTTATTTTTCTGTGAAGCCCTGTTGCAAGCAGCTATGCACAGAAGGCATTTAATCTGGAGTCCGTGTAAAATCTGTAAAATGACTACAGTGATTGTGGCATGGAGCAGTACATTTTCACATAAAGTGACTAATCTTATATAACTAGTTGACACTCTACACTCCCACTTCTCAAACATAAAAAAAATATTGGCTTTATAGATGTGTCAAAATGTAAATGGATATTTATCTAAACTAAAGATGAATAGCTTTTTACATTTTTATCTGGAATATGTCCTGATGATTAAATAAATTAATTATATATTAATATATCATACCAAGCCTCCCCCTTAAAGTAATACGCTTCATATAGTAGTGTATTTTACTTAGATAATACTAGAAGGATTTTTTTTTGCATTCTTCAGTTCACTTCATAAAAGTCCCAGGTATATATGATAAACTTATAAGCAAAATCAGTTCACAGAAAAAACATATATATTGGCTTTATACTCTTTTATACTACACATTAATTTTAATTCTCAATTATCTGATCATGTTTACTTCAATGAAATGTACAGGGAAAGAGCATCTAATGAGCTATGCTCATGCTCAGTCCCAAAAACTTGTATCAAGATGAATGTTATATTAGTCAGATGTCAATAAAAAAATTCACAACCAAAGAAGAACATATTTTTTGGTGTAAATACTTTTTAAAGAATTTTCTTGCCAGTTACTAATTAGATAGTCAACAGTAATTACAAAACAAAAATCTGTCATTGCTATAGTTACTACCAGCAATTAATTAACCAAACTACTGAACAACTTTGAAACAGTTCCACAGCTAAATGGACTCCCATATGTTCACAGTGCTAAATTATATAACAGATCTTTGTCAAAGAAGGTTATAAAGTGTGAACAGCCTTTGATCCCAAACTTTAATCAGTAAAAATAATAATGAAGTAATAGATAAATGATAGGTGCCTGGAGATATTTTTTGTATCAAGTTGTTTTTTGTTGTCGACATGGGAAGACTGTTCAGTGTTTTGTATGGACAGGTTAGATCTGCTAATACACTGGACAAATTAATAATTTAAGCAATCTGCTCAACAATCATTAATTTCCTATAGAGTGTATGTACATCTTCTTGACCCAACCAATTAATTTGAAGTTATTATTTGTTAAATATATCAGTAAATTGTTAAAGATTGTATCCATCTCCTTAACCCAACTAGTTTATTTGAAATAAATATCATTATATGAGCAAATTGTGTAACCAGGCATTTTGTGAAAACACTGATTAACCCAACCAGGCATTTCAAAGTGGCATTTCCAGGCACTGATGATATGATTTTTTTCTGGCAAATAGTATTATGTTTGCTCTGTTTTGTTAAAAGTTAGCTTAAACTGTGTATAATTTTGGATAATGCTGAACACATATTCATTTATATTATGGAAGTGCTTATTTCCACTCCCACCTGGTGCTACCACTCCCTTGGTTAGACAGAATATGGAAAGTGTTTATTAGAATAGAAATTCTTTGACAGCAAATCTATCAGATATAATTTTATTGAATATAACATTATTTAAAAACAATAAATGTTAGTGGTCTTACCTATAAGATGCATATCTACAAGTATAGTGACAATATTCAACAGTCTTGTATGTTATAGCATTGCTTTCATAGTTTTAGTATTCTTCTAATCAAGATCTAGTAATTTTTACCTATTCTGACACAAAAATAAAACAATGCAAAGTGTTCAAGATGAAATCAGTGGTATGCTAAATAACTGAAACAACAACCGTCCAGGGAAGCAGGTGCCAGTCCAGTTTTACTCTCTGGACTTTACCAGTTTTTCTGGTATTCTGAGCCAAGAGCTGACTGCACTAGTCAGGGACACAATACCAGGTCTCACTGATGTACTGATAGGACTCGACCAGAAAACAAATGTTGTATACATCTTCCAAACCCTTCTTGTGCTACTTAAATTTAGTTGTCATTTTCAACAAATAAGTTTCAAATAATTAACCAACTAGTTCAATAAAATTTATCTGCAGAAAAAAATATAAATTTTCATTTAAACTTGTAGATAAATATGAATGCAATTTTATTGTCAGGTGTTACTTTGCAAATGAAAAATGTTTTAAACATCAAATTTATTTTTAACACATTACAATGAAATGCATTTCAATACAAAAACTGATAAACTTAATTGTTTAAGGAATTTAAATGTGTAACAGTGTCCTGAATGCTCCTATAAAGGTACATTAAAGAGAATTTTGTAAAACAAAAGCAATAATTTAGATTTCCATCATAACTGGAAAGAATGAACACCAAATTTTGGTCACTTTAACTGCCAAAATACCTAGACTATACCAGCCTTTATCATAAGATGGACTGGAAATAAGCATCCCTTATTACTACCCTGTATGGGGAAATGGAAATAAGCATTCCTTATTTCCAACCCCAGGCCTGCCTATTTTTATCCATGATGCTGTG
Organism: Sipunculus nudus; assembly: GCA_026874595.1. NCBI lineage: Eukaryota > Metazoa > Annelida > Sipuncula > Golfingiida > Sipunculidae > Sipunculus > Sipunculus nudus. The sequence goes on from CM049313.1 coordinate 61,295,899, forward strand.
GATCAAGGGGTATTGCTATTTAGTGCCATGTACTGCAACTGGTAGTTTGTTAAAAACACTGATCTGCTCACATTGTGTTGGTTTTGAAAACCATCTGTGATTGCTTTGTCAACTACTGATCTGTTTAGATCTGCTTGAGAAGCTAACACTTCACCCTACAATTAAGGCACAAATAACAGTGTAAGGCTTACTTTAAGGCTTACCTTCCTTTTTTAAACAACACTTTTTTTCAGTGAAAGAATTCATATTCTTACTATTTCTCTACTGCTATACCAGTCTAGTTAGAACAAGAATGGAACGCTTCACCATATTTGTTTGCCCAATGTTCAGCATGTATCACAACATGTGGAAAATGCCCTTCATACATGCACACCATGTATGTTTTGGACTTTGAGAATGATTACTCAAGTATGCAAAGCACATTTATAACAGAAAATTATTCAGTCTGTGATGAAAAATGGGATATTTCTGCTAATTTGACACTTTTTCCCTCTTTTATTTAAAAAAATAAGACTACTCTTTCTTTTCCAGAGCACTTCTATTTTCGATCTTTTACCTTTGACAGTCCTTCAAAACTGACCTTTAGAATAAAGTCACAGGTAATTGATTTGTGTGGGATGTTTATTTTAGTGGTCTCAAACACATGACTGTAAGTGTTGGCACAACCCACAATTGTTAAAAGCACATGACCATGCACAAAGCTCAGGACATATTTGACATATCTGCCTGAAATTTTGCATTTTGACTGATCTTGGATAGATTTGTTGTATGTATAAGACTGGTTGTGCAACTTACAAGCATTATTGCATTGTATCCACCTGTGTGTCTTTTTGGGATCTGGATCTTGGTGATATTCTAGATTTGCAGTTTATTCAGAACAATGGTGGAGGTAAAGCTGTGGTTAAGACATCAGTTATATAAATGGAATCCTCACTTTATCCCCAGGAGGAGTATGTGTAGTTACCTGTGGTGGATGATCCCAGTGCTGGACCTTGTTATGGCTCTGTATACTACAGAGGGATGACTGGGTCTATATCATTGCCAGCTTGCCTGAAATCATGTGATTGTGTGACGACAATTTCTATCGAGGACTCGTTAGTTAAAATAGATTCGAGCTTGTGACAGTGTGGATTCAATACTTTGTCAGCAATTAAGAATGGACTCCTCACTTTCTTTTTGTCCCCCGCTCTGTGGAAGTGGGGGACATTGATTTGGGTTTGTCTGTCTGTCCCTCTGTCTGTCCATCAGGTTTCCGTTCCCATGCATTAACTTTCCTAAATTTTATCCGATTTCATTCAAATTTACGCGAATGAGTGCTCTCATGCATACCTTGGTTTGGATTGATTTTGGAGTGTCTATCTGAAAATAATTCTCTCCAACTCAAAAACACAATTATCAAATTTTGGTCCAATTTCTCAGTGTGTTTTAGTTTCTATGTTCACCTGCAGATGTCTTCACAGGTCATTATGCATTTTGGTCCTTTTTCTCAATGTGTTTCAGTTTTTATGGTCGCCTGTAGATGTCTCCACATGTCATGAATTTGGTTGCTTATCAAGCATGAAAGACAACAAGAGTCCAAAGCAGGGGACATTGATTCCAGGAATTTGCTTGTTGTTTAGTAACTGGCACATTGTGACAGTCTTAAAATATAGAAAAAAAATAATATATAAAGACTAGCTGTAGGCATGTATGTACTTTACAGGGGCGGATCCAGGATTTAGGAAAAGGGGGGTCCAACCTAGGAGACAAATGAAAACCCCCCAAAAAAAAGTCCACAGGTCTGAAAAAGGGGGGGTCCAGGCAGCAAAATTTTGTCAGAAGCCCTTAAAAAAACTTTGTTTCTGATGAAAAAGGGGGGGGGTACGGACCCCCTGGACCCCCCCCCCCCCCCTTGGATCCGCTTCTGCTTTATGTTTGTGAGAAAATATGTCGGTGTAAACAAGTAGCAGTAGTCTTGAATTTAGTAACAGCCACAAACATAGACAGACTCTTATATATATTACCATGTATACTAAAAGTCATATATTGTGCATGTTCCTTTGGATAATATAATATTACTACCTGTAAAAAAAGACACCAATTATTGCTAACCAGTTCTTGGTTATGAAATTTTACAGGTCTTGAAAATTTAAGATTATCACCTTAAGAAATGGTAAACCAAATCATTAATTGTTCTTGATACCATCATAATATCTGTTTTATTATTTTCAGGTGAGATTGCTTATTAAGCAGTATGGCCACTATGAGAAACCCAGACCCTATAGTTGTCATGGTATGGAAACGAAGTTCTGCTCGTCAGATTTTCGAGAAACTCCAGGAAAGACACGGTACATGTGGTCACAATGACCGTGGTAAACCGGTATCCTGCAAAGCAGACGCAGCCACAAAAAAGATGACCTATGATGCCTTAACCATGGCAGTTCACACAGGGTTTGTTCAGTTTGTACAGTTATTCTTAGCAAATGGGTATGGAAACATCTGCCTGCAAGGTAACTACAATCTGATATCAGATGTGTTCGGGTCAGTCTGTCAAAAAGGAAACGTTCACATGCTTAGGTTGTTTGCACCATTCAAACCAGATTTATGCATACATTACAGTGAGCCGTTCCTCACTTTCGATACTTTATCAGGATTTGAGATTGCTATGTCTCATGACAATGTTGAGATTCTTGAGCTGTTTCTTCAGTTGTACAACAAACAGAAAAAAAAATTTGTAGAATGCAGCCGTGAACATGCCACACTGATAGCGTGTCGACAAGGTGCATTTAAATGTCTCAATTACCTGGTGGAGCACTTCCCCAGGGAGGTAAATGGGAGAGATGCGGAGGGGGCGACTCCCCTTCTGACAGCAGTAAGAAAAGGTCATCATTTTGTTAAGCTCCTTTTGGAGCACAAGGCTGGGGTGACAGGCCGTATGAAGGAGACTCATGACACATGCCTTCACCTTTTGTTCACTGAAGATACCTGGCATGATAAGTGCGGGTACTTACCAGAAACTGCCGTAGACACTTGCAAGCTGCTCCTAGCTCATGGTGCCGATGTCAACGCGATTAATAAGGAAATGGAGACCCCCCTGTATGTACTCTGTAACAGTTTGTCACTGAAGGAAAATCCTGGACTTCGAGAGCGAATACAATATAGCATCGAGACCAACATACAAATCAGCAGAGATCTCATAGACACTCTCCTGGATGCAGGCGCATCTTTAAACCTCCACAAAACTAAGTCAGTGTTTTGTGCAATGGTTGATGGATACAGGGAGTGTATTAAGACCATTGGGGATTTCATTGAGACCCATGTTTCCTGGGACTGGTATACTGCTTACCATTGGAAATGGTTGAACCCTGCACTAGAAATCATGAAAACACTGATTTCAAAAGGTGCTAATCCAAATGATAAAGATCCCTCGGGGAAAACTCCACTCACCCTGATGTTTGAGCTGGCGGACAGAAGCGAAGACGTTGCCAAGAAATTATGGAACAAGCACATGGGATCTTATATCAACAAGACAGTGAAATTTCTGCTGCTTAGTGGTGCCAGAGATATCAATGTTGCTGATGCGTTCCGTTATGGAGTTTGCACAAATAAATCATTGACATACCTGCTCAACTGCCTGCCTCCCAAGCAAACACAACAGATGTACAAAGATCTTACTGAGGGCATGAGTATTGACAAGCTGAAACGGAAAACATTGAAGGCATACAGGCGTGTATTGTGCATGCTTGAGGAGCCCAAATCACTGAGTGCTTACTGTCGGATATCAATTTTGAACTCTGTCAAAGGACCTTTCCAATCAGTTTCTAATCAACTCGGACTTCCCCCAGTGTTATTGGAATACCTGTGTTCCCTGAAAGACTAGGCAGCACCTCAGCTGGGCAGCACCTGTTTTTTTTCAGGATAAAGGTCCCTTTTAGTAATTGTATTTTGCAAAGATGCCGTCTTTATTCAAATCACTTGATTGATAGATATGGGTCATTCCACAGTAAATTGGGCAAATTGGTGATACTGCTTGGTCAAAAATTTTTTTGTCATATCTGGCTTAAATTTGTAGCACATGTAGGCAGAGATGTCTAGTTTCACTTACACATAAAAGCCAAGCTTAAACAACAAAGTCCTTTTTGAAAATAACAAGCATCCAAAGCTCAGTAAAACACTTTTTCAACTCCGTCACAGTCATGTTAATTGACCTGAAATACAAAATTTAAGGAGATGACACCAGTTAAATAATACAAGACAATGGCATAATATCATTCCTCCCTTGGAAAATTAAATAAAACTTTGCCTTATAAATTAGACCAATGTATATACAAAAAATGTTAAGAAAATTGCAAACTTTATCAAAAACTATTTTTTTCTTTAATTCTTTTTCTCAGGTAAAGACAATTATTCTAATAAAAATAGATTAAATCATCATTAGATAAATCAAGATTTCCTTTATTTACATTTATAACAGAAAAAACTGTGTAGTTAAATGATTCCTTTGATAATATTTAGCTGGCAAAGACCATGAGTATTTGTGACGGAGTTGACAGAATAGGCTTTTGACCGGTATACTCTAACATATGACTTTATAAATCTCTTAATTATTTTCATGCACAAGTCTTCTATGATCAAATATTTCCTTATATGGTATTTAATTTTTTTTATTGACCAGCACTTGATTGTGTCACATAAATTGGCTCATATTTAAGTTCTGGCTGACAGAAGAAAATTTGTTGTCGCATAACTAAATATTTCTCTGCAAACTTATGAAAACAACTTGACTGTATGTTTAAAATATTTAAAGTATACAGCACAGGTATTTCAAAATGATTAGACATCCTACAGTTGATTTAAATTTCCTTTTCCTTGTCAGTTTTGGGGTCTGTAGATGTCTTGAAATATTTTAAAGGCCATTGAAATCTCTGGGAGGCGAGACCTTAAGATGAGACGGGGCTGCTCTTTGTAAGGGTTGTAGATTCAGTTTTGCCTTCTTTTTGCTGACCACTAGAGGACTGGAACTGTCCATCAGCTGCCAAATATGCCAAAGTGATGCAAGAAGTTGCTATTATTCATCATCCTAACTAGATAATATATCAAACAAGATTGGCACTATTGACTCTGGATGTTTCAACAACAGAGTTACAGGTAGTGCAAAAGTTTCTGTTTGTACTCAATTACCAGTTCAAAAGTGGAAAACTATTTAGTGAACCAAATTAACAGTTACATTAAACAATGAAACAGGTTTTACAGAAAGTGAAGAACAATACCAGGTGTCATGGAGTCATCTTCATCAGTGTCTGCACTTGCAAGAAAGATTCTGTTATTATGTTGCCACTGTCTTTTGTGGGAACCAGAAGCAGCATGTTAGCAGGAAAAGAGGAATTGACACCATTTGTTTTTATTTTTTTATTTTATGCAGCATGTCTACAATCAAGTGTCATACAATGGACATATGAATAATTAAATCATATTAATGTCCACAGAGAATAATATACTAAGTATTATAGCACAATAATTGACCAAGTCTGCTGCAACATGCTTAGGTTTTCATGCTGGGACAGGATGTATTAAATGCTGTCAAAATCTAGCAAATGTATTCTAAATGACTTTGGATATTGTAGTTCAAGGTACAGGCCTGACACTCTTTAGCAGAATGAAACCACTATTAATCTGGGGTCATAAGAATATCTTTATTGATTATATGGAACACAGGCTTCAAGAGTGAATGCCCTGTATCATATCTAGCTTCATTTTATTTTTAAATAATTTAGATTGCCAATTGCCCATGCTGTTAAAAATGAAAGTATTCAGTTATATAAAAAGCAGTGGATGTATCAGGTGAGAATACCAAAATGCAATGATCTTTCTGCTGGGTAACTGTATTTCATTAGTTAGCCAATTCATAAATCATTAATATTGCCTGGAACTAAATAAATTGAATAATAATTAAGCTTACACATAAAATAAAGTTGCAATCTAATGGAATATACAATATATTAGTATATATAATAATGGTGAAAGCTTTGTTAAGTAATCAGTGCTCAAAATACAGACATGTCAACTCCATCACGTGACAGAGTTGACTGTGATGGAGTTGACAAATGCTTGATTTTTAATTTATAATTTTTTTGAAAATCATGTTATAAGCCAGTTATTACAGATTTTGAACAAAAAACACATGTTTTTCTTGAACATAATAACATTTTACCCATTTATGTATTTATGAGGATGAAAAAAGCTGTGACGGAGTTGACACGTTAATTTTCCACCCTCCAGGATGAAGACATAAAGGGTTCCATTTCTGATACTAGATACATGTTATGTATAAAACAGTGTTTCATGGATAAAGTATGTCCATGCAACATTTTATATTTGGCTTTGTATAGATATAAATATGTAACTGTCAATTTGCTTGGATATAATTCTTTTTGTGACGGAGTTGACTCAAAACTGGGGGACAGATCTGAAATGCTCGCAAAAAAAAGTTAGTGGCAACAATTGCTTCAAGCAACAATGGAATCTGAACACCTTATTGTGTATTTTAATTTAGCTAATTAAGATAATGAATGAGTTCTTTATCTACTCTACCAAATGACCTAATATATTAGCTCCTTGCTCTGGAGACATGCTATTTGTCTGAAAGAGCATATATTGGGACGGGCCTGCACAAGTTATAATCCATCCTTTATTATCTCAGTTTGGATGGCTGGAGAACCCATGCCAAGGTATTTAACTATATGTATTTGTGTAAAACCTTTAACTACTTGCTGATGAATGAATAAGGAGAGACCAGATGTATAGGTAATTGCTCATTTTACTGCGGAATGACCCATATAGAGGCTGCCTGTGGAGCCTCATTTAATTACAGTTATCCTGTAATATAATAAAATGAGGCAGCTCAATATATGCAGTTTTACAGGAGCTGTGGAAGGGAAGAATATGTAGAAACAAAATGTTACCTTGGTCAGATTAATCTGAATTAAATCAAACGGTGCTTCAGGATGACGATCTGAAATAATCTAGTCATTTGTCTCCATATTCCACTCACTTCTGGGAAAAAGATAATATTCATTTAATAAGTGGGATGTACTGTCTATTTGTGTATTTTTTATACATTTTATGCATCAAATATATACACATGATACATCTTGTATCTACATTTCTGAATGTAATGGGAATGCTCCATCATTTGGAAACAACTTTCCACAGCAGTCTCTATTTGAAACAATTTTAGTCCATTAGTTGAATAGTTCTTGGTTAATTTCACTGGTTTTCACTTATTATGAGGCTGTGTTTCATTTTGATTTTTAATTTGTTTTTATATGACACTGACACCAAAGTTGCAACATTAATGTTTATTTTAGTTTTTACACCATATTACTGACCAGCATGCCTCTTGGATGACATTAACAGTCAGCCTGATAATAACTAAACCTGATATATGGTATGTATGAATGATTGATGGGTAGTATAATATAATATTTTGTGTAGTGCACATAGTATGTTTGTAGTGAACTGAATATGGAAACAATTTACATTGAGGTTCAAGAAACCATAATGCACAAAATTATGACCGGTCTCAAATCAACATAACTTGTAATTAGTATTGTGCCTAATTACTGGTTCTGCTTTAAATCTTCAGCTGCCAACTCTACTTTTAACAAAAAGCCATCATTGTTATGTTTGTATGCTAAGTGTTTTTGGTGTGCCAATTAATTGATGCTTGGTCATTTTCTTTCATAATTGATAAAAATTGGTTGCATTTTGATAATCAGGCACAAACGATTATGCATGCATGTGCAAAGAAATAATGTTATCCCGAAGGAATAATCCAATCCTGTCAGATATATAGGAAATACCTGTCATAAATAAATCAACAGCATTAAAATTGAACCAAAAGATTTGTACCTTTATCTGTCAGCATGATGCACAGGGCAGGCTGGATCTACTCGATCAGTATTTTAGGTATCATTCTATATACAGAAGATTTTATGGTAATATAAAAGGCAAATAAAGTAATCAATTAATAATCGACCATTGGTTTCTTTTTTCAATCTTTGAAACTGATTTTACAACCAATCCTACCACTACCTGTTGTCAACTTAATTCACTCTGATTTGTCGAGGATAATGTAATGTCATTGAATAAATTAAACTTTAGAAAATTTAAATTCAATAAATCAGTAAGGCCATACATATCTACAGTGTCAGGAACCTTGGGTCCAACTATAAACCGGTAGATGTTAATGAAAAGACCTTTGATATCTTTAAGACGATGGTATTTTCAGTCCTGTGGCTCGTTGTTTATAAGAACAGCAAAATGATAAATGTTATGCAAAACCTCTCGGGTGGAAAACCGATTACAGCAAAGCATATTTAAATTTTGTTACGATACGAAGTATAATACGCAATTGTAGTATATTATTTGAGAAACAAAATAAAGAAAGATCAAATTTTATATTTGACTGGTTTATTTCTTATTTTCTTATATTTACAGGAAATATTCCTCATGCATATTGTTCCCGTGAACAGGGGCTATCGAATCACACAGGCGTTTACTGTGACGTCCTCAGTGCGGTCATTAATACTACAATCCCTACATTCAAAAAGAAATCGTGCAGTTACTGCCAATCCATCCTTATCACTCTCCTTACTAACATGTCATTCAAGTCCTCATACACATTGTTGCAGTTTACAAGGGCTACCGCCGCACACAGGCGTTTACTGTGACGTCAACTGCGGGGTCATAAATACTACAATCCTAACATTTATTCACAATGAAAACCTGCAGTAAGTGCCAATCCATCCTAATCACTATACTTACTAACATGTCATTCAAGCCTGGACCCCCCCCCCCCTTTTCTGGAGCTGGTGATCTTTATTAAGGTTTTTCACAAGTCCTCCTTGGTTGGACCCCCTTTTCCCAATTTCTTGATCTGCCCCTGTTCTTATAAAACCTCTGTACTATAATACCGAGTTGTATTTCTTATCTATAACACCTCTTATGCTCGCATTTGGTTTTCCCAAACTAATAACACATATCGTCGAAGCATATTTCTGGGACACATCTTTCTTTTGTGCGCCGTTTGCGGCTTTTTTTTGGGGGGGGGGGGGGGGCATTCGTACCTGTATAAATCCCTTAACAATGACCCAGAGGGACAAATATGTAGCATCAGTGATACCCAAATATCCCCAGATCTTGGCAGGGACCCATTTTAGTTTTAAATTCAAAATACTAGTAAAATACAAACTCGGTTTAAAAAAGGACAATGTTTTTGTTGTTCTGATGGACATAAGTATCCGCTGTCGCGCTCGTGTCCGGAAAACTCCTCTGAGACCCTGAGACCGTCTTTCTGAAACCCGGGATAAATGTAGGGTCACATGTGAACTGGTGCCTAACAAAGATTGGTGGTGCCACCTACAATCCTGTTGCGCACAGTGTCCACCGGTGCATCTTAGTGACAACAGTCCATATCTGAACAGTGGTTCCATGTATTGAGCTAAATTGTGCATGTCCATAGATCTTGGATACCTCCATCTCGTACTCAAGACGTGGCGCCATCTGCAATCTTTGCGTGGCGTGTGTGCGTTTGCTTTGGGTGAAAATCACTCTTATCTCAGTAGTGGTGTAATACGCTGGTCTGTAATTTGGCATGTCCATCCATCTTGGATAGTTCTCTCGTAGACAGACAGGTGGCTCCACCTACCATTCCGTTTTTGTAGAATACATTGATGCCGTTTTCTCACGACTTGTGCACGGGTGGTAGTGGCACCTATATTAATCTCTAGTTTCGTCCATCCATGTGTCTTGGGGATACTTAGGCATCTCTGATGCCATAAATTTTGAGGGTTGTCACGTTAGGACAGATTCAATGCCTCGCTTTATCCATGCCTCTGTGATTTGACGGATACCTCTAGTCGCTTGTAGGCTGCCCATTTTCTAGTTATGGCTTAGAATAGGAAGTGTCCCCGAACAGCACTATATGTATACTTGTGTGGCTCGCTTTGGAACATTGGCCATGATATTGATTTTACATGGGAATTCTTAGTAATTTTATCCACCAAAACAGAGTTTCAAGGGTACTATGTTTTCACATGGGTTCCGTCGCGTTCGTTTCCAGAGACCTCCTGAAGTTCTTGGACGGATCTAAATGAAAACCGGAATAATTATAGGGTCGCATGGGAACTGTTGCCTAACGAAGATTGGTAGTGTCACCTACACTCCGTTATGCGGGGTGGTTCAATGTATTGGCCTGAAATTGTGCAGGTTCGTAGATATTGGAAAACTTCATCTCGTAACCATCTATAACCGTTTTCGCGTGCCGTCCATCTCTGCGTTTGCTTTGGGTGAAAATGACTTATATATGTCAGGTGTGGTGCAATGTATCGGCTTGATATATTGGTATGTCCATCAATCTTGGACAGTTTTCTGGTACACAGGCCTGGTGGTACCACCTACGATCATTTTCGCATAACCTCCATTTGTAAACGTTTTGGCTGAAAATTGCACGTATATCAGGAGTAGGTTGTGTTAACGGCCTGAAAGCTAGCATGTCCATCCATCATTTGTGTGCCACCTACAATCACATACTCGTACACTACCTCGACCCATTTATCTGGAGTGGTTTGATGCACCCGAATGAAATTTGCACATATATCCATCTTGAAATGGTTCATCTTGTATACAAGCCTAGTTGCGTCACCCACACTCAGATGAAATTGTAAATGTTTCTGGTGAAATTCACGCATATCACAGGAGTCGTTAAATGTATTGGCCTGACATTGTGCATGTCCTTGAGCTTGGATGGCCTTATACTAGAAATACTAGACAGGTGGCGCCACCTACAATCATGTATTCATAAAAAAATATGCATTTATCTCTGGGTTGATTTTACATAACGGTCTATCATTTGCATGTCCATAGATCTATGACAGTATTTTCTTGTACACATGGCTGGTGCCACCTACAGTAAATAGGGCCCCGCTTGAAAAGGGTGCCTATAGTGACTGCCTGGTTTTATTTTAGTTTCGTCCATCTCTCCACAAATTTGGAAGGCTGTCACGTCAGGAGACATTCCATCCATCATTTTAGCCATGCCTCTCAGTCTGTGAGTCGGCGGATACCTGTAGTCGTTTGTCGACCGCCTATACTACATAAAAAGTCCACGTCAAAGTTTAGTTAGGAAACAGTTTGTCCATATGATATGAAGCCAAATAAAATAAAGTCTCCCCGTTCGACGTAAATATGTGGAAAGTTCTGTACGTTATGCATCTTTGTGGAAATTTGGATGTTAACAACCTGTTCAGGATATAGGTGAACTCAGGGGGGTAGATAGTGGGGTTGGGGGGGGGGGGGATGTGGGGATGCATACCCCAAGAATTTTAGGGAGGGGGGTTGATGTGTACAATCATCCCCCCCCCCCCCAGGTTTCCATGAGGAAAAAAAGCAAAACTATAGTAATTATGCAATACATACCAGTCAATAGTAATAATATTTATAACGAACATTGTGAGGTATATTAGAAGTAAAAACTGTCTCGCGTCGTCAAACATTCAAATATCGTTAATCAGAGCTTCACCATAGGTTTCGTAAATTTTGTATCTGCAGTGGAGATACGCTCATAATATTTAATTACAGTCTTACCATGATTACTATTATCGTTAAGTATACAATTTAATGTGCAGACTAGGACCTTCATAGCTCTATAGCTATATGATAATCTGTAAATCAAATGAATTAATGTTTAATTATTCTACAAATAACACATTCGCATAATTTATGATGCATTCGGCCAAAAGCACGGAAACCAGCTAAAAGTAAACAATTTTATATGAAATAATAATAAACGGTATCTTCATAATCTATACATCATTCTTTTCCTTTGGTTCCCTGGTATGTTGATTGAATAGGGAAAATAAATTAAATAAGTCTATTACAAGATTTTAAAATTTCATTGAAGAAAAATAATGTCTTCAAAATCGTTCTAATATAAGATGTCAGTGTAGAAAAAGTCGATAAATTATGTATTGCTCACATTGGATACCAAATAATTCTTGAACTAACAGCATAGTAATATTAAGACAATATATAAAGGGAATTAAACAGAAATTTTTTTAAAAGGACAGATAAATCCAGAAAAAAATCCCTCGAGAGAAATTATTTTTATCACATTTATAGCTACATCTAATATAGAATCTTCACAACAGAATCATTGCAAACGAGAATTCATGTCATCAAATTAAGTGTACAGGTTCAATGGTCTTCTTTAAGTATTTGATCACTAAACATATAGAAAAGCTCTTCAGACGTTTTCATGAGAAATGTAAGGAAGTCTGAGAGGAAAAGGATTGATTGCAGATCTTTCAACAATGTTCAGTTGTGAAGACTCAACTTAAAAATTAGAAAATTTATGTATACACATATATTTACATTAATTATGTAAATCTCAGTTGTTATGTCTTATAAATCGAACAATTTGATTGCTTAAATATGTTGCTAAGAAAACTCCTAAACATTAGTAACATGTATTTATCAATTTTAAATATCTAGTTTCGGTCAGAAACAGTGGGTCAGAGAGGCTGGAATTTAAATTTTTTTTACATTATATTTTCCAGGGTATAACTTTGTAAATTTTTAATTGTCAATCTCTCTCATAAGTCGAAGACATAATAGTATAGAACAACCCCTTCAGGCTTCATGCATTTAGAATGAATTGTTAGAAAAGTTATAACTTAGGAAAACTTGTAACATTTGAGCAATTTTTTTAGGAAATTAGGGTTCAAGCCCATTTGTTAGGATAAAATCTCCAAATTTACAAACTTTTGCAGATTGCTGAAAGTAGAGTGATAGACTGAGAGTTATATAATTGCACGATGTAATCATTCTACAATGTACACTTTTGATTTTTTTATCACTATATATTATGCAATGAACTTTCCGTGCACACAATAACCCACACACTAATCTATATACATGTATATATACATATGTTAATATAGATATAAACGTACGAACACACGCATATATATATATATATATATATATATATATATATATATATATACATACATATAAATATCTAGATGACCATTCCCCCCCCCCCCCCCCAGGTCTGAAGACCTGTCTCCGCCACTAGGTGAACTATTAGTGTTGCAAAATAAAGAAACTGTATCCACAGGCCATAAATACTCACAATGCTCTGCGCGATATACATTCTGGTGTCTATAATTACTAGATCAGATCATACTCCACCTACCTAACACTGATATATCAGTCTGAAGCCTCATATAATTGATGGTGTAAGTGTACGTCTTAGCCGTCAGTATTTGGCATGCTAGGAGATTAAGTTTATTGTTGAGCAATCAAAGCGTAAATTTGCACAAGGTATACTTCCGGTCTATCTTTCTAAAGTTACCAACTTATAAAATTTAAAATGAAATTCCCTTAAAGGGACGTAATCAGGAGCAATATAATGCCTTATCTTTCATACTATCAGTTCAGTGTTGCTTTATGCAAAAGTTTTCAGCAAAACTATGCCAGCAGACAGTCTCAGTACCTCGAATACGGCTGTTCTACACAATGCTAGGGCTCTGAGTTTTTGTAAACACAGTCCACGCGTGTCTGTTTACCATAACAAGGCCATGTGACCGGAGGTCCGATTGGGAGCCGCAACACCGATGTTTTAGCCAGCGGGAACATTTACATGTATATTATTTTTGGGGTCAAGTCAGTCAAGGCATTTTATGATTGGTAGGTGCTGTGGCTCAGCGAGGCACAGAGTCCCACCCGCTATGTTTATGTTGACGTCTTTGATCGCGCCCGGTCTACTGTTTTTCATACTTGGTTACTAGAGTAGGCATACGGTTTCAGGGCAATATGTTGGTAAGTACCAATTTATTTTAAAGGGAAGAAGCAATTTTTCGTGTCTTATTCAACATGCTTTATAGGTGATTGGGCCCCTTTAACTGTGAGATTATTGGAACATAAAATTATCCTGTAAACTGACAGTCCTGGTCCTAATTAAGAGCCAGTCTATATTTATAGCAAGTGTACGAAGTGGCCCATGATTTGTTTGTTGTTGTACATATTTTTTTAAAATGTTTGAGTGACAGGTCAGAATCTTTATGACCTTCAACTAAGTATACACGAGGAAATCTTATTTATTTCATAGCTAATTAAGTCAGCCTAATCTAATTAAGTCAGCAAAACTATACACAGCCAACTATAGCAGCGTTTCCATGTGCGCGTATATGCGTATGTGCGTATGTGCGTATATGCGTGAAAAAAAATGGTGTGTTTTCATGTGCGCGTATATGCGTTTATGCGTGAACTTGCAGACGTATATATTTTTGTACAGTGGATGAAGCAGGCCTTCCACAAAAAGATGGTGAAATGACGTCATATTACCCTGAATCCCTGAGTTCACGCAGACCCTATATTATAGGTATATACTATATAGTGTAGGGGCATATGTAGCAAATTCGTCCTAAGTAAATTTTGTTTGTAAAAATGTGACACCCCATGCATTTTTGTTCTTCACCTTTCTATAAAGCCTTAAAAACATGGTGGCAATTTTTATATTCAGTTTTTGCATGTTTTTTCAGCTTGTATTAAAATGCTATTTAAAATGTTAAATTAATAAACTTTGACCGAAACATCAACAAAGTAAGCAGGGACAAGAGGATAAGAAAGGTTCTTTTTATCATGTATTTATATACTAAACACACAAACTTAGTTCTCTGGTTTGGGATTATCTAAAATTATTTTTTTGTTTACTAGTATATTAAACGTACCTATTCACATACCAAGTATATTTACAAAACACATATAGTGTTAAATGCTTTATACACATAGCTTGATCTTTTTCTCGTTAAAATACGATAGTATTTGCTAATATTTCATTCAAACCGTTGGAGTACTCCTGTACCTACGTGGTTAGGTTAGCGAGATCAGTGGTACAAATGTAAACATAGCGCGCACACCACCTGGCGGACATACCACGCTACTTTACAAATCAAGATTTTTTTTTATCTTCCATATCATTTCTTCTTGCTTGGGAGTAGTGCACGCGCAAGATCAGGCCTCTAGTTATGGTCTACAGTCTTGTTATGCTAAACAGACACACGTGGACGGTGTTGACTCACACTAAGAACCATAACAATGAATGAAACAGGTTAATTGGAGATCGTAAGTCAGTGTACAGGGATGGTTTTGCCAAAAAAAATGTTGTATTCAGCCTAACTAATGAAGTAATGGCGTGAGATAACGCACATACTGATGCAAATGTTTATGTACCTTAACAGTTTTCATATATATATATATATATATATATATATATATATATATATATATATATATATATATATATATATATATATATATATATATATATATATAATCAATCATACGGTGATGAGTGCAGCACGTTGCACGAAACTACGTAGTAGTAAAAATGTCTGAAAAAATTTGATTCGTCTATTTGTATAATTATATATATATATATATATATATATATATATATAGAGAGAGAGAGAGAGAGAGAGAGAGAGAGAGAGAGAGAGAGGTAATGATGATCTCTTTGGCATTCATACACAATTGAAATTTCTTCCAAAATCATTTAAAATAAAATATTGTTTTACAAGACACGTTTTTATATTTTATTTTAACATTTGCCAAATGAACATGAAAAATAATGATTTAATTATTCCCAGTTTTTAACTATTTATTATTTAGGTGTATTTAGGTTTAGAGATCATTAAGCAGTAAGTGGGACGAGCAGTAAGAGACACGAACTAAGTTCAGATTCTTTAAGAGTTGTTAAAACAACTTTAATATTGACTTCCTCTATACCGATCCAATATTATAATCCCAACAATTTTGTTATTGTTATATTATCTTTATAAAAATTGTAATAAATTAATATGAAAAAAGAAATGCAAAAACCTTTAATTCCAATCAAGGCCTTTGTTTATTGTATAAGACATGTCATTTGTTATCTTGTGCACTAAATCAAAATTGTTCTTGATCACAATTTAAGAGTAACTAGCATTAGTTAAGCAGGTATAAAATGCTTTAGTTTTTGTCAGGAGTTATTTGGTATAAACATGATAAAAAAATGGGCTCCAGTCAAAGATGTACATTCCGCCCCTGCATCTGACATACATTGCATTTAATGACAAACCAATCAGATTGTATAAAATATAAGAATAGTTCTATTCTTCATTCTTCATTTCATAGTTTGCATTATATTCAGATAGTACAAGCTGGGTGCTCATGGTCTACAGATCACTATTTTCATTTTTAAAAAAATGTTGCACCAGTGATCTTGTTCGGACGGATGAAACGCCTATGTTGCCATTATGCCATCACAAGTCATTCAAGGATAATGAAAAAAAGCGACAAGAATTCAATAATAACAAGCATTTAACTTTACCATTGTTATATTTAAACTGTACCATTGGTTTTACCATAGTTTCTGTTAAGATATGTCCGTTTTTGTTATTGTACTGGTATAACCTGAATTCCTCGATTTCATATACCCATAAATGTACACTTTTAAATTTGCCTACCTAACAAAATCGTTTTAAAAGAAGACCTTCGGGGGGGGGGGGGGGGGAGCGGGTAACGATGGAATAGAAGAACATCTGTAAACATGTACGATAACATTATGACTTATGATGACACTTTTTTTTTAAGATCCGATATTTAATTTCAAGTTTGTTTCCTTCAACCGGACTTTTCGAAAACTTCTAAATTTTCTATGGTCTCTTTGTTTTGTTTTGTTTTCAAAACACACTCCCCAATGAATTCTTCAGCAAAACATGCATTTCATTCAATGTTAATGTCATTCTACTGTTAAAGTCTGTGAATATTTGTCTGCTGTAAACTACCTGGTGAGTACTGCTTGCAAAAGATTATCAATGAACAGTGAAATAACTGATGAAAATGGCTACTCCACAGAAGGTATAATTGCTCCCAAATGATATGCTATTGCCCGCACAAAGCTGAGGTTATATGATCATAATTATTATTATTATTATTATTATTATTATTATTATTATTATTATTACTATTATTATTTTGCTTCTTCATATGTACTTCATTTCACTGTGAATGGTGGACTAGGTAGCACTTGCTTAAACTTTGGGATGGGTAAGCGAGGATCTGGCACTAAATCCAGTCAAAGTTGTCCCCTTTGTCTTTTGTTTATTCTTTACGAAATATGTAAAAAAGTTAGTCATCCGCCTAAAACTTTTACAAATTATTTCTTGGATCATGACCAAAACATAAAAATACTCCTTAGAATTCCTTAGGAACCTTTAGATACTTTGGATGAACTAACCGTAAGAGACGGGGGTACCTTCACTATCAGCGAGTGGATAGTAATGTTGGTGATGTAATAATCGAACAATAGGATGAGGCAATAGCAAAATCATATTAAATGGCTGAATAACAGGGCCATTTTCATATGTTATGTATAAATGAAGCAAATATTCAGTCACTGGTTAAAACAAGGGAAAGCCGAGCCATACTGTGTACGATACAGGTTGCCTGAAATCAGCAAGTGGTCCGCCATATGTACATTGCACAAACTACCCCAAGGCCCTTGTTGTCTCTATATGATTTTTTAAATGAACTTATCAATGACATTTTGTATAACAATATACCGGTAGACATACAACAGCTGAGTAATTTTTCATAGTTATAGTCTGGGGGACCTTGATGCGGATCCATGTGTTGGCGGAGGTATGCGCTCTACGGGTGCACTCTAATAATGGAATAAACGTCTTAACGCAGTCGTTGTGTGTCTAGTCTAAGTTATTGTGAGGTAATTTATCTTACTAATCATTCTGAGGTGTTTTGTTGCAAAATATCCCTCTGTTGTAAAATATTTATATATATTGGCCCTCAATTTTTTCTCTAAAATCAAATTTTACCAGAAAAAATAACAAACCACCATAGAAAAATTGGCACCATATTTTTTGTAATGGTTAAGGTCTTAGAATCACAAAAATGTAGGGTCTCCACCTTTTACAGAGAAAATTTATGACATATGCCCCCACACTATACGCACATACGCATATACGCTGACGGACACTTGGAAACGCCTCAGTTACAAAATCATATAAGCGATTTTTCACGCATATACGCATATACGCGCACATGGAAACGCTGCTTTTACAAAGAAGGTATCTACGTTCATGGGTTCATTTTCCAGAATTTCAAAAAGGTTTGTTTTTTCATGTCTGAAGTCATAATGTCATAATCATGCTAATGGTATGACGAATAATGACGTTCAGCTCAAAAGCGTAACCTCAGACATTGTATGGGTAGACTTTACGTTTGCTACTAAGATGCGAAAAAAAATAAAATGTGATTCAATGTAGAGAAATACGTAACTCAGTGCCAGTTCTAATCACTAAATAGTCAGTCAGAGAGCCGTAAATTAGTTATATAATTTGCGCAAGGTGGCAGTAACAGATCTAAGCGTTGTCCCATTTCAAGAGCCAGTTTTATGACCTTGTCTCTGTTAGCGCGTGTTCACCATTGCATTGACTGGGCCAGTCTTATAATATGGGCTCTTATTCACAACTTTGAGTCAATTTTTTAAGAACTTATTTGCTTAATCTGTTCAAACTTCGCAGTTTAACAGAAAAATACACATCTGGTTTATGAAACAATCAGCTGATGACCAAGGGGAACATATTTGGTCAGTGGCGTCAGTGGTCAGTGGCGGATCCAGAGGGGGAGGCCCTTCCCCCCCAGCTGGAAATATTGTTTTCGTTTTTTATAAGAAAATATTTTCTTAACATTATTTTCGGTATCACCCTTTTAACTGAAAAATAAAAGTTGAAAACCCAAGAAATCGTTAGGGGAGAGGCATGTCTACACCAGGATAAGGCATTTTATTTTAATCCCCGACGTTAGGCGAGAGGACTACTAAAATGGTCCGCGTCTGTCATTCTCTCCGTCCTTTCGTCCGTCTGTCCTTAAATCCTTCCGACCGTCCCGCACCATCAATGATGCCACACTTTCCTAGTTAAACATATGGTTGGCAATGAAAATTTACTGCCACATCATAAATAACATGTTTTGGGGACTGGGGTTATGGCTGTATATATCAGTTGGAATTTTTAGTGGGAAATTGTATAGAAATTATTTTTCTTGTTGCTCTTCAAAAGAAAAATTGTACAAAACGGTACAAGAAACATTAGTAAACTGACAATGCTTTATACGTTTAGCATCGTTTTATGGAAGATTTATTATCGATAACAAATGTATAAATTACCAAATATGTAAACGCTAATGCATACATATGCGAACGAACGAAATGCATTTTATAATTCATACGTATATGTAAAAGAGATATGACGCTTGAACGTATAAAAGCAAGTTATAGACTAATGAAGCCACTGCACAAATGGAAAAGTAATCAAAGCTATACCAGTTTTATAAATACGCTGATGAGTTATATCTCAAAAAGTAGTTAGAAAATAATATTCAATCATGAGTTATTCGTTTGCTTTTTTCAATGATGTTTACCGCACTTAAATGTGTACTAGCAATTACCCGTGCTACGCACGGTTTGGGGCGAGCATTTAGTTCTGATGTCAAACAGCTTATCATAGATGAAAGTCTTGGTTGTACAATGTTACCGTCATAAGATCTCTTTGAATCTGACATTTGGTATAAGTATTCTGTTTTTGAGTTGACCTTGTGTCGGAGTCTGGATGATTTGGACGAATATGTTCCTGTAGAATGGTGGAATATCTTCTGGCAAACCCGGAGCATATGTATGATGAAAACCATGGCAATCCGTAATGTCCAGAGGAGATACGGAAGACCACACAAATCGCGTTCCGCTATTAATATATAGATTCATTATATGCATGGTGTTATGCATAAAACTAAATGAAGCCAAGCGATTGGCCGGAGAATTTTCGAAGAAGTGATAAATAAAGTCATTTTTATATGAAAACATATTATGCTGAACATCGCCATTTAAAATTGCCCTCCGACCCAGTCAATCCGCCAGTAAAGGAACCTGTTATCTTGCATGAGACGTGTTCTCGATAACTGCATTCACGTTATCAGGCACAAAAACTGAGCAACTCACATGGTCGGGCAATTCCGCTGCGCAAAAGTTCGTGGCAGCATTATATTATATGGTACATATAAAGGCTGTATATATTTTTTAAATATCACGCACTCCCAAGGACCATTCCTGTTTGAAAGCTAAGCCAATGTTTTCCAGTGAGACAATCACTGCATTCAGGCAGTGTGTAAAACTCGGACCCCACGGACTCTGGATCCCGGACCCCAAGAAAAAATTGTAATTCCTAAACTTTCATGGTAATTTATCCAGATATTTGTATCGCCAGACATAGTCTGGAGATACTATGGTTTAGGCACGGTTGCGCCGCCGCCGCCGCCGCAGAGATTTCTTTTGGACACAATAACTAAAAAAATATTTCAAGGATCTTTTTCAAACTTGACACATTTATAGATATAGGTGAGAGGACGAAGCCTATTTTAAATGGGGTCATGACCTCAACTTGGAGAGTGACCTTGTCCTTGAATAGATCCATTTTTGGGGAAAATCACACAAATTCTTAAATATCTCAAGAAATCTTTCATGGATTTATCCAAAAATCAAGTTGGACAAAGATCTTGGATAGTGATGTCATGTACCGGAAACTGGTGGTGCCACCTAGTATCCTTTTCTTGTTTTTGTGTTTTTGTGTTTTTTTTTAATTCAATTTTAATTATTTTTTTTTAATTTAATTTTTTTTTCAAATGTTGGATATTTTGGAATGCAGTTTATTGATTTGGGGTCATGACCGTGACTATGAGAGTGACCTTGACCTTGAATATTCCCATATTTGGTGAAAAACATAAAATCATGAATATATTAAAAAGGGCCACTTGACAGCACTGTGAGCATTATAAGTCAAAAACCCTTTGATCAATTGTCCTTCCCAATCTAAAATATTCCTATATTTTGTACAAATGTTTCTCACATTCATTGCTAAAATACAAATACATCACATTATATCAACAAAATACCACAAAACCTCATTTGTCTGGCGATACTATGGCACCAGCGGTGCCAAGAAATGTCTAGTTTATCATAAACGTATTAAAGACATATTTAATATTGTGTTTGGTTAAAAATTAGTAGAAATAGTCTGATTTGCACCAAAAAAATTGATAATTAACACTTGCGGACCATGGCGCACGGACATCACGGATTACACGGACCCCGTTTACTCGTTGTATATTACAATTTCTTTAGTACATATTTTCACATCACGTTCAACCATAACACCCATGTGATTTTTTATTGTGTTATTATTTGTATTTTTACATTTTTATGTCTAAGTTTTTATTCATAATTTTATATACGCTATTTGTTACATTTGTGTAGCGTTTTAAAAAGTACAATAATTAAAAACATTTACAAAATCATTATTTTGGAACCTATAGTTGCTTGAAATGCAAGTAATCAACATTTCCTTTCAGTATTCATATTATTGCCAACTTTAAATTGCATGGTTGGTATGAATGGAACACGAAACCTGTTGTTATGTGGAAGAGCTCGGAATAATCAGTCTCGGGTCCGCAACGACTGTTAGTGCACATCAAATAAATTTCCCCCAGTGTGCCCGCACTATTAAATTTTCATTTAAAATAAGACAAAAATTATATTTAGTGTGTGACATGAGAGCTATTTTATTCCTCTTTCAGTCATAAATAAAAAAATATGAGCGGTGGTTACTGTCCGTCAAAATGGAACAGTCAGCAAAGTCAAGTTAAATGAGGTCCATCTTCATCGAAATGTTTTTGTAAACTTAAATCTTTCAGTGAATCGGTCATTTTCAAAGCTGCAACATTTAGGGACTTTGCTCTGTTTTTCATCAGCAATAGTGGTTTTGTCGGTTTAAATGATGAAAAATGAGGAAATTTGGTTTTCGGGGTCCGGGGACCGTGGGGTCCGGGTTTTACACACTGCCCTGCAATCACTACCATTCGGAAAATTTTCATTCTTTAAAAGATCCCCCTTTTAAGCATTCTCCTCTTGTGCACAATAGACCTTTGTGCTGCGCAGAGGTTGCCTTTTGAGAAGGGATCACGAATGGGGATTATTTCGGGCGGGTCACCTCGAAATATAAGAAAATCCCAGATAGGGCCCCCGGGAGTAAAACTGTCCCGCCATCACACATTCTATGGCCATTGTGTGACCGGGCCCGAAGACACAAAGAAAAGAGGCACCCGCGGGAGAGCAAATATTAAAATTATAAATTATGCACGTAATACGCAAATATTGCAAATAAAAGTGGGTGGAATCTCTTCGGACAAACCCAGAGCATATGTGTGTCGAAAATCACGGCAATCCGTACGGTGGTATCAGAGAAGATACGGAAAATCACAAAAATCGCCTTACGCTATTAATATATAGATATGTAGTTGTGTCTTTATTTTATGACTGATCAGTTATTTGAGATTTAATAATGAATGAAATGTTTACATCGTTGGGCACTTGTGCTCACATCTCATCTTCATCAAATGATACCTTAAAAGGGA
Source organism: Sipunculus nudus (assembly GCA_026874595.1). Taxonomy (NCBI): domain Eukaryota; kingdom Metazoa; phylum Annelida; class Sipuncula; order Golfingiida; family Sipunculidae; genus Sipunculus; species Sipunculus nudus. The sequence continues at coordinate 61,318,465 of CM049313.1, forward strand.
TTATTAATATACCTAAGTCTTATTTTTAATTATAAATCGGTTGATAGAAAAAAATGTCCAGATCAATTATTCTCTTGCTATGAATTCCCCATTCTAACTGCTTGCTCCAGAGAAGTCTTTATTTGCGGAGTAAATCAACTTGTGCGCAGCAAGGTTTAGCATGTAATTATCGAGGTTAGTTGATTCGTCTGATGGCAGCTGTACTCAACAGTTAGAGACGGACTTATGAGGAGAGCCAGAAAAACAATTCAAAATAATTTACAGTTTACCTCAATGACAATAATATTTTTATTTAAAAGATGCTTTACTGTTAAAATGCGATAAAAAGACCGTCTTATTTTTTTTTTGTTCTGGGGGAACCTTTAATTGAATATAAATTTCCGAAAGGGGCGAGCAGACTGGTTATGCAAAATCGAGTTGGTGACCTTGCCCCACATTTCTCTTGAATTAATATAATCCTTGAGCTATAAACTGTAATTTCACGAAATTAAAATTCAGAATATGAATTGTCTGACTTTAAAGTCTGCATTTACGTTTTGTTTCAACTCTGTTCATCAGTTTCTAGTTGTAAACTGTCTCAGGAAAATATTATAAGTTGCAGATCTGTACCCATTTACATCAATTTCACAATTTACAAAATGTCAGATCGTATATGAAGTGGAAAAATACATAAGGAATATTTGATATTTATAGCCTTGGAGCCATTTTTTGTTAGTTTCCAGTCTGCAAATTATTTAATGTTAGGTTGAAACTACGACTACATGTTTGCAAGAGATTTAATGTAGTACTGGCTATCTGATACCTCTTTCTCTCATCCATCAATAACAGTTGATTTTTTTAATATCATTATTCTGAAGTTTAAGTTTAGAAAGACGGCAGTTTTACGTTTTTAAAACGGCAAAGAATTCTGTTTTTATAGGTATAATGTGACTTAAATTCAAATAACGTATCCAACGATTTATCCATTATAACCTTTTGAACATCAGAAGTTTACACTGCAATATCTAATATATATATATGTATTGCTACAGGTGCTCTTTTTATTGTGTGACACGGGCGTAACTCGTGTTGTTGTTATATTTTATGTTTAATCCGTACTGGTTGGGCTCTCATTGTCATGTGAGCCTTGGGTTTTCACGCCTGGTTAAGGGTCACGTGATGAGCCTGGTATGTGTGGAGATACACAGCGCTGTTCTTTCTAGAGAATTTCTGAAACGCGTGTTTACTGTTGAGTAGGGTCCTTATAGACTGTTCGAGAAGTGGAAAATTCCCGGCTTGGGGTTTGAAGGTATATAAAGGGACTGTTTTTTTAGAACCAGAGAAGCGTGTGTCAGGACCTTATCCGACGAATGCGGCAATTATAGATTTTCAAGAACTTTCTCCTGGATTTTATACATTTGGACTTCAGTTTGGACTTCTGTGTTGTTACAAGAACTTTCCACTGGACTGTCATTCTCCGAGAGAGTTTACATTCAAAAGACTTATCGTTGTGATGGTGTTGGTATCGAGGTACTGTACCATTATCTTTCTGTGTGATTATATTGACTTGTTGCTATAACGCTTTTTTACTGTATAATTGTATTGATTTAGTGTATTGTATTGTTAGGGTTGTTTTAAGAATAAATTATAGTTATTTGTTAACAACAAGTGACCCATGGGTCATGACGCTCAGCTGACTTGGAAGAGATTCACAAAAGGAAATTTTATCATCAGAATGGTAGTATATACCCATTCAACTGAAGCATCAAACAGATTAACCAACAGGCCAAGATTTAGTCTGTATTTATATATCTGAAAAATAGAGAAAAAATGTGTAAATTTTAAAAACTAGAAACTTCGTTTTGGCGGATACAAAAATACAGGTGGCTCCACCAGTCTGCAGAAACTAATAAAACCACTTAATGGTCAATATCCATGCAAAGAATCATGGTGATCTCCGCATTGGTTGTTCAGATACTTCAGCTTTTGTATCAAATTGTCCATTATTCTGAGGGATACTTCGGAGTCCTATAGCTTGAAGGATATGGGTTACAGAGACCTAATTTTAAGTTTCCACAAGCACTTTTCATGGGCCTCCTCGCATGACAAGAATGAGGATTCTAGGTCCAGTTGTTGCGATTTGTACCCTGTTGACAGATAACCACCTTTAAAGGAATAAAAAAAAAGAGAAAAAAATTCGTAAAAATTTGAAAAAAATAGAGGTGGCGCACCCAGTCTGCAGAAACTGATTGAACAGGTCATGATCAATATGTATGCCGAAAATCATGACCATCAGTGTTGTAGTTATTGAGATACTGCAGTTTTTGTATCAAATTTTCCATTATTCTAGGGGGTAATTTGGAGCCATACAGCTTAAAGAATATGGGTAACAGAGACCTAATTTCAGGATTCCATGGAACCTTTTCATGGGTTCCCTGTGTGTCAAGAATGAAGATTCTAGGTCCGGTTTTAATTATTTGTGCCCTGTTAACAGATGTTCATATCGTTAAAGGTCTCAAAAATAGAGAAAAAATTCGTAAAAAAACCCGAACAAATACAGGTGGTGCCACCAGTCTGCATAAACTGATGAAACACTCCATGATCAATATCCATGAAAACCACTATGGTGATCTCTGCATTAGTTGTTCAGATACTTCAGCTTTTGTATCAAATTTTCCATTATTCTGAGCTGTATTTTGGAGTGCCATAGCTCAAAGGATATGGGTAACAGAGACCTAATTTCAGGTTTCCATGGAGACTTATCATGGGTCTCCCTGTGTGTCAAGAATGAAGATTCTAGGTCCGGTCGTTACGATTTGTACCCTGTTGACAGATAACTACATCCTTAAAGGTCTCAAAAATAGAGAAAAAAAAAATTGTGAAAATTTGAAAAAATACAGGTGGCGCCACCAGTCTGCAGGAACTGATGAAACACCTCATGATCAATATGTATGCCAAAAATCATGACCATCAGTGATGTAGTTATTGAGATTTTGGTGTTTTTTGTACGAAATTTTTGACTATTCTGGGGGGTACTTTGGGGCCCCATAGCTCAAAGGATATGGGCAACAGAGACCTAATTTCATGTTTCCAAAGAGATTTTTCATGGACCTCTCAGTGTGTCAAGAATTAAGATTCTAGGTCTAGTCTTTACGATTTGTGCCTTGTTAACAGATGTTCACATTTTTAAAGGTCTCAAAAATAGAGAAAAAAATTTGTAAAAATCGAAATATACAGATTGCGCAACCAGTCTGCAGGAAGTGCTGGAACATCTCATGATCAATATGTATGCCAAAAATCATGACCATCAGTCAAGTAGTTATTGAGATATTGAAGTTTTTGCATGAATTTTTTTACTTTTCTTAGGGGTACTTTGGGGGCCCATAGCTCGAAAAATATTGATAACAGAGACCTAATTTCTGGTTTCCATGGAAACTTTTCATGGACCTCTCAGAATTCCAAGTTACAAGGTTCTAGGTCCAGCGGTTACGATTTGTGCCTGGTTAACGGACGTACAGACGGACAGACAGACGGACGACGGACAAAGAGTGATCGCTATAGCTCAGATGACTTTCAGTCAGCTGAGCTAAAACAACACTGACTTTTTTATTCATTCCCCTAGACATTTCACGCTGCCTAGTGTTACAGAATCTGATTTTTTTATCTCCATTACAGGATTTGTGTTCATCGCGCATACGTGACCTGTTTATATTAGGTTCCGTAACATAAAAGTGGGGGCTCTCGTCGGGATGCTTAATAGTTTTCAAATTTATTAGGCCTTGACCTGGATATTGTTTTATCATACATTGTTTACAAGATTACATATTGTTTACAGTACATTGTTTACAGGATTTATCTCAGTGTTTTTTTTTATTGTTTTGACATCTTGACATGGCAGATTTCAAACCTGAAACATTTGTTAACGATCCGGACCCTGATCAACTTGAACAGTTGTCAAAAGACCAGTTGTTGCGTTTGGGACAACACTTGGGGCTAAGTGTGAAAAAAGCTTTAAGAAAGCCTGATATCATTGCTAAAATCATGCAAGATCTTATTAGCAAAGGTTTAAATGAAGAGACTGAAGTTGAAACATAAAAAAATGGCAGCCTTGGAATGCAATTAGAATTTAAAAAGTTGGAAATGCAACATGAGCTAGCATTAAAGGAGAGGGAAGAACGGTTAGAAAGAGACAGACTAGAAAAAAAATTGAGTTAAAGACTTAAACTAGAACATAGTCTAAGTGCTGCCCCAACTCACAGTTTTGATGTTACTAAACACATTAGACTTGTCCCACCTTTTTAAGTAAAAAAGAGGTTGATAAATATTTCTTACATTTTGAGTAGGGAGCTGAAAATTTAAAATGGCCTAAGAATAATTGGACTATGCTGTTACAAAGTGTATTGACTGGCAAGGCCATTCGGAATTGGGAAAAGCGCAAAGAACAGACCTACGTAGAATTTGCAAGGACAAAAGAGCAGTTTTTTATCGCTGGTGTAGTTCTAAAAATGTAATGAAAGATTATGACAATTTGCGCCAGTTGATTTTGCTTGAAGAATTTAAGCTCTGCATTAACGCAGATGTTGAAACTTTTCTCGATTAGAAAAGTTCTGAAACACTTGACATTGCTGCTCAATTAGCTGATGATTATTAATTGACACACAAAATGTCCTTTACTAGCAAATCAAACCAGTCATTTACAAATAAGAATGTAAAACAATATGGTCAAAAGAAGTTTACAGCGCAGTTTCCCAGTACTAGTAGTCCTGATAGTTCAACAAAGCCCATTGCTACACCTCAGTCACGCCAAATGTGTCTAAGTCCAACAAAGACCAGTTATTTTCAAAGAAATTCTGTTATTACTGCAAGAAGGAAAGTCATCTAACATCTGACTGCTGGAAACTTGCGAAAAGATAAAATAGCAAACCTCCTGGTTTTGTTTCAAAATCGATGCATAGCATAGTACAAGAGACAGGCTCTTTTCATGTAAATAAGGGGTACAACTCCTTTGTTGACTCAAATAAAGAGTTTGATGCTACGGAGGCCCAGGTGCCGTCTAAATCCAAAGAAGAGGCCGTAGCTTGCTGGGTAAAAATTAAATAAGTCTAGGTCCTTTCAAGACTCCTGCGAGGAGTTTTCTCTGTATAAGGCCAAGTCCTTTTATGACCCTTGCGAGAGTATTTCAAATGAGGCCAGGTCCTCTTATGACAAACAAAAGTTTGTTTCTGCTGAGGAAAATTCCTCTGTTGACTGCCATGAGGAGTTTGTTAAGGATGTAGGTTCCTCAGATGACTCTGAAATAGAGTTAATGACTGACACCTTCAATATCAGTTTTTTTATGAGGTTGAGGTAGTAGATCCCTCTCTTGACACTGAAATGGAGTTATTTGAGCCATTCATATATGATGGTTTTGTATCACTTTCGAGTGATTTTTCAGATTCTACCCCTATTTGAATTTTGAGGGACACTGGTTCAGCCCAGACTCTCATGTTAGCAAACACTTTGCCATTTTCTAATAGGTCCTTTTCTGGTGCACATGCACTTGTTAATGGTGTGTTTATAGACAGGCACACTTCAGTTCCGCTTCACAGTATCCATTTAAAGTCAGATTTGATTTCTGGGAATATTACTGTGGGCATAAGAACTACTCTACCCTTTAAGGGAATTCAGTTGCTACTAGGCAATGATGTTGCAGGTGATAAAGTACAGCCTGTACCAATAGTGACAGAAAAGCCGTCACTTGATCAGGACACTGATCCGGAAAGTCAGGAAATTCCTGGTTTGCATCCTTTATGTGCTGTAACTAGATCTTTGGCCACGAAAAACACACATGAGGATAATGGTCCAGATAATAACACTCTGGGAGTCACTAGTGACTCATCTAATGACTCGCCCGTACAGGATGCAGCATTCTCAAGGTCAGAACTTATCGCGGAACAGCATAAGGACCCTGATATTTCATGTTTGTTTCCCAGGGCAGTTTCTAAAGATGAGCTGTCACAGAACCCAGTTTTTTTCTATGTCAAAAATTAATTGTTATGCGTAAATGGCGACCACCTGATGTATGCGCTGATGATGAGTGGGCCATCAAACATGAAATAGTTATGCCCAAAAGCTTACGCAGTAAAGTTCTAAGCACGGCACATGAGGCTCCTTTGTCTGGCCATTTAGGTATAAATAAAACTTATCAAAAAGTTAGTACACACTTCTATTAGCCTATCCTCAGGAAAGATGTTGTACAATATTGTAAATCATGCCATACATGCCAGATGGTAAGCAAGCCAAATCAGAATCCCCCTAAGGCCCTACTTAGGCCTATTCCTGCTTTTGATGAACCATTCAGTAGGATTATTGTTGATTGTGTTGGACCACTGCCCAAAACAAAATCTGGACATGAATACCTGCTGAAAATCATGTGCACATCTACCAGGTTCCCTGAGGCAATACCATTGCGCGAAATTAATGGCAAAAGTGTTGTCAAAGCTCTGACCAAGTTTTTTTTACAACTTTTGGATTACCAAAATCCGTCCAGTCTGACCAAGGGTCTAATTTTATGTCTGGCTTATTCCAACAAGTTATGCTTGAGCTAGGTATAAAACAGTACAGGTCTTCGCCATACCATCCTGAAAGTCAGGGCGCCCTCGAGCGTTTTCAACAGACATTAAAAACATGATCAGAACTTATTGCTATGACACACAGAAAGACTGGGATGAAGGAATCCACTTATTGTTGTTTGCTGTCAGAGAATCCTTTCAAGAGTCCTTGGGTTTCAGTCCCTTTGAACTAGTTTTTGGACACTTTGTTCGAGGTCCATTGAAACTGCTTAAAGAAAAACTCTTATGTGAAAATCCTGATTCTCTTAGTTTACTGCAGTATGTCTCAGACTTTCGCACTAAACTACACAATGCTTGTGAGATTGCAAAGTCAAATCTAAAATCTACACAAAGTAAAATGCAAACAAAGTATGACAAGCACACTGTAAGTAGGACGATTGAGCCTAGTGAAAAGGTCCTTGTCTTACTTCCCATCCCTGGCAGACCTCTGCAAGCTAGGTATTTTGGTCCTTACATTGTTGACAAAAAAGTCAGTGATTTAAATTACATACTGTTGACACCAGATAGACGTAAGAAGAAACAACTGTGCCATGTTAACATGATGAAACCATATTATGACAGAAATAGCACATCAGATGTTGTACATAATGTTACTGCTGTAAATTGTGTAAAAACTGACCCTGACCAAGTTAAAGTAGATACTGATTGTAAGTGTGATGTAGACATTCAGTGTGGTACAGTACCATAAAAAACTCAGACGTGCTTAAAAACCTGGATGCCAAACTGTCACACCTTACCGCACAACAACAACAAGACCTCAAGAACCTGCTGCGGAATTATGAACATTGGTTTAGTGACATTCCTACGCGAACTAACATGTTGTGCCATGACGTCGATGTTGGCGAGGCAAGCGCAGTCAAGCAACATCCATATAGACTGAATCCAGAAAAGCAAAAGTATCTATCGGACGAGATTCAATATTTGCTGGACAATGATTTTATTGAACCTAGTAACAGTAACTGGAGTTCACAATGTAATCTGTGCCAAAACCTGATGGAAGTTACCGTATGTGCACAGATTATCGAAAACTGAACTCTGTCACCAAGACTGACACGTTCCCCATTCCGAGGATCGATGATTATATTGATAGAGTGGGTAGCTCCAGATATGTCTCCAAGTTTGACTTGCTAAAAGGATTCAAGCAAGTTCCGCTGACAGAACGAGCGAAAGAAGTGTCCGCATTTGTGACGCCACAAGGACTGTACCAGTATAAAGTTATGCCGTTGGCCATGAAGAACTCGCAAGCCACGTTCCAGCGCCTCATCCATATGGTTGTCAAAACATTCAGGGCTGCGACGAATATATTGATGGCCTCATCGTGTACAACGACACCTTGGAGAAACATCTGCAAATTCTTCGTGACCTCTTCGAAAGACTCAGTGAAGCACGTCTGACCGTCAACTAAGTAAAATCTGAGTTTTGTCATGCACAAGTTACATTTTTGGGTCATATTGTAGGGCAGGGTCAGGTAAAACCTGTCGATGCTAAGATAAGTGCTATTTCTGCATTTCCTAGACCAGAAAACAAAAAGAAAATAATGAGTTTTCTTGGTATGGTTGTATACTACAGGAAATTTTGTCCAAATTTTGCTGCTGTAGCTGAACCTTTGACTAATTTATTTAAGAAGAAACAAAAGTTCGTATGGAATGTTCAGTGTGAAAATTCATTTAAGAATTTGAAAGCAATTCTGCAAAGTTCACCAGTTTTAGCAGCTCCAGACTTTTTTGTACCTTTTAAGTTAGCTGTAGATGCTAGTGATACTGCTGCTGGTGTGTTGTTACAAGAAGGCAATGATGGCATTGATCATCCAATTTGTTATTTCTCAAGAAAGTTTAATGCAAACCAGAAAAACTACTCCGCTATTGAAAAGGAATCTTTGGCTTTGATTTTGGCGTTGCAACATTTTGAAGTTTATGTTACTTCATCAGTCAGGCCTATCATTGTCTTCAGTGATCACAATCCCCTCACGTTCGTGAACAAGTTAAAGTGTAAAAATCAAAGATTGTTGAGATGGAGTTTGTTCTTACAGGATTACAATCTTGATATCATACACATTAAAGGGAAAGACAATGTACTTGCTGATTGCTTATCGAGATGTTTATGAAATGTTGTGAACAAGATGTTTATGTAATGTTGTAAAAAAGCTGATTTTTTAGATGTTGTAAAATTTTAGTGATTGTGACCGCAAAAAGAAAGTTTTCCAAGAAAATTTCTTTTTTCTTACAGGAAGGGGAGTGTTACAGGTGCTCTTTTTATTGTGTGACACGGGCGTAACTCGTGTTGTTGTTACATTTTATGTTTAATCCGTACTGGTTGGGCTCTCGTTGTCATATGAGCCTTGGGTTTTCACGCCTGGTCGTGGGTCACGTGATGAGCCTGGTATGTGTGGGGAGATACACAGCGCTGTTCTTTCTAGGGAATTCCTGAAACGCGTGTTTACTGTTGAGTAGGGTACTTATAGACTGTTCGAGAATTAAAGTGGAAAATTCCCGGTATGGGGTGTGAAGGTATATTTAAAGGAGCTGTTTTTAGAACCAGAGGGCAGAGCAGCGCAGATACTAGCGGACACAGAAGCGTGTGTCAGGACCTTATCCGACGAATGCGGCAATTATAGATTTTCAATAACTTTCTCCTGGATTTTATACATTTGGACTTCAGTATACTTTCTGTGTTGTTACAAGAACTTTCCACTGGACTGTCATTCTCCGAGAGAGTTTACATTCAAAGGACTTATCGTTGTGATGTTGTTGGTATTGAGGTACTATACCATTATCTTTCTGTATGATTATATTGACTTGTTGCTATAACGCTTTTTTACTGTATAATTGTTTTGATTTAGTGAATATTGTTAGGGTTGTTTTAAGAATAAATTATAGTTATTTGTTACCAAAAAAAACACTGACTTCTTTATTCATTCCCCTTGACATTTCACGCTGCCTAGTGTTACAGAATCTGATTTTTTTAAATCTCCATTACAGGATTTTTGTTCATCGCGCATACGTGATCTGTTTATATAAGGTTCCATAACAATAAATATATATATATATATATATATATATATATATATATATGAGATAAATGTATATCCCAAGTGCCTGTGCCAATATATATATATATATATATATATATATATATATATATATATATATATATATATATATATATATATATATATGATTTTGCAAAGTATCTACTAACCCCTCCCCCCCCCCCCCCCCCCCACCACTTGCAAAATCCTGGATCCGCCCTGCTGGTTGCTGAGCTAATAGGAGCTAAAATGGCTGATAATTGTCTGTCTCAAAATAACAATTTTTTTCTGCTGTCTTAAAATGGAAAAAACTATCTAAGATAAACATGACAAGCAAATTGTTAACAAGTGTCTGTTTTTTTTCGGGGGGGGGGGGTCATATTATTTCTAGTCATATTATTAAATATATCATTGGCCCAATCTTGTTAAAACTGTAGGATCTCATGAAATGATATACGTCTGCTTAAAAGATACAATTCCAATTCGATGATCAATTCAAAATAACTGCTCGATAAGTTTGTGATATTACTGTTATTTCCGTGTCTCAGGACAACACATGAATCTATTTGGGAGAAAGTGGTACGATATAAAAAATACAAAACAAATGGTAAAACCATCAATCTTGTAAATTTTCCATGATCATTATACATATCAAATTTAAGGAGAGTCCAAATATATACAAGTAAAACTGTGTATGAAAGAAATACAGCAGGCGCCAAAGTTCTCATAATTATATGAACATCGAACCTTTCCAAGATGAACAATAAGAGCAAATGTCACGGGAATCCACTGATTAAATATTGAGATATTTGAGCTATTGTTTGAGGCTTTACTAAAATGGACCAATCGCAGTAAGGCTCAACAATTTAATAAGCAATTTAAGTTCAAACTTTTCATGATGACGGATGTCTGTGTAAATGAGGTACATTATAATGGTCCCATTCGTGGTCACGTGTTTGTTCCTTTTCCTTAAACATCTATAAGAGTCCAATTTGCATGGTGATCGAAAGCAGACCTCGCACAATATAATTAAGGTAATTGCGCAGGTGCTTGGACATCCCTGGGTGCTGCTCTGACCCATATCCCTCCATTTGCTCGTGCGAATATATTCATTTCCAGATGGAGAGGTTTCTGCAAGAGACATTAAAAAATTTGCATAGAAACATATAAGTATTGTCTTGACGAGAAAAAAATCGTGTGTACGGTGTAGCTGTTCTTAAAAATTGATTTATGAAACTTTTAAATAAAACCGTAGCTGTCATTGAAAGCTAAATAGCTATAATTATAAACTTTCTACCAGGCAAAGAAAATTGTAAATGGCATAAGAGAAGTTTTATCACATTTTGTAGATTTTTTCCCTACAGATGATGTAGAACAACACAGCAATTTAAGCTATTATCACTAAATGACCAAAAGGTTTGTCCGAATTTGGAATGGTTGTTGCTACTAAGCAAAACGTATACTGCCAATCTATTAGTTACGTGATAATCAAGGAGCTAGAACAGTCGCGGCCGCTACTGTAATTTCACCTTATGTCGATTTAGCCCCTGAGCGCGTCAAAATAACTTAACCAAGTGCCGACCAGACGTAGGCTGCTTGGCCCCCGTCTGGATCGTTAAACCAGAGAATAAGTTACGCTTTTTCACCCTGCCCTAGGACAGCCTTCTTTACCATATTTGGGTAGCTTATTACTGGATCAGTCCATTTATAGTTAAGAGGGGTGTTAGGTAGCCCTGATATCTAACAACTTAAATGAGGAAAGCAGGTCGACGATCTCACGACGATGCGTGAAAATCGTGAAAAAAGTGCTGCTGTGAATTCGTGAAAGCATCCACTACAAGTTTCTGTCGAGGAAAGTTATCACTAAGGAATCGAAGGTAACCGTATTAAAAAATGTGAAGGCGTAGTGGCATATAGTAAGAAACGTATTGGCAACTAGAAATCTGCATTCTAAGGAATACAAGCCTCCGCCATGTGGGGGTCCAAATTGCGGGGTGCTCCGAATACTGTGTTTACACTTACTCATGCGGTCCACATTCCCAGATTCATTTGTGCATAAGTGACGGAAAATGTGCCGGATCATCACCGAAATCTAATCGGCCTATTCCCGAAGTGCCCTCCTAACGACATAACGTACCCAGAGGCCAAAATGAGAATACTAACAGCACTAACACTAACAGGGATGTAAACTTATATTGTGTAGAATCCAGTTAAGGTTAGGTTCCTATCTGGCTATTGACAATGCCTATATGCATGTTTATTAATTGACTGACGGTGAGCGACAACCGCCGACCAGCACGCATAAAGCCGGATTTATATACGCAACGCCGTTTTGTGTACTGTACACGCTGCGTTTTCAAGGATCTTAACGCAGTTTGAAAAAGTTACAGAATATAATGTTATTTCTGGACGTAACGTCGACGAATCAGAAGAAGGGTTTTCCGACACGCTGTTCAAACGTGTGCTCAGCTACAACCCGCTTAATTAAACGGGCTTAGGGGGCCACGTAATCATTTGATATGCTTGACCGAATCCAGGCCCCCTGCTCAGCTTCTGACATTTACAGGATTATCTAATTATAACCATATAAGTATTTATTTTTACATCTATTGCTGGTTGATGAAAGCATATTAAATATATTTGTAGGAATACAAAATGCAGATCGACCAAACTACCAAAACCATAAACTCAATATATAAAGAAAACTTAGTTTTATAGACATGTTATAGATGAATTGTATTACAATACACATTTAATAAATAATTGATTACACTTAAAATAGGCAACCAACATGATTTAAATTATATATTTACTTTGTAACATGACCATATTGAGGCAAATTTTGACTTGATATTTCAAGCCGCCGACTTTTTGCCAGTGGCGTTAATTTATCTTCGAGGGTGCGTGGGGGAGGGGGGGGGGGGCGGGGATGACTCGGAGTGGGAGGGTTATAATTGTTGGAACAATGTTTTAATAGACAGTAAGAATAAACTCAGAAATGGAACCAATTTAAAGTCTAATTCTAATTATTAATGATTCATTTCCAATATATAAATATTATTCACCGAAAAGCAGGGGAGATGATTACATTGGCCTTCCCCTTTATAAAAAGTGAGGGTTATATACCCCATATCCCTATATTGACGCCCCTGCTTTTTGAAAAACCTAGCCGAGCCATGAATGTCGGCTGCCGACTGAAGTCTGACAAGTTTTGTCAATTATTACTGGTATATCGCCCATACTCAATGTGTTTACAGTTTCTAAGCCATTTTAGTGCTTGAAACGAGAGCCTGTGGCTGACAGGGATACAGGCCCAGTGCCCCGGTATCAAGGAAAATGCGGGAACCAGATGGTATTTGACCTCAATAACTTCCAGCGACATAGTAATGTTTTTGTATTCAGATAACTGTAGATTTGACTATGCCTTCGTCCCCAAGCTTGTTCCCCTAATTGAAATGATATATAATTCCTTTTTAATATATATATACCATGCATAGTACAACTTCTCTTAAACATGAAAAACTGTGCTATCTCGGCTGTCTTGTACCGAGGGTATACGCATGGTTAAAACTCTTTTCTTCATTATTATATACTTAACCCCATGTATGAACAGATAGCGTAAACTTCGGGACAGCTTGCTGCAAGAGAAGCTCACATACCCCAGTCGACAGCAGTCTGTATCTGGAAATCAGCTGGGCGGTCGCCATCTTTATCTCCATTAATGCCAGCCTCTTTCCGATACACTGACGCGGGCCCATCCCAAAAGGTAAGTGACTGAAGGGGCTGCGGTCTGCCATAGCAGCAAGGCTGAATCTACAGTCATAATAATAATATTTTTTAGCACTGCATCAAGTCTATAAAGAGCTGACCAATGAAACAGCAAGATCGCTATTTACCTCAGTCAACACTTATGACATTAACGACCATGCCAAAAAAATAACAGTTAAACCATGAAAAAAAATCTGTTTTACGAATTCACAGGAAAGTAGCAAACGTTCATAATCTGCAGGTTTACAGACTGTATGATAGCATTGTCATACAACACAATAAACAAATGCAAATAAAACGTTGCCAGTATACACACAGAAGGCACTTAGACTCGCCTTTGTGGGTTAAACGTAAATGGATCTTGCCAAACGTCTGGGTCATGATGTAAAGCATAGATTGGAGTGACCACAGTGGCGCCTTCGGGAATATGAATGTCCTTTATTCTTATGTCATGTGATGCTTCACGGGTCACCCTAAAACACAACATATACATCTTTGATATAAAGAATAGGTTCAAGATTATGATTGTATAAATTCGGTTTCGTACGTTATACATTTTTAAAATGTTTCAAAAAACATTTTTACCATTAATTGATGAAGGAAAATAGAGAGCAGTAAAAGGGAAAAGTTAAATCCTTTGAAATATATACAGTGAAATCTCACTAACACGACCACATATGGGAACAGCCGTCATATGACGGTAGTTTTAAGGTATACCCATCATCCATCCGTCCGTCCGTCTGTCCGTCCGTCCGTCCGTAACTTTTAGTGTCGCCGCGATAACTTACCGGGGCTTTTCACCAAACTCACCACAACTATTTACCAACAGATTATCTCACCCTAGTTCACTAGGCTACTTTGTGGTGTCGCCGAGATAGCTTATGAAGAGTATGAAAGATTTTGATAAAACTCATCAGAAATGCTAATCAACTTTACATCTCGCTCAAGTTTGATTTCCAGCAAAATCCATGCATGTTTAATGAGGTCAGAGTTCACCGCACTTTGGAGGCACCTAAGTGACCTACCAAAAATCCCATGGATTTTCATGAAACTCGTTATACATATTTACCAATAGAGGTTCTCACCTGAATTACCTTCTAATCTAAATTCACGCATATTTAATGAGGTGAGAGGTCACCAGATATATACACGACGGGCGTATTACGAACGTTTGCGGTGCTCTTGTTTTTTTTCAGTCGTCGAACATGATTTTACAATTAATTCCTACCACAAATATGAAATCATGTCGGAGATACCTTGCAACAGGGGGATACATTCTCAGCGTCTCCTGGACACACTGATCGAGGTAGCACATCTTAGATATGTTCTCCAGGGAAATTCCCTGCAAGAAGGGTACAGCGGTCTTTTTTTTTTAATTTTTTAGCCGGTTCATCAACTTTAAGCTCGTTGGCAGCCTGTTATACTTTATATGCAGCGCATAATCGTTTCTTGGCTTCTAATATCTGTCTATGCTTTTTACTAACAAAAACGAGATTCTATAATCTGGAAGGCTGATACGCCTTAAATAGTAAAACATCTGCCATGCCAAAGTTCATATATATATATATATATATATATATATATATATATATATATATATATCAAACTTTCGTTCCGGACTCTTCAATTTGAAAATTATGCAAACGCGACTGTAAGACGTATAACCAGTCTTGTAAAAATTTGCAAATAAATATGGATCCGAAATGCCGGGCAGCGTAATTACCTTTACATTTTTTTTTCAGATTAGGCTTCTCATAGGCATATTACGACTTCAGTGCTTTATTCCAAATTTTAGATTGAATAAAATATATGAAGAACATTAACAACGATTTGCACTTTCTTGCCTCCAATGTTTATTTATCCGAGAATGTTTATGGTTTCGATTTGGGCATTCTCACGGACGGGTCGATCAAATATAAGGAAAAATGTACATTTTCTATTGCGCAGCATACATGACTGAAATTCAATAAACCATCTCACTCCGTGGGTTTGTTCGACGTCTTTTATCTCTTGGTAAAGTTTTTCCTGTACCTCCGGGTTTTCGGCCAGGGAATGCATCAAGAAAGCCATAGTAGACGCTGTCGTGTCATAGCCGGCCACGAGAAAGATAATACACTGGGCAAGAAGGTCCGCACTGGTCAGCCCTACATGAGAATAAATGTTCACATGTAATTGTAGCCAGTATACTTCAACCTAAAGCATGCATGCGCTAATGATGTGATATGTGACATTTTCATTAATTTCTCTCTTATATATCTGTAAAGTCCTAAGATAGAAGGCCACAAACGTGAAGAATGACGATTCTTCTATATCAGTATTGATGAACAATATTATATGAATTAAGTAAATATTCCGAAGACACACATGTACACAATAAGAAACTAGCTTCCAGTCACGTGTAATTTTTATATATCCTGTATAAATAAACGCAAAAAAATTATTACACTTTTAAGTGTGCAAATTAAACAGAGACGGTTGCAACCTTTTTGCTTCTCCTTTTCTGAAATTTCTATATGATCAGAAATGTCAGCCAGGCCCTCTTCGTCTAGGTTTTCTTTGTACGCATTTAGCATACATTGCAGCAAGTCATGATATTCCTAGAACCATGTCAAATATATATATATATATATATATATATATATATATATATATATATATATATATGTGAATCAACTACCAGGTAGTTAAAAAAATTGCTACATGACCAATATAAGAAATAAGGCACATTATATATAAAATAGCAAAGACAGTCATGAATGTACATATAATTAATCCAGGAAACCATCCATATACAAGGTATGCAAGTGTTTTTAAACATACGGATCATTTATTGCCAGAAATTGACTCGCCAGCCAACCTAAATCCGGATATGTATTTTAATATCCGCTTTAAGATGATAAAGTAACAATTAGGTATATATGCGGCATGCTTCCCCGCATCCTACTATAATTTGAGGATTTGGGCGATATATATATATATATATATATATATATTATTCGTTTATATATTTATATATATATTCAAATTCAAACGTTCGAGGGTCCTCTAATGATATATATATATATATATATATATATATATATATCGTAATTCATATATATATATATATAACGTGAACATGGCTTTATATACAGTCCTGTACGATAACCTTAAAACTGAATTCTACTGTATATTACCATTACTGTACTGTGCCTTTAAATTATAGGTTAATTCTAATAATGATGATATGTATATGGCATGTATATCACTGTGTTACAAAAAGAAACTCACCAAGCTAGATTTGTGCACAATTTATAAACATACACAAAAAACATAAACAAACTTGCCTCTTTAGTCTTCTTTCTTTCTTCAACTACCTTTGTCAGAAAATGTTCAAAGTATCCATACACTTTCGTGTTAACTGATGTTACTCCGAGAAACTTCATTAATTTCAGTAAGAAAGGAAACATCACTAAAAAATGAAACATTGGTATAAAACCCTCCAGAGTAGACAGAAAATGTCAGTTGAATACACTATAAAGTAGACATTAATCTAATAAAAAATAGTTTGAAAACGCCATTCGAAGGACTTTCATTATATTAGACCAAATCAACGTTCGAGGGTCCTAAAATGATATTGAAAACGTATCCTGCACTACAAAATACCTATGGCTGTGGGTTGTCTTGACATGAACACAGACGGATCTGCTATATATGGTTATAGACCATAATGATAGTAACATATGTATCGGTCCGTCAATGGACTCTATATATACGTCCTATGGTATATCTATTTGACGGACGGAGGCCAACATCCGCCCAACAGATATAATAGGACTCTGGGTCCTTTAATTGACAACAACCTGTCTGTGTAAATAATGGTGTCCTTCAGTACAGATCTCATGTAAATAAAATCGTATCTAACCTGACCCTGGTAAAAATGCCCCATAAATATGTTTTATTTACTTGGGATGAACAGTTTTGCCGACCCAATGCTGGGAAAAAACTTGGAAGCATTTTCGAGGAAAGGGTCCATGACGTCCCTTTTAGAATCCAGTTCAAGTCCAAAAGCCGACCTTGCAATGACATCCATTGCGAATGCACCGGTCAGACTAATAAAAACATGTGAGAATAAACAAAGTAAAGACTTTGTATCATGTATTAGCGATGAACGAATTTACACAGATTATACTCTTAGTTGTACGCAGAGATGACTTCGTTGATTTGTTTTTATTCCTTCCCTGCATTATTCAACACAAGTTAGTCACACTACCAAAGAATGGATGTTCGACCGAAAAGTTCATATGTATGATACATGTGTGTTTATATGAGTTTATATATATATATATATGGCATCAGATAATAGCAATGCTATTGACCTTTTTGCTTCAAACCCGTCCGAATGTCCACATACTTCACTCAAATTTCTGAGAAACCTTCTTATACATTGTGAAATATCATGCTCCATCTGGAAAGCATAATGTAATAAGATTATACCCATTGTGTAAGGTAAAGGCTCTATATATATATATATATACTTATGTTAGTTCTAAATATGACACGGCTATGATATTAAACATGTTTTACTAAAATAAGAAAGCAAGGCTTCGTATGAATAAAACGTTAGCCAATTTATATATATATATATATATATATATATATATATATATATATATATATATATATATATATATATATATATATATATATATATATGTATGACTGTGATGCGTCAAATTTTCCCTTCACTAATTTGTGCACTGACACATGGGTGCATTGTCACTCGCTGGTTTTTGCTGTTCTGGTTAAGTGAGTGCTTTTTGTAATAAGGTGGCCTCCTGTTGTAGGCACACTTTGTTACAACCTGAGATCAAACGCTGGGGTCGCTCGGGTCAGTAAATACATAGGTCACCAGTTCAGAGGTGATGATGATATGTGGGTAAATTGCTTAACTAGCGTGTCGAAATTGATAAATATTCATAGGGCTACCGAGCACCTTTCGTATTGTTTACCTGAATAGTCAGTACCTATCAGCAGGGTCCGGTATGAAAGGGGCTCCAAGGCTTTGGTCCTTTACACTTGAAACCAACGAAAAGGGATCTCCAGCAGAAGCTGCAGGTTTTAGATTGTCATCGAAAGCTTTGGGTTGAATTATGACTGTAATTTTAGACACTTTCTTTTAACTCTCAGTATGAACACAGATTTATAATACTTGAAGTAGACTTTTGAAAAGAGTAAACTTATTTGTAATCGCCAGTGCACAGTTGTGTTGAGAGGCATATTTTTTATTACACAAAAAGAAACATAAATATATATATACAGACGAAGCCGCTTAATTGCAAGAGGCTTTTGTCAAGCAAATTTGTTGCAATTAACCGAAGTTGCATTTAGGCGAAGTTTACCGTCTACCATGTGTAAGGGGAAGCCGTTTGATCGATTGATCGACCGAATATCTTATTATTTTGGCATTTGTTCTGTAATACTATTCGTATTGTGATAAAGAATAAAAACACCATTATTAGATAACTTTTATTAAAAAATAAAAACATATGCAAGAGAACACATTAAAAGCCAAGCCATACAGAGTTATTTAAGATCACATATATTAACAAAGGCAATATACTTTTCTGTGTAATCTTGGATGATTGTCTCCCTCTGAGCGATTATTCGAGAAATCTGTGACTAAGACACGGCGAACTTCTTTGAAATGTCGACTTGTTGAACCCTTAGGTCTTTCAACTTGATAACTTCATACTTGTCAGCCAAGGAGAAATTTGCTGGTCTTTTGTAGAAGAGATGTTTTGACAAGACATAACGAACATAAGGAGTTAACAATGTAAGATTATATAAGAGTCTTTGACAATTCTATTATGAGTATCATCAAAGGAACAAACCATGGGACAGCTAGCACACAAAGTTTGTTTGACAAACAAACTCAAGCTAATTAAGATAGCTCTCATGATCAATGTGTTTAATATGCGTGACGTATTTTTTACCTACCATTTTAACCAACCCATTTCAAAGAGATGTGTGCTGTGACCGTATCGTACTGCATCACCGAGCACAGGTTAATTAAGGTCCTTTGTACACATGTGCACCTGCAGTTATATATATATATATAGGGCTACTATATATATACACACACAAAAATGCATAAATAGGCAATGTATAACAAGGTGACATGAACATTTAAAAACAAAAAGAAAATCTTTCAACACCATGTAACTTATTTTTAACATACTTAAAGTATAAAGGAAAATGCATGATATTAAATATATATTGATAAAGAATGTGTCAATATTTGCACAACATATGGCAGACATCAGTAAAAAAATAAACAAACAAAAAAAAACTAAATCTGACTGCACTGGTAAGTTCGCATGTAAATTCCAATGAAAAATTAATATTCTATACCCACAATCATTTTTAGTCTGGTCTAGATGGTTTCATGTTTTGAAAGTTTTCCTTTTGATATTGCAACCTGTTTTTTTTTCAATAGAATGGTAAGTTCTAATCCATTAAATGGCACTGTTGATTGACAATGATTGTATTCAAGTACTCTGTCCACAAGTATCACACTCCACAATATCTTGTTGCCATCATAAAATACTATATTCTAGGTGTAGATATATCTTTTCTATAAGATTTGCATATATAGTTTTTACAGGTTTTGTCATTTGTAGTATGTTATCAATTTTAAATTCTGAGGTAGAATCGTCTTGGTTGTTTCTTATTTCTTGTTTCCATTTTGCTGGTATTGAGTGTTTATAATATTTTTATAAGTCAATATTTTTATATCAATGACATAAATATGTTCTATTTCACCAGGAGTGTAGAATACATAAGAATTGTTCACCTTCTTTGTTAAATTATGAATGAATCTGATACCTGCTTTGCACCAAGTTTTATTAAATACAATTTTGTCCACCTATTTTAAGGTGAGAGTAAATCCACAGAGATTGATTTAAATAATCATTTATTGTGCCTGGAGTATGATAGACATATTTTTCACCAATCATACAACACTTCTTCCTCGAACAAAGTATTCTTACTGAGAAAACAGAGTAGATCCAGATCTTCAGCTTTTACATTGCTTTTAAATAAATATTCACTCAAATTATTAAAACTACAGTCAACTAGCTGTCTCCATCCTTGTTTCAAATCTAAGCTCAATAATCTATTCAACTTAGCAATTTTAGTTGCTTGTAATTTTGACCATATGTCAACCATGTTTAAACCCCCATAATTCTTAGATGCTTTCATAGTTAATCTTTTTACTTTATTTTTTTGTTATTCGATATGAAATTAAAAAGCTTGCTTTCAACCTTTTTTTAAAAAATGTTCCTGGAGTTTTAGGTAAAATAGAAAACTGGTACTGCAGCTATGATATCAAATCTGATTTAATGACTGTGATCTTACCAACTGATGTTAACTCTCTTTTGGACCAAATATTAATTTGTTGCTTAATGTTATTTAATAATGGCAAAAAGTTCATTTCATAAAAATTTTGGAGTGTACTATCAATCTTAATACCTATAGTTGTAACCGGTTCTTTTGTCCATTTCAGACCAAGTTATATTATCTCAAGTTATATTATTCATGATTACCATTGGGCATAATTGCTGTTTTTTCTGTTTATTTTTAAACCACTTACGTTTTGAAATCTTTCTAAATCTTCTTTTGAAATTGTTCTAAAGCCTCTTTAACCACCGGTTGTCCATCTCTAACAAATAATGTAGTATCATCCGCATATTGAGAAATAATATGTTTCACACTTCCAATCTCTATGCCTTATTGTTATTGTCTTTAATTTTTGCAGCAAGCAGTTCTTCGTCGCAGGGTACGTCAACTAGGCCGAGAGAGCGCTCGGGTGTGGTCGGCGGGAGAGAGGGCGCTCCATGATTTCCAACAAATCTCGCGTTTTACAGTTTAGAGTAGATACTTTTTGTAATAGCCAAAGTAAACGCATTAAAGATAGGATTATCTTATATGCTGGTCTCTGTCATTATTGTGGGCCTTGACGGAATGTGTGTGTGCACGAGCACGTGGTTCAGACAGACAGATATAACGAAGTCAAATGACCATGTTGAGTCTTAAAAAAGGAATCCGCTTGATGGACATCAAAACAAAGTAGTAACCGGTTTCAGTATGTTTGTCGGAGGTCCCCCTTGTACCACACGACATGGCTGTTTCATCTAATTTCAACTGTAAAGTTTATATGATTGAAAATTACAGTTTATATGATTGAAAACCTATAAGGGCTGACACTGGTAATAAGCCTTCCGCCAGATGGCATCTGAATTCACAGCTGGGTTAATTTTCTGAATTGAAAAGAATTCCCTAAATATTACAAGGCTAATATCCAAAACTAAATATAGCTGAAAAATTTTAATTTTTGTTTAGATTAATCTCTTATACTGTTTAAACTTTTAGTGTAAATATAGATTCTTAATGAATATAAATTCAAAGTGACGTTTCGATATGAGAAGGGAATTCATTCACTTGAGTAAATTCAACAGAAAAAAAATCAGACAAAGGTAAATAATTTTTTTATATAATCAAAGCGTTTTTGCTATAGGAAGTCCTAGATGTTAACAAATAATTTTAAAATCACGCGTGTGTCCGTATTTGAGACATAATTTTTGTCACTGAAATTGACAAAAAAAGTCCTCGCTTAGATGGCTACAGACAAAAGTCCCCGGTTGACACACAATATAAGTAAGGGTGTGTCCGTGGGAACATTGCGAAACATGAACGTATTGGTGAAAAGTTAGAAATTAAATATCGTTTTTTTTTTTTTTTTTTTTTGTAATAAATGTAAAGAAAGACCAAATATATATACATGTCGTCGATGAGACTCCTCACGCGGCGGTTATACACTTCAGTCGTTATATGTCTCCTAAGATTTTAACCGCAGCTTTTTATAGCAAGATTCGCCGGGTTTCACCACCAGGGCTGGCACAGGGCAAAGAATTGTAATCAGACCAATGACAGCATGGAAATACTTGCTATACCAGGCAGTGGCTACAGCGAAGGAGATCTAGAACGACTGCAGTGTATAACCGCTGAATAAAGAGTATAGGTATGGTCGTGATTCATATTCATGGGAGTATCATAGTCCATCGATTCCGTTGTCCCCCTTAACTCACCATTTTAAGTTTGCTTGAAGTAAACGCAGGCGTCAGTAAGTGTCGAAGACGGCGCCATCTATTGCCCGTGGCATGAAACAAGCTCTGTTCAATTTTCCCGCCACCTTGGAATACAAGCTGAAGTAGGAAGAGTTAATAGTTTAGTCAATGAACCATTTTTATCAATAGAGGTTAGACATAATGTTATCAAGATTCTCACTTGAAATAGATTCATTTATTGTGTGTTAGCGTGCAAGTAAAACCGCACCCGACTCCACCAATTGCAAAGTGTCATATATACACCACAAATCCAAGATGGCCGTCATTATAAGGAATTAAATATTTAAATGGCCATAATTTCATAACTAAATGATTAAGAAACACATTTAAGTTAACATTTCCGACAAGCATTAGAACTGTCCGTTCATTTGGCGACATTTCTGAGGTCATAAAAGCTAGGTAGGCGTACATTTCATGCAATAAGGGCAAGTTCAATGTCAAATTTGGCAGGGAAAAGTCAAAGTCGGCTTTATATGGCAGCTTTTTTCCACAAAGTGTTATAAGAACATCTTAAGTGTCATTTCCACTGGACTTTAATGGTCGTGTAATTCTGATAGGCAAAGGACCAAGGGAAGTTGGAAACACTTCAAACACTCACCATGTCACTTTCTTTCAATATCATGGAGAGTGTTGCTATTTTCTTCCTAATTTAACTTTGACCTTGACCTTGAGGCATTATATGCAATCAGAAGTAACGCCAATCAATGGGTTTTATCAAGTTAGTGGGAAATAACAATTGTAATGCGTTTCCAAGTCATTTTGTTGCGAAAACATGCTATATCATATAAATTTTTGCTTTATCTATTCAAAGATAAGATCGACCTTGACCTTACAGCATAATATTCACCTTTTATGACCTCAGATGTATCAACAAGTGAATGGGCATCCCAATGTCAAATGGAAATGACACTTGGTTTTTATCACACTTCATTGATAAAAAAATGCTATATCATGGCGAGTTTGGCTTTTTCCTGCCCAATTTGACGTTGACCTTGACCTTAATTACTGTATGATATGTACCTTTTATGACCTCAGAATAGTCACCATATAAACGGACATCCTAATATTAGTTGGAAATGACAACTTTAATTTGTTTCTATGTCACTTAGTCATTGAATTATGACCATTTAATTATTTACCCTTCTTATGGCAGCTATCTTGGATTTGGGGTGAAAAAAAACACTTTCCAGTGAATGGAATGAGGTTTTATTTGTGCATTAGGACACTATAAACTAGATATTTCTTGGCCCCGCAGATGCCATAGTATCCCAAGACAAGTAACCCCCCACCCCCCCCCCCCCCCCCAAAGCCCTTGATACGATGCATCTAACCTGTAAGTTTGGTGACTGTACCAACAATTTGTTTTTGAGTTATTGCCGTAATTTCATTTAAACATTATTGCTGCTGTGACCTTGAAAAATGTATCAAGGTCATCCATGTTCAAATTTGACCTAGCCGTTGATAAGATGCATCAAACTTTTTGGTTTGGTGACTGTACCTCAAATTCTTAAAAAGTTATTCCGTTTGAACATCATTTTAGCAAAAAAAAAAACATAATGTGGCGCCACCTGTCTTCTTCAGAAAAAATGCTATCAAAGATCTTATGTCAATTTGGTTTTTGGACCAATCCATGCATCTCTCAGTGAGATATTAAAGTTAACTTCATTTCAGCGTTATCGCCTCTGTGACCTTGAGAAATACATCAAGGCCATCCATATTCGAACTTGGCCTAGCCCTTGATAAGATTCATGTAAACTGTAGGTTTGGTGACTGTACCACAAATTATTTTTGAGTTATTGCGTTAACATCATTTAAACAAGAAAACGACACAAGGTGGTTCCAAGATCTTCGGTCAATTTGATTTTCGGATCATTCCATGTATCCCCTACTGAGATATTAAAGATTTGGTGTGAATTTCACCAAATATGGGAATATACAAGGTCAAGGCCACTCTCATAGGAAAGGCCATGAACCCAATTTAAATAAACATCATCCCATAACCCATATTTATGCATATGCATAATATAAAAGAAATCTGTCCATTAGTTTTTGACTTATAATGCTCACAGTACTGTCAAGTGGCAATTTTGGGGGAATTAAAAGGCACGAAAACAAGTAAAGAATAATAGGTGGCGCCACCAGTTTCTGGAACATGATAACCTTATCCATGATCTTTGATCATCTTGATTTTGGGATCAATCCATGCAAGATTTCTTGAGATATTTAAGAATTTGTGTGATTTTCCCAAAAATTGGTCCTATTCAAGGTCAAGGACACTCTCCTATAAAGGTCATGATGTCATTTTAAATAGGCGTCGTCCTCTCACCCATATCTATACATATACCAAGTTTGGTAAAGATCTGTGAAATATTTTTTTAGTTATCGCACTAACAAGATTTATAGGCGGTGGCGGGACCGTCATGAAAACATAGTATCCCCCGACTTTGTCTGGGGATACAATGAATCTATTTCAGTTGAGAAACCTTTGATAACATTTTTTTCCGACCTCAGGGGTTCATTGACTAAAGACAATAATGCTAGTAAATGCTAACCCTTCAGTTACCGCAGAATTGCGTTCCGAAGGTGATATATGTTATTTTTGTATGGAACATGTTGTTACGGAAACAATTTTGCTAAGGGGAAAACATTTGACGAACCGGGATTCGAACCCATGTCGGTTGCGCACATGTCTGGCGTTCCAACCGCTTCCCTAGAAAGGAAAGCTACACAAGCGAAGACAATCGGTTTGCTTTTTAAATGCACTCTGTAACACACCCACTCTTAAGAGCGTTCTGCTATAAGAACAAGATTTATTATCCCATGAGTCACACAATTGGTGAACTAGGTAGCGGTAATTACCCGGTTACTTCAAAACACTATTCCCCGGGCAACAAAGTTTGCCGTCATTTTGGACGAGCCCCCATTTGTTCCAAAGAAAAAATTGCTCAGGGGGAAATATTGGGCCGATTTTGGGTTAGAGCCCATGTCGGTGGCGCACATATCCGGCGTTCCAGTTCGGTCCGCTTTTATGTCACCCCGTAACAATGTATATATAATCGGAGTTATAACATATATAACTGTCAGAGCAGACTTTAATTTTAGTTATAACAATTGATTATTTATTTACTATTTAATTATTAAATTTCGTACATTAATTACCTTTCTGTCGGTGAAATTGTCGAACCTTTTTACTAAAATTTCTTTCAACATATCCACATCGGCAACGATGATGGCTGCTGACCTTCCTTCATAAGTTCTGCTCAGAAATAATGATATATTATAATTTATATTTATAATGGACACATATCCTGAATACAAAACACTGCTCAAGCGCATAACAATACAATGTTTAAATAGCAATAACATACATTTAACATAAATGACAATAATTATATTAAAGAAACATATGGACTCACAAGAGCTTTTAACAAGGGCAGTTAGCCTGTTTTATATATATATATATATATATATATATATATATATATATATATATATATATCCTACAGCAAATCTCAGCTTCAAATAATTATCCCTTTTCTCATGTCATGAACAAACATCTTTAAACGAAACTTTATTTTACTTTTAACGAAACTACTAAAACATTTTGATACAATGTAAAGTGTTGTGTACTTGTTTGCATTAATCCACGGGATAAGTTTAAGAGCTGAATATGTCCGCGACAACGGAACGAGACTCTCGCGAGACTGGGCTCTCGAGTATGTATGATGGCTGATTAAAGTTTGTTCACTTATAACTGAGTCTGTTTTACACAGACGACGATGGCTGACATCACGCTACCGCCACCCAACCCGTTCCTCCAGAGCCCGGGCCAACCGACGGTCCCATGGAAGCGCTGGTTTACCGCTTTCCAGACTTATTTGAAGGCAAATGCTCTCGACACAGAAGCAACGTCTAATGCACGGAAACGCGCCATCTTGATTCATTGTTTCGGGACGGAGGGTCAAGGACTGTTTCCATTCTATGCCAGAAAGTGATACCTTCACATATGGTGAAACTATTACCGCATTGGAAACACAGTTCGGACCTCACAAATCAGCCATGATGGAACGATACCGTTTCAGCCAGAGAGTCCAGCGGCAAGGCGAATCTATACGTGAGTACGTTGTGGCTCTTACTGAGTTAGCCTCTACATGTAACTTTTGACAGTTATGTGATGAATTAATAAGTGATCAGTTGATAGAAAAATCACTGTTTCCGCGATTTCGTGAAAGACTCTTAATTGGACCAGACACATTAACTCTAGAACGTGCAACTACGCTAGCAATACAGATAGAGACTGTGATCCATGAATCTAAAGTCATGTCTAGTAGTGCCAGTAGTATGGATGGATGCTTTCAACATTCTGATGCACGTGTTCAGGGAGTCTGATATAAACCTAGGCCAGGTAAGCAAAACCTACCAAGCTTAAAAAACCAGACTCACAACAAACCTGTGGTAATTGTGGACAGTCTGGACATAAGCCATACACTTCTCATTGTCCAGCGATGGGACAAAAATGTAGGAATTGCGGCAAGAACAATCATTTCGTTAAATGCTGTAGAACAAAACACCCTTCAGCTTCATACAAGGTGAGCCTCTTACTGTGTATTCAGTGACTCTTGCTGGTCAAGACAGCTTTAAACAGTGTTAGCTCAGCATAGCCAATGTTGCAATATCTCTGTTCATTGTTCTCGAGCCAAGTCATCTATCCTCATCGATGAACTGTTTAAACAACACTTCACAGATCACCCACTAACTCCACCACAGAAACATTTAGTGGCATATGATGACAAACCAATAAAAGTTTTTGGGATAGTTAATCTCTCAGTTAGCTACAAAGACCATACTATTCAGAGTTTTCCAAACTATGTCACCAAGCAGGGTTCTAGGTTAATGGGAGTTGATCTCTTCAATACGCTTGGCTTCTCACTAATGCACAATGGTGAGCCCATTCAATCAGTGACTGTACAGCCAGAATACCCAGAAGTTTTCACTGGATTTGGAAAAGTGTCACAGTTTCAAGACAAGCCTCGAGTTGGCACATCGGTTACTCCTGTGTCTCAGAAGCAATACAGATAGAGACTGCGATCCATGAATCTAAAGTCATGTCTAGTAGTGCCAGTAGTATGGATGGATGCTTTCAACATTCTGACGCACGTGTTCGGGGAGTCCGATATAAACCTAGGCCAGGTAAGCAAAACCTACTAAGCCTAAAAAACCAGACTCACAACAAACCTGTGGTAATTGTGGACAGTCTGGACATAAGCCATACACTTCTCATTGTCCAGCGATGGGACAAAAATGTAGGAATCGCGGCAAGAACAATCATTTCGTTAAACGCTGTAGAACAAAACACCCTTCAGCTTCATACAAGGTGAGCCTCTAACTGTGTATTCAGTGACTCTTGCTGGTCAAGACAGCTTTAAACAGTGTTAGCTCAGCATAACCAATGTTGCAATATCTCTGTTGATTGTTCTCGGAGCCAAGTCATCTATCCTCAGCGATGGACTGTTTAAACAACACTTCACAGATCACCCACTAACTCCACCACAGAAAAATTTAGTGGCATATGATAACAAACCAATAAAAGTGTTTGGGATAGTTAATCTCTCAGTTAGCTACAAAGACCATACTATTCAGAGTTTTCCATTCTATGTCACCAAGCAGGGTTCTAGGTTAATGGGAGTTGATCTTTTCAATACGCTTGGCTTCTCACTAATGCACAATGGTGAGCCCATTCAATCAGTGACTGTACAGCCAGAATACCCAGAAGTTTTCACTGGATTTGGAAAAGTGTCACAGTTTCAAGACAAGCCTGTGTCTCAGAAGCTACGGAGCCTTCCTTTAACGGTGCATGAGGAAGTTTCACAAGAACTTCGTAAACTCCAACAACTAAGAATCATAGCGAAAGTTGATTCATCTCCATGGATATTCAATTTGGATATCGCACGAAGAAAATATTCAGGGAAACTAGACTGTGTGTTGACCTGAAACAGGTAAACAAGGCCATTATACCTGAGTATCCACTGCCTACCATGGAGGAACTGTCAACAACATTTAGAGGTGCCAAACTATTCACAAAGCTTGATCTGCGTCGCAGTTATCTTCAGATTCCTTTGGCTGAGGAATCTCGACACCTCACTGCATTTATATGCCATGATGGAATCTTCCAGTATTGTCGCATGCCATACGGACTCTCGTCATCGCCCAGTGCGTTTCAGAAATACTGTCTACAGTCTTATTAGGATGTGAGGGCACTGTGCACATTCTTGATGATATAGTGATTCATGGTAATGGACAAGAACACATGATCAAAGGCTCAGAAAAGTCCTCAAAAGACTGGACGAACACAATTTCACCCTGAATCAAGAGAAATGTCAATTTTCTGTTGAGGAAAATGATTTCTCCGGTTACCATGTTTCCATCGAAGGACTTCGGCCTTTACAGTCAAATAAACATGCTATCGCAGACTTACCAGAGCCACAAAACAGAAAGGAATTTTCTTCTTTCTTGGGCGCAGCAAACTTCTATCTGAAATTTGTGCCATTTTACCCTGACATTGCAGAACCACTCCGCAATTTTTTGCGCGAGGACCAGGCTTGGGACTGGGCTGATGAACAACGTAAAGCTTTCATTGAACTGAAAGAACGCATTATGTCACCACCAACGCTCGCGCATTTCAATCCAGAACTCCCAATAATTGTTGCTACAGACGCATCGCAAATCGCCTTGAGAGACGTGTTGTCACAGAAAGTGGGGAGTGTTGAACATCCAGTCGCGTTTGCTTCCAGGACTCTGTCGCTTACAGAGCGCAAATATTCCACCGGTGAACGCGAAGCCTTGGCCTGCGTCTTTGCTTGTGGGCACTGGCATATAATGCTTTATGGGCGTCTCTTCACACTTCGTACAGACCATCAAGCCCTCACTACACTCTTAGATACAACAGATACAACCAATACGTATCTACCAGTGGTCAGACAGACTTCACCAGTACAATTTCCACGTTGAGTACACACCAGGTCACAAAAACTGTGGTCCAGACATGCTCAGTCGATTAGTGCACCCGCCAAGTTCGAAAATACACTCAACGGAGTGTATGCAAGATGTGAATGATGCGGACATTCTGCAAATCGACACATCGTTAGTCCCGCCATCCGAATTACAAGCTGCTTCAGAGGCAGATCTTGTTTTTCAACAGGTTAGACAGTACACAATTGAAGGATGGCCAAAACCGTTTCTGATGACTTGAAACCCTATCAGCAAGTGAAAAATGAATTGTCTGTGTGGAATACATATTGCCTGGCAAGGGGCACAAAAGCAGTTATACCACAATCGCAATACTAAAGCGTGCTAGCCATGGTCCATGAAGGCCATCCAGGTATTGTGCGCATGAAACAGCAATGTCGCGAGGAAGTCTGGTGGCCTAAGTTAGACTCTCATATCGAAGAACATGTACAACACCGTGAAGCTTGTGCTATCAGCAACAAAGCTGGCAAACCTGATCAGCCTCCTGTTCAACCAATCACAGGGCCACAACACCCGTGGCAAAAGATCCAAATGGACATATTTGGAGAAATTAAAGCTGAACCTTTCAGTGAAAGCTTTCTCGTCGTTGTGCATGACATGCACTCGATATAGCCAGAAATCGCCAAAACAAGTACTGTTACTTCGAACACAATCATGTCAATCTTGAATAATCTGTTCACCAGATGGGGCCTACCAGATACTTGGTCACACATGATGGCCCACAGTTCACATCTCATTAGTTTCAAGGCTACTTGCAGTCCCTGGCGATAGAGCACCACCTCACAGCTCTATACAACCCACAGTGCACAGGCGCTGTCGATCGCTTCAATCTTGTTATTACAGATGGACTGAGAACCGGCTTAGCGGAGGGAAGAAACCTCAAAGATATCATACAAACCATTCTCCAGACCTATAGAGATACACCACATGCTCTATCGCAACAAACTCCTGCTGAATTTATGATTGATAGGAAAATTAGACTGCCATTAGAAAAGCTAACACCCCAAGCACCAGTCCCTCAGCAAATCACTGACAAAGCTGAGGATATTGCCAAACGTCAAAAGAAAACCAAACACTATACAGACCGGAGACGTAGAGCGAAAACTCCCAAACTAAAGTCCGGCGATTATGTTCGGCTAAAGCGGCTTTTCCAGCAGCACAAAATGTCTCCAGTCTTGTCGGATCCCAAACAAACTCATCAGCAGGTAGGACCTTCGATATACATGCAGATTCGCAGGTAGCACTGTTTGAAATGCAAGGCGATGTGTACCTACAACCACAACTTCTGATTCATCGGACACCGGTCTGCCTTTCGACACGTTTGGTGATGAGCCCGCCACCACACCACAGCCTACTGTGCAATATAGGACGCCCTCGGAGATCGCGCAGACCTCCTCGTTATATAAGTGACTATGTGGAATCGTAAATGACATGTTCACATACAAGTAATTCTAGTACAGGTGTGTCTCGTACGGAAGGACTCGTACCCATAACGTAATTCTTTGACGTTCTGTTTTAAAATGGGGGGAAATATGTTGTGTACTTGTCTGCAATAATCCACGGGATAAGTTTAAGAGCTGAATTTGTATGCGACACCGGATAGAGACTCTCGCGAGACTTGGCTCTCGAGTATGTATGATGGCTGATTAAAGTTTGTTCACATATAACTGAGTCTGTTATACAACATAAAAACTTAAGAAAAAAATGATTCAGCAATAAATACGAATTTGCTTTCTAAGGAATGCAAGCCTCCGCCATATGGGTGGGTGGGGGGGGGGGGGTCCCGATTGAGGGCTGTTCTTCACCCATGTTTGCATTCATTTATTCGGCCATATTCCCAGGTTCATTCGTGAATAAGTGACTTTAGATTTGTGAATATTCCTTGATGACGATCCTGAATCCGGATTCACATGAAAGTCTAATTGTTTCTTCTCTGGACGATTCCCGAAATGCTCTGAAAATTTCATGAGATTCCGTTCATGGTTGCGTGAGTTATGTTGTGACAAGCACACAAACACACAAACACACACGAACGAACGGGGATGAACGCATACGCTCCTGGTTAAGGCATCAAGTTACAGTGAACATGATAGGATTCAATTTGATTATATCAAATACCCTAGAAGAGGACTTGGTGATTATATAAACTTACCGAAATACTTTCCCATATTTTCTTAGAGCTTCAAGTTCAGCATATCCAAATCCCTTGAATGAGAAGAGAATCTTGTAGATTTTTAAAGATTTGCAGTGTATTAGAGGTACCATTGTTTTATTTACTTTGACCGACAACTTTACTTCTTGATGATTTTAACTTAAAGATATGTTGTTTTTTTTTTCTTAGCCACATATTTCACAACATTTGCATATTTAAGATACATATACACCCCCCATTCTTTATAGTTGTTGTTCAAGCAAATTTACAAATTGACTGATATTACACATTGACTGTTATGTGTATAAACCTTACATAAAATTACATAATTACACACATATTTCTTTTGTGCGGGAATTATTTACCTTATTGAAGATGCATAAGTTCATATAGGCTGACGATTTAAATAACCCTGAGTAATTTCAAGGTGCTCGCGTATGTGATATTTTCTAAGTGTTCTCTATTTCTAGGGCTGGCTTGCGTCATATTGGTATATATTTACGTTCGCATTTTGACAGATAATAGACAGTTCAACAAAAAAGTGTCATGTTGAGCATGTAATAAAGTATATATCATTTCTCATGCGCATCTCAATCGACAAAGTGTTTATTGGTTAAATATCTCTGGTGACAACATATAAAATTTGACTTATTCATTAATTTTTGGTTGGGCCATCAAATTGATTAAGACACATGGTGTCTGTCGGGCTCATATCACGAGCCAGTAAATACATATTATTTCTGATCTGCACGTCTTTTTAAGACAAGTTGAGTGGATTTCGGTAAAATTTGCTGAGCCCTGGTATGAAATAGACCAAATGTCCAACGTGTATCAAACCACGTTAGCAGGTGACGTTCCTAGCTGCCATATTGCATATTTACTAACATTATATTACAACATATTGTGCAAGTATCTGTTAAGGGTCATGGGCATAGCCAGGATTGAGGGAGGGGAGGGGACCGAAATATTTGGCAAAGGCAATTGAAGTATATAAATATATATATATATATATATATATATATATATATATATATATATATATATATATATATATATATACTGATATTGATAATAGTTATATATTAGTAAATTATTAATATATTAAATATTACTTTATAATACACTTATGTATTATAGAATGTTATTAAATCAAAAGTAAAAATATACAAAAAAAAAATAAAATGTTTTGATTTTATCTAAAAAAATAAATAAATCAATATATAAGGTATAAAACCATTAAAGGCTTCACACTTTCTACCCATCAACGACTTTCTACATATAATAAAGCATCTTACCATTAACATTAACTTCAACAACGAAAGAAATATATAAACACGCTAGTCAGGCTTGGCTACGCCCCTGAGGCTAATATGGAGACAATACCAGTCGATACGGTTATTATTTGAAATGTCTACCGAGTGTAAGATGAAAAACGCATCTGGAATTTTATAATTAACGACGGTACAAAGAAGTTACCTTCCGAAACGGCCCAAGCAGACTGCCGATGATCGGGTAACACGGAGGTCCCGGCAAGCAGGAGAGTCCATTGTTTTCCGCTGGCCAGAGATAGTAGCTTCGTATAAAAATGGTAAAATGGATTAATTTTCAGTAATTATGAGCTACAGCACTGGGGCTTTGTCTTTCTTCTTCCCGTCCATTATATAGCCAAAATCGTAGTCCTAATTGTAAGAGCTAGAATCTTACATAATCATTTCTATTCTAAATTTGGTGAATGCCTTTTTATGCAAAACGAAATAAGGTCGCAAAGATCTGTTTTTAAGCGAAACAAAAATCGTTTTAGATTGTCACGTCATCTATATTGGATAAGACTGGTTTGTCTAATCAGTGTTTAGTGAAGCTTACTTATCATATACGATATAAGTTAAATTGTTACATGTACATATAATGAAATGCAGACCAAAACTGTTCTAATCCAGCCTCCTGACAGCTTAATTTCGAATATCAGCCGGGCTTCGAAAATGTACAACTAAGCAATTGAAATAAACGGTAGATTCTAATGATATATTTCGCATACTTTACTAACTTTTTACTCAGAGGGCTTACCATTTCAAGTATGGCCCACGTCAATACCGCTACGTCAACGGCATTCGCACAAGTCAATTTAACTGCAGTTATGCGGCGTACACGTATCTTTCACAACGGAGAGCACCGTAGCGTAGAGAGATTGAGCACGGGAGAAAAAGTGCGCATGAACTAACCTAACCTATATATCACGGGATCACTTAAAGGGGCATAATCAGGGGCAATCTTATGCCTATTCTTTCACACTTTTAGTTCAAATTTGCTTTATACAAAGGTTTCCCAGCAGAACCATCCAAACACAGAGTCTCAGTACCTCGCATATGGCTGTCAAACACCATGTTATGACTTTGTGTGTTGGTAAACACAGTCAACGTGTGTCTGTTAACCAAAACAAGGCCTTGTGACCAGTGTCTGATTATGAGCCGCAATATGCGAAGTTTCAGCCAGCGGGAACATGTATTACATGTTTTTGGCCTAGTCAGTTAGCGCATCTCCTGATTGACTCATGTTTTGTCGGGGCGATGCACGGATGTGGTTATGTTGACACCTGTGATCGCACCCGGTCCACTAATTTTGACACTCGTTTACAGGTGTAAGCAAATGGTTTCAGGGCATTTTGCAGGTACAAATTTTATTTTAAAGGGAAAAAACTTCTCGTGTTTATTCAATATGCTTTATAGTTGATTGGGCCCCTTTAAATAGTATCCCATTTAAACAGACATTCAGGGGCGTCAATACAGGTATATATACCCCCCACTTTTTAGCAAAGAGGGATGGTCAATGTAATCATCCCCCCTGATATTCAGAGAATAATATATATATTGGAAATGAAATATATTTATAACTAGAATGATAGACTTTGGTTACATTTATGAGTTTATTATGAAATATTATACATCTTTACCTGATTAAGAATTAACATGTACTGGAAACATTCCTTAATTATTTTTTAAAACCTTATACTTTAATTGTATTATATTTGAAATTTGTCATACAGACAATAAAAGGTATATATATATATATATATATATATATATATATATATATATATATATATATATATATATATATATATATACGTGTGTTGGGGTGGGTGTGAAAAAAAGTTGTGTCATCCCCCCACCCTTGAAGAAAAATTGACGCCACTGAAGACTTACTGTAAAATGTAAACTTACCAGACAAATATCAGACAGGAGCTGGTCAGAACTGTTGTAATGTTCATATATTTAAGACATTCAAACGTGCTCAGTGAAGAACCCATCATGCGGCCAAGCAAATACACGGGCAGTGTGAAGAGACTCTTACCTGGCTGATAAGTCTGGCTTAGTGCCAAGTTGAAAACATGAAATCAGTTTCGGTAACGGAAAACTGGTCGAATGTTTGAGATGATTCGAGAAAAATAGGACAGTTGCCGTATATGTTTGGTTATTTGTGTTAACGAAACAGACAACATAATCGCGTTGAAAGATCCACCGGTTGTTTATCATTTCTATGTAATTTCTAAAAAATATTCATCTGGTACGTACGACATATTATCTCTTACGTACGACATAATTAGTCTTACCGATCTGATACACCAACTACACAAAAGGCCAACTGATATATATGCATATAAGCAACATATATAGATATATATATATATATATGTGTGTGTATGTTTGTGTGTGCTAAATAATGCGTGTTCTCACCCTAACTATACAACATCCCACTATTAGGCGTCTTCATCTTATTATCTATACACTGAGGGACTAACATGGCTACACACATTCTATACACACACACACACACACACATATATATATATATATATATAAATTGTAAGATATCGCCCGCGCTGTGTCAGACTGCTTCAGACAGCTGTTTTACTGGTAATGTCATTGTAATCACAGTTAAGTGCTGTCAACCACAGATGCTTGTTTGACCAGATAAAATATCCAGACATGCAAACAACCTTGTTACTGTCATTTGTAGGGACTAATGAGCTTATTGAGCTGTTTAATGTGGAAATAAAATTTAGAAACGAGACCATGCAGAAGTGCTAGTGTTTAACTGCGTCAAATGTGAAGAAGTCAACTGAAGTAACATTAATACTTCTTGAGATTAACTCGCTTTTAATTAGGCCAAACATTAGGTGGCTTCAACTAAAGGCTCAAGTGATTAAATGCAGGAATAAACGAAGTATAAAATCTTGTTCAAATTCATCAAACCATTGCTGAGAAATTCGGTAGGTTGTGTTTGAATTAGGTAAAAGAGTCCGTGAACTTTGCGAAAAGTGTCCAAACCAGCCCTGACAGGTTTGCATTAAACTTTCTTTGGCGATAGGTTTGCAGGCCTGATGTGGGAATTCACTTCAATTTATGATCAAATACAAGATGACTACCCCTGTTGATTACAAACAGGGGCGGATACAGGCATTCAGATTATGGGAGATGGGCAGATGGGGAGGGTATTCAGTGGCGGATCCAGAGAGGGGCGCCCGCGACGCCCCCCCCCCCAGTTAAATTATTAATTTATCCACAGTTTATTACATGTTTCTATACTGGGGGAGGGAGACTTTCCGGATCCCACGACTCCTGGGCTTCCACTCGAACTCACGACCTGGGCTCTGTTGAGTCCTGTGCGCTGCCTATAGACCACAGATAATTCATATCAGAGAGGCCGGTTCGGTTGACACTTTTAAACATTCTTTTTGGACACTCTTGTTTTAGCATACAATGATTCTTAGTTCTACTGTTTCCAACATGTAGGTTTCTGTTTTACGTCAATCGTAAAGGGATTTGGAACATACTTTGTGTCTGAAATGACAAATATATATTCAGCCCGAATACCGGACACTACCTAAGCGTTTCTTCGTAATAGAGGGCTGACTGTAGCAGTGAGTTTAAAATTCATGAACATTTGCTTTTCAGGGTCAGTTATTGAAGTGTCCCTTTAGAAACTGCCTTGAAAAGAAGAACTTTATCCAAAGTTTGAACTACAGGCCGTTAGGAATATGACGTGGAGAAAGA
Source organism: Sipunculus nudus (assembly GCA_026874595.1). Lineage (NCBI taxonomy): Eukaryota > Metazoa > Annelida > Sipuncula > Golfingiida > Sipunculidae > Sipunculus > Sipunculus nudus. Next base: position 61,355,247 of record CM049313.1, read on the forward strand.
TACTGTGCTCACAAGGGTTATATCTAAATCAACCACATATCAGGTCTTTCTCTTTACCGCAAATAAGACCGATTTTAGGTACAGAAATTACCATCAAATTGGGTTGACATATGACGGAGAGACTTGTTTTGAAAATCTGTTTTCTTCCCTCCAAGATTATAAAGCACGCCTATGATTGATGGGTTTTAATTTTTAGTTCAGAAATAAACATACGTAAACTAAAACTGGGTTGTTGACTATAAAGCTTCATACCAATTATATTAGCAGCTAGCTATTTATAGCACTAGCTGATAATTCCGGTAACCGGACTTTTATCGGGCTTAGGGGATTTATTAAAAGAGATTAGGAATTTTGGCTCAAGGGGATCCGGACCAACCCCCACCAAACACTCCTCCACTCCATTTTAAAACCACGCAAAAATCACTTAAATTGATGAACCTTCCTATTGAGGTATAACACAGTGTCATATACACAAGCCGGTTTTAGAGAACATTGAGGACAAATGTGGACCAAATTCTCTTTATAAGTATTAGATTAAATATTTAAACTGTCAACTACACTGTCTTGTTCATAAATCTAGTTCATAGTTCAATATCGAATATTTGAAAACTGTCCGAAGAATAAATATTTTCAAACACGTCTATAAAATCAGGCTATATATGGTAACTGTAACTCTTTTCAGAATCCATGTTTCTCCAATAATTAGTTTCAGTTCTGCCAAGGCAATAACTGTTTTTATTATTATGACAGGATCACCATTATCTCATAATACGCTGCTAACGTAATTAAAAATTAAAGAGCTCTGTATATGACTGTCAAACAACGATTTAAAATATTTTGTTCCCTTGAAATATGTTAGGAACATTTACATAAAAAAATATAAATCACACACAAGGGGATCCGGACCAACCCCCACCAAACACTCCTCCACTCCATTTTAAAACCACGCAAAAATCACTTAAATTGATGAACCTTCCTATTGAGGTATAACACAGTGTCATATACACAAGCCGGTTTTAGAGAACATTGAGGACAAATGAGGACCAAATTCTCTTTATAAGTATTAGATTAAATATTTAAACTGTCAACTACACTGTCTTGTTCATAAATCTAGTTCATAGTTCAATATCGAATATTTGAAAACTGTCCGAAGAATTAATATTTTCAAACACGTCTATAAAATCAGGCTATATATGGTAACTGTAACTCTTTTCAGAATCCATGTTTCTCCAATAATTAGTTTCAGTTCTGCCAAGGCAATAACTGTTTTTATTATTATGACAGGATCACCATTATCTCATAATACGCTGCTAACGTAATTAAAAATAAAAGAGCTCTGTATATGACTGTCAAACAACGATTTAAAATATTTTGTTCCCTTGAAATATGTTAGGAACATTTACATAAAAAAATATAAATCACACACACACACACACACACACATATATATATATATAAATACAGTAAAACTTCGTTGTGTCGAAGTCGAAGGGACTGGTGGATTTATTAATAATTTATTATCGATAAATACTGCACATATTATATAGTTCTCATATATCTTTGCAAGAAAGAACAACACAAATTTTATAATAGATTTATTTATTAATAATAAAAAAGGACATAAGTACCACCAAAAATAGGATTAGGTAAATAAAGAAAGTGAAATAAGAGCACATACATCTATTAAAGCACATAGATCATCAAATGATTGGCTCAGATCATTTACAGTGCAACACATTAGAACATATTTAAAAGGCAGTGATACGATTTGCTTAGTACGAGAACGCTCCTGGTCATCAACAAAGTTTTCTTTTTTTGACAGGAATTTAAAGCAGTCATCATTGCTCTCTGACGACTGTAACAGCTGCAGCAGCTTAAGGCAAAACTCAGGGGCCCCTCTAATTGATTCCATTCTGTTTGGTTTATTAATAACAATTCTCGTTTCGAATTAATGCTTTGTCGGCGACAGAAGAAAAGCATGATCATGAGTGACTAATAGGCCAAACAGGTAAACAAAGGACCAGTGCTAAATATTATTTAGTGCTAAATATTAATCAAGATAAAAGAGGAGGTAATCCTACATCACACGTTAGAGCACAAGCGATGATTAATATGTGGTTGGATAATCTTGATCTAGCAGATATATGGCGAGAAAAACATCCAGTACAAAAAAGTATACTTTGAGTAGAACGAAACCTACACAGATATTTTGTAGATTAGATTTTTTTCTTATATCTAAAGGATTGAGCGGAAAGGTTGAATATCCTATATTTCCCCAAGCTTTAAAACAGATCATTCAATGGTCGGGATTAAAATTGATTTAAACTTAGAAAAGACTGTAGTGATGCCAATAGGAAACCATGAATACTGAAAAAAATGATATTATAAATATGGGTCAACAGTGGACAACTAGACCAGTAACAATACTGGGTATTAAGATAAATAATAGACTACAAAACTTGAATGAACTCAATTTCGAACCATTGCTAAGAAAAATAAGGAATTTGTTAAGTATATGGAAAAGAAGAAATATAACACCACTAGGGAGATTTACTGTGATTAAATCAGAATTAATATCACAATTGCAGTATCTGTTCTCACTTTTGCCTGACACAGTCATCATTTCTCAAAGAGATAGAAGTTTTGTTTAGTTACTCTGTATGGAAGAGTAAAGTAGATAAAATTAAAAGAACAACATTAATAGCGCCAAAAAGATGATCGGGGATTAGATATGGTAGACATCTGGTCCAAACTAAGAGCAACAAAAATCACATGGGTAAAAAGATGTTAAGAAAATGTTAATTCAGGGTGGAGACAATGAGTTAATACATGTTTAAAAATCATTGCTAGTTATATATTTACTTGTAATATAAAAATTGAAGATGCAAAAGATGTCTCTCTCTTTAGAAATTAAATATATTTTGGTTCTGGAATAATTTTAGAATGGTGGGGGTTTAACTTTTGCATACCTGAAAAAAATAATGAGCTTTTGAAACAATCTGCCTGGTTTAATTCACATATTAAAATAAATGGCAAAGTTGCATTTTATAAGAAATTGTATGATGCAGGCATTCAATATATACAGGACTTAACAGAGAAAGAAAACAACCATTATACTTTCTGTAATAAAGATGAATTACAGAATACATTTGGTATCAATATAGACACAATGAAATATAATAGTATCATGCACGCTATACCACAAAAATGGAGAAGAGAAATTAAACACAGGTTCAGTAAAGAAGAACCATATGTATATAGAGTTGATAAACAATTACAACAAAAGAGACCAACAAACTATATATATAATGTATTTATTGCAGTGAAATGTACACAGCCGGAAAATACCATTTTAATGTGGCAAAACGATATTCCAGAATGTACAAAAGACAATATAAACGAAGCATTCCATAACATTTTAATTACATCAATCTCTACTAAATTAAGATATTTTCAGTATAAAAGTCTACATAGGATCCTGGCTTTAATCCCATTCCTGGTTAAAGCTGGCATAACAGATACTGATCTTTGTACTTTCTGTAAAGAGGAGAAAGAAACTCTAATACATATATATCATGACTGCATCCAAATTAAAGAACTTTGGACAAAGGTTTATAACTGGCTTTTTGACCTGGGTATACCAAGAATATTTTCTGCCAAAATAATATACATGAATATGAGTTCAAACAGATTATCAGATAAAATTATACTTTTCATTATTATATATATATGTCACAAAGTGCAAAGGGACAGTATTATTGATTGATGGAGTAAATTTTTTATTAAAATTATTACTACTTTGAGAAAAACTTGCAAGGTATAAAGATAAATTTGGTTACCACGAAATATTGTGGAAACCATTCATTTGCCAAATAACTTAATTGATTATCATACTACTAAATAAATGCTATATGAGTATATAAAACATAACTAGATAATTAGTATTTTTTTAAATAGACAATTTTTAGGGAGAACAACTTTAAATTACCTGCATGATTGTGTATAAACACTTGACCTGCATTTTGTATTTTGCTTCTTGTATGTCATATGTTTATATATGTTCTGTCTTTGTATTTTTGTCTCTTGTATTTATATATGTATGGATGTATTTGTTTTTTAACAATAAAAATACTTGTTAAAAAAACTGTGATTTGGAGCACCACGTGATAACGGAAAATAAAATAGAGCTAAACTCATGGAGCCATGTATATTTTCTACATGTCTTCTGTTCATGTGCGGTTTCTATCGTACCTTGGGCCTTGTTCCTTCTGTTTTCCCGCTCTTACCCTACTTTTTCGATATTTTAAGTCCTACTTTTATCCTATTTTTTTCATAAGGATTTGTTGGACAGCCTGCCGTAAGGGGATTTACTGCGAAGTTTGAGATATCCCTTATAAACATGTATTGCAGTGTATTTACACGCTTTAGCATCATTTATGTAAACCCCATATACTGCATGAACAAACAGCTGTGTAAAAAGAAATGTATTTAACAAGTATATTTTATGCATTATATAAAAATATGATGGATACAGTGGCGTCAATTTTTCTTCCAGGGTGGGGGGATGACTGTGTTTATATATATATATATATATATATATATATATATATATATATATATATATATATATACACATATATATATATTTATATATTTAGACGCTTTTCCAGCGTCTGCGAGTGACATGTTCATCTATAAATACATATATGATTTCATATACTTAATCATAAATCAAATAATCATAATGTTATGTTTGAAAATAAGTTATTTTGTGAATTCTAAGCAAAGTTTAGTTATAACATTTTTTAGTGAATAGATCCGAAGTCTTTAATTCTATTATTAATATATTTCATTTGCAATATTATAATATTATTCTCTGAAAAGTAAGGGGGTGATTACATTAACCATCCCCCCTTGCCAGAAAGTAGGGGTATATATCCCCCCTATATTGACGCCCCTGGATTGATACATGGATATTTAACTTATTACAATAATTTCTGTAAATATAAAACATTAGAAAGGCTGATTTTTAACACTGGAGCCTTTAAAGAAGAACTAGCTTATTACCAGGAATGGATACTGATTGTTTGTGTATGTTTCTTCGCTAGTTTAACTTATTGCTATCTCTGTCCAAATAGCATGCGACCATGAGTCGTCGGGCATCACCGGGAGTAACCGAGGTGTGCGGTGGTCGGATGCAGGAGTCGTGACGCATGATGTTTTGCTTTAACTATTTAACATTCGTTTACTTTGTAACGTTCAGTATTATGTGCAGATGTGATTTAATTGATCAGTTTTATGCTTTATTAATGATCCTGCTCACTGATATACATGCCTGTTTCATGCGTCACTAGGTTTGTAGGCCTTCGTGTATAGAATATGTTTCAGATTGTGTATGTGTACAAACAGCTGAGCACTCATACAGATTGTTGATATCACTAACCTGAGGACGTTTGTGTAATGTCTTTATACAGAGATGTCTATATGTATATATATACAAGCAGCTGATGCATTGTAAAGCACTTGTATACACATAATGGACCTTTGTTAGTTGTCTTTATACAGATCTCTCTCTCTCTCTCTCTCTCTCTCTATATATATATATATATATATATATACATATATATATATATATATATATAAACCTACAGCTTGAGCATAGAAAACTGACACGGCACAAAGCAGACCTTGTGATTGTTGCAGAAGCACACGATGTCTCTACCTGAAGATATTTTATTTTTGTTTGTTTGGCAGTATTGACATTTACTTAGCACATCATTACATCATTCTTTATTGTGATAACAAATGATGCCGTCATTCCTGAGTCAGACAGGTGTTTCTTTCTGTAAGTATCTAAGGCTACTGCTAAATATTCTCCATAGGGAAAGACTTTGTTCTACTTTTACCAGGCCGCCGTGCCAGCTATTATATCAATTACAATGTATGTGTAAGCTCACAATTGATCGCAGCTCGAATGGCAAGTGAAATCCAGTGTAACGAAAGTAAACAATACACGATGTTGGTAATTGTCAACGCGCCATATAAACAAGGTCACCTGCGCGGGAAAATGGATGGTTATACATGCCTTTATATGAACATCCAGATCCTCTGTGACATTCAGGTATTGCAAGACCGGTGATCTGAAAATAGCAAAAGATTTGTATTGCTAGGTCTGTACAGCTAGCGTACGCGAGTCACTTGATTGGTTCTACAGCCCTGTTAAAAATTCATGAAATAGCTGGCTTTGCACCCTGGAAGAGCAAGGCTTCTGAAAGCTTGATGAAAGGAATGTGAGGAGATAACTTGATCTGTAGGGATGCCCAAAAATAAAGTAAAGCCGAATCATGTCCCATATGGTCTACATGTAAGCTATAAATGAGGTAACTCCGACCTAATTTTGTGAACAAATGTATAGTCTGCATGTAAACCTAAAATTAGGTCATTTTCCGGGTACCTTTAAAGGGCCTGTTCCACTGCGATTGGTTACAGTTGCACTGTCGTATATGCATAGCATTGTTGTCATTATAAGATATGTCAGTATTTTAGAAAGACACTATTTATATGTGTTTCTGAGGTAAAAAGCCATCAAAAAGTTCCTCATGACAATCAAATAAGTCATTACACAATTTTTTCTTAAATATTGGTGCTATAACCTCAAGACCTGTATGACTATTGTAAGAATTTTATAAAACAACAAAAGTGCAATGAACATTGCATGTTAATGGGGCATTCGGTTGTGTCGCCTTCGGATAGCAATATGTCGCCTATTTGATTACCACAGGTGTTTTACAAGTTACATGTCTGAGGAGTCTGCACTGGGCAGTTTTAATGCTGTCCAATTCGCCAGACTAATTCTTGTACTTGATAGTGTCTAATATCCGGCAGTTCTTATATATTCATTTAAATTGGCGCCGGCGATTCCCCTTTAGTTTTTGTAGTCTACCAGCATGTATAACAGGTCGAAGCTTGAAGAAAAGTCTTTGGTTGTTAAGCTCTCTTTTCTGTAGCATTACGGGGGTCATTGTTTGCATCTGTAGTTGTACAGGCTAATTATTTCCTAAACTGTAAGTCAATTTCCGTTTTAATTATGGCGCAAATGTGTTTGATTTAGTGAATTTTTGTGTGTAGATTTGTTTGATTTACACAGGATTTAAAGCATTTTACACTTTGGCCCTGATTTAATTCTTGTCTGTGAATATATTAGACCGGTCCTGGCCCGGTTAAAGGTGTGGTGCATACAGTACCACCTGGCGTAGAGTAGCAGTACTATATCATCAAACCGGCCCGGGCCATCGAAACGGACTGCCCAAACTGAGCATGTTTAATCATTTACCTGTGCAGTATGTGTTGTTGACCTCGGATAAAATAGACATAGCTGATGTGATTGGGAGGGGGGGGGGTTAATATGCAGAACAAAATATGGCTTCCGGTAGTGAATCAGGTGGTGAAAACACCTTGCTGCAGAGTGCATGTATAGCATATCTGCTTTTGCCAAATTAGTGTTTTAGCTTTATTTAGTTTACACCTATATACACACACGTATTTCACATGTTATGTGATTAGAGGATTTAGCCGTGACGGGGCCCTTATTGGATTGGATGGTGAAAATGTCACGTCATAGAATGTGTTTAAACATTAATTAAATCCTTGCATTAATATATGTCGTTTTTATTCTTTCATGAGAATTTGGTGCTGACAGTAACAAAAATATAAATGTTTTAAATACTGAGATATACATTTTTTGCTTCATGAGTTTCATGTTGCTGACGACACGGATCTACTGATAGCCCCTTAAGAATGCACACAACTTCCTATTTTCCATAGGCAGATGTGTTATATGATAATGTAATGCGATTAGGAATACGTTTGCTTGACCTATACCTGATGTATTTATATTTCAGGCTTATTAGTATCTTTCCAAAATTTTGTAAGCAGCTTGTATTTATGTTGTTGTGAGTTTTGCACTTAGTTTGCATCGAGGAGCACCGCAATTTGATGCTGATTGGTCGTGTTACGGGCGATTTGGGTTTGGACTTCGTTGAGTTTGACCAAAAGATATGGGTGTTTATGTTTATTGCTGTAAAGGTGTGTTACACCTGTTACCAACGTTTTATTAATATAAATCAGCGTATAAACGTATACATACTGATGTGAATGAGAACCAACCAGGGCTGGTGGTTGCTGATGGGACACAAATATTACAGATTCTTGGCTTTATGTATTTAATGGTTGTCGTTGAGCAGGGTTAGACTGGTACCCCGAGTCGCTTTGTCAATTGACCTCCGCTTATCAGGGCAGAAACGCACAGGGCACCAGACTTGTACAGGGTGAGAAGCTGATGACATGCAGCGCACTTGTCCGTGGCCCGTTTATCCGTGACCCAGTTGTCCGTGTTACATTTGGCCTCATTAATTCATGTATTTGACGTCTTCATTGGCCCTGCAGGCTGAATGGTATTTATTGAAGCAATTCTTTCGACACCGTATTAAATTGTAGGCGTATTTTACCTTGGATTTATATATTTACTAGATTTAAAACATGGGGAAGATTTCAAGAGGAGACTCGTCCTTTAACTCCTCGCGGCTATCAGCGTTAGAGACAGATTTTTGCTGAATCGGTCGTCTTATGATATCATACCTTTCATTTATGTCAGCTGTGTTTGTAGAAACTAGAAACTCCAGCTGATTACTTGTACTGTTCTGAACAGCACTAGACTGGCGAACGTGACACTGTGTCATTTTCATGTATAAATTTCAATATCCGTAAAAATAAATGAACTATTTACCATAAAAAACAACGGCCCAGATTTATATATATATATATATATATATATATATATATATATATATATATATATATATATATATATACAGTGTTGCTCCTAGGCATGAAGCACAAAGGGACACCGGGCCCCTTGATGACATTTCGGGGGGACAAACCAAAAAACGGGATATCGCTAATGCAGCTTCTCGTGTAGATGGAGGAGAAAAACGACTGGCTGGCGCAGCCGGAAGCATGTTTGCGCAGGCAAGCGTGATTCAGCCGGACACTCATTAACACGGACGAAACTGACAGTCCAGACTTTGTTAGCTTATACGCGCTATGGAATCGCTTTTAATTAATATTATCATTGAATAAATACGAGGTTACACAATTGTTTCATACCATAATGTATCATAATTTTAAAAAAATCTTGCAAAATATGACGTTTATCAATGACAAAAGACCCTGTGTACGTTTCCCTTATATCATCCGCTACAAGGCGGGTGATTCAAGATCAAATTCTAATGCAAACCCTTCCGAATGCAGAATTTTATTATGTCTTTTCATGTTCTGTATTATGGTTTAACACGCAAATAAATATGGTGAATAATAAGTATCAGGATGATCGGCAATTTAAAACACAATGTCCAGTGCCCACACCGCCGTGTTAAATGAATGGGCTGGTCAGGCTGGACGCTAGGGGGCACTAGTTGTTTGCCTGCAGTTTTTCAAGCAGGCAGTCATTTACTGCCTCCACACACGAGAGTCTCGGTATTAGCGATATCCCGTATTAGGTGGGGACACGTTTTTCGAAGCAAATTTTTATGTTAAAATAATCAATGTAACATGAATGTTTTAAGTTTTGCGCATTTTGAAATGAATAATAGGTATTGAAAAGGCTGGAATTGTTACATATATTACTGGTCACCAATCTCAAGTCTTCATAAAACTTAAGCCTAGGGAATTCTTGTCTCAATAATATTATACAAAGATGACCATGTATATAGATTCATTGCAAATTGCTGTACCTCTTGGTTAGGTACAGTTGGTGTTCTTTCTGATAGATGGCGATACAATTATGTAGAGTTCTTCCCGATTTAAAAGACAATTTGGAAATGTCCCCATAGGACACCTGGTCTCATTCCCGTTACTTCTATACTAAAAAGGTGTATTTCCGTGGCGTAGCCGTAGAGGTATTGCGTGACAGTGAATTAGGACCACAACCATCGGTGCCACCAGCCACACAGCCTGCCCACTGGCAAGTTAACATGGACCAAGTCAATTACCCACGGTCACAAAGCCTTGAGGATCAAATAAATTATTGAACAGTTTGGCTAGCTCTTGTTGGCGCTATACCCATTGTGCAAGGTGGTATTAAAAATTGTTTGGTTTTATATGTGTTTTGTATAATCTCAACCAGAATTGACCGTGTTAGTCTATTAATTTTTTTTTATCAGTGACAGTAAACGACAAATGCATGTTAGGACTGGTCATTTTAGGAGGCAACATTTGGGCTTTACTGCATTTTGGCCAGAATTCAGGTATAAAGACATTCAAAAGAGACCAAATTTTAACTAATAAGCCTACAGATAATGTTTAGGCACATTCAATAGCATTGTTTCTATCCATTGTTTCTATAATTGTAGATTTAAATGTAGTGCTGTCCCCTAGTGATGAATTAGCGTACTACAGCCATACCTTGAAAATATTGCAAATGACCCCCTTGGGACACATTTCATTCCCCACAGATTAAGACCATAGACGTTCCGGGCCACGGAGTGGCAGCTTGACAAAAGAAGAGTGGAACCACCGTCATTTATAATCAAGGGACCTATAGATGATAGGGGCCTACCTATGATACATCAGAACACATGCATTACATACAGGTCACGTATACTCCCTGGCATGGCAACTTATTCTATAATGTCTTTTAAATCAGTTGAAACAGTAAATTTATTTATATATAAAAAAAATAATATTTGATGTCGAAATGGCATGTTCGACCGAACACTGAGGTACAGGTTAAAATCTTCAAATCCCGAGAGAAGATGATAAAATCCCCCCCCCTTTCCACACACACACACACACACACACACATTAAAAATACATATCACAACAAATCGAAGAACACTTTAAATATTTTATTATAAATTCTTTGTTTAATTAACTCCAAAAATCGTCACGTCCAGCAAATATAGATGCCATTTTTATTTTTAAAATGTCATTATCAACAATGCATCCATGTTAAGTTTGTATATTAGTAAATATACATCCTGTCTGTAATCCTGTTTCCCCCATTTTAGCATAACTACCCGTTTATACATATCTTAAAATTAATTAGATACAGTAAAACAAAGGTACATTTAAATAACGACGTGTCATTTGTTTCCAAATACAGCGCGCATACATGAAAGAACGAAAATGCTAAAAAATGACTCACATTGGCACATTTTGATATACTGCAATACATTTGGTAATATGCTGCTATGAACGAACGTCTTCCCTGCAATATCCACAAGACAATCTGCAAATCATACTCGTAAGACCAGGTCTCTGTCGGCAGGCGTCTATGGCGACCAGTTTTTGGCAGTGAGGTGATTTATCACGACATGTCGTTAGACAGTGCCCGCACGACCAGGGACAGATTACCGCCATCCTCATTGGATTTGTCCGGCATTTTCCATGCGCGGCCTCGACTCCACAGGTTAATGACCGGTCAGTACATGCAACTGTGTAAATACAATTTAATATAATCAGGGCTCCCATCGACTGCTTTATTTACCATATTTTCTCAATAAAAAAATGTTCTCTGATTGAATTTCCCATATTTTCCATCATTACATTCAGACTTATCTCCTATATTTTCCAATATATTTTTTTTTTCATTTTACAGAATAATTATTGTTATATAGACCTATTATTATTGAAAATATAAAGCTCTCTTCAGAACTGTACATGTGTAAGCGTTGCACTCATACAATTCACTGTAAAAAAAGTTTCTTGTAAAGGTTCTTAGACATCGTGGTTTTTCGGAAGTAATAAAAAATCGAATGCCCAAAACTGCCGTGTCTTAAGGTTCTTGTTGCCACGGAAGAACTATGACTGCTTCATGTATTAGTTCTGAGGGGAGCTACAGGTACCGCTGTGATCGGAAAGGTTTTTGGCAGCCCCAATAACCTTCAGCTGTGACGAAATAAGGGCGGGGAAATAAAAGCTTTCTATTGTGTCCTGTCGTAAAACCATCTTAACCGAGTAAGCCTATATAAGGACTTTACCGTATAAACCAAGATTGCACAGTGAAAACTATATATTTCCTATTTTTTTACTGAAAATCCTTTTAAATCCCTCCTTCGGGTGTTCATATAAAATTCTTGTTTCCTCAAGAGCCTGGTGTTTTAGACTTCATCTATTAAAAATAATATACATGCTTAAATTTCTCGACGCAACACCAGGAGTAGTTCACTTACACATGAGTTGAATAAACATTAAAACATTATTTTAAATGCCCGTATGTGCATGCTTGTAATACTTATAAATAGATACATGATTTCTCTCTCTGTTCATAATATATTTAGATTTAAAACTTGTAAACTCCAAGACTTTAGACTTTCATTTTCGAGAGTTAATAGGAATCAGCCTTTCGTGTATCAAAGTTTGAAGAAAACCATTCAACTGAAATTACATGTGACTTATGATTAACATATACATGATATATGTACATAGGCTAAATTGTGACTGCATGCTTTTGGTGGTGACATGAATATAAAGGAGTAAATTAAGTTTCAATCAGGTACTCATATATCACCAAGATCTTTTAATTTACATGTCATATACTCCCCGTATAAGGTATCACGCCGCACCAGCACGATGCGGTGGGCGGGTTAAGTTATACACCTGTATATCTAGAATAGTGTTACCTTTACTTCCACGTGAGCCATGTGTGGGACATTCGCATGTGGTGCTGCTGACGTCATCGCCGGAGGCAACAACGATACGGGCACCAGGGCGACCCCCATGTGTTTCTACAAATTATAATGACGTCATTCGTATGGCAGCGTCAGCACACACACGCACATACACCGACACACATTGACAAGTTTGACTAAAAGAAATTGAGTTTATCAATGTGATTTGATGATACAAATGAACTAACCAGGCACTGATGTAAGACGCTGGGGTATTTTCTTCAAGGTATCTCCGACCTCGTCACCTGATGAGACGTAAGAAATGTAAATATTCAGCGAATGTAAGATCGAATCAGTTTTAGTTAAACAAAAACATATTTAATTTTAAATGGATATTGATTTAACTCGTTCATATATTGATTTCATGGATTTATTTGACTGTTTGTTTTAATATACTTCATTCAGTGTAAATGGGGAGAAGGATGTAGTAATTAAGCCAAACATGACCGTTAGAGGGCGCTTGTGAACAACTGCATTACCCCATGAGGATTAATCGACCTTAAACGCGAAGAGACATTCTATGAATTCCCCTTGAAAGGTCTTTTCAAAAATGGGACAGTGATACTCACACGGTTAAATAAGAAATCAGAACGCCATCTGCAGACAAATATATTTGAATTTTACTTTGACCTTTTTTATAATATTTTTTGTTGGAGGTAACCGCCTCCATTTTTATCCCGGCTTAACGAAGTATATGAACATCTGCAGAATTCGAAACCGCTTTTGGAACTAATTATTGACAGGGCAGTATCACACGCTTCCTCTCTTTTTATATCCTGGTGACTACTGCACCTGCGGACCCTCGGTGTGAAATCGTCCCCATTCCTAGGCCATAGCACCGAGGAACCCCCGAAAGGCGCACCCGTTTGTGAGTGAAACACGGCCGTTGGACATGACCTTCCATTACGCCTGCAGAGCGCTTATCCTAGTTACGGGCCGACCGTGAATATCCCAACCCCTCGGCAGAGATACGAACTCACGATCTCCCGGCTTTGAGTCCTGTGCTCTACCACTGAGCTACAGAAGCCGGTAATACTTAAATTTATTATTTAAATTATTAATAAGAACATTAATCTCACCGCATGTGCGTTGGTAGAAAGCCAGATATGGGTTCCTCTCCAGGGTAGAAACAGTTCCGGGGCCTAAAAGGGTACAGAACCACACCCCTCTAACCGAACCCTCACGGAGGATGACACCTGTACAATCTATGACGTCACAGGTCTCCACACAGCTCCTGGGGAAATACGTATCCATGGTGCGCAGAGTGGGAACCGGACCAGGTGGTCCCCATCCTCTGATCAGCGTGTAAACGCAGTGATGATCTTCTGAGGATATCATACAGGAAACGTTGTGCATATATTTAAACTATTAAACACTAATGATAAAATTAGTGTATTTTCTGATAAAGATGTAAAATTAATATTCATGCAGTACCACGACAGCTGTCAGAACCATTGGAATTTTTAATCGGATGTCAGGCGGAATTTACTTTATTTATATTTTTTCCAGCAAAGTCTAACTACGTGGTCGTGGTCTTTAGCTAACACATATATCTGTATCTACTTCTCAATTCCGCGAGTAATTATGTAACAGCAATATTGCAACAAGTAATGCCTTTTCATGGCAATGTTTTTCTCACAGAACATTACACTCCAATGTATGATTTATTCTCATATATATATATATATATATATATATATATATATATATATATATATACATTTATCTATATTTGATGAAATCATTCAGCAGCTCACTTTTTGTTGGAGTAGAAATCGGTTTGTTTACAACATATTGCTTTCTGGGTGTATCTGCCAGCTGGACATGTGTGGATTGAGATCCGACAGGAGATTCGAAAAGTTGAGGATTCCTGTCTAACTCCTCTTCTCCTGAACCTGTTTATAATGAGAACCACTGAAAATTAAAACGGCTCCAATTCATTTTAATATTGGGTCGCACATTTTGATTAAAGTTTAAGGAAGATAACAATGGTGGTCGGATGTTTATGAGGAGTTCCGTGAAAAATCCCCGAGGCGCGGCCACAGAGGAATTTCGTAACAAAACCCCGAGGCGTTGCCACAGAGGAGTTCCGTGACAAAACTCTGAGGTTTGGCCAAAGAGGAATGCCGTAACAAAACCCCGAGGCGTGGCCACAGAGGAGTTCCTTGAACAAAACCCGCGGCGTAGCTTTAGGCCACAGAGGAGTTCATTGGCAAAACCCAAGGCGTGGCCTTAGAAGAGTTCCATGACAAAACCCCGAGGCGTGGCCACAGAGAAGTTCCGTGACAAAACCTCCAGGCGTGGCCACAGAGGGGTTCCGTGACAAAACCACGAGGCGTGGCCACAGGGCAGTTCCGTGACAAAACCCCGAGGCGTGGCCACAGGGCAGTTCCGTGATAAAACCCCCAGGCGTGGTCACAAAGGAGTTCCGTGACAAAACCCCGAGGCGTGGCCTTTAGAGGAGTTCCGTGACAAAACCTCCAGGCGTTGCCATAGAATAGTTCCGTAAAAAAAAAAAATCCCGAGGCGTGGCCACAGTGGAGTTCCGTGACAACATACCAATGCGGCCACCGTCAATTATAATATAGATTAATGTACTAGTCATATTTATCCGATGCCGTAACAAAGTATTCAGTATTTCTAGTACATGTATTTAGTTAATTTTTATCAATTCTTCAGAATACTCTAGTATTCCTTGTCCGTTTGTTGGAGTAGTAATATATTCAAAATTCCTGTGGGCTTGGCTAAGTTCATCGTTTATCACGGAATTGACGCAGTCCTTTTGTTTATATGCAAAATGTTGAACTTGATTTATCGTACTGGTGTACATTGGTCGTGTTTAAAGTATTGGTGAATAACTTGTGTATATTACAGGTAATTACCATACCCTCTCCACGAGACCCGTCAGGAGATGCGAACTTTTGGAAATTGATATCCGTCTCCTCTTCACCGGAACCTAAAATATAATAAAGATCAAAAAGTAAGTTATATGTTAACTAAATAAGTCTGCATCCGGCGGGTTTTCATTCAACAATAAAGGGAGGGAACTGGGGATATTTTTTTTATTAATCTTAGCAAAGGATAAATATAACAACAAGGAAAAATTATCAGTTCCTCCAATAGCTTATCGAAGACGACGTATTTAGAGACTATATATTAAATATAACAAAAGTGAAATCAGTGTAATTTTAAGTCCGCTCAAACGTTACATATAGCTATGATGAAACAGTCCCTTTATTTAAATTAATAAAAGATAAAAGCGAATAACTGAAGTGGTTTATGAAAAAAAATTTCTGTAAATGTAATGTAAAATTTAAAAATATATATAATGAATAGTAAGTTACTAATTGCTCACCAGCGTCTTCACAAAACCCGCACGTTTTTGGACACTGCAACATCAAAACTGTCCTGGACTTACAGGATCCTTGTCTTTTCAGTTTCTGACAATCCAACGACAGGTCTCTGCACTCTTTGTCTTCAACTGAGTTGCAACAAAAAAGAAACAAGTATTATTTTTTTAAATTATAAATCTTATAGGTAATAACATTATAATTAATTGATGAATCTCTTTAATGTAGAAATAAATTAAGTAAAATTCTTAGTATATGATCATGGAACATGTTGACTTTCATAACTATATATTATCAATATTAAAAAATACACCCTCCTCCATAGGCCTCTACCGAATGGACCGCTGATACTAAATTCTTATCCATATATGTCACAGAAAAACAATACAAAGGGAATGTGTTATATCTGAATATCTGATAACATCTTGAATCAATAATGCAGTCTCTCGCACCACAGGAGGAAATGTTGTGATCCTTTACCATTTTTGTGAGACAAGACTCCATGTATATACGGTATGCGGCACGGGGAATGTGTGTCGAAAGATTTCATATATAACGAACCCATACCGTTACGACAGCATGGTATATATTCTTGATATGTCGCATCCGATCCGGTATATCCTGCGGAGCCGGCAAAATGCCTACATGTACAATTCGCTTTTCCGGATAAGCATTCCACAAACCGGATCCGCGCATATGGAATCTCACCTTATTTATTAAGTCAATGTCGGTTTTATTCGCATTCCACATCCGCATTCCGAATCTTAGCTATACGCCTATATAGATATGTGTCTATGGGTAAAACACTTAGTATATAATGTTAGACATGCAGTGCGGGCCTCAAACGGTAGGACTATAGGAATATGTTGACTGCACACATGGCTGCATATGACTGTATAATTATATTTACATTTCTTTTTACGAGATGTACTTAAAATATCTCAATGCCTGTTAACATTAACTGAAAACTACCAGGAAAACATGTCGTTTTATTAGAAACAAACTTCGCGTTCAAGGTTTGGTTACGGCTTATAAGTAACCCGCTGCTTTCAGGAGACCAGACAGTACAAACTGTAATATAATCTTCACTCTTTATTGAGTTTATCGTACTCCAGAAAACTGGTTCGCAAGTACAGTGGAACCCCGCCTTGCGACCACCCCACAATTGCGACCACCCCACAATTACGACCATTTTGCTTGGTCCCGAATTTTTTTTAGTTTATTTATGTTTAAAAATGACTCAAAATTACGACCACCCCTGAATTCAGAATTACGACCAGATTTCCTGGCCCCAGCGCTAATGCGACCCTGCTAATGCGACCACCGCCGAGAAGTACTGAAACAACATTTGTCACGAGTCAATGGCTGCGTCTTGTCACAGGCGCCTTAACGAAATATCAAAGCGGGTAACAAGGTTTCTTAACCCGAGTGTTAATCTGGTCCCGCATATCTTCCCGACTCGGTGTCTTCGCTGAGACTCGTTGAGGTGTAGGTTATAGATCAAAGAGGGTAACCACCGGCCTGATTACTTAACGAGCCGGTCTGACCTGGGGTCAGATGCTAATTGCCCCTCAGTGATCACCTGTATTACAGCTACCCTAAATGTGGGGTTGCAGGCTTAATATTTCAACTCATCACATATTGTTCGATCCTAATTGGTAAAATTAACGACCTAGTTAATCCTAAATGTGTTCATACCTTACTGACACTGAGTATTGAGCAGTCAGTAAAATTTATAAATAAAGCTTGCATCGGGGGAAAATCCCTCACATTAATTTGCCTTTTCTGATAGATCGTTGTCAGTTTATTTCTCTACTGGTTAAGTTTGCATTTAAATTGTTTGCTGTTAGGCAACTATGCCTCTGAAAGAGCGCTCCTTGAAGGATAAAATAGCGTTAATCAAGGCGGCAACACCACGCGCAGTCAGCACCAAATGGCTCAGCAGTTTAGCGTCGGGAAAGCTCAAGTGCACGCAATATATACTCAAGCGGAAGGCTAAATATATGACAGCCACGTATTATGTTCAATATGCATTTAGTAGGTTGTAATCGAATTGCCTTAGTGTTATTATTTGTTCATCATTAGTCACTACGTATGTGTACATGTGTATTAATTTTCATCATGAATAAATATGTTCAGCTACACACACACAAAAATCATAATAAGGGTCCTCCGCTAAGTAAAATATTTTGTTAAAATTCACATTAAAGATATGCAATAGATAAACTCTGATACCCATTAAATATCAGCGTGTTATATGCGACCACGGTAAGAGTTTCACAAATACGACCACCCCCAAATTACGACCACTTTGCTCAGTCCCCAGGGTGGTCGTAATTGTGGGGTTCCACTGTACAACAGATTTTACTCATATCCAGTTGTACTCAGTGATATTTATGTTCACTGATATTAGTGTTAAGTTTCATTTGCGTTCAGTGACATTTGTGTTCATGAATATTTGTGTCCAGTGATATTTGTGTTCAGTGATATGTGTTTAGTGACATTTGTGTTCAATGTTATTTGTGTTCAGTGACATTTGTGTTTAGTGATATTTGTGTTAAGTGATATATTTTGCTCAGTGATATTCACGGGCGTCAATAAAGGGGGATGAGGGGTATATGTGCCCCCCCACTTTTTGGCAAGGGGGGATGGTAAATGTAATCATCCCCCCCCCCCCTCCTACTCTTCAGAGAATAATATTAATATATTGCAATTGAATTATATAGTGTGTGTGTCTCCCTGTCATCCCCCCCCCCCCCCCACCCTGGAAGATAAATTGACGCCACTGGTGACATGGGTTCAATGTTATTTTGTGTTCAGTGACATTTTTGTTTACTGATATGATTTGCTCAGTGATATTTGTGTTCAGTGATATTGTGTTCAGTGTTATTTGTGTTCAGTGTTATGTGTGTTCAGTGATATTTGTGTTCAGTTATATTTGTGTTGAGTGATATTTGTGTTCAGTGATATTTGTGTTCAGTGATATTTGTATTCAGTGACATTTGTGTTTTGTGACATTTGTGTTCTGTGATATATGTGTTTGTTGATATATTTTGCTAAGTGACATTGGTGTTCAGTGTTATTTGAGCTCAGTGACATAAGTCTGTAGTGATATGATTTGCTCAGTGATATTTGTGTTCAGTGATATTTGTGTTCTGTGATGTTTTTGTTTAGTGATATCTGTATTCATTGATATTTGTGTTCATGGATATATGTGTTTAGTGACATTTGTGTTCATGAATAATTGTGTCCAGTGATATTTTTTTGTCCAGTGACATTTGTGTTCAGTGATATTTGTATTAATGATATATTTGCTCAGTGTCATTTTTGTTTTTTTGTTTACAGTGACATTTGTGTTAGTGATATATTTTGCTCAGTGATATTTGTGTTCAGTTATGCTTGTGTTAAATGATATTTGTGTTCAGTGTTGTGTTCCGTGACATTTAACTTCATGGATATTCGTGTTCAACGATATTTTTGTTCAGTGTTATATTTTTGCTCTGTGATTATTGTGCTCAGTGATATTTGTGTTCAATGTTATTTATGTTAATCATATTTGTTTTCAGTGACATTTGCGTTCATAGATATTTGTGTTCATGGATATGTGTGTTCAGTTATATTTGTGTTGGGTGATACAAGTGTTCAGTGATATATGTGCTATGTGATATGTGTTCATAGTTTTCAGTGAAAATTAGTGTTCAGTGATATTCGTGTCCAGTAATAATAGTATCCAATTATTATTTGTGTTCAGTGATATTTGTGTTCAGTGATATTTGTATTCAGTGACATTTGTGTTTTGTGACATTTGTGTTCTGTGATATTTGTGTTTGTTGATATATTTTGCTAAGTGACATTGGTGTTCAGTGTTATTTGAGCTCAGTGACATAAGTCTGTAGTGATATGATTTGCTCAGTGATATTTGTGTTCAGTGATATTTGTGTTCTGTGATGTTTTTGTTAGTGATATCTGTATTCATTGATATTTGTGTTAATGGATATATGTGTTTAGTGACATTTGTGTTCATGAATAATTGTGTCCAGTGATATTTTTTTGTCCAGTGACATTTGTGTTCAGTGATATTTGTATTAATGATATATTTGCTCAGTGTCATTTTTGTTTTTTTGTTTACAGTGACATTTGTGTTAGTGATATATTTTGCTCAGTGATATTGTGTTCAGTTATGCTTGTGTTAAATGATATTTGTGTTCAGTGTTGTGTTCCGTGACATTTAACTTCATGGATATTTGTGTTCAACGATATTTTTGTTCAGTGTTATATTTTTGCTCTGTGATTATTGTGCTCAGTGATATTTGTGTTCAATGTTATTTATGTTAATCATATTTGTTTTCAGTGACATTTGCGTTCATAGATATTTGTGTTCATGGATATGTGTGTTCAGTTATATTTGTGTTCGGTGATACAAGTGTTCAGTGATATATGTGCTATGTGATATGTGTTCATAGTTTTCAGTGAAAATTAGTGTTCAGTGATATTCGTGTCCAGTAATAATAGTATCCAATTATTATTTGGGTTCATTGATATATGATATGGATACGAGACTTCATTTGCTTGCTTAAACGTATGAACGGGTTTTCTCTAGTACTTCCTGATTGCTCACGCATATATACATACCTGCAGGCAACAGTGGTGGCAGTGACTTTGGACGACCTGTAAATATACATGTGGGACGAAATTAATCACTACTGTTGGCCATGCAAGTATTAAAGACATAACATGTATTGATTTTAAATTGAAAAAAAGAAATGAGTGAGATGTAGAGATTACAGAAGAATTTATTATTATACGATCACTGTTTTAAAAGTCTTAAATAGCAAACCTTGAGTAACATAATTTTTAATCCCACTCCCTCCCTCCAAACATATCTTTAGGATTTATCCCTTTTTACATCAATATAATATCATTCGGCTAACATGCTCCACTTTTTCATTATTGTTGGCATAAGAGTGGTGATATTTTCCATTTGCACTTAAGCTGGCATTATGTATGAAAAATTTGTTTTGGCTAGGAAAAGAGAGAGAGAGAGAAAGAGAGAGGGAGATATGAGAGCATATGATTAAGACTGGAAAATCCTTTTTTACATCGATATATAAATCTTTATATAGATAAATATAATAGATATTAGAAAAGTAAACTGTCATGCAAGTCTATATGCTTCAGTCACAAAGTCTTTTGAAGAAAAACACCATGCACATGCAGCTGACATGTGAGCATATGATTAAGACTGGAAAATCCTTTTTAACGTCTATAAATAGATCTTTATATAGATAAATATATTATATATTAGAAAAGTAAACTGTCATGCAAGTCTGCATGCTTCAGTCACAAAGTCTTTTAAAGACAAGGTCTACAGGCCTAATGCGAAACTGTGCAAAGTTTGGGAGTGTGAATGGAGGTTTATTTTTAAAATTTAATATTGATCCTTTTAAGTCCTGCATATCTACCTAAGTCATTATGATTTCAGCAAAATGGACATTTCGGACCTGCAAGTTTCAGACTAGGACATTTTAAAACTAGAATATGGGTAGTCGACAAGCGACTATGTGTATCCGCAGAAATCAGAGTGGGACGGGTGAAGTGAGGCATGGATTAAATGGCAAGGGGAATAGAGTGAGGTGTGTTGTATATTAGCATGGATGTCTGCAGCTTAAACGTGAATGTGGGTGGTGCCACTTGTCATAAAATCGAAAAAAATTGTCCAGGATGTATAAACCTGCAAAATTTCAGGTGGATAAGTCAAACCACTGCTGAGATATGAGTGATTCTATCCCAAGGCAGATGAACAGATGGACGCTGTGCATAAGTGGTGGCAGGTGGCACCACCAGTTTTGCCTATGATGAAGAGCTATGTGAGATCTATACACATGCAAAATTTTGGCCCAATCGGTTAAACGGTTCCCGAGATATGAGCGTTGATGTCTGCCGAGTAAACCTGAATGTAGGTGGCGCCACCTGTCATAAAATCAAGAGAGCTGTCCAGGATGTATAAACCTGCAAAATTTCAGGTGGATAAGTCAAACCACTGCTGAGATATGAGTGATTTTATCCCAAGGCAGATGAACAGATGGACGCTGTGCATAAATGGTTGCAGGTGGCACCACCAGATTTGCCTATGATGAAGAGCTATGTGAGATCTATACACATGCAAAATTTTGGCCCAATTGGTCAAACGGTTCCCAAGATATGAGCGTTGATGTCCGCTGAGTAAACATGAATGTAGGTTGCGCCACCTATCATAACATCGAGAAAGCTTTCGAGGATGTATAAACCTGCAAAATTTCAGGTAGATATGTCAAACCACTGCCGAGATATGAGTGATTTTACACACAGGCAGATGAACCGATGGATGCTGTGCATAAATGGTTGCAGGTGGCGCCTCCAGTTTTGCATATAATGAAGAGCTATGTGAGATCTATACACATGCAAAATTTTGGCCCAATCGGTCAAACAGTTCCCGAGATATGAGCTTGGATGTCTGCAGAGTAAACGTGAATGTAGGTGGCTCCATCTGTCATAAATCGAGAAAGCTATCCAGGATGTGTAAACCTGCAAAAATTCAGGTGGAAAAGTCAAACCACTGCTGAGATATGAGTGATTTTATCCCAAGGCAGATGAACAGATGGACGCTGTGCAAAAATGGTTGCAGGTGGCGCCTCCAGTTTTGCCTATGATGAAGAGCTATGTGAGATCTATACACCTGCAAAATTTTGGCCCAATCGGTCAAACGGTTCCCAAGATATGAGCTTGGATGTCTGCAGAGTAATCATGTATGTAGGTGGCGCTACCTGTCATAAAATCGAGAAAGCTGTCCAGGATGTATAAACCTGCAAAATTTCAGGTGGATAAGTCAAACCACTGCTGCGATATAAGTGATTTTATCCCAAGGCAGATGAACAGATGGGTGCTGTGCATTAATGGTTGCAGGTGGCGCCACCAGTTTTGCATATAATTAAGAGCTATGTGAGATCTATACACATGCAAAATTTTGGCCCAATCGGTCAAACAGTTCCCGAGATATGAGCTTGGATGTCTGCAGAGTAAACGTGAATGTAGGTGGCTCCATCTGTCATAAATCGAGAAAGCTATCCAGGATGTGTAAACCTGCAAAAATTCAGGTGGAAAAGTCAAACCACTGCTGAGATATGAGTGATATTATCCCAAGGCAGATGAACAGATGGACGCTGTGCAAAAATGGTTGCAGGTGGCGCCTCCAGTTTTGCCTATGATGAAGAGCTATGTGAGATCTATACACCTGCAACATTTTGGCCCAATCGGTCAAACGGTTCCCAAGATATGAGCTTGGATGTCTGCAGAGTAATCATGTATGTAGGTGGCGCTACCTGTCATAAAATCGAGAAAGCTGTCCAGGATGTATAAACCTGCAAAATTTCAGGTGGATAAGTCAAACCACTGCTGCGATATAAGTGATTTTATCCCAAGGCAGATGAACAGATGGGTGCTGTGCATTAATGGTTGCAGGTGGCGCCACCAGTTTTGTCTATGATGAAGAGCTATGTGAGATCTATACACATGCAAAATTTTGGCCCAATCGGTCAAAAAATTTCCGAGGTATGAGCTTTGATGTCTGTAGAGTAAACGTGAATGTAGGTGGCGCCACATGTCATAAATCAAGAGAGCTGTTCAGGATGTATAAACCTGCAAAATTTCAGGTAGATAAGTAAAACCACTGCTGAGATATGAGTGATTTTATCCCTAGGTAGATGAACAGATGGACGCTGTGCATAAGTGGTTGCAGGTGGCGCCACCATTTTTAGTGTATGTTATAAAGCTATCAAAGGGCTACATTTGTGCAAAAGTTTTAGCCTGATCGGTCAAACGGTTCCTGAGATATGCGGGTTTATGTGTGGAAACAGACACACAAATGGACGCTGGGCAGCAAGGAAAGGTCAGAGGTCAACAAAAAATGAGGGTGCAGCAGTTCACATGTGACCTGATGATAAACCCGATTCGCTTAAAATGCAAACCAAGTTTTTTTTCAAACAGTTGAAAGATATAGTTCCAATAATCTGGGAATTCTGCATCTAAACATTGTGTCCAGACGTCTAGACGCTGTGTCTAGACGTCTAGACACATTGTCTAGACTCCCCCCCCCCCCCGAGCCAGGTCAGTTGGCATGGTGATGTCTGGACCCCACCTGTTTGTACCGAGTGCCTCTTGCCTTGGCTGCTGAAACTCATCTTATTGTCAAATCTGTTTTCAAATACAGAAAGCCTTTTTCAATTGGCTACAATGCTTTTTTAAAACTGTATTTACCCAATCTATTCTTATAAAACTGGCAGAACCCTACTATAGAATAATTCTTGTAAAGTTTAAACCAATCAGCTTAACATTTTCATCATAAATCAGTGTATAAGCTAGAAGAGTTTAAAATTACATTTTCGCTTTTAAAAAAACACATCAATGTAGGTGGCGCCACGAATACCTCAAAATCAGATATGACATATGTGACAAACATTGGTATAAAATTTGGTGATTATAGCTCTAGCCGTTTCTGAGATTTTAATTTTAGTGTGCTTTTTTGGACAGATGACTATGTTCAACCTCCTGTAACTCAGCCAAAAATCTCCAAACTGGAACCATTCGAACAAACTTGAGAGAGATTTTCCAGGGATCATTTCTGTGAAATATTGGACAATTTGGCTGGACAGTTTCGGAGAAGAAGATTTTTAAAGCTTTTTTAGCCTTTTCCCTATAAAATCTAAGAAAATGCAGTAAGAAAAAAATAAACAAAATCCGATATAGTTTTTTGGATGACTAATTATTTGCAAAAAGTTTGGTGATGCTACCTCCTGCCGTTTTAGAGATAGATATGGTTAACGTACAGACGACGCACGACACACGACGGACGACGCCGCACCATCGCATAAGCTCACAGGTTCGATAAAAAAACACCATGCACAGGCAGCTGACAGTCATGCAAGTTCCATTATCATTTTTTTAAAGCAGGAAATTTTAGTAACCGCTCGTGTGTCCACTATAGACATTCGCTGCCCCTTAAATTTATGAATATTTTATCATCGGCCCAGAACATATTACTATGAAGCGCGGGCGGAATCGAGCAGCCAACGTTACCCGCATGTTGTCGGCAATCCGCGCGTCAGACCATTGGGTATTGCTGTATGTGTGTGTGTGAGAGAGAGATACAGAGAGAGAGGGGGGGGGGGAGAAAAAGAGAGAAAGAAAGGCATTACATTCAGTGACCCAAGATAATATTCGCTGTAGGCTGACCCAAATCCTTGAGAGGGGAGGGGACTTACCACGGACAGCACTTCCCGAATAATTTCAAAATTGAAAAAGGGCTCAGAGGCACAAATAGTCTCCCGTCACATGTTTACCAAGGAAGTTGTTCCATCAGTGATACCAAATTTTTCCAAATCCTTGGTAAGAACCCGTTTTTTTTTTATAAAAAAAAAAATACAATATACAAACTGGAATAAAAAAAGTGCATGATCAGCTTTTATGTTATCCAGATGACCATGTTTTAACTGGGAGCTATGGAGCTATGTTATTTGTAAAGTGGACAGCTCGGACTTCTGCACCTACGGGCCCTGGGTGCGAAATCGTCCATATTTCTAGGTCCTACCACAGTGGAACCCCCGAAAGTCGCTTTCGTTAATGGGTGAAACGCGGCCGTGGGGCTTGACCTTCCCATTAAGTCTGCAGAGTGCGCACCCTTGGAGGAGGCCGAATCTCATCGCATTGGCTCAGATTCGAACTCGCGATCTCCCGGCTTGGAATCCTGTGCTCTACAGCCGTTCCTGAGGAATCTGGCAATTTGTGTATTTTTATTATTTCCGGGGTGCTCAAACATGGACTGTAGCTCACAGTGACCTAATTTCAGGTTTCTGAGGAGAACTTTTGAGGAACTCTTAGGATGTCAAGTTAGAAGATTCTGGGTATATTGGTTATAAGTTGTGCCTTTGCTTTCAATTATTCTGGAGGTGCTTATAAGCCCCACAGCTTGGAGATCATGGGTAACAGAGACCTAATTTCAGGTTTCCAAGAAAACTTTTCATGGACCTCCGTGTATGTCAAGTTAGAAGATTCTAGGTAAAGTCTTTCCGGGTTGTGCCCTGTTAACAGATGGCCGCATCTTTTAAGGTCTCAAAATGGAGAGAAAATCGTAAATAATCGAAAAAATACAGGTGGCGCCACCAGTCTGCAGAAACTGATGAAACGCTCCAGGATCAATATCCATGCAAAGAATCATGGTGATCAATGCACAAGTTGTTCAGATACTTTTACATTTTCCATTATTCTGGGGGATACTTCTGAGCCCCATGGCTCGAAGAATATGGGTAACAGAGACCTAATCCAAGGAGATTTTTCATGGACCTCTTTGGATGTCATGTAAGAAGATTCCAGGACCAGCGGTAACAATTTGTGCCTGGTTTACTTACAGACGAACGAACAGACGGACGGACGCCGGGCAAAGGGTGATCGCTATAGCTCAGATGATTTTCAGTTAGCTTAGCTACAAAATTCGCGATTAGCAAAATATAAGCACTGGTGGAAACATCAGTATGAAACTAATTCTATTCAATATATTCACTAAATTCCCCTAGTTCCAAAGAATCCTTGCATATAATTTTGAAGGCTGAAGTGTCCTTATTTACTGACTCATCTGAAGAAAAGTTTAAAAAAAGAGACCATTTTGGAGCGCAGACAGAGGTGGCGCCATCGAAGGTTATAATCACGTCAGTAAGTCTGTCAAAGTATGTTGAATAAGTCAGTAAAATATGGTGTGGAAAGCAGCAAGGGCCTCCAAGATATGTGGTAAAAGAGTGAGGCCGGACGGAAGGACGACATGCATGACGGACAGACAGACGCGGACCATTTTAGTAGTCCTCCCTCCAACCGGGGGGGGGGAGGGCTTGAAATAGTTATCCAGACTAAGCGCTTGACCAAACAATAGCCGTGTTGGACAGACAAACAGATAAAGACTTAGAGATGATGACGATCAAACTAAAACATCGTACAAGAAGAATCAATGCTTACTGTAATTAATCAGCTGTTGATAAGCCCTAGTACTAGATCATCTTTATTTGACAATTCCTCAAAGGGATCAAAAGCGTCTAGATCTATTACGAAATGGACTGATAAATATTATAGGTTTAATACTACATGGACATATTTAAGTGGCGAGAAAGTCAGGAATTTTTTTTATAAAGAGAGCCAATAATGATCAGTAAATCATCCAGTCATTATATGAAATGGAGCATCAAGATGCAAAAACGGATCCGGGCAGGGGTCCAGGGGGACCCTCCCTTTCTTTTCATCCGCCGCAACCTTCAGACCATTTTTGCGGTCTGGACCCCCCCCCCCCCCTTACTTTCCTGACCTATGGACCTTTTTTTAGGTTTTGTCATTAGTCCTCCTTTATTGGATGAACCCCTTTTTCCTAATCTTAGTTCCTAGCATGCTTAAGGTCAATTAAACCTTGATGAAAACATTACCTCCTCAATTAAGACTATATATTCGTGAATAGATGACTGATGAATAGTAAAATCAGACCGATGTTATTAAACATAAAGACTTCTGACCTGAAGCAGAACTTGTCATCCCGATCCAAGTCGCCACTAGAGTGACGATAAATCCTGTGAGAGAAGACATCATTCACCAGCACGCAGCCAACTGTATCAGTGTTCACCCTGCGCCGTTTATAAGAGAAGTATCCAAACAAACCGACCATGTAACGATACCACACACTAGCTCAGATGTACTATAGCACGGACGACGCCCCCGCAGCTGCAGGACGCGTGGTCGGTGTCCGCGGACGTTTATTAAGCCCGCCATATGACGCTATGAGGTAATTAACTACCCCTATGCCCATGTCATAAGACTCGCTTTATGGTTTGTTAACTACGGTCAGTGGGACAACTGGCTTTTCACAGCACCACGTTGTGATTTTTATCAGATGTAAATATTTCTTGGGTTCATAAATCATCAATTCTTAGAAGAGTCATGATATTATAACGACTACTGGAAATGAAACGGACGTTCATACCATTTGACTGTATAAATGCAGCTATTGGTTGCTTGCAACTTAACCTTTTTTCTTCTCTCCTGCATAAATACACAAAGAGTATATTTAGTATCTTGCAATTAAACTAAATTGATACATGATAAAATTTGTACTTTTAAAACGTTATGAAAGGGGTTTCTTTGATTCCGAAAGGAGGACGAGTGGGGAAGATTTTGCAACAGATATGGGAACGTTTACGTAGATTTCCAAGTAAGGACGTCAATATAGGGGGGGGGGGGGTGAGATGGGGGTATCATCCCCCTTTTTCAGAGAATAATATTATAACATTGCAAATGAAATATATTAATAAATAGAATTAAAGACTGGATCTATTTGCTAAAAAATGTTATATCTAAACCTTGTTTGAATTAACAAAATAACTTATTTTCTTGAACATTATAATTAGTTGAATTATGTTTAAGTATATATATATATAGATATATAATTATATATATATATGTATTTATATATATATATATATATCTTATTATATATATCTAGTTGAACATGTCATTCAGAGACGCTGGAGAAAATATGTATATATATATATATATATGTATATATATATATATATATATATATATATATATTAATCCACCCACACCCTGGAAGAAAAATTGACGCCACTGTTTCCAAGAGGAAAGGAGTGTCCTGTCAGAGCGTCCGTTCACGCCTCTGTTTTAGGTAAACATCACCAGAAAATCTCAATCATATCGCCCTGTAATGTTACATATCGATAAACAAGTATGGCCTCATCTCAAACACGAACTAGTTGGCCCACACGCAACCGTTTTCTCGTGCAGTCCATCGCGCAGTGCGTCTGTTTGGCTTAAAACACACAAATCTCGATATGCATTTGCAGTATTTGGCTGAAACTTTAAATGATAATTACATTGAAACGTTCTACTACCTATATGAATGTCCAGGTGATAATGGGAAAATCGATTAAATTTTGGAGATAACCTGGATCACTGTGTTTCTTTTTTTATTTAGGTTTCTTTAACACTGCGAGATACGACAGTGTGCCACTCCCAGTGGAAGGCCCAACCCTTGTTATCAAGTGGCATTAGGGAAACCTAAAATGTCAATTTCTGAATGGAGTCGGTCTCCACCGCATGCAATTTCCACAGAACCAATCAGATTGGAGCCGCCTCTGTTTTATCGGGCAAAGCTGACCTGTGATGCAACCATCGACTTAGTGAACCGTGACACACCTTTCCAATGGACCTGAATTGGTTACCTGCACTTGCCGACCAAACACCCACCCAAGTTTGATCAGGAACCTGTTGGTAATATATCGGATCTGGTGCTCTAGTCTGTTGGCGAATGTATGCGTCTCTGCAATGCTTTCTAATTAAGCTATAGCTTAACAGTCATGTTTCATCAGTTCTGAATAACGACTGCAATTTTTTTTTGTGAAATGAAGCATCATCCCTGGGACCTCGCTCCAAGTTAGAAATCGTATGCGCGATTTTAACGAGGAAAAGAACAAGCACTCGCTCGATTAAGGGTGAAGCTATCCACGAAGTTATTAGACGAAGTGTCGAGCTAAATATAGCTATAAATATTCAACAAGGGACCTATGGGTCACTGTGCTCAGCTGACATTAACCTTGAAGGTAAAAATCTAAAATAATATCAAATGGAGATAAAGTAGTGTAAGAGGAAGAGGTAATAAAGGCCATGGTTGGTTTATATGATTGGTTTGTATTGATGAGCAAGAAATTGTTGCAAATAATATTTTGTGACCTGACCATGTGTTTCCTAATGTTGAAACTGAAGCATGTGAGCAGTTTGTGAACAAATGATCTGTACAATTACCATGATCATTAGTTGGCTTTTCGATTAACTGTTGACATTTCAGTAGTTTACACATTTGTTCAATCGAATCTTTTTTTTGGGTAATATATATTATTAAATATATGTTTTTTTTAATGAAATGTATACAGTTGAAATATAACTAATTAACAACATAAAACAGGGCAAACAAAGCCTGATCTCAAATTCTGCTGATGCAGGAAAATAATGA
Source organism: Sipunculus nudus (assembly GCA_026874595.1). Classification (NCBI taxonomy): domain Eukaryota; kingdom Metazoa; phylum Annelida; class Sipuncula; order Golfingiida; family Sipunculidae; genus Sipunculus; species Sipunculus nudus. The sequence goes on from CM049313.1 coordinate 61,385,417, forward strand.
ACAAATGTTTGTAATAAATCCTCATTTTTTTATCACATCAATTTTTTTTTAATTTAAGTTTATATTTCTATACATTTTCAATATAACATATATATCTGAATATAAAAATTAATTCATAATTCTCAATTGCATCATCATAAATCTCAATCTTGTCAGATAACACCACATCATGCATACAAATGTTTATTTATTTTTTACCACAAAAATATATATCTTTTAAATCTGCAAAACAATAAATATCTAAAAAAAATACTTGATTTAGATTTCACAATTTTTAATTGTGTCTTTATTTATCCATAATGTGCTTCATATTTTATCATAATTTAAGCATACTGATGGGTTCCATTATGATTGGTAAAATCATTTAAAAGACTAGATGTGTCGGAACGACACGAATGCCCCCGCCTGGGGCAAATTAGAAACATTTGTTAAATTTTGAAAAAAATTTTTGAGTTCAGGAGGTGTCATATGGTCAAAAGTAGGTCAACAAGGGCAAAATGCAAACTCGATCTGTTACATATAGGCGGGGAACTGTCGGTTTTTCCCTGTTGAAGCATGAGTATCTAGCAAACTTGCGCGAGTGTCCATCAAAGTTTGAATCCTCATTGCAAAACTTGCTAAACGCAATTATTGCAAACTTGCTAGCAATTTGCTCTCAATTTAGCAACTTTGCCATCCTCCATATAACAGCCGTCCCCATAACGCAATTTGCTAGCAATTTTGCAACTTTCTCAATCATCTTGTTTTGACCGTCCCCATCAAGCAATTTGCTAGCAATTTAGCAACTTTGCCATCCTCCATGTAACAGCCGTACCCATAACGCAATTTGCTAGTAATTTGCTCGCAATTTGCAACTTTCTCTCCGTACCTGTGATGGCCGGCCCCATCAGGCAATTTGCTAGCAATTTGCACGCAATTTTGCAACTTACTCACTCATCCTGTTTTGACCGTCCCCATCACGCAATTTGCTAGCAATTTTGCAACTTACTCACTCATCCTGTTTTGACCGTCCCCATCACGCAATTTGCTAGCAATTTGCACGCAATTTTGCAATTTACTCACTCATCCTGTTTTGACCGTCCCCATCACGCAATTTGCTAGCAATTTAGCAACTTTGCCATCCTCCATGTAACAGCCTTACCCATAACGCAATTTGCTAGCAATTTGCTCGCAATTTTGCAACTTTCTCGCCCTCCCTGTGATGGCCGGCCCCATCACGCAATTTGCTAGCAATTTAGCAACTTTGCAATCCTCCATGTAACAGCCGTCCCCATAACGCAATTTGCTAGCAATTTGCTCGCAATTTTCAGCTTTCTCGCCCTCCCTCTGATGGCCAGCCCCATCACGCAATTTGCTAGCAATTTAGCAACTTTGCCATCCTTCTTGTAACAGCCATCCCCATCACGCAATTTGCTAGCAATTTGCTCGCAATTTTGCAACTTTCTCACCCTCCCTGTGATGGCCGTCCCCATCACGCAATTTGCTAGCAATTTAGCAACTTTGTCATCCTCCATGTAACAGCCCTCCCCATCACTCAATTTGCTAGCAATTTGCTTGCAATTTTGCAACTTTCTCGCCCTCCCTGTGATGGCCGGCCCCATCACGCAATTTGCTAGCAATTTCCACGCAATTTTGCAACTTTCTCACTCATCCTGTAATGACCGTCCCCATCACGCAATTTGCTAGCAATTTAGCAACTTTGCCATCCTCCATGTAACAGCCGTCCCCATAACGCAATTTGCTAGCAATTTGTCTGCACCAACACTGGTATATGTGGACTTGCTCTTTATCTCATATTTTCTCGCTAAAAGTCGTAGGTAAAGGCCATTTTGCCAAGCTAATCTTTTTTGATTGTTCGTCTATAAGAATGTCATTATTTTAAAAAAATAACCGTGCGGCAGAACATCCATGCGGCAGAGTTAACCTAATTATGCCCCGGCTTGGTGATAAGTTACGGTCAGTTGAGCACTGTTATGAGCTGGAGCCTAGTGTAACTGTAGTCTCTTTCCCGGGATCTGCAATCAACTAAGGGTTCAAACTGAACGAACGACATACCAAGAAGTGTTAACTCTTTTAATTAATGAATATGCAGAATATAAATATTGACTTCCGTTTGTTCTAATAATTCATAAAATCACAAGGGGGGGGGGCCTAATTTCTACGGGGAAGTTGAGTAGTCTGGCACCCCATGCTTGGTAAGGGCCATAATAGTGCAGGGTACCAGTCTAGGAAGCGGAGATCAAAAGCCGATCACCGCCGGGACAATACGACTGGGCAATAAAATTCCTAAGACAGCTTGTCGGACTGTCCTTGATTTCAGAGTAGACACTCTTTTTCTTCGCCCAACAAATTTCAGGTAAGTCAGCCGATATATTTGTCATTTGTGTCATTGAGCCTTTCGCTTGTACCGGGACTGCGTATTTTTTTAACATAAGCAAAACACTGATCTTTTGCTCAATTTCACGTCTGTTCATGGTATATTAATTTTGAATACATTGCCTGACTAGGAACTATTAATCCAATAAATTCTAACTCAACGAATAGTGTTTCAGGTCAAAACCACGAAATTTCAAAACCACGATATTTTCTGAATCCACAGTATAATATACTGCATGATACTAATGAAAGTATAACCCTATATATTAACGCGCCCCTGGTTTCAAATTTCTGTATGGGCAGCTGTGGAACCTCAGGTAACATGATAATTATTATAGTAATGTATCAGCATCAACAAACCAGTTGAAGGCCAGCTGGGATATGTTTATTAATGTTTACATCATTTTTTAGTGGTAACAAGCTGCACAAATACTGATTTTTTATGAAATGTTCTAGTCCTATGTGCACTCAGGTTGTGTATAACTGTGATCATGTATGTAAGTTCCGTCGCAAATGTATTATTAAGATGCTCATGCAGCCATGTTCACTGGTGCTCCATAAACAATACATGCATTGTATTGAGCCAATCATTTTATTGTATTATATTTGCTGATATTTGGCGCTTTGTTTTGGAAAATGCCGCTTTTTATTTCTTTTTTTTCGGGAAATACAGCTGAAAACGTCATACATTATTTCTCAGGCACTGACATGGAAATGACAAGTAACGCTAAAATATGAGATAATGTCAAAATTGAGGAAGAATGCTTGAAATATGTAACATTTAATATCTTTACGTGTAATATCAATATTCAAAGCATATTACAAAACATAATTTATGGGGGTTAAAATATCGCACTGGAAGCCGGAACATGCGGGGCCCGCCGATAGCTTGCCGTTACATGGGGGGAATTCCCCATCGGAATGCATTATGATTATGCGTTACCAGAACAAGATCCGAGATCGTTTAAAAAATAATGACACAAGATATTTCTTTAAGTCCAATATAATCTTTGTTGATATTTCTTATTTCAATTTTAATGCATAAGAAGTACAACTTGAGTTTGATTAAAAATCCATTTTTGCCGACCGGCCCCGTTTCAGCCATGTTTTTAATTTGGCCGAACGGTCACGTAGCATGGCAATAGGGGAAATACGCATATAATTTCTTTTTTTGGGGGGGGGAAGAAATTTAACATTCGAATTCTATCACACAGAAATTAGAGCAATTCCTGGTATTGTTTAAAGATTTATAGGCCTAAACGTTTCTACGGAAAACCGAGCGACGCATCGTCAGCTATGAAGACTGGCGCCACGTAGCGGCCGTTAAAGAAAAGAGTCCACATAGACGGAAATATACGAGTGAAACATAAATGATTGTGGGGGTCTCATTGGTGAAAAAGTTTTGGGAAAAATTTTAATGTTTTAAGTATTTTCATTGGTTAACTTGCCGACGCGAGAGTCATGGTTTTTTGTTAGTAGGGATCAAGTATGTCACCAGATTACCATGTAACCCTTGGGTAATAAAAACGTTTGACGCGGGGGATTTAAAGTGACGCGGGGGGTGACAGAGTTGCTGAATTGCTGGCAATTTGATAGCAAATTGCCAGATGCGGATGGCTGTGTGTGTGTGGGGGGGGGGGGGGGTTAACAAATTTGCAAAAATGCTAGCGATTTGTAAGATGGAACGGCTGTGGGGATGGGGGCAATTTTCTAAAGTGCTAGCAATTTAGGTGATGGGTTTCGCCTATAAAATAAATAGGACAAAGTTGCAAAATTGCACGTAAACAGACCTGGGAGCCAGCCGTTGACCTGTAAATCGGCTGGCTCGAAGAAAAAATGGCTGGCTAGCCGGCTGAGCCGGCTCAGGTCTAAAAACAATGATGATGGCTGAGTGGACAACGTTGTGGCTGGCTAGCCGGATGAGCCGTTAAGATGAGGCAAATATTTAATGGACAAAATGTTGTCTCAGTCTAATGCAAATATATTTATATGTACAATAATATGAAACAAATTTAACGAATATTTTAACAAGGTAATTACCCTTTGGATAAATTAATTTTATTCAATATCACGCCAGGCGTGTAAAAGAGCAGTGAGTGGTTACGTGAAGGATTGGGTTACCCCATTGTGTTTTCAGATCTGACAATAGGCCTATAGCGTGTTTTGGTGAAGCTGAAACGCTTATTTGATCAGATGAAAATTGCTATGATTTTCCTCATTTCTTTTGACAGACGCTGGGTACACATAAATAATTTGATCTCAACTGATATAACGTTACATTCTAAAAGCATCTTGGAAAATCGAAGGTTTCAATTCAGCCATTGAGACTTATAGATATCAATAGCTCTAAGGCACTGTACACAGTAAAATACATTAAGATGATAAAAAAGAATTTGAGAGACAGATAATACAATAAAAATAACTAAAAATTAGATACGCAGAAAAAAGAATATACGAGAATCCAAACAAATTGGATGATAACGGCTAATAATATGCCAATTGGAAAAGGTGTTTTTTCAGTAGTCTTTTTCAACCGGATAATCGTTTTTCGTTTGCCGAACTTTAAGTGTCATGGCTGGACGTACTGTTTACTTCTATTTTTAACTGTATCACATGGGGTTATGTGAAAGGGCAGGAAATTTTGTGACTATATATAATGTGACGCCACCGGTCCACCAGGATGGCCTTTGTGCCTATATATATATATAGTGTTCAGAAAGTCATGCTTCTTCCGCGAGTGTCTCTTAATAAATTAAAACATTTGGCAATAATTAATAATGGAAAAAATGTCATTTGAGGAGGGAGAGAGGTGACATAATCGTACAAAATCGAACCCCAACCAAACAGTTTTTTATAATAATCATGAAAATTTGATTACTTAAAACACATTTTGTGAATTCTTTTTGATGTAATGTGAACAGACCAACTCATTGCCACAACCAGGAAATCCCTTATTCCATTTGGCTTGGACTAAGATCGACATGTTTTTTACCTGCGCAGAACTTTTCCGGTCGCAATTATTGTATACGTAATTTGTCACGTGTCTTAATTGAAATATGAATTTTGTCATGGATTTTCGCAGTTGTCAACCTCAATCATCTCCGTGACCTCTGTGACCCTTGATATGTTCATGTGGCAACATGTTTATCAGTGGTTAAAGCAGCCGGTGTCTGCAGCTGTTTGACACTGATTTGGTCTCGCGTTTAACTTCAAATTGCAAACCAATCAAACTCGCTTAAAAGTTTAGTTTACGCTCAAGGATTTTATATAAAGACATTTATCCATAGGTGTTTACACGAATGGCATTTGTAGCATGATTATAATATGAGGTAGTTCTGAGCGATCGCTTGCTGCCGATATCGTTTCACGGTAAACGTATACTAAAATGGCTTAAATTGGCTGGAAACAATGATAACAAAAATACATGCATATTTTTTCCATACATATAACAGCTTTTTCCTGTGGTTTTCATTTATTCCTGAATGTTATCCAAGCAGTATATCATTTTTTTAAATATTGCACATCGACCTCGATTAATTTAAACGATTAAGCATCCATATCTGACTGAATAAACCTGGGAATGATCTGGGTTCTGGCACTTTTTGTCTTCATTTCTGAGCAACCGGGGTAAGAGAAACGCCCTTGATCAAACGGGAACTATGCCAGTTATCCGGTCTGAAAAAAGGGGATTGAGGGAACCTTGTTAACTGTCTAACATAATGACTTACAACTTTCACAAAATTAATCATGCATTACCATTGCGAAGCAATGCAGCTCGGTGAAATCTGCTGGAGACTGGTTCGTGTTAACATGTTACTGTAGTAACTGTTTACAAGCTGAAGTATGCAAGCGAATATCCTTTTTTTCATCAGCTTATCAGTATTTCACCGGCGGCTGAGCCGGTGTTTAATAATCGGCGGCGGCTGGCGCAATTCGGCGGCTTAAGAAAACAATCGGCGGCGGCCTGCTTATAAAATAAAGGCGGCGGCTGGCGCAATTCGGCGGCGGCTCCCAGGTCTGCACGTAAATTGATAGCAAATTGCGAGATTGAGACGGTAACGTTGTTCGGGGAGGATGAGCAAATTGCTAGCAAAAGGCGTCATGGCGACGGTCGTTACAAGGAGGATGGCAAAGTTGCTAAATTGTTAGAGAATTGAGTGATGAGGGCGACCATCACAGGGAGGGTGAGAAAGTTGCAAAATTGCGAGAAAATGCTTGATGGGTAGACTGGTGGGTGTTCATGTGTAGACGGCTATAACATTAATATTTCTTTAAAATGTGGATATTAACTGGAAATTCTAAACATTCAATCTGTATATGGTAAAAATGCCCATCCATGCTTATAACCTGCAAAATATCTTCAGTTAAATGTACTCCTCACCGTAATATCATGTTCGATCAAGTGGCATTTAAACGGTGCATTTTGTATAGGGGGGGAGGGAGGGGGAGCTCGCTGTTTTGACCAAGCAGAGCAGATTTAAGATTCATTCACTCCCTCAGTGTAGAAACATACAGAAGCTATCGTAATCACAGGGCTGTTCATTAATATCATCAACTTGTGATCTACAATGTATGAATCAATTGTGGATAATTACTTTACTTGTTAGGGGAAAAAATATCTAAAAATGACAATTCCTTACGAATATCTGGGAACATATATAAATAACGAGACATGTAACAGTTCACTGGGGGGGGGGGGGGGGGCATCAATCAGCCACTGGTCCCTCGCAAGCATACCACCTACACTGACAGTCACACCTAGAAACGTTACTACTGCCCCGGCCAACTACCAGTTCCAGTCTCCATTGTGCCTAGTCAGGTCAGGGTACAAATATTTAGCTTCACACCATTCTCAGCCGTCTCCTCTCATCAGGGTTGTATTGTAAATGACTAATTCATCTATGTGCATGTACATTTTTAAATTCAAGTGTCCAAATAGCCTTTGGTTGTGCCTAGGTGCAAACACATCACCGCACCATCCACAGCATCTCAACAAAGTAACAATGACATTGATTAACAGATCTTTTATTCTTCCATTAGCATGCTTTGTTAACATGTACTAATCCAACTTTTTTCTTAAATATGTACACAAACACTATATACATGTATTTATACTCACATGTACATACAACAGGAATGAGCATTGCCTGTACTTGTCAATCTGCAGCTTAATTGTTATGTTACAGTTTTCACTGTTATTTATAACACTATAAATTATCAGAAATTATGGGGCAGCTGATATTTTACAAATGATTATGGCCATCCATGTTTCAACACGCACAACAAATGTCACATCTTTCCACACTTTCATATTTGAAACATCGGTACATCTTAGTCAATTACATATAACTTTTAGTCATGATGGATAAGCGCTCCATAAAATGAAATATGAACATGCAATGTTGGTCACTACTCTGTCAAATTCAAACAGTCCATTTTCGTTCTTAACTTGCTTGCTAACTGGAATGATTTTTTAAAATATATATTAATAACATTTACCCGCTGCAGCTTCGGTATAACTTTCTCTACTGCTTTTCTACTAACAGCCACCTGTCAGCATCAAGGGAAACCTTAATTATGCACAATGAATAAAATATAAATTTATACATGAACTAATTATTACAGATCAGTACATTTACGGCTCCCTTGCCTCTTTCTCATATGAACAGGTCAGTCAACTAAATATTACCAACAAAACCACTGCCTGCAAATTGGGGGGATACTAAAGCATTTCCAACAATAGTGCTAGTCATTAAATGAAAAGTAAAATTACTCCATTCAGGCATTATCAAATGAAATACTATGCATTTCTTGATACAACTCGTTCCCAACTGTCCTATTAGTAATTATTCATGATCATTTCTGATTCATTACTCAGCTTTCCACTAACAAAACTGATTGTTTGTGAACATTGGCCTAAACTACCTTCACACATACTGATTCATCTGTTCTTTCTTATGCCTACACAATGACCATAATATGCAAAAACTTTTCTCCAACAACCAAGACAAATATTTTACACTATTCCATTAACGATTTGACATATAAGTACAAATCCAACATATTCACAAATAAAAAACATGAAGTTGGCACGCACAAAATATAACTCATCATCCTGACCTCCAGTACATTATGCAACAGGGCCCAACATTGGCCAAACACAGGTATGCTTAATACACAAAAGTTCAGATTTCCCCATTCCATGAACCACAGATGCCTCAGTAACGTTCCAGTTGCAGGCGTTCACGCACTGGTTCAGGAATTGAATCAAAATCAACACGCTTCATTTTAATTACAGTTCTCACACCATTCTGATCTTCAACAACATTTCCGAGACCTGCACTGGCTACAAGTGTAAAAAAAGCCTTTGCGTCTTCCCTTCGATAACTTGCCTTACCATTTCTCCTAACTGTGGGAATCAGTTCTCTGGCACATGCCTCAGATGTAGTTACAGACGGTCCATATGTCTACATATTGTTTAAAAACACAAATATGTATATTCTATAAGTGGTGAAACTTTTACTGGGAGAATTATATATTACTGTCATCAGGTTAGGTGGTATCATGATCATATTAAAGCAATATATGCCGCATCTCTGGGTGTAATACTATATATATATATATATTATATTTGAAAAAGGATTTATTTTCAGTTTTAGCTTAATATATTGGCTAGTAGTTATTATTTTTCTGTCATACTCCATGTATATATCCAACCCATAAATGTCAGGATAAAAAAAAGGATCTTTCATTAGAATCCACCTAAGGTCAACTTGAAGCTGGATGATGGTTGGCAATAAATGTAAGGTTCAATTTTAATGCTGTTCATTACCCTGTGTTTGTATATGTCTAACAGGATTATATTCTTTGCATGTGCTTACATAATCATTTTTAATCGTTGGTGCAAAAATGCAATCGATTTTGAAAGAAAACGACCAATCATCGATTTAATCGATTAATCGGCACACCACTATAGGTATTAGGTCCATTAATGCGTTAGCTCTGTGTTCAGCCTCACAACAGATATAGGCACAGCCCTAGAGCTTTTAAGTCCAAACACAAACTCCTCTAAAAAAGAAAAAGTCTTTCTCAGTGACTTCGGGTACTGAAACCCATATGCCCAATAGCCCCCATCACAAGGGCAATCCATATCGTAGAGTATACGGAGCCGTCATCACAGGTGAGATTACAGCTACTGCCACCACGTGCAACTCGTCATCATGGTGTACATCCTGACCAACAGTGAACTATAGTATTGGCATTGCGACGTTTCTTCCTGTAACAGAAAATACACATTCCAATATAAATAAAAGCAGCCATTATATACAGTTTATTTTGAAGTAACCCTGAAGTTGTCTATAGGTTACAGACAAAGTAAGTCTATTTACATTAATTTTGTTATTTGTATATTAAACGTATATGTTAAAACAGTCCCAGTGTTAGCGGCCCTGAGTATTTATTTTTTGCATTATAAAGACGGACAAAACCTGTTTTTCTAGCTCAGCATGCAGAAAGTTTGGTGTGCCAAAATAGAGGAAAATATCCCCACAAACAATAGATAGATATATAGATAGATAGATAGATTGATTGATAGCTAAATTTCAAATGTAAAGAGGCATGTTTCACTCAACCTCTGCCCCATGAAGTTAGTAATATTTATATTTCTTATTTAAAACAAAGTAACAACATAATTACCGTTTATGGAGGAACAGGTGGTCTTCATTTTCCCCAGAAAGACCCGGAATCGTTAATATTGCAGCATTATTCTTCAAACCTGAAAAAATAACAACTGAATTTAGAGTTACAAGAATAACATGTTTGGTGTTTAATATACAGTAAGACCCCAAACAGTGAAAAACTGAGCATGCTGAAGCCCAGTGTTTTGCATTTCAGGGCACCGCGTGACCAGTGACTGTTTCTGTGATTTCACAATCGAACGTATCTATATACAGCCTAGCACTCAGGCACTGTAAGACTAACGTGTATACCCCATGCTGTGACCAGCTCCCACTGATGGGCCGATGGCCACCTAATGGCTACTCATTTATCATTCCACATGTGCATGGTGTACACATTGCAACCTACATCTGGTATTACCATCGATATCAACTGACCTTTATAAATGAACACATTTTAAAACGTACTTCCCCTAACCATAATAGTATAATAGAAAATCGGTTATAGAACCTCTTGAATACACAGAACAAATACACGCACACTCACACACATATGTATTTATATACATTATAACATATATATATTATACATATATATATATATATGTTTATATATATATATGCACAAACATATTAACATAATTGCGCACACGAATATATGTAAATATACACTTCACATACATACATCCAACTTCTATATCCCCAAGCATTGGCCTACAAACGACGTATTGGAGAGGTTTGATAATTACACTGTCAAAAGGAAATCTATGCCCGGGCCATGTTGGAAACTTGCCTGGGGTACAGTAATACATCCACGATACTATGGTGCTGACACAAGCTGTGTATATACCCCTTATATATATAAAAATCCTGTATATTATCCATGCTCTGTATACAAGTACTCTGTACACTTAAATGACATAATATAACATCTGTGTTACAAATAATCAAAACTGATTGTGCATCGTCAAAAACATATACTGCGAATTTTTCTTACAGCGCTGCATCCCGAAATATAACTTGCAACTTTAAAGCTCAATTAAGTGTTATAACTCATGTAGATGATATATAGCATTTCTTTCCAGATAGAGTAAACAAATATTCAGTGGGTAAAATAACACATTCATAAACTTACCTTATAGTCTTCACTGTCTGTTTGTGACGTTACTGGCTTGCAATCTGTACAGTACTTCAGCTGAACCTGGATCTGTCTCCACTGGTCAGCACTGGTCAGCACACTCTTCTAAATACCCGGCACTTGTAAGATTGGCGCGAAAGCGTATCAATTTACGATTAAGCAACGCCAGTGAGAGTCGTCGCCTCGTTTTTACATGAATGCAGCTGAAAAATGCTGTTTACACTACACGCCAATCGCACAGAAATGCTGAAAATTGTGAGAGACAAGTGATTGCCGTGTTGTGTAACCCTGGCTAGAGTCTGTCATATTTCCATTTTAAATGTATTGATAATGATTATTAATAATAAAAAAATAACAAGAGTACCAATTTTGGTTCAGATTGTATATCACTGCTGAAAAGTATACACTTACATATATATATATATATATATTTATATATATATATATATATATATATATATAATATATAATATATATATATATATAATATATAATATATATATATAATATATATATGTATATATATATACATATATACATATATATACACCACCATACAATCTTTAATGGTCAAAACTAATTCAGCTATGAATTACTTTACTAGACCAAAATTTCTAGTAAGAGTGACTGCATGCTTATTTAATTGAAAAAAAAATAACTTAAATTTCCTTAATCATAATATCACGTAGACCTGTATTCGGACTTCACTAATAATTATCAATACAACTATTTTAATACTTGAGTTCAACCTTTAAATTTAGACTCCTTTTTATCTCTAAGGAACGCCTTCTCTCTCGGAAGCGTTTAATTAGTCAGGATATAGAATCACCTCTTAATATACCCTGTTTTACAAGAAGCACTTCCAAAGAACCCTCATGCCTCTAAAAGAACACTAAATCATCCCAAAGAACCCACCTTCATTTAAAGAACCCTGTTTTGCCTCCTAACACCCTAGAGTTCTTCACGCAAACCTGTGGTTCTTCAAAGAACCCTCAAAGAACCCTCAAGAACCCTTTTCTTCTTAGAGTGTGGTAAATCCGCAAATTGCTAGCAAATTGCTACTTTGACAACCAGGCCCCCTCTCTCCTGGTCACTCAGGTCGCAAATTGCTAGCAATTTGCGGATACCCCACGGCCAATTTTTTTTTCTGGTAAATCCGCAAATTGCTAGCAAATTGCTACTTTGAAAACCAGGCCCCCTCTCTCCTGGTCGCTCAGGTCGTAAATTGCTAGCAATTTGCGGATACCCCCCGGCCAATTTTTTTTTTTTTCTGGTAAATCCGCAAATTGCTAGCAAATTTTGCTACTTTGACAGCCAGGCCCCCTCTCTCCTGGTCGCTCAGGTCGCAAATTACTAGCAATTTGCGGATACCCCTCGGCCATTTTTTTTTTCTGGTAAATCCGCAAATTGCTAGCAAATTGCTACTTTGACAACCAGGCCCCCTCTCTCCTGGTCGCTCAGGTCGTAAATTGCTAGCAATTTGCGGATACCCCCGGCCATTTTTTTTTCTGGTAAATCCGCAAATTGCTAGCAAATTGCTACTTTGACAGCCAGGCCCCTTCTCTCCTGGTCGTTCAGGTCGCAAATTGCTAGCAATTTGCGGATACCCCCCGGCCAATTTTTTTTTCTTGTAAATCCGCAAATTGCTAGCAAATTGCTACTTTGACAGCCAGGCCCCCTCTCACCTTGGCGCCCAGGTCGCAAATTGCAAGCAATTTCCCGATACCCCCCGGCCAATTTTTTTTTCTGTTACATCCGCAAATTACTAGCAAATTGCTACTTTGACAACCAGGCCCCCTCTCTCCTGGTCGCTCAGGTCGCAAATTGCAAGCAATTTCCCGATACCCCCGGCCAATTTTTTTTTTTCTGTTAAATCCGCAAATTGCTAGCAAATTGCTACTTTGACAGCCAGGCCCCACTCTCCTTGTCGCTCAGGTCGCAAATTGCTAGAAATTTGCGGATACCCCCTGGCCAATTTTTAGCTCAGCTGACTATAAGTCATCTGAGCTATAGTCGTGGTCCATTGTCCGTCGTCCGTCCGTCTGTCCGTCCGTCCGTCCGCCCGTCCGTAGATATGGCACGTTTTGAAAACGTAAGACCTAGGAATCCAAAATTCGGCATAATGTTAGATGTCCCCATGATCTCCTACCAAGCCGAAAACTGGGTCTTTACGACTTCGTTCCTTTGAGAAATTAAGGAAAAACCTTAATTTTTTATTAAAAACCTATGATCACACTTCAGGACTGCCTAATATCAAAACCACTCATCTGTTTTTCCTCATATTTACCATAAATATTCCTCGATATAGTTCCTATGTACATTCAAGAAATTATGTCTGTATTATATAATTTAAAAAAGTTATGGACCCAAACATAATGCATTTTGTAAAAAATCAGGAAAGATATTTGATCACTTAACACAAAACATGTTAAAGCTATGGACCTTTTTTCCAGTAATATAAATTTAATTAATCAAAATTAAATAGTATACCCAAAATTAGATGAAAATCTTTTAAATTTTTTAAAATATTAATAAAAATAAACAATTGGTACCTTAAATTTTGGCCAACTTTTACCATGGCACATTTTTTTCCTGTAAGTACTGTGGATTTAATTTTCACAGCATGTTTTTGTTAGCTTTTCAACTGTTAACACCAAAAATTTGAAACCAGTTGATAAAATACTGTAGATTTTATTCAAATTTTCAAGCACCATGTAACATTGTTTACATCAAGCTAGTGTTATGCAGTTTGCAAGAGCTCAGCTCCCCAGCTTCAGCTCTTAGTTCCTTAAATTCGGCATACAGTTAGATGTCTCCAAAATCCCCTACCATGCCAAGAATTTGGTCACTAGGACTTAATACCTTCAAGATATTAATGAAAAACTTCATTTTTCATTAAAAACCCATTGTTACACTTCAAGACTGCCTAATATCAAAACCACTGATCTGACTTTAGTCATAAATAATATACATATTTTTCATTCTCTATGCACATGCCAGAATGATGTCAGTATTGCGTAATTGTTTTAAGTTATGGGCCCAAACATAATGCACTTTGTAAAAAATCAAGAAATATATTTACTCCCTTAACAAGGGGATTGCTGAAGCTAGAAATTTTTTGTCAGGGATGTAACATTATTTAATCAAGATTCAATTGAATACCCAAAATTAGTTATGAATTTTTCAAATTTTATAAGTTATTAGTATTAATGTAAAATTAGTAACTTAAATTTTGCCCAATTTCGACCATGGCACGTTTGTTTCCTGTGAGCACTGTTGATATAATTTTCATATCATGCAGACATAAGGATTTTAGCTTTTAAGTTTAGAAAGCTGAAAGAAATTGGCCAAAAATTGTAGCTTTTATAAATGTTTTTATGAGACCCTGTCAGACTTTGGCTCTCTCCAGCCCCTCTTGAGTCACCTGTATATTGACCTTGTTGAACTTTCAGCAAATTATGCATGCTTGAGGCGAGGCATACACGAGAATCCAGGCAGCTTATGGCCAGCCACAGTTGATCCAGGTGTCCAACCCAACTCATCTAGTAGTTTTAACCAACTACATAACAATAAACAATAGATTAATAAATTTTTATTGGTCTTTAATAAAAAATTAAAGAAAAATAGAAAAGGAATTTGTTAGTTTATATTAACAGGAAATTAACTTGCAGTTACTGATGATATAAGAATCTTGTATCGATGGATAGAATGTCACGTATTCCAAATAACACCATGCAGTCACCTATGGTATTTTTCAGTTCAATTTTAATGATAAAGAAGTAAATCATATCATTCATTACTAATCATTAGGGATCATATGAAGGAAATTAATGATAGACAAAGATGCAGTTGATAATATTAATCTAGATTCCTACTGTGTCTAGTGTGTACATTGATGTGAAATTAGTCCAAAATGAATTTATTACAGTTATTTTTTAATATAAATAAAAGCCATAAAACCAGGTACTTATGATCATTATTTAAATGTGTGAATTTTGTATATTCTGGATTCTCAACATCATTGTTTAGTAAAAACTGAATAAACACCAGACATGGTGCGAATACTTTGTAATTGTATTTAAATATGAATATGATTATGTACTCCATTATAAAATTTCTTGCATAAAGAATGGGAATTCAGGTAAAATGAAAGTATATGAATACCAGTGCAAATACTTTCAAAA
This sequence comes from Sipunculus nudus, assembly GCA_026874595.1. Lineage (NCBI taxonomy): Eukaryota > Metazoa > Annelida > Sipuncula > Golfingiida > Sipunculidae > Sipunculus > Sipunculus nudus. The sequence goes on from CM049313.1 coordinate 61,400,791, forward strand.
TGTATTCATGAATGCTATCATGAATATATTCTTTAATATTATTTTAATAATCATTAAAGTTATATTTCATTTTAAAAAATCACATGATTCTCTTATTATTTTTAATAAAAATTATATTTGGGACAATATTTGTAATTTTTTTTTAATTAATAGTTAAACCCTTATATTATATATTCTGCTTATAAGTTATATGGCCAAGTCAAAATCTGTGTGACAATAGTACTCCATTGGTTAATAATATAAATGAAATCAATCCTCTTCCCTGTCTCCAACGGTACTATCAAAATCATACATAAGCTAAACAACAACAACTCATAATACAGCTTATATTTATTACCACACAAAACCAGCATGTGCCTCATTTCTAAATAATATTTTTTTATCATATATAACAGCTGAGCGTCGTGACCCATAGGTCCCTTGTTTTTTTTCTGTTAAATCCGCAAATTGCTAGCAAATTGCTACTTTGACAACCAGGCCCCCTGTCTCCTGGGCGTCCAGGTCGAAGATTGCTAGCAATTTACGGATACCCCCTGGCCATTTTTTTTTCTGGTAAATCCGAAAATTGCTAGCAAATTGCTACTTTGACAGCCAGGCCCCTCCCTCCTTGTCGCTCAGGTCGCAAATTGCTAGCAATTTGCGGATACCCCCCCGGCCAATTTTTAGCTCAGCTGACTATAAGTCATCTGAGCTATAGTCATGGTCCATTGTCCGTCGTCCGTCCGTCTGTCTGTCCGTCCGTCCGTCTGTCTGTCTGTCCGTCTGGATGGCCGTCCGTAAGACTGGCACGTTTCGACACTGTTGGACCTACGAATCTGAATTTCGGCATACAGTTAGATGTCCCCATAATCTCCTACCAAGCCAAAAATTGGGTCAATAGGACTTCGTTCCTTTGAGATATTAAGGAAAAACCTCAATTTTTTATTAGAAATCTATTTTCACACTTCAGGACTGCCTAATATCAAAACCACTCATCTGGTTTTCTTCATATTTACCATAAATATTCCTCTATATATTTCCTATGTACATGCCAAATATTAAGTCAGTATTATATAATTTAAAAAAGTTATGGGCCAAAACATAATGGACTTTGTAAAAAAATCAGGAAGATATTTGGTCACTTAAGACCAAAAGTGTTAAAGGTAGAGACTTTATTCCAGTAATACAACTTTAATTAATCAAAATTTAATTGTATACCAAAAATAAGATCAAAATTTGTTAAATTTTTTTAAATATTGGCAAAAATATAAAATTGGTACCTTAAATTTTGCCCAACTTTGGCCATGGCACGTTTTTTTCCTGTAAGTACTGTGGATTTAATTTTCACACAATGTATACATAAGGATTTAATCTGTTAAAATCTGAAATTTGAAAATAAAAGCTGCAAAATTATGCTAGTTATTGAATTTTTTGGGAGGCTCTTGTTGTATTCCCTTACATTGTCAAGCATTCCACTTTGATGACTGTAGGTCATTCAGTGCACATCTCCCCAGGCTGTTGACATAATTTTAGATGTCCCCAAAATCTCCTACCATACCGAAAATTGGGTCATTAGGACTTTGTTCCTTCGAGATATTAAGGAAAAAAACTCCGTTTTCCATAAAAAAAAGCCACTGTTACACTTCAAGGCTGCCTAATATCAAAACCACTGATCTGATTTTGATCGTATTTAGTATTCACATTCTTATATACATTTTCTATGAACATACCAAAAATTAGGTCAGTATTGGGTATTATTTTGAAGTTATGGGCCAAAACGTAATGCAATTTTTTAAAAAATCAGGAAATATATTTACTCACATGAGAATTGCTGAACCTAGAGACTTTTTTCAGGAATATAACTTTATTTAATCAAGATTCAATTGTTTACCCAAAATAAGATCTGAATTTTGCAAATTTTTCAAGTTATTAGCATAAATAAAAAATCAATACCTTAAATTTTGTCCAACTTTGGCACTGTTGATTTAATTTTCCCAGCATATCTGCATAAGGATTTAATCTTTTAAAATCTGAAATTTCAAAAGAAATTGATTGGAATGAATAGCTTTGATTCATGTTTTCATACACCATGTTAAGTGTTGTTTACATCTAGCCCACCTAGTAGTACAGCCTTCACTTGCATTATGTAACCCACCCCAGGCAGCTTACCTTGGCCCAGCTTGGCCACTACTAGCAAGCTTACCCTCTGCCCTGCACTCATCCCCCCCCCCCAGCTGGTGCATAAACTAGATGAATGTTATAATTTTCAGTATTTTATTCTTGGACATGCTACATTTTAGATTTTGTATTGAACCACCAGGATTACAATGATTAAAGTGTACATTTAATTGTGTCCACAAAGTGGTGTATTGCTGTGAAAGTGTGGATGTTCATGAGATAAGTAATTCCTTACTTCAGAAGAGTAAAAACTTCACCAGGTGTGAAATTGACTATTAATTCCAGTAATTAATTGAAACTGGGATAGTAATTAGCAAAATGATATTGTTTGTCCCTCATTCAACCAACAGTGTGTATACTTTATTTGAAAAGATGTTTTATTTTATCAAATTTACTTTTATTTTATTTTGGTGAATAAAATTAAGCATGTCCTGAAAACTCCAATGGGCAAAACTTTTTAATAGTGATTCAAGAAATATTCTTGTAGATGCCATGTTGTGGCATTATTTTCTTTTAAAATCAGTTTAAACATTTATGATTTAAAAATAATAAAATATATGTGTATGCATAATATGACCCAATGTTTTTTACTCTGTATATATAATGATTGCAACTTTGGAACAATTCTAATATTTTAAGTTATATTTTCAGGTTTTTTAATTAAAAATTTATAAACCTGTAAATAAAAAAAATGATTCAGATAAAAACTTCTTAATGGAAAAAGTGGATCTGCTAAAAAAAATAGGATTATATATAAACTTAAATGCATTATTCTCTTGAAAGTGAAATAAAGGTCCATCTGTAAATTTTCGTATGCAACACAGTATCTCAAAACTTTTACTGTTTTTCTTCATGACAGTCTTGTCAGAATATTAGTTTGCAATCATATATTTAGAACTTTACTATAACCAAGTAGGAGGGCCCCTTTCCTCTTAGCTTTTCATATTCTTATATAAATGAAAAACATTACAATAGACTATTTCTACACCCACCTTCGTGCTGCCCTCACTTTTCCCTTCTCCGAACCCCATCCCAAAGTCAGCCTCGGTAAGCAAGAACAAGATGAATCAGATATATTCATACTTTAATATTTTGTATAACTATTCGTCCATAGGTACCTATGTACATGCCAGAAATTATGTCAATATTGTATAATATGTAGACATGGTGGGCATCACAATAATGTACCTTGTCAAGACTAAAGAGATATTGTGTCATACAGTTACATATTCATAAATCACTTCATCAGCATAGTTAATCATAACATCATATCTGTCAAATTGAACGCTTGCAGACTACCATACACTTTAGATCCTTCAACAAATAGCCTTATCATCATTCTACTACTGCTTATTACTGCTGTCATTGCATTCATATTTGCTCAAATATACCACAATTTTTATAGTCCAATCACGATCAGCTGAGCGCCATGACCCATGGGTCCCTTGTTTTTTCTGGAAAATCCGCAAATTGCTAGCCAATTGCTACTATGACAACCAGGCCCCGTCTCTCCTGGTCGCTCAGGTCGCAAGTTTGACAACCAGGCCCCCTCTCTCCTGATCGCTCAGGTCGCAAATTGCTAGCAATTTGCGGATACCCCCCGGCCAATTTCCTTTTCTGGTAAATCCGCAAATTGCTAGCAAATTGCTATTTTGACAGCCAGGCCCCTTCTCTCCTTGTCGCTCAGGTCGCAAATTGCTAGCAACTTGCGGATACCCCACGGCCAATTTTTTTTCTGGTAAATCCGCAAATTGCTAGCAAATTGCTACTTTGAAACCAGGCCGCCTGTCTCCTGGTCGCTCAGGTCGCAAATTGCTAGCAATTTGCGGATACCATCGGCCAATTTTTTTTTTCTTCTGGTAAATCCGCAAATTGCTAGCAAATTGCTACATTGACAACCAGGCCCCCTCTCTCCTGGTCGCTCAGGTCGCAACTTTGGTAACCAGGCCGCCTCTCTCCTGGTCGCTCAGGTCGCAACTTTGACAACCAGGCCCCCTCTCGCCTGGTCGCTCAGGTCGCAAATTGCTAGCAATTTGCGGATACCCCCCGGCCAATTTTTTTTTCTGGTAAATCCGCAAATTGCTAACAAATTGCTACTTTGACAGCCAGGCCCATTCTCTCCTGGTCGTTTAGATCGCAAATTGCTAGCAATTTGCGGATACCCCCGGCCAAATTTATTTTTCTGGTAAATCCGCAAATTGCTAGCAAATTGCTACTTTGACAGCCAGGCCCCTTCTCTCCTCGTCGCTCAGGTCGCAAATTGCAAGCAATTTGCCGATACCCCCCGGCCAATTTTTTTTTCTGGTAAATCCACAAATTGCTAGCAAATTGCTACTTTGACAGCCAGGCCCCTTCTCTCCTTGTCGCTCAGGTCGCAAATTGCTAGCAATTTGCGGTTACCCCCCAGCCAATTTTTTTTCTGTTAAATCCGCAAATTGCTAGCAAATTGCTACTTTGACAGCCAGGCCCCTTCTCTCCTCTTGTCGCTCAGGTCGCAAATTGCTAGCAATTTGCGGTTACCCCCCGGCCAATTTTTTTTCTGTTAAATTCGCAAATTGCTAGCATATTGCTACTTTGACAACCAGGCCCCCTGTCTCCTGGGCGCGCAGGTCGCAAATTGCTAGCAATTTGCGGATACCCCCCGGCCAATTTTTTTTTTCTGGTAAATCCGCAAATTGCTAGCAAATTGCTTCTTTGACAGCCAGGCTCCTCTCTCCTTGTCGCTCAGTTCGCAAATTTCTAGCAATTTGCGGATACCTCCGGCCAATTTTTTTTTCTGGTAAATCCGCAAATTGCTAGCAAATTGCTACTTTGACAACCAGGCCCCTTCTCTCCTGGTCGTTTAGGTCGCAACTTACTAGCAATTTGCGGATACCCCCCGGCCATTTTTTTTTCTGGTAAATCCGCAAATTGCTAGCAAATTGCTACTTTGACAGCCAGGCACCTTCTCTCCTGGTCGTTTAGGTCGCAAATTGCTAGCAATTTGCGGATACCCCCCGGCCAATTTTTTTTTGCTGGTTAATCCGCAAATTGCTAGCAATTTGCCGATACCTTTCGGCCATTTTTTTTTCTGGAAAATCCGCAAATTGCTAGCAAATTGCTACTTTGACAGCCAGGCCCCCTCTCTCCTGGTCGCTCAGGTCGCAACTTTGACAACCAGGCCCCCTCTCTCCTGGTCGCTCAGGTCGCAATTGCTAGCAATTTGCGTATACCCTCCAGCCATTTTTTTTTTTCTGGTGAATCCGCAAATTGCTAGCAAATTGCTACTTTGACAACCAGGCCCCCTCTCTCCTGGTCCCTCAAGTCGCAAATTGCTACCATTTTGGGGATAACCCATGGCCAATTTTTTTTTCTGGTAAATCCGCAAATTGCTAGCAAATTGCTACTTTGACAGCCAGGCCCTTCCCTCCTTGGCGCTTAGATCGCAAATTGCTAGCAATTTGCGGATACCCCCTGGCCAATTTTTTTTTCTGGTTAATCCGCAAATTGCTAGCAATTTGCCGATACCTCCCGGCCATTTTTTTTTTCTGTCAAATCCGCAAATTGCTAGCAAATTGCTACTTTGACAACCAGGCCCCCTCTCTCCTGGTCGCTGAGATCGCAAATTGCTAGCAACTTGCGGATACCCCATGGCCAATTTTTTTTCTGGTAAATCCGCAAATTGCTAGCAAATTGCTACTTTGACAACCAGGCCCCCTCTCTCCTGGTCGCTCAGGTCGCAAATTGCTAGCAACTTGCGGATATCCCATGGCCAATTTTTTTTCTGGTAAATCCGCAAATTGCTAGCAAAATGCTACTTTGACAACCAGGCCACCTCTCTCCTTGTCGCTCTGGTCGCAAATTGCTAGCAATTTGCGGATATCCTCCGGCCAATTTTTTTTTTCTGGTAAATCCGCAATTTGCTACTTTGTCAACCAGGCCCCCTCTCTCCTGGTCGCTCAGGTCGCAACTTTGACAACCAGGCCCCCTCTCTCCTGGTCGCTCAGGTCGCAAATTGCTAGCAATTTGCGGATACCCCCCGGCCATTTTTTTTTTCTGGTAAATCCGCAAATTGCTAGCAAATTGCTACTTTGACAACCAGGCCCCCTCTCTCCTGGTCGCTCAGGTCGCAACTTTGACAACCAGGCCCCCTCTCGCCTGGTCGCTCAGGTTGCAAATTGCTGGCAATTTGCGGATACCCCCGGGCCAATTTGTTTTTTTTTTCTGGTAAATCCGCAAATTGCTAGCAAATTGCTACTTTGACAGCCAGGCCCCTTCTCTCCTCGTCGCTCAGGTCGCAAATTGCAAGCAATTTGCCGATACCCCCCGGCCAATTTTTTTTCTGGTAAATTCGCAAATTGCTAGCAAATTGCTACTTTGACAGCCAGGCCCCTTCTCTCCTTGTCGCTCAGGTCGCAAATTGCTAGCAATTTGCGGTTACCCCCCGGCCAATTTTTTTTCTGTTAAATCCGCAAATTGCTAGCAAATTGCTACTTTGACAACCAGGCCCCCTGTCTCCTGGGCGCCCAGGTCGCAAATTGCTAGCAATTTGCGGATACCCCCGGCCAATTTTTTTTTTCTGGTAAATCCGCAAATTGCTAGCAAATTGCTACTTTGACAGCCAGGCCCCTTCTCTCCTTGTCACTAAGGTCGCAAATTGCTAGCAATTTGCGGATACCCCCCGGCCAATTTTTTTTCTGGTAAATCCGCAAATTGCTAGCAAATTGCTACTTTGACAACCAGGCCCCATCTCGCCTGGTCGCTCAGGTTGCAAATTGCTAGCATTTTGCGGATACCCCCCGGCCATTTTTTTTTTCTGGTAAATCCGCAAATTGCTAGCAAATTGCTACTTTGACAGCCAGGCCCCTTCTCTCCTCGTCGCTCAGGTCGCAAATTGCAAGCAATTTGCCGATACCCCCCGGCCAATTTTTTTTCTGGTAAATTCGCAAATTGCTAGCAAATTGCTACTTTGACAGCCAGGCCCCTTCTCTCCTTGTCGCTCAGGTCGCAAATTGCTAGCAATTTGCGGTTACCCCCCGGCCAATTTTTTTCCTGTTAAATCCGCAAATTGCTAGCAAATTGCTACTTTGACAACCAGGCCCCCTGTCTCCTGGGCGCCCAGGTCGCAAATTGCTAGCAATTTGCGGATACCCCCTGGCCAATTTTTTTTTCTGGTAAATCCGCAAATTGCTAGCAAATTGCTTCTTTGACAGCCAGGCCCCTCTCTCCTTGTCGCTCAGGTCGCAAATTGCTAGCAATTTGCGGTTACCCCCCGGCCAATTTTTTTTCTGTTAAATCCGCAAATTGCTAGCAAATTGCTACTTTGACAACCAGGCCCCATCTCGCCTGGTCGCTCAGGTTGCAAATTGCTAGCAATTTGCGGATACCCCCGGCCAATTTTTTTTTCTGGTAAATCAGCAAATTGCTATCAATTTCCTACTTTGACAACCTGGTCCCCTCTCTCCTGGTCGCTCAGGTCGCAAATTGCTAGCAATTTGCGGATACCCCCCTACCATTTTTTTTTCTGGTAAATCCGCAAATTGCTAGCAAATTGCTACTTTGACAACCAGGCCCCTTATCTCCTGGTCGTTTAGGTCGCAAATTGCTAGCAATTTGCGGATACCCCCCGGCCAATTTTTTTTTCTGGTAAATCCGCAAATTGCTAGCAAATTGCTACTTTGACAGCCAGGCCCCTGTCTCCTTGTCGCTCAGGTCGCAAATTGCTAGCAATTAGCGGGTACCCCCCGGCCAAATTTTTTTTCTGGTAAATCCGCAAATTGCTAGCAAATTGCTACTTTGACAACCAGGCCCCCTCTCGCCTGGTCGCTCAGGTTGCAAATTGCTAGCAATTAGCGGGTACCCCCCGGCCAATTTTTTTTTTCTGGTAAATCCGCAAATTGCTAGCAAATTGCTACTTTGACAGCCAGGCCCCTTCTCTCCTCGTCGCTCAGGTCGCATATTGCAAGCAATTTGCCGATACCCCCCGGCCAATTTTTTTTCTGGTAAATTCGCAAATTGCTAGCAAATTGCTTCTTTGACAGCCAGGCCCCTTCTCTCCTTGTCGCTCAGGTCGCAAATTGCTAGCAATTTGCGGTTACCCCCCGGCCAATTTTTTTTCTGTTAAATCCGCAAATTGCTAGCAAATTGCTACTTTGACAACCAGGCCCCATCTCGCCTGGTCGCTCAGGTTGCAAATTGCTAGCAATTTGCGGATACCCCCGGCCAATTTTTTTTCTGGTAAATCAGCAAATTGCTATCAATTTGCTACTTTGACAACCTGGTCCCCTCTCTCCTGGTCGCTCAGGTCGCAAATTGCTAGCAATTTGCGGATACCCCCCTACCATTTTTTTTTTCTGGTAAATCCGCAAATTGCTAGCAAATTGCTACTTTGACAACCAGGCCCCTTCTCTCCTGGTCGTTTAGGTCGCAAATTGCTAGCAATTTGCGGATACCCCCCGGCCAATTTTTTTTTTCTGGTAAATCCGCAAATTGCTAGCAAATTGCTACTTTGACAGGCAGGCCCCTGTCTCCTTGTCGCTCAGGTCGCAAATTGCAAGCAATTTGCGGATACCCCCCGGCCAAATTTTTTTTCTGGTAAATCCGCAAATTGCTAGCAAATTGCTACTTTGACAACCAGGCCCCCTCTCGCCTGGTCGCTCAGGTTGCAAATTGCTAGCAATTAGCGGGTACCCCCCGGCCAATTTTTTTTTCTGGTAAATCCGCAAATTGCTAGCAAATTGCTACTTTGACAGCCAGGCCCCATCTCGCCTGGTCGCTCAGGTTGCAAATTGCTAGCAATTTGCGGATACCCCCGGCCATTTTTTTTTCTGGTAAATCCGCAAATTGCTAGCAAATTGCTACTTTGACAACCAGGCCCCCTCTCGCCTGGTCGCTCAGGTTGCAAATTGCTAGCAATTAGCGGGTACCCCCCGGCCAATTTTTTTTTTTCTGGTAAATCCGCAAATTGCTAGCAAATTGCTACTTTGACAGCCAGGCCCCTTCTCTCCTCGTCGCTCAGGTCGCAAATTGCTAGCAATTTGCGGTTACCCCCCGGCCAATTTTTTTTCTGTTAAATCCGCAAATTGCTAGCAAATTGCTACTTTGACAACCAGGCCCCCTGTCTCCTGGGCGCCCAGGTCGCAAATTGCTAGCAATTTGCGGATACCCCCTGGCCAATTTTTTTTTCTGGTAAATCCGTAAATTGCTAACAAATTGCTTCTTTGACAGCCAGGCCCCTCTCTCCTTGTCGATCAGTTCGCAAATTTCTAGCAATTTGCGGATACCCCCGGCCAATTTTTTTTCTGTTAAATCCGCAAATTGCTAGCAAATTGCTACTTTGACAACCAGGCCCCATCTCGCCTGGTCGCTCAGGTTGCAAATTGCTAGCAATTTGCGGATACCCCCGGCCAATTTTTTTTTCTGGTAAATCAGCAAATTGCTATCAATTTCCTACTTTGACAACCTGGTCCCCTCTCTCCTGGTCGCTCAGGTCGCAAATTGCTAGCAATTTGCGGATACCCCCCGGCCAATTTTTTTTTCTGGTAAATCCGCAAATTGCTAGCAAATTGCTACTTTGACAACCAGGCCCCTTATCTCCTGGTCGTTTAGGTCGCAAATTGCTAGCAATTTGCGGATACCCCCCGGCCAAATTTTTTTCTGGTAAATCCGCAAATTGCTAGCAAATTGCTACTTTGACAGCCAGGCCCCTGTCTCCTTGTCGCTCAGGTCGCAAATTGCTAGCAATTAGCGGGTACCCCCCGGCCAAATTTTTTTTCTGGTAAATCCGCAAATTGCTAGCAAATTGCTACTTTGACAACCAGGCCCCCTCTCGCCTGGTCGCTCAGGTTGCAAATTGCTAGCAATTAGCGGGTACCCCCCGGCCAATTTTTTTTTTCTGGTAAATCCGCAAATTGCTAGCAAATTGCTACTTTGACAGCCAGGCCCCTTCTCTCCTCGTCGCTCAGGTCGCAAATTGCAAGCAATTTGCCGATACCCCCCGGCCAATTTTTTTTCTGGTAAATTCGCAAATTGCTAGCAAATTGCTTCTTTGACAGCCAGGCCCCTTCTCTCCTTGTCGCTCAGGTCGCAAATTGCTAGCAATTTGCGGTTACCCCCCGGCCAATTTTTTTTCTGTTAAATCAGCAAATTGCTAGCAAATTGCTACTTTGACAACCAGGCCCCATCTCGCCTGGTCGCTCAGGTTGCAAATTGCTAGCAATTTGCGGATACCCCCGGCCAATTTTTTTTCTGGTAAATCAGCAAATTGCTATCAATTTGCTACTTTGACAACCTGGTCCCCTCTCTCCTGGTCGCTCAGGTCGCAAATTGCTAGCAATTTGCGGATACCCCCCTACCATTTTTTTTTTCTGGTAAATCCGCAAATTGCTAGCAAATTGCTACTTTGACAACCAGGCCCCTTCTCTCCTGGTCGTTTAGGTCGCAAATTGCTAGCAATTTGCGGATACCCCCCGGCCAATTTTTTTTTTCTGGTAAATCCGCAAATTGCTAGCAAATTGCTACTTTGACAGCCAGGCCCCTGTCTCCTTGTCGCTCAGGTCGCAAATTGCAAGCAATTTGCGGATACCCCCCGGCCAAATTTTTTTTCTGGTAAATCCGCAAATTGCTAGCAAATTGCTACTTTGACAACCAGGCCCCATCTCGCCTGGTCGCTCAGGTTGCAAATTGCTAGCAATTAGCGGGTACCCCCCGGCCAATTTTTTTTTTCTGGTAAATCCGCAAATTGCTAGCAAATTGCTACTTTGACAGCCAGGCCCCTTCTCTCCTCGTCGCTCAGGTCGCAAATTGCTAGCAATTTGCGGTTATCCCCCGGCCAATTTTTTTTTCTGTTAAATCCGCAAATTGCTAGCAAATTGCTACTTTGACAATCAGGCCCCTTATCTCCTGGTCGTTTAGGTCGCAAATTGCTAGCAATTTGCGGATACCCCCCGGCCAAATTTTTTTCTGGTAAATCCGCAAATTGCTAGCAAATTGCTACTTTGACAGCCAGGCCCCTGTCTCCTTGTCGCTCAGGTCGCAAATTGCTAGCAATTAGCGGGTACCCCCCGGCCAAATTTTTTTTCTGGTAAATCCGCAAATTGCTAGCAAATTGCTACTTTGACAACCAGGCCCCCTCTCGCCTGGTCGCTCAGGTTGCAAATTGCTAGCAATTAGCGGGTACCCCCCGGCCAATTTTTTTTTTCTGGTAAATCCGCAAATTGCTAGCAAATTGCTACTTTGACAGCCAGGCCCCTTCTCTCCTCGTCGCTCAGGTCGCAAATTGCAAGCAATTTGCCGATACCCCCCGGCCAATTTTTTTTCTGGTAAATTCGCAAATTGCTAGCAAATTGCTTCTTTGACAGCCAGGCCCCTTCTCTCCTTGTCGCTCAGGTCGCAAATTGCTAGCAATTTGCGGTTACCCCCCGGCCAATTTTTTTTCTGTTAAATCAGCAAATTGCTAGCAAATTGCTACTTTGACAACCAGGCCCCATCTCGCCTGGTCGCTCAGGTTGCAAATTGCTAGCAATTTGCGGATACCCCCGGCCAATTTTTTTTCTGGTAAATCAGCAAATTGCTATCAATTTGCTACTTTGACAACCTGGTCCCCTCTCTCCTGGTCGCTCAGGTCGCAAATTGCTAGCAATTTGCGGATACCCCCCTACCATTTTTTTTTTCTGGTAAATCCGCAAATTGCTAGCAAATTGCTACTTTGACAACCAGGCCCCTTCTCTCCTGGTCGTTTAGGTCGCAAATTGCTAGCAATTTGCGGATACCCCCCGGCCAATTTTTTTTTTCTGGTAAATCCGCAAATTGCTAGCAAATTGCTACTTTGACAGCCAGGCCCCTGTCTCCTTGTCGCTCAGGTCGCAAATTGCAAGCAATTTGCGGATACCCCCCGGCCAAATTTTTTTTCTGGTAAATCCGCAAATTGCTAGCAAATTGCTACTTTGACAACCAGGCCCCCTCTCGCCTGGTCGCTCAGGTTGCAAATTGCTAGCAATTAGCGGGTACCCCCCGGCCAATTTTTTTTTTCTGGTAAATCCGCAAATTGCTAGCAAATTGCTACTTTGACAGCCAGGCCCCTTCTCTCCTCGTCGCTCAGGTCGCAAATTGCTAGCAATTTGCGGTTATCCCCCGGCCAATTTTTTTTTCTGTTAAATCCGCAAATTGCTAGCAAATTGCTACTTTGACAATCAGGCCCCTTCTCTCCTTGTCGCTCAGGTCGCAAATTGCTAGCAATTTGCGGTTACCCCCCGGCCAATTTTTTTTTTTTGTTAAATCCGCAAATTGCTAGCAAATTGTTACTTTGACAACCAGGCCCCCTGTCTCTTGGGCGCGCAGGTCGCAAATTGCTAGCAATTTGCGGATGCCCCCTGGCCAATTTTTTTTTTTTCTGGAAAATCCGCAAATTGCTAGCAAACTGCTTCTTTGACAGCCAGGCCCCTCTCTCCTTGTCGCTCAGTTCGCAAATTTCTAGCAATTTGCGGATACCCCCGGCCAATTTTTTCTTCTGGTAAATCCGCAAATTGCTAGCAAATTGCTACTTTGACAGCCAGGCCCCTTCTCTCCTTGTCACTCAGGTCGCAAATTGCTAGCAATTTGCGGATACCCCCCGGCCAATTTTTTTTTCTGGTAAATCCGCAAATTGCTAGCAAATTGCTACTTTGACAACCAGGCCCCCTCTCTCCTGGTCGTTTAGGTCGCAAATTGCTAGCAATTTGCGGATACCCCCCGGCCAATTTTTTTTTCTGGTAAATCCGCAAATTGCTAGCAAATTGCTACTTTGACATCCAGGCCCCTGTCTCCTTGTCGCTCAGGTCGCAAATTGCTAGCAATTTGCGGATACCCCCGGCCAAATTTTTTTTCTGGTAAATCCGCAAATTGCTAGCAAATTGCTACTTTGACAACCAGGCCCCCTCTCGCCTGGTCGCTCAGGTTGCAAATTGCTAGCAATTAGCGGGTACCCCCCGGCCAATTTTTTTTTTTCTGGTAAATCCGCAAATTGCTAGCAAATTGCTACTTTGACAGCCAGGCCCCTTCTCTCCTCGTCGCTCAGGTCGCAAATTGCTAGCAATTTGCGGTTACCCCCCGGCCAATTTTTTTTTTCTGTTAAATCCGCAAATTGCTAGCAAATTGCTACTTTGACAGCGAGGCCCCTCTCTCCTTGGCGCTCAGGTCGCAAATTGCTAGCAATTTGCGGATACCCCCGGCCAATTTTTTTTTTTCTGGTAAATCCGCAAATTGCTAGCAAATTGCTACTTTGACAGCCAGGCCCCTTCTCTCCTTGTCACTAAGGTCGCAAATTGTTAGCAATTTGCGGATACCCCCCGGCCAATTTTTTTTTCTGGTAAATCCGCAAATTGCTAGCAAATTGCTACTTTGGCAACCAGGCCCCATCTCGCCTGGTCGCTCAGGTTGCAAATTGCTAGCTATTTGCGGATACCCCCCGGCCAATTTTTTTTTTTCTGGTAAATCCGCAAATTGCTAGCAAATTGCTACTTTGACAGCCAGGCCCCTTCTCTCCTCGTCGCTCAGGTCGCAAATTGCAAGCAATTTGCCGATACCCCCCGGCCAATTTTTTTTCTGGTAAATTCGCAAATTGCTAGCAAATTGCTACTTTGACAGCCAGGCCCCTTCTCTCCTTGTCGCTCAGGTCGCAAATTGCTAGCAATTTGCGGTTACCCCCCGGCCAATTTTTTTTCTGTTAAATCCGCAAATTGCTAGCAAATTGCTACTTTGACAACCAGGCCCCCTGTCTCCTGGGCGCCCAGGTCGCAAATTGCTAGCAATTTGTGGATACCCCCTGGCCAATTTTTTTTTCTGGTAAATCCGCAAATTGCTAGCAAATTGCTTCTTTGACAGCCAGGCCCCTCTCTCCTTGTCGATCAGTTCGCAAATTTCTAGCAATTTGCGGATACCCCCGGCCAATTTTTTTTTTTCTGGTAAATCAGCAAATTGCTAGCAATTTGCTACTTTGACAACCTGGTCCCCTCTCTCCTGGTCGCTCAGGTCGCAAATTGCTAGCAATTTGCGGATACCCCCCTACCATTTTTTTTTCTGGTAAATCCGCAAATTGCTAGCAAATTGCTACTTTGACAACCAGGCCCCTTCTCTCCTGGTCGTTTAGGTCGCAAATTGCTAGCAATTTGCGGATACCCCCCTACCATTTTTTTTTCTGGTAAATCCGCAAATTGCTAGCAAATTGCTACTTTGACAACCAGGCCCCTTCTCTCCTGGTCGTTTAGGTCGCAAATTGCTAGCAATTTGCGGATACCCCCCGGCCAATTTTTTTTTCTGGTAAATCTGCAAATTGCCAGCAAATTACTACTTTGACAGCCAGGCCCCTGTCTCCTTGTCGCTCAGGTCGCAAATTGCTAGCAATTTGCGGATACCCCCCGGCCAAATTTTTTTTCTGGTAAATCCGCAAATTGCTAGCAAATTGCTACTTTGACAACCAGGCCCCCTCTCGCCTGGTCGCTCAGGTTGCAAATTGCTAGCAATTAGCGGGTACCCCCCGGCCAATTTTTTTTTTCTGGTAAATCCGCAAATTGCTAGCAAATTGCTACTTTGACAGCCAGGCCCCTTCTCTCCTCGTCGCTCAGGTCGCAAATTGCTAGCAATTTGCGGTTACCCCCCGGCCAATTTTTTTTTTCTGTTAAATCCGCAAATTGCTAGCAAATTGCTACTTTGACAACCAGGCCCCTTCTCTCCTTGTCGCTCAGGTCGCAAATTGCTAGCAATTTGCGGTTACGCCCCGGCCAATTTTTTTTTTCTGTTAAATCCGCAAATTGCTAGCAAATTGCTACTTTGACAACCAGGCCCCCTCTCTCCTTGTCGCTCAGTTCGCAAATTTCTAGCAATTTGCGGATACCCCCGGCCAATTTTTTCTTCTGGTAAATCCGCAAATTGCTAGCAAATTGCTACTTTGACAGCCAGGCCCCTTCTCTCCTTGTCACTCAGGTCGCAAATTGCTAGCAATTTGCGGATACCCCCCGGCCAATTTTTTTTTCTGGTAAATCCGCAAATTGCTAGCAAATTGCTACTTTGACAACCAGGCCCCCTCTCTCCTGGTCGTTTAGGTCGCAAATTGCTAGCAATTTGCGGATACCCCCCGGCCAATTTTTTTTTCTGGTAAATCCGCAAATTGCTAGCAAATTGCTACTTTGACATCCAGGCCCCTGTCTCCTTGTCGCTCAGGTCGCAAATTGCTAGCAATTTGCGGATACCCCCGGCCAAATTTTTTTTCTGGTAAATCCGCAAATTGCTAGCAAATTGCTACTTTGACAACCAGGCCCCCTCTCGCCTGGTCGCTCAGGTTGCAAATTGCTAGCAATTAGCGGGTACCCCCCGGCCAATTTTTTTTTTTCTGGTAAATCCGCAAATTGCTAGCAAATTGCTACTTTGACAGCCAGGCCCCTTCTCTCCTCGTCGCTCAGGTCGCAAATTGCTAGCAATTTGCGGTTACCCCCCGGCCAATTTTTTTTTTCTGTTAAATCCGCAAATTGCTAGCAAATTGCTACTTTGACAGCGAGGCCCCTCTCTCCTTGGCGCTCAGGTCGCAAATTGCTAGCAATTTGCGGATACCCCCGGCCAATTTTTTTTTTTTTCTGGTAAATCCGCAAATTGCTAGCAAATTGCTACTTTGACAGCCAGGCCCCTTCTCTCCTTGTCACTAAGGTCGCAAATTGTTAGCAATTTGCGGATACCCCCCGGCCAATTTTTTTTTCTGGTAAATCCGCAAATTGCTAGCAAATTGCTACTTTGGCAACCAGGCCCCATCTCGCCTGGTCGCTCAGGTTGCAAATTGCTAGCTATTTGCGGATACCCCCCGGCCAATTTTTTTTTTTCTGGTAAATCCGCAAATTGCTAGCAAATTGCTACTTTGACAGCCAGGCCCCTTCTCTCCTCGTCGCTCAGGTCGCAAATTGCAAGCAATTTGCCGATACCCCCCGGCCAATTTTTTTTCTGGTAAATTCGCAAATTGCTAGCAAATTGCTACTTTGACAGCCAGGCCCCTTCTCTCCTTGTCGCTCAGGTCGCAAATTGCTAGCAATTTGCGGTTACCCCCCGGCCAATTTTTTTTCTGTTAAATCCGCAAATTGCTAGCAAATTGCTACTTTGACAACCAGGCCCCCTGTCTCCTGGGCGCCCAGGTCGCAAATTGCTAGCAATTTGTGGATACCCCCTGGCCAATTTTTTTTTCTGGTAAATCCGCAAATTGCTAGCAAATTGCTTCTTTGACAGCCAGGCCCCTCTCTCCTTGTCGATCAGTTCGCAAATTTCTAGCAATTTGCGGATACCCCCGGCCAATTTTTTTTTTTCTGGTAAATCAGCAAATTGCTAGCAATTTGCTACTTTGACAACCTGGTCCCCTCTCTCCTGGTCGCTCAGGTCGCAAATTGCTAGCAATTTGCGGATACCCCCCTACCATTTTTTTTTCTGGTAAATCCGCAAATTGCTAGCAAATTGCTACTTTGACAACCAGGCCCCTTCTCTCCTGGTCGTTTAGGTCGCAAATTGCTAGCAATTTGCGGATACCCCCCTACCATTTTTTTTTCTGGTAAATCCGCAAATTGCTAGCAAATTGCTACTTTGACAACCAGGCCCCTTCTCTCCTGGTCGTTTAGGTCGCAAATTGCTAGCAATTTGCGGATACCCCCCGGCCAATTTTTTTTTCTGGTAAATCTGCAAATTGCCAGCAAATTACTACTTTGACAGCCAGGCCCCTGTCTCCTTGTCGCTCAGGTCGCAAATTGCTAGCAATTTGCGGATACCCCCCGGCCAAATTTTTTTTCTGGTAAATCCGCAAATTGCTAGCAAATTGCTACTTTGACAACCAGGCCCCCTCTCGCCTGGTCGCTCAGGTTGCAAATTGCTAGCAATTAGCGGGTACCCCCCGGCCAATTTTTTTTTTCTGGTAAATCCGCAAATTGCTAGCAAATTGCTACTTTGACAGCCAGGCCCCTTCTCTCCTCGTCGCTCAGGTCGCAAATTGCTAGCAATTTGCGGTTACCCCCCGGCCAATTTTTTTTTTCTGTTAAATCCGCAAATTGCTAGCAAATTGCTACTTTGACAACCAGGCCCCTTCTCTCCTTGTCGCTCAGGTCGCAAATTGCTAGCAATTTGCGGTTACGCCCCGGCCAATTTTTTTTTTCTGTTAAATCCGCAAATTGCTAGCAAATTGCTACTTTGACAACCAGGCCCCCTGTCTCTTGGGCGCGCAGGTCGCAAATTGCTAGCAATTTGCGGATGCCCCCTGGCCAATTTTTTTTTTCTGGAAAATCCGCAAATTGCTAGCAAATTGCTTCTTTGACAGCAAGGCCCCTCTCTCCTTGTCGCTCAGTTCGCAAATTTCTAGCAATTTGCGGATACCCCGGCCAATTTTTTTTTTTCTGGTAAATCCGCAAATTGCTAGCAAATTGCTACTTTGACAACCAGGCCCCTTCTCTCCTGGTCGTTTAGGTCGCAACTTGCTAGCAATTTGCGGATACCCCCCGGCCATTTTTTTTTCTGGTAAATCCGCAAATTGCTAGCAAATTGCTACTTTGACAGCCAGGCACCTTCTCTCCTGGTCGTTTAGGTCGCAAATTGCTAGCAATTTGCGGATACCCCCCGGCCAATTTTTTTTTTTGCTGGCAAATCCGCAAATTGCTAGCAAATTGCTACTTTGACAGCCAGGCCCCCTCTCTCCTGGTCGCTCAGGTCGCAACTTTGACAACCAGGCCCCCTCTCTCCTGGTCGCTCAGGTCGCAAATTGCTAGCAATTTACGGATACCCTCCGGCTATTTTTTTTTTCTGGTGAATCCGCAAATTGCTAGCAAATTGCTACTTTGACAACCAGGCCCCCTCTCTCCTGGTCCCTCAAGTCGCAAATTGCTACCATTTTGGGGATAACCCATGGCCAATTTTTTTTTCTGGTAAATCCGCAAATTGCTAGCAAATTGCTACTTTGACAGCCAGGCCCCTCCCTCCTTGGCGCTTAGGTCGCAAATTGCTAGCAATTTGCGGATACCCTCCGGCCATTTTTTTTTTTTTCTGGTGAATCCGCAAATTGCTAGCAAATTGCTACTTTGACAACCAGGCCCCCTCTCTCCTGGTCGCTGAGGTCGCAAATTGCTAGCAACTTGCGGATACCCCATGGCCAATTTTTTTTTTGGTAAATCCGCAAATTGCTAGCAAATTGCTACTTTGACAACCAGGCCCCCTCTCTCCTTGTCGCTCAGGTCGCAAATTGCTAGCAACTTGCGGATACCCCATGGCCAATTTTTTTTTCTGGTAAATCTGCAAATTGCTAGCAAATTGCTACTTTGACAACCAGGTCCCCTCTCTCCTTGTCGCTCTGGTCGCAAATTGCTAGCAATTTGCGGATACCCTCCGGCCAATTTTTTTTTTCTGGTAAATCCGCAATTTGCTACTTTGTCAACCAGGCCCCCTCTCTCCTGGTCGCTCAGGTCGCAACTTTGACAACCAGGCCCCCTCTCTCCTGGTCGCTCAGGTCGCAAATTGCTAGCAATTTGCGGATACCCCCCGGCCATTTTTTTTTTCTGGTAAATCCGCAAATTGCTAGCAAATTGCTACTTTGACAACCAGGCCCCCTCTCTCCTGGTCGCTCAGGTCGCAACTTTGACAACCAGGCCCCCTCTCGCCTGGTTGCTCAGGTTGCAAATTGCTAGCAATTTGCGGATACCCCCCGACCAATTTTTTTTTTTTCTGGTAAATCCGCGTATTGCTAGCAAATTGCTACTTTGACAGCCAGGCCCCTTCTCTCCTCGTCGCTCAGGTCGCAAATTGCAAGCAATTTGCCGATACCCCCCGGCCAATTTTTTTTCTGTTAAATCCGCAAATTGCTAGCAAATTGCTACTTTGACAACCAGGCCCCCTGTCTCCTGGGCGCCCAGGTCGCAAATTGTTAGCAATTTGCGGATACCCCCTGGCCAATTTTTTTTTTCTGGTAAATCCGCAAATTGCTAACAAATTGCTTCTTTGACAGCCAGGCCCCTCTCTCCTTGTCGATCAGTTCGCAAATTTCTAGCAATTTGCGGATACCCCCGGCCAATTTTTTTTTCTGGTAAATCAGCAAATTGCTAGCAATTTGCTACTTTGACAACCTGGTCCCCTCTCTCCTGGTCGCTCAGGTCGCAAATTGCTAGCAATTTGCGGATACCCCCGGCCAATTTTTTTTTCTGGTAATTCCGCAAATTGCTAGCAAATTGCTACTTTGACAGCCAGGCCCCTCTCTCCTTGGCGCTCAGGTCGCAAATTGCTAGCAATTTGCGGATACCCCCGGCCAATTTTTTTTTTCTGGTAAATCCGCAAATTGCTAGCAAATTGCTACTTTGACAGCCAGGCCCCTTCTCTCCTTGTCACACAGGTCGCAAATTGCTAGCAATTTGCGGATACCCCCCGGCCAATTTTTTTTTCTGTTAAATCCGCAAATTGCTAGCAAATTGCTACTTTGACAACCAGGCCCCCTGTCTCCTGGGCGCCTAGGTCGCAAATTGCTAGCAATTTGCGGATACCCCCTGGCCAATTTTTTTTTCTGGTAAATCCGCAAATTGCTAGCAAATTGCTTCTTTGACAGCCAGGCCCCTCTCTCCTTGTCGATCAGTTCCCAAATTTCTAGCAATTTGCGGATACCCCCGGCCAATTTTTTTTTCTGGTAAATCAGCAAATTGCTAGCAATTTGCTACTTTGACAACCTGGTCCCCTCTCTCCTGGTCGCTCAGGTCGCAAATTGCTAGCAATTTGCGGATACCCCCCTTCCATTTTTTTTTCTGGTAAATCCGCAAATTGCAAGCAAATTGCTACTTTGACAACCAGGCCCCTTCTCTCCTGGTCGTTTAGGTCGCAAATTCCTAGCAATTTGCGGATACCCCCCGGCTAATTTTTTTTTTTCTGGTAAATCCGCAAATTGCTAGCAAATTGCTACTTTGACAGCCAGGCCCCTTCTCTCCTGATCGTTTAGGTAGCAAATTGCTAGCAATTTGCGGATAACCCCCGGCCAATTTTTTTTGCTGGCAAATCCGCAAATTGCTAGCAAATTGCTACTTTGACAGCCAGGCCCCTTCTCCCCTGGTCTCCCAGTTCGCAAATTGCTAGCAATTTGCTGTCACCTCCCGCTTTTTTTTTCTCAGGGAAACGTCTCCGCGGATATCCAAAAAATTCCATAAGCTTAAGTACAGGGAATACAGGAAAACCGACAGTTCCCCGCCTCTGTTACGGGTCATTATCAAGCAACACACCAAAAATCAGGCCAGTATCTGCAGTCACTGTGAAAAAAGTCCATACATGTGCATTTTCCATAAAAATTTCTGTCTTTCATGAAATTTTGTATGTTTAGGAGCCGTAAGACAATGAAAAGTAGGTCAACCGGGATAAAACGCAAACTCGATCTGCAACTGTCATTATCTGCTCACACATAAAAAATCAGGGTGGTATTTGCAGGCATTGAGGAAAAAAAGTTGGTACATATGCATTTGTTATGAAAATTTCTATTTATCATGAAACTTTCTAAGTTCAGGAGCAGTCAAATGGTCAAAAGTAGGTCAAATGAGACAAAACAAGAACTTGATCTGTAACTGGTCATTATCTGCCTGCACACCAAAAATCAAGCCCGTATCTGCAGGCATTGCGAAAAAAAGTCCGTACATGTGCACTTTTTTATGAAATTTTCTATGTTAGACCACCGTGAAACGGTCAAAAGTAGGTCAACTGGGACAAAACATGAACTCAATCTGTAACTGGTGATTATCCGCCCACACACCAAAAATGAGGCCAATATCTGCAGGTATTGCAAAAAAAGTCAGTAAATGTGTATTTGTCATGAAATTTACATTTTCATGAAATTTTCTATGTTCAGGAGCCGTAAAACAGTCAAAAGTAGGTCAACTGGGGCAAAACGTGAACTCAATCTGTAACTGTTCACAATCTGCCCACACACCAAAAATGAGGCCAGTATCTGCAGGCATTGCGAAAAAAAGTCCGTACATGTGTATTTGTCATGAAAATTTATATTTTTCATGAAATTTTCTATGTTCAGGAGCCGTAAAACAGTCAAAAGTAGGTCAAAGGGGACAAAACGCGAACTTGATCTGTAACTGGTCATTATCTGCCCAGACACAAAAAAATCAGGCCAATATCTGCAGGCACTGCGAAAAAAAGTCCGTACATGTGTATTTGTCATGAAAATTTATATTTTCATGAAATTTTCTATGTTCAGGAGCCGTAAAACAGTCAAAAGTAGGTCAAACGGGACAAAACGCGAACTCGATCTGCAACTGGTCATTATCTGCCCACACACCAAAAATCAGGCCAATATCTGCAGGCACTGCGAAAAAAAGTCCGTACATGTGTATTTGTCATGAAAATTTATATTTTTCATGAATTTTTCAAAGTTAAGGCGCCATAAAATGGTCAAAAGTAGGTCAACTGGGACGAAACGCGAACTCCATCTGTAACTGGTCATTATCTGCCCACACACCAAAAATCAGGCCAATATCTGCAGGCATTGCGAAAAAAAGTCCGTACATGTGTATTAGTCATGAAAATTTCTATTTTTCATGAATTTTTCTAAGTTAAGGAGCCGTAAAACGGTCAAAAGTAGGTCAACTGGGACGAAACGCAAACTCGATCTGTAACTGGTCATTATCTGCCCACACCCAAAAATCAGGCCAATACCTGCAGGCATTGCGAAAAAAAGTCCGTACATGTGTATTAGTCATGAAAATTTCTATTTTCCATGAAATTTTCTAAGTTTAGGAGCCGTAAAACGGTCAAAAGTAGGTCAACCGGGACGAAACACGAACTCGATCTGTAACTGGTCATTATCTGCCCACACACCAAAAATCAGGCCAATATCTGCAGGCATTGCGAAAAAAAGTCCGTACAACTGTTTTAATTCGGAAGGACGGACATGGGTAAAACTATATGCCCCGGCCACTTTGTGGCGGGGGCATAAAAAATGATTTCTTTCAAAATGCTACATTACACAACATTGCATCTTCTGGATTACACCTTGAATTACTTTTTCAAGGAAAGTTTTTGCATATCAGAGTGGTAACAGCATTACAATTAAGGAGATACAGTGAAAACAATAACAATACTGCATAACACTTGGTGGGTTGGGTTTGCAGGGGGGGGGGGGGGGTTGATATGAGAATAACTGTACACCTGTCACAGCAGGGGATCTCCCCCAGTGACTGTAACAAATCAGAAACCCTGGCATAGCTGACTTCCAGTGACCTGGAGTGGGACCCTGCATCTGTAATCTGTAATCAAAGCAAATGACTACAATAGGGCCTCAAGAAAAAAATCAATAACTAGCTTAATTTTCAAGCTTTTATTTCCAAATTTCAGATTTAAACAAATTAAATATTTATGTTTACATGCTGTGAAAATTAAATCAATGGTACTTACAGGAAAAAAACGTGCCATGGTCAAAGTTGGGCAAAATTTAAGGTACTGATTTTATTTTTATGCTGATTACTTAAAAAATTTACAAAATTCAGATCTAATTTTGGGTAAACAATTGAATCTTAATTAAACATAGTTATATACTTGGGAAAATAGACTCCAGTTTCAAAATTTTTCATGTTAAGTGAGTAAATATTTTTCCTGATTTTTTACAAAGTCCATTATGTTTGGGCCCATAACTTAAAGAATTTATACTAAACAGACTTAACTTCTGGCATGTACATGGGAACTATATAGAAGAATATTTATGGTAAATATGAGGAAAAACAGATGAGTGGTTTTGATATTAGGCAGTCCTGAAGTGTGAAAATAGGATTTTAATAAAATAATTGAGGTTTTTCCTTAATTTCTCAAAGGAACGAAGTCGCAAAGACCCAGTTTTCGGCTTGGTAGGAGATCTTGGGGACATCTAACATTATGCTGAATTTTGGATTCCTAGGTCTTACGGTTTCAAAACGTGCCACATCTACGGACGGACGGACGGAAGGACGACGGACAATGGACCACGACTATAGCTCAAGATGACTTATAGTCAGCTGAACTAAAAAGGGAAAGAATCAAACTGATATATCCATTTATACAGGAATAGCGATGGAAACAAAATCAGCCACACTCTATCAGTGTCACATATAGCTAAATAATCACAAGATGCAAATCATTTATCTACCATTTTATTGATTTTCTTCAAAGTAATATCTGTTCACTAAAATTTCCGCAAAAAATATTTTATAATTATTGTGATTTCGTATTATTTACATGAGTAAAGTTCAGCAATAGTCACTAAACAGAGAGAATTCGCGTAATGAACGCTCTGATTTCTCTGTGCACGATGGTTGTCTTAAAAACAGGTTATACCTAGTAACCCGCGCGTGCCATACTTCTATCATCTGAAAATATGTTAAATTTGCAAACTGGTATTATGACCACGGGTTACAAAACAGATTTAGAAGATCATAACGATCTCACCTCATATATATATATATATATATATATACATATATATATATGTATAAATCTATATTTATATATATAAATATATACATATATATATTTATATACGTATGTATTTATGTACATAGTTGTGCGTACTATAAAACTAGTAGATCTGTAAATCTCTAATCTGATTTTGGTCCATATGAACATAATATAAATATACAAACAAAATTTATTATAATTTCATATAAATTATATGACTAATTAATTCAACTAAAACACTGCTGGGTGTAATATACATGCATGTATGAGTTTGGAACTTTAAACAGAGCTCCCTGTACTTTCCAAAGAAGTACAAACATGCGTTATTATGTATATATACGTTTAAAGGATTAACACACATAAGTGAACACTGAAAAAGCTCCCTTTCTGTGGCAAGTGCATCCAGCGAGGTGCTTACAGAAATTCTTACCATCAAATGGTGAAGACAAAAGCGCCACAGTGCGACCTCTGTTGGAGACCTTACATAAAAATACACCTGTCCCATTTCAATAAACAAGAAAAGTTAAGATCACATGCAAAGGTTTGTATTTCTGGTGTGTGTCTGTGTGTGTGATTGTTACACAATGTTACATTATTAATCCTTGAATTTCACAACTGTTATGCTCAGTAATGTGCGTGCGTGTTTGCTGAACATGTTTAAGTGTGTGGCATGTATTTCATAAATCTTGATAACCAAGATATCTAACATAAATATCAGTATAAAAGACACTAAAGTAAGACTGCTGTCTGACAATAAAACCTGGTGACTGAATAAAAAATTCTGTCCAATACAGATATACCACAAATGAAAAAGTGATAATTCGTTTCTGTTTTTCTTTGCTTCTGTTAATCTGTACACGTCTGCACGAAAGAAAAGTATATAAGATGTGACAGATACATGTTCATAAAGCAATATGGTTTCATCGTCACACAATGTTCAAATCAAAACAATTACCATGGACTACAGCTGTTATTATTGAACAGACTCAGAAAGTCCTTCCTATTATACCTTTCTTTCTGGGGTAACGCAAATAACTTTGTATAGATTTTCTGGTAAAACAAGCGTTCCGTATCTTGAAGCTCACTAATATGAAATGCCAACCAGGCAAGCATCAATATAGTTATACAGACTTGAGAAATAGATACTAGTATAATCGACAATAGATCTCAACCAAGACAAATCCATAAACGAGATATCAAATTGTTTGGTTAATGTTCACTGGATGGTATCATATGCAAACTGAACACCAGATGGTAATTGATTCAAGAATAGCAGGTTAAATTGAAGTGGAATGGTATAAATTAATAGGAATAAGTACATACGGAGAGCGTAATACAGAGGATACAACGAACGAAGAAACCAGATAAGGTTACAAACTCATAATTACTGTTACAATACAGCTCATACTGTGGTGTACTTACAGAGTCATGGTAATACTAGTGTTAACATAAAGGCAAAAAAAAAAAAAATAATAAATAAAATAAATTTAAGGTTGGGTTCTCGGACGCTTTTTTTCATAAATCAGTGCGCGAGGGCGATTTTTTTACCTTTTCTTGTATGTTTCGATAAAAATGTAATATGGTCAGGGAAAAGCATGTGAATAACAGGTTGTTTTTCGCTAAACAGGTAAAAGCACTACATAACGAAGGAAATCTGATCAAAATTGTATTATCTGATCTTCTTGAAAGAGATTTTCGAGCAGCTGGAGCTCAAAATTGGTTCTTTTATTTATTTTTGATGATCAAAATAATTTTTTTTATGCGGGTATTAAAATTAACGTGAGCGGTGCCTGAGAACCGTACCTTTTTTTATTTATTTATTATTATTATTATTTTTTTTTTTGCCTAACGAAGTCTAAATACGTCATACTGTCACTGTGGTGTCAATGTGCAGTAATTGTGCACACTGGCAGTACATACTCTTATACAAGCACACAGTTACTGGGTCATACACAGTGGATAATGTAGCAAAATAAAAAAATAAATCACAGATTGTGGAACTAGAGTACACACCCTGGCTAAGTTTACAGAATTTACAGTTACCATGAAACTAGAATACATAATGTGGCCAAGTTATTGGAGACACTTTTCGGCATGTATAAGAGAGTGCACTCTCACAAAAAGTCGAAAACTACGATGGTTAAACTGACCGTGTAAACAGAGTGCACACTCTGGAAAACATTGAAAAAAATCAGTTTCTGTGAAATCACACAGTATGACAAGCTATACAGAAGTCCATGGCATATCAAGTCTTTACCCAGGAAAAAAATTCACATTACGGCTGTATTCAGTATAAATACTGATTGTTTATACAAATAAAATCCACATTTGCTATGTACAAAAGCTCCATAATACATATAAAAAGTGCCATCAAGTCTTTTGAAGACAATACTTAAAGACAAATATTCTTGTTCCAATTAAAAGAGATAGATCACTTTCTACTAACTGTGAGATTTCCTTTCCCACAGCAAGATGCTCTTGAGATGCAAAATCCTCAGATACCAAGATATATGATATACTGTGCAACAGAAACTACAATTAGATATGTACAGCCTGGTAAAACAGGAATAAAAGTTCACAGTGCTGTGTACACAAGTTTGACCAATGGCCAACAACACCGATGCACTCACATATATACACACACAAATACACACCACTCTCACTCCTCCCTAAGTTCTCTCTCCTTTCAATCTCTTGACTACCTACAAGTGTTCCAATAAAACTCTCTCTCTCTCTCATTTACATACATTTATGGAGGTTTCAATATGCAAGCATGTTCTGGTGTATAAACAGAATATTTTCAAAACATTGCAGTAGCTCTTCAAATAAACTCCACACTCAAATAAACATATAAAAGATGTGCCTTAAACATATGCAGCATGTCACAATAACACAATGTTCAGCGTTCCAGTACTGCAGGCAGTGATTTGGTTATTAAGCTTGTTCTTTGCTGATATGAGTACCGGTACATGGAGAATAAAGAACCAAACCACATCAGTCACCCTGAATAAACCTGGATGCACACCATGCCTTATTTCATGCTGCCTTCAGTGAAGGTGACGAGGATCAGTGAAGGTCCTTTAAATACAATAGTCTACTGTTTATGTTTACCTTCTCGTGATGCTTCTATCTTGATACTTTACTTTCACTCTTAATACAACATAATACATATATGGAATACAATGGTTTTCTCTTCCTCATCCGTATTTATAGAACAATATACAGACTTAACTCAAGTTTTTTTTCCAAACTTAAATACAATTTATATTAATTCAGTAAGCCAATCATATGCTGTGCATATCATAATGATGGTGCAATATTTCACCTTTTATCACGTGATTTTGAGTCCTATGTAGTGAACAAGAATGAAAGACACATTCATAATGTTCTTTTAAATGAACAGTCACACATATATATAATTTTATAACAAACGGTTAAATCAAAAGACGCAAATAATAAATCTTCACTTTACATTTGGGGGTGTAACTTTCCGGCGTGGGGTGCTTGTCCGGAAGCCCCACATGGATGACTAAATTAATTCACATGAAGTAAAGTAGATGGCAGCACCTACATGATCAGCAGTTCCAGGCTTTGCCAACACTTAATCTGAACTTAAACATACAATTCATCCAAATGATATTAAAAAAAATATCATTATGTAGCACAAATGTAACATGAGCCCACTGTCTGGCAGCAGATGCCTCTTTAACTGAAAGCTAATCACACATACAGGCAGCATTTTCTATTAATTAGGCACACAATTTTAAGCACCATCTAAAAGGCAGCTCAAACAGCAATCCACAGCTAAAGCATTGACTACATGAGCATACAGCAATGACAGGTCAGCCATCATGACGATAATTACTGGCTCAAATAAAATTAATATGCCAATCACAAGCATACATGCACACAAATATACACACTACATGATTGTCAGGGGGTGTATGTTATTGATATGCCCTTTTAATCAAATATTTCTCTCTAATTCTCATGTTGCACACACACATTGCATACATATACATACACACACATATATTACCCCACGATTAAATTAATTAAAAATGTATACCCTCTGGAAACCATATATATATATATATATATATATATATATATATATATATATATATATATATATATATAAAATCATCATCATCATCATCACTAAGATATATTTCAGTCTTTCACCTCTGGAGCATCATCACCACCCTGTTGATGGTTTGAACATCTCATAAAAAGCCTCTTAAGTATATAAATAAAATTCTCCACATATATATATATATACATGTATATTTCTTCATCTTCTTATAGACTGACCTGCATAACTATCGCCCTTATATTAGGGACACCTCAGGTCATCAGCCTGTGTATACCAGAAGATCAGTTACCGATTCTATATTTACAACTCTATGATATAAGCAAACCCCTGGTTCCATCACATCCAAAAAGACAGGGGTTTGACAGTGTATATATATATATATATATATATATATATATATATGTGAAGGATATGTGTATCTTTTAAGTCTCACTGACAATATTTTTTATAAATATATTTTGTTTTACATTTTAGGTCCTGGTACAAGAATGTCTAAGACAAATATGTCTCCCCATATTATTACCTTCACTCATCAACTAAAATCAGGGGTTCCACTTCACTAAGTAGTGATTGTCTCTGCAACAAATCCTGATAATAATACAGTGATACCAAACAAATAAAAACAAGAAGCAAAGGCCACCTATTTATGAAAGACAACACTTGAAGACCTCTGACTGGTTCTGAAATCACCACAAAACTGCTTATGTGTGTTATTCACACTAGTTAATAATACATGTGATGCCAACCTTGTCACCTATAAAGAGGGCTCCACCCTGGCTGATTTATTCAGTAGATCAGTAGATATTTTAATAAATTCTCATTCATTCTCATACTCATTTCTTAATCATGAGCTCATCATACTATCTCTCTTTAACCATCTGATACACTGGGTAATCCCAGCATTTTGCAATAAAATAAGAAACATCTGAGGCAATATCTGCCCTCTAATTTTCAACCCCTTACAAAGAGTGACACTGACATACATTGACTAAATGTTTATATGACTTTAATCATCATGCATCAAATGCTACAATGAACCTGCACAAATAATGTAGTGAGACCCTCCCACTTCAACAGCTTTTAATCCTTTCATTTTCCCAGGCACACACAGATACTGGATATAATGGTAAGAAAAACATCCATCCATTCTGTGTTATTCTTCAGACCCTATCCTGACTCTCGAAACACATTGTTAATTGTCCCCCCCCCCACATTGTTAATAATATCTGATCAAACTTTTAAATTCTCTAGATGTCTATATTAAATACAAACATTGAGTCACAAGAATCTTCCATCTGTTATGTGATCCCTTGTGTCATATGATTCTTCCATTTGTTCTGCGATCCCCTCGGGTCACATGATTCTTCCATATGTTCTGTGATCCCTTTTGGTCATATTTCTCCCATCTGTTTTGTGATCCCCTTGGATTCACATGATTCTTCCATCTGTTCTGTGATCCCTTTTGGTCATGTTTCTCCCATCTGTTTTGTTATCCCCTTGGATTTACATGATTCTTCCATCTGTTGTGTAATCCCTTTAGGTCATATGATTTTTCATCTGTTTTGTGATCCCTTTTGGTCAAATGTTTCTTCCATCTGTTCTGTAATCCCTTTGAGTCATATGATTCTCCCATCTGTTTTGCAACCCCTTTGTATCACATGATCCATCATGTGCTATGATCCCTTTGGGTCATATAAAATCTATGATCCACCAGTGTCATCTACAACTCCTCATTCCTCCATGTTACATATGGTCCCATACCGCTGTGTCTCTGGTCTTTCTTCTATACTAAATGTGGTGCCTTAGACTACAACCTTCAGTGGTCCTTAATTCATATATGTAATCCTTCTAATTGTAAATTATATTTTTATTGGACCCTTCCATCCTCTCTGTGATCCTTCTTACATCTTAACCCTCTGTTATATATGGTTTACAAAACACATGTAAACCTTTCATCTCATCAATCTCTTAGTTCATTCTATAAAGTGTATTTAACTATCATCATGTTTGTTCTTTTTATCACAACAGGTATCAACGACATTAATACCCTCATCATATGTGTGATGCTTTTGATTCGTCCATTTCAAGCTTGATCCCTAGATCACATGCCATCTTATAATTTCCAACATCTTTTTGATATGCTCACTGCATTCTCATGTATAATCTCTCTGATATGTGCCTCATCCTTTAATCACACTTGGTGTTCTGAATTTCATCTTTCATCATATATCATGTGTTCCTTAGAACACATTTGAGGCCATTCCATACAATGCATGTACCTACCAGGATCTTTCTTCTATGCTATCACTGAAACTTAATTTCCTGTGTGGACCCTTCCTGTCATCAATAATCCTAAATAACACCATGGACCTTTTTCTTGTGTAAAATATATCACCTCTGATACCCTGATTTTCATCAGTATACACATTTAGTACATTAATTATGTCACATTAGGGATCCTCAACTATTCCATGCTTTTTCTGTAACAAATTTGAACCTTCCATCACACTTGTCATTCTGCAAACCATACTTAATCTCATATATAATCTAGTCTGGTTGTGATCTTCTATAACATTTGTTTCCACGTACCCATGAACATCCATCTATTGAAGATTGTTCATATCTTTAGTGACACTAAACCACATCATAACCCCATATAACTTAAAATCACACCGCCATGGGATCCTTGCTTCTAATACCCATTACATTCAGTAATTTATATCTTTTGTGATTTTCTATCACAATTTGCTCTGGCATTCCTTTTTGTGTGCTTTCAGCTGGTTATGTGAAAGTACACTCAGCTAGTTAAAAAGTGAGCCATGGGTCATGCTGCTCAGCTGACTGTGAAGAGATTCACAAATGGATTTTATCATCTGATTGCCAAATTCTGTATTTCATTTGGATCTTCCAAGTAACTTCCAGTCTTGTCTGTCTCACAATATCTCACATCTGTGATCCAACTATACAAAAAAGGGTCCTTAAATGCCATGTGATCCTTTCTTGCCAATAAAGAACACATTCCCTCCATAGTGTCATATTATACGTGCTTCTTCTACTATATCCATGCTCCTTTGTGCTCCACTAATCTTGGATCACCCGGTCTCCTGCACTTCTTTTTGAGCATATATCATATATATATGGAAGATAATAAACAATCTTTCCTTATTGCTCAGTCAGCGACAAACCATTATATACAAACTTTATGATTATTCATTATGCAGCAATATACATGATTATACATCACTAGTATATGGAAACATTTAACTATACAATGAGTTTTCGACCAGCAATGTATCCCTTGCTTTGTGTCACAACCTGTGGAGGCTGCCTGTGTTACATCACAATACAGTCCCAACTGATGTTCCTGATCCTTTATATTACTTTTTAAACTACCCTGTCACTTGTCACTAACCCCTCCAATATAATACACTGCCCTCTAAAACAACTTTGGCTCTTCAAACATATCCCAATACCCCTGAAGTCATCAATAACCCTTCCCAACCAACCCGGCTTCCCTGTCAATCATCAATAACCCCTCCCACATAACCATACTTCCCTGTCAATCATCAATAGCCCTTCCCATTTGACAAAGCTCCTCTGCCATTCATCAATTACCCCTCCCACATAATCCAACCTGCCCTAGATCTATCATCAGATTATATGACCCTACCCCACCCTTGTGCAATCAGTATCACATTACCATGATATCATACAATATATATATATATATGTAATGCACTTTGACTACACATGTCGATGATGTCCCCATCCCATATTATTTGCATGACATGTCCCACCCATTAATCTACATGTCAAGTCCCGCCCAATGAGATCATTAATATACCTGCCTCTCCTAACAAGAAACTGTTGCATACCATAACAGTGGCCCATGATAATTTTGGTCAGGTTATATAACCTAGAACATCAAATACAAAAGGCAAAAGGCAACAATGTTCTTATTTATAAATTTATCTTGCCAATTTTTGTGCTGTTAATGTTAACAATACAATACTAAATAAACAACAAACTCCTTACATGCACCTGACAATCACAAAAGAAATATATATAACACCTACCACTATGTTGCTTACAATAGCCACCTTCATGGACAGTTGTCCATTTTGCAGCAACCTGTGGTCTTTATTTAACATGAAATAACATGAAATAGCTTGTCTTGAACTTATAGGTGTCAGTTTAAACAGGTGTAACATAATCAAGTGTAACTGTATGTTAAATGACTCCTACTTCCTTCTTTACAAAATATACCTGATCCCAAATGCATACCTGTCAAGACACTAGCTACCACATAATCAGTCTTATCTTTTTATGTTTTTTACAGTAATTAAAAATAAGTGCAGTTTCTTATGGTAACACAATAGAGTGCTGATGTACGGTGAACTGTGCAGATATTTTTGGTAAAATGATCAGTGAAGATGTTTAAGTGATTTGTTAGTGCAGTTGGTTTGGTAATTTTCTTAAGGTGCAAAGTTCATGCAGTCACTTAAGGTAGAAATTCCAACGAAAAGAAACATTGAAGTGAGAAAACAATTCATAACTATATTATAAAAAAAAATACTTCTCTTTATTTTCTACAAGCAAGCACTGATATGGCACATGCTTTGATCACCTATACATGAGATGACATCAAGCTGTATGTTAAAAATAAATTTTAAACTCAAACAGATTAAAACAACTGACTTTCTTCTGTACCTATTCCTGGCTGAAAATTTTTGTAAGACCCTTTGAACTTGCCACAAAATCGTTCACAGGTTCAACTGAAAATCAGCAGAACTTGATCATGGCATCTAGTTAATATATAAATCCTCAATCCCAACTGTTTTGGCCATGAGAAGATACCCCTTTGCAAAAGATACTGATTTGTAATTTACAAAAATAAACATACAAATTCAGTTTTACACTTAGTTTAAAAATATATACTGACACATTAAAGTATTTGGTGGTTGACTGAGTTTGTATCTACCGTAAGCTGTTTGAATGGGGCCAATACTGTCTAAAAAGTAACAAAATTGTCCAAAATAATATAAAATCTGGCAAAACCAAAGGTGGTCCTCTTAGAATATATTTATTTCTTGCCTCACATATACTTGGGAGAGATTTTTTAATTTTCCGTCCTGCTTGTGCAACAATGACACAAATTATGCATTTTTTTAAGCAGAACAAACTCAGCCTCAATAAGTTTTTGTGATAACCATGGAATGATATCACATAAATTTACATGGTCATCTGCAGTCACATCACTGTGCACAAGAACATGGCAGTAAAATAGCTTTCAAATAAATGCCCTTAAATTTTTTCCCTTTTTTTCAGCTGCCTTCATCTACCTCTTAGCATGCAACGGTATAACAAACTTGTGCCCAAAGGGGCTCTTGTATGAGATCCCATTTTCCTGAAAAACCTTTTTGGGAAAGCCCAGGTCAGCTAGGTAGACTTGCCCACACTTGTCATTCAAGTTGAGTGGCAGGCACAAGGAGAGACTCCATTTGTTGTTGATGGCTCCGCCCTCCTCTGGTGGGTCCAGCCCCAGTACCTGTGCTTTGTTGTCATTGGCCCATTTGACCACACTGTTGTACCAGTCCTGGTGAGACAGGATCTTGGTCTCATGACCATCCAGTGCATTTATAATGAAATCAACTGGTGTCTGAGGCAGATCTGAAACAAAAATTCATTATGTATCAAGTAAGGCCTAAGTGGGTCCACCCACAATTTTTTTTTACCCAAATATGAATATTGAAATACTCATCAACCCCTGTAAGCATCCATGTCCTAAGGGGAAAGGGGGGGGGGGAGGCTTACCAAAATAAACTATAAACATGATTGTGGGAGAAGTTTGAAATAAATTAAATATAGCTACAAAACATAATGTCAACAAGTGTCTGAGGCAAATTAAAAGATTTGGATGAATCACTTCAAAGTCATGAATAAATTGCAGGGTTGACTTGGCTGAATAATAATTACTGTAAATTCTATCCCCTGCAATCACATTCATCAAAATTAAAACATTTTGAAGACTAAAACAAAAGTTAAATGATGGCATGAAAACACCCTTTAGTCTGGAAACTGCTTCACTGGTCCCTTGACATCCAATTAACAATGCATACTCTTTTTTCTTTAAATAAAATGTTACTGTCCCATACAAAAAAAAAAAAACTATGACCTGTGTTGTACACCAATCATCTGGCTTTGACAGCTAGCCCTTGCCTTGCTGATGAAAAGTTAGCTTTGATGGGATTTGTATGAATAACCCTGATTTATCTCACAACAGCTGACCTAACCACCACCCTTATGCTCCACCCCTTTGACCTAATTATGCTTATCAACCCCCAAAACGCTCCTACACAGAAGGCTTTCCATGTCATGTTGCACGAGCTGTTTATAAGACATTAGTGAAGTCACAAAATTGACACAATAGTCGGTTGCACAAGATGTCGCATTGACTGATGTCATCAGCTGGGATAACAATATCTCTGTCCTTGAGGGATGAATATATCGCAATCACTGTTGAGCATTTTGCCAAATTTTGGATCATTTGTCTCATACAAATTCAGTGTAAGATAAGACATTATTATTCACTGGACAGTGGATGGAATAACTCCTGCAGCCTTTGCCCTAGGACATTTTGTACTGTCTCCTCTGTATATCCCAGTAAAACATGCTGACATGGGTAATGGTACAGACTACGCATTTTCTGTTTGGGATAGTTGCCCAAATTATGCAAATTTTTTGCTTGTCAGGTGACTGACTGTTTACATCGCCAATGGTTACTTGATTGGTTCCTCGTAACTGCTCTGCTCATGATTATTCATTGAATGAATAAGTGATTTAGGTCTCATGGAGTTAATGGTTTAGTCAACTAACTCTGACCTGGCTGATCGAACTGACCTTTGACCTGGCTGATACGACTGCCTTCTGTGTATTCAAACAGTTTGATCTCATGCTCCAGGGCTGGTAGCATTTTCACAAAGCTGCGGACAAACAGCAGCACATTGATTTCTCGGATAGCCAGCTGTCGCGCTGTGTTCACTGCCTGTGCTCCTGCCATGTGTGGACCACACAGCACTGCTACAGTCGGCTTCTGATGTGCATTTGCTGGGTTTAACCTGAAACAGTATTGTCAGTTATGGTCAAAAAGAATGAATGGATGACCAGGTAATCAAAATAAACAGTCCTGTATCTCCATGAATGTCTCCAAGTACTCTGAAGAAACAGGCAAGATTTCTCTAATGATTATGATATTATGGCCTAAGTTAACTCCTTAACCATCCATAGTCCTTCCCTTTATTGATGAAATCACACAAAGCTGAAGAATATTATACAGTGAAACTTCAAATTAACAACCACCACAGGGACCTTAATAAATTAGTTGCATTTTTTAGGTGGTCGTCTAAGTGAAGTCTGACATGAAAACCAACAAAAACTAGAATACGGGTAGTCAACTAGCGACTACGTGTATCCATGGAAACCAGAGTGGGATGGGCAAAGTGAGGCATTTATTGAGTGGCAAGGGAAAATAGAGAGATGAGCGTTGCATTTTAGCATGCATGTCTGCAGCCGAAATGTGTATGTAGTTGGCGCCACCTGCCACAAAATCCGGAAATTATCCAAGCTGTATACAATTGCAAGATTTTTAGGCAGATAAGTCAAACCACTGCCGAGATACGGGTGATTTTATCCCAAGGCAGACAAACAGACGGACGCTGAGCAAAAATGGTTGCAGGTGGCGCCACCAGTTTTGAGTATGATGGAGAGCTATGTGAGATCTATACACATGCAAAATTTCAGGAGTATACGCCAAACCAGTCCTGAGATATAAGCCTGGATGTCTGCAGACTGAACGTGAAAGTAGGTTGCGCCACCTGCCACAAAATCAAGAAAGCTATCCAAGATGTATATACATGCAAAATTTTAGGCATAGAAGTCAAACCACTGCCGAGATAGGAGTGATTTTATCCCCAAGGCAGACAAACAGACGGACGCTGTGCAGAAATGGTTGTAGATGGCGCCACCAGTTTCATGTATGATAAAGATCTATGTGAGATCTACACACATGCAAAATTTCAAGAGGATATGTAAAACCAGCCTGAGATATAAGCTTGGATGTCTGCAGCCTGACAGGACAGTAGGTAGCACCACCTGCCACAAAATTGAGAAAACTATCCAGGATGAATACACATGCAAAATTTCAGATGGATAAGTCCATTCACTTCAGAGATACGAGTGATTTTATCTCAAGGCAAATGAACAGATGGACACTGAGCAAAAGTGGTTACAGATGGCGCCACCATTTTTATGCATGTTATAAAGCTATCCAAGGGCTACATTTGTGCAAATTTTTTTTTTCCTGATTAGTCAAAGGAGTTCGAAGATATGTGGGTTAATGTGTCAAAACAGACGAACAGATCGACGCACTGGAGACAGGAAAGGTCAGAGGTCAACGCAAAATATTCGGCACCAATTCACATGTGACCCAATAATCGTGTAACGTTTCGAAAAATCTATACAGTGGTCTCAGAGTTTTATTCCCGAAACGAACGTGGCGGCAGGGGAACCTGGTCAAAAACATAGTATCCGCAAATCTGTGTTTTGGCGGATACAATAATTGGGACTGTGAAAAAAGTGGTTGCTATTCTGAGGTAGCTGCTAAACTGAGGTGGTCATTTTTGGGAGGTTTACTGTACAGCAATAGAATCAGATCACATGCCATATTGCAAAAGATATGCTTCAAAAAGAAATTCGAATGAAATCAGACTTGCTATTAAAATATGGTGACAGTTCATGACTGGATTGGAATGGGTACAAGTGGGATCCAGTTTAAGATTATAGTGATGGAATGTCCCTCTGGAATATGGAATTTATTACCTGTGGCTGCCTCCCAGCAGCTGCATGACCATCTCTGCTGCTGACCGACCCACCATTTCTAACACTCTCTCTGTACTGAAACCATACCTCTCAGCCGCGCTGAACAACTCACATCGTGTCTCATATGATATCGTAGGTACCAACAACCCAGAATCTACAAGAAAGGAACACTAGTCAGAATATATTTTTTTAACAAATATATTGTGCAATGACAGCACCTGCATGCATTTCATATATAATTTTGCATTTATGAAATAAATGATGCAAATCTTACCTTTTGCCAAGGATCACAACTTTTAAATCTACCATGTGTGCTTGTTTAAAGGTATGAACCAAATGTTTTGTTCTCTTGTGTATGGAAGACCTGATAGTGTAGTTACCAAGAAGGTCTTTCCAACAAATACATTTCAAACTTACAGTGCAAATGATTGTTCAGATCACTATAACCTTTCTCAGGTTTCAGTAAATAGGTCATAGTGACCTACTTGTTGCTGTCATACCTGTCACAAATTCCCCACCATCTGTAGATCCTGTGGTAATCTGTTTCACTGTGACAGGGCCAGACTTTAACACATTTTCATCATGTTTGTATTTGGTTGGTTTCTTAACAGCACCCTGTATGATATATGGGTTTCCATGGTGATTGATCTCTTCAAACACGGCCTGTTTGTCAAACAACGCCAAATTTTTCTCAAAGTCAAACTCCCCAAGAAATGAGTCTACCGGAGCACTGAAGCAGTCTTCCCTTGGTGTACGACGCTGAAACTCTATCTTCTTTGGTGTAGTTGCTTTCCTCGCGTCTCGGCCTTGTCGACTTTCTGATGCTGAAAAGGTATAAACAATAACAATGCATTTCTTTTATCAGGCAACTCTTTCATTCTTCTTCAGCCAAATTCCTGAATTTGTATATTTTTCATTTGGATTCTGATGGACTTATGCTTGATTCCATAAAAGTCAGAGACCATTTATCAGAACACTGCAACAAGCAGAATTTCTGTGACTGATCTGTCAACAAAAGTAGGCAGAAAACAAATGGCTGTGATTCCATTAATACATATATGGTGCATATGCAGCAAAATTGGGCCCATTCAGTGACCAAAATTTGATTATAATATTTAGGAAAGTAACTGCATGAAAACGAAAATGTGACGGACCTACAGACAGACAAACCGAAATCAAAGTCACCCGTTCCAAAGGAAGCGGGGGACAACTGAATGCACACATAGACTGCACATCAGGGTACGGGCAGTACTGATACTTAAATACATTTTTCTGTGTACTCATACTCAGACTTATTCTTAGCTTCAAAATTTTCAAAGTACTTGTACTCAAGTACTGACCCAAAGTACTCAAGTACCCATGAGTACATTTCAAGTACTTCTTAAAATTCTTACAGTTTTCACTTGTAGTATCTTTAAATGCAAATTACATCTACAAATGCAAATGCACTTACAATTGCATTTAAATTCTATTTGGTAACTTATTTGCCACTGGATATGTGCCCAAACTCCTGCTTAAAATATGCAAGTTATAATTAAGGGATATGTGGATACTGTAATTAAAACAAGGGACCCATGGGTCACGGCGCTCAGCTGAAGTTTGAAAATTTTTGCAAATGCAAAATATTCTATTGTAATGTTTTTCATTTATATAAGCATATGAGAAGCTAAGAGGAAAGGGGCCCTCCTACTTGGTTATAGTAAAGTTCTAAATATATGATTTCAAACTAATACTCTGACAAGACTGTCATGAAGAACAAGTGACCCATGGGTCATGATGCTCAGCTGACTGGAAAGAGATTCTTCGAAGGAAATTTTATCATCTGAATGGTAGTATATACCCATTCAACTA
Source organism: Sipunculus nudus (assembly GCA_026874595.1). Taxonomy (NCBI): domain Eukaryota; kingdom Metazoa; phylum Annelida; class Sipuncula; order Golfingiida; family Sipunculidae; genus Sipunculus; species Sipunculus nudus. The sequence continues at coordinate 61,439,195 of CM049313.1, forward strand.
AAGCATCAAACAGATTAACCAACAGGCCAAGATTGTGACTGTATTTATATATCTGAAAAATAGAGAAAAAATGCATAAACTTTTTAGAAGAAATACAGGTGGTTACACCGGTCTGCAGAAACTAATAAAAACACTTAATGGTCAATATCCATGCAAAGTATCATGGTGATCTCTGGATTAGTTGTTCAGATACTTCAGCTTTTGTATCAAATTTTCCATTATTCTGAGGGATACTTTGGAGTCCTATAGCTTGAAGGATATGGGTAACAGAGACCTAATTTCAGGTTTCCATAGACACTTTTCATGGGCCTCCTTGCATGACAAGAATGAAGATTCTAGGTCCTGTTGTTACAATTTGTGCCACTTAACAGATGACAGCATCCTTAAAGGTCTCAAAAATAGAGAAAAAAATCTGTAACAAGTGACCCATGGGTCATGACGCTCAGCTGCCAAGCATGACCTGTGACATCATGGACTGAGATTCACAACTTCCAGTCAAATTTTGAAGAACCAATTTGCCAATTTGTTGAAAACTTTCTATGACAACAGAAATATATATCACCTATGTCTGGTTAAAACACAGTGAATTTATGGTCTGAGGAAAATGCATGATTGTTAAGCTATCAGGAACTATTCTAACAGCTTGCTTGAAACCTGTCAGTCTCAAAAGGAACACCACAAAGGGCAAATATAAGATCAAAATATATAGCAAAAATCAAGGAAATACATGCAAGAATTATTGAGAAACAGGTGCTTCTGTATGAATTTTTATTCAATACAAGCCAACTGTACTGCACATTTATAAATGATGGTAATATTTATTCAGAAATATTTGACCCAATCCTTTTAGATTACATAAATATACATCCAACTGCATTCACTTTAACTGTTCTTGAGATAATATGATCAAAAGGAATAAAAAGATGGTTGCTTGGTGGCCATATTGGACTTCTGACAAGTCTGAAATCAGACAACAAACATTCTCTAAATCGGACCAAACATTAAAGAAAAATTACTGAAACTGCACTGAAGAAAGAATTTCTAAGGTGGCTAACTGGCAGACATAATGGATTTCTAACAAGTATGACATTTTATATCCCACATTCTCCAATAAGAGACCGAACTTGGGGCAAATTATCCAGTAATGAATGCCCAAAATATTTCAAAAGGCATGTCCAGGCCCTCATATCAGATTTATAGATATGCAATTGTAAAAAGTTTAAGTCCAATATTTTTTTATTATCACTCTGCTTTTCAATGGGGTCAGCAGGGTAGGTAAACTGCCAAACCTGGAAGAAAAGAAATGCAGAAATCATGACTAAGAGTCTTGAAATAAAACAAAAAGCCATCCTAAATCAAGGTACACATCCACATATTATGAGAACAAACATTGCTTTTATATTTGGTGATATATATTAAAATATTCAGATATCTAGGAAACTAAGTTTATTGCTAGGATTCCATAAAATAAACTGCAAAATGTTCCCATCATCTTATAAATCAGTAGCTAAACCTTAATACTATACTCTCATAGTCTTAATGCCTGGCTGAAGCATTCTGACAACAGTGTTTTTGTTATGAAGTAACGAGGTACTTATCACTGAGCCATATCACTTAATAGGCTGATACAAAAAGGAGTCATATGTCACCAGTGTCACTCACAATTACAGCCACACAGGGAGATGTACCAGCTGGAGTGGGATGGTTATATATACAAGAAAAATAGAGATGGTCTATAAAATAAGTAATTGTGGACATCCCTGACCTATGACCTTGGACTTTTGCCCATATATCAACTGGATTCCTTCTAAATGATGGGTAACTACTAACCACTTAAATCTGGTGTAATTACTTGGCAACCAATGGGTGAATAACTTTGACCTGCAACCTTTAACCTGCTGACCAGCTGACCCCAAATTCAATTAGTTATTTATTCAAGCAAAAAGACCCATAAATATGAAGTTTGAGTCAAACTGAGTGATGCACAGATGTGGCATATGTGAAAGACTGAAGGTTTGGGTTGAACAGTTACACTTGAAATATGCTCACAAGCATTTAGAACAATTAAATATTGTGACCTTGACCTTTGACTTTTTGACCTCAACATCAATAGGCTTCTTCCCTTATTGGTAGGTAAGCCATATATGACAGATGGAAGGTACAGATTGAAAAGTTTGCCTGAAAATGACTCCACGCAAGAAGTGGGTGCTGTGAAATTGACCTTTGACCTCAAAATCAACAGGTCTTTTCCCCTGTTGGCAGAGAAGCGATATCAGTGCTGGAAGGTTTGGAATGAAAATTCTAGCTTGAAATGTGTCCACAACCTTTTCAAAGAAGTGGATCCTGTGACCCTGACCTTTGACCTTGTGACCTCAAAATCTGTAGGATTCTTCTCCAACTTAGTAGGTGAGCTATATGTGAAAGATCAAAGAATTGGGATGAAAGGGTTGGCTTAAAATGCATCCACAGGCTTTTCAAAGAAGAGGCTCCTGTGACCTTGACCTTTGACCTTTTGACCTAAAAAAATTATGGTTCTTCCCCTGTTGGTAGGTGAGCTGTATGTGAAAGATGGAAGGTTTGGGATGAAAATTTTGTCTCAAAGAGTTATTTCTGGGGGGTGCAAACACACCCCATAACTTCGAGAATATAGGTCGCAGTGACCTAATTTCGGGTTTGCAAGGAGATCTTTTTATTACCTCTAAGACTGCATAGGGTTCATGGCCCTAGCCCCTACGGTTACGATTTGTGCCCTGCTAATGGACGGACGGACAGAAAGACACGGACAAAGACCCATCGCTATAGCCCAGCATGACTGAAAGTCAGCTGAGCTAAAAAACCCCGAACAAATACAGGTGGTGCCACCAGTCTGCAGAAACTGATGAAACACTCCATAATCAATATCCATGCAAAGAATCATGGTGATCGCTGCATTAGTTGTTCAGATACTTCAGCTTTTGTAACAATTTTTCCATTATTCTGAGCTGTATTTTGGAGTGCCATGGCTCAAAGGATATGGGTAACAGAGACCTAATTTAAGGTTTCCATGGAGACTTTTCATGGATCTCCCTGTGTATCAAGAATGAAGATTCTAGGTCCAGTCGTTACGATTTGTACCCTGTTGACAGATAACTTCATCCTTTAAGGTCTCAAAAATAGAGAAAAATAATTGTAAAAATTCGAAAAAATACAGGTGGCGCCATCAGTCTATAGGAACTGATGGAACACCTCTTGATCAATATGTATGCCAAAAATCATGACCATCAGTGTTGTAGTCATTTAGATGTTGCAATTTGTTTTTATCAAATTTTCCATTATTCTGGGGGATAACTGGGAGCCCAACAGCTCGAAGGATATGGGTAACAGAGACCTTATTTCAGGTTTCCATAGAGACTTTTCACAGGTCTCTCACTGTGTGAGTAATGAAGATTCTAGGTCCAGTCTTTACAATTTGTGCCCTGTTGACAGATGTTCACAGTTTTAAAGGTCTCAAAAATAAAAAAAACAATTCGTAAAAAATCTAAAAATACGTGGTGCAACCAGTCTGCAGACACTGATGAAACATCTCATGTTCAATATGTATGCAAAAAATAATGACCATCAGTGATGTAGTTAATGAGATATTGAAGTTTTTGTATGAAATTTTTGACTATTCTGGGGGGTTACTTTGGGCCCAATAGCTCTAAGGATATGGGTAACAGAGACCTAATTTCTGGTTTCCATGGAGACTTATCATAGGTCTCTCAGTGTGTCAAGAATTAAGATTCTAGGTCCAGTCTTTACGATTTGTGCCCTGTTAACAGATGTTCACATTTTTATAGGTCTCAAAAATAGAGAAAAACAAGGGACCCATGGGTCACTATGCTCAGCTGAAGTTGACCTTGAAGGTAAAAATCTAAAAAAAATATCAAATGGAGATAAAGTGTAAGAGGAAGAGGTAATAAAGGCCATGGTTGGTTTATATGATTGGTTTGTATTGGTGAGCAAGAAATTGTTGCAAATAATATTTTGTGACCTGACCATGTGTTTCCTAATGTTGAAACAGAAGCATGTGAGCAGTTTGTGAACAAATGATCTGTAATATTACCATGATCATTAGTTGGCTTTTTGATTAACTGTTGACATTTCAGTAGTTTACACATTTGTTCAATTGAATCTATTAACTGTATAATATATATTATTAAATATAAATGTATTTTTTTTATGAAATGTATACAGTTGAAATATAGCTAATTAACAACATAAAACAGGGCAAACAAAGCCTGATCTCAAATTCTGCTGAGGCAGGAAAATAATCAACAAATGTTTGTATTAAATCCTCATTTTTTTATTACATCAATTTTTTTTATTATAAGTTTATATTTCTATACATTTCCAATATAACATATATATCTGAATATTAAAGTTGATTAATAATTCCCAATTGCATCATCATAAATCTCAATCTTGTCAGATAACACCACATCATGCATACAAGTGTTTATTTATTTTTTACCACAAAAATATATCTTTTAAATCTGCAAAACAATAAATATCTTAAAATAACACTTGATTTAGATTTCACAATTTTTAATTGTGTCGTTATTTATCCATAATGTGCTTCATATTTTATAAATTAAAGCATACTGATAGGTTCAATTATATTTGTTAAAATCATTTAAAAGAAAACTGATTTCTTTAAAAATGCTTCATTACACAACATTGCATCTTCTGGATTACACCTTGAATTACCTTTTCAAGGAAAGTTTTTGCATATCGGAGCGGAAACAGCATTACAATTAAGAAGATACAGTGAAAACAATAACAACTAGAATACGGGTAGTCGACAAGTGACTACGTGTATCCGCCTAAATCAGAGTGGAACGGGTGAAGTGAGGCATGGATTGAGTGGCAAGGGAAAATTGAGTGTTGCATATTAGCATGGATGTCTGCAGCCAAATTGTGTATGTAGGTTGCCCCCCCCCCCACCACAAAATCCAGAAAGCCGTCCAAGTTGTATACATATACAAAATTTAAGGCAGAAAAGTCAAACCACTACATGTATATGAGTGATTTTAGCCTGTGGCAGACAATCAGATAAAGAGCTATGTGAGAACTATACACATGCAAAACTTTGGCCCAATCGGTCAAACGGTTCCCAAGATATGAGCTTGGATGTCTGCTGCATAAACTAGAATGCAGGTGGCGCCACCTGTCATAAAATCAAGAGAGCTGTCGGGGATGTATAAACCTGCAATATTTTAGGCAGATACGTCAAACCACTGCCGAGATATGAGTGATTTTATCCCATGGCAGACAAACAGACAGGAGCTGTGCAAAAATGGCTGCAGGTGGCTCCACCAGTTTTGCATATGATGAAGAGCTATGTGAGATCTATACACATGCAAAATTTTGGCCCAATCGGTCAAACGGATCCCGAGATATGAGCTTGGATGTCTGCAGTGTAAACGTGAATGTAGGTGGTGCCACCTGTCATAAAATCAGAAAAGCTATCCAGGATGTTTACGCATGCCGAATTTCAGATGAATTAGTCTAGTCACTGCAGAGATATGAGTGATTTTAACCCAAGGCAGACGAACAGATGGACACTGTGCAAACATGGTTGCAGGTGGCGCCACCATTTTTTGTGTATGTTATAAAGCTCTCCAAGGGCTATAATTGTGCAAAAAAATTTTCCTGATCGGTCAATCGGTTCTCGAGATATGAGCTTGGATGGCTGCAGCGTAAAGGTGAATGTAGGTGGCACCACCTGTCATAAAATCAGAAAAGCTATCCAGGATGTGTACGCATGCCGAATTTCAGGTGAATTAGTCAAGTCACTGCAGAGATATGAGTGATTTTAACCCAAGGCAGACGAACAGATGGACACTGTGCAAACATGGTTGCAGGTGGTGCCACCATTTTTTGTGTATGTTATAAAGCTCTCCAAGGGCTACATTTGTGCAAAAAAATTTTCCTGATCGGTCAAACGGTAACCAAGATATGAGCTTGGATGTCTGCAGCATAAAAGTGAATGTAGGTGGCACCACCTGTCATAAAATCAGAAAAGCTATCCAGGATGTGTACGCATGCCGAATTTCAGGTGAATTAGTCAAGTCACTGCAGATATACGAGTGATTTTAACCCAAGGCAGACGAACAGATGGACACTGTGCAAACATGGTTGCAGGTGGCGCCACCGTTTTTTGTGTATGTTATAAAGCTCTCCAAGGGCTACATTTGTGCAAAAAAATTTTCCTGATCGGTCAAATGGTTCCCGAGATATGAGCTTGGATGTCTGCAGCGTAAACGTGAAAGTAGGTGGTGCCACCTGTCATAAAATCAGAAAATCTGTCCAGGATGTTTACGCATGCCGAATTTCAGGTGAATTAGTCTAGTCACTGCAGAGATATGAGTGATTTTAACCCAAGGCATACGAACAGATGGACACTGTGCAAACATGGTTGCAGATGGCGCCACCATTTTTTGTGTATGTTATAAAGCTCTCCAAGGGCTACATTTGTGCAAAAAAATTTTCCTGATCGGTCAAACGGTTCCCGAGATATGTGGGTTTATATGTGGAAACAGACGCACAAATGGACGCAGAGCGCAGAGGAAAGGTCAGAGGTCAAAACAAAATCGGGGCGCAGCAGTTCACATGTGACCCGAACATAATCCCGGGTTTCGTAAAATTCAGGCCAGCAGTTACGGAGGAGTTCTCCGGACACCTACGCGGCGGCGGCGGCGTGCAGCTGAAAACATAGTATCCGCAAAACTCTGTTTTGGCGGATACAATTAGAAAATAATTGATGTGATAAAAAAGTCAGGATTTAATACAAACATTTGAAAATTTTTTGGGTTGGGTTTGTGCGGGGGGGGGGGGGGGGGGGGGGGGGATTGGGGTGGTGATATGAGAATAACTGTACACCTGTCACAGCAGGGGATCTCCCCCAGTGACTGTAACAAATCAGAAACCCTGGCATAGCTGACTTCCAGTGACCTGGAGTGGGAACCTGCATCTGTAATCAAAGCAAGTGACTACAGAAAAAAAAATTCAATTACTAGCTTAATTTTCAAGCTTTATTTTCAAATTTCAGATTTAGCCAAACTAAATATTTATATTCACATGCTGTGAAACTTAAATCAATGGTGCTTACAGGAAAAAAACGTGCCATGGTCAAAGTTGGGCAAAATTTAAGGTACTAATTTTTTTTTTATGCTAATAACTTAAATAATTTACAAAATTCAGATCTAATTTTGGGTAAACAATTGAATCTTAATTAAACATAGTTATATACTTGGGAAAATAGACTAATTTCAAAATTGTTCATGTTAAGTAAGTAAATATTTTTCCTGATTTTTTTACAAAGTCCATTATGTTTGGGCCAATAACATAAAGAATTTATACTAAACAGACTTAATTTCTGGCATGTACATAGGAACTATATAGAGGGATATTTAAGGTAAATATGATAAAAACAGATGAGTGGTTTTGATATTAGGCAGTCCTGAAGTGTGAAAATAGGTTTTTAATAAAAAATTGGGAGAGGTTTTTCTTTAATTTCTCAAAGGAACGAAGTCACAAAGACCCAGTTTTCGGCTTGGTAGGAGATCTTGGGGACATCTAACATTATGCTGAATTTTGGATTCCTAGGTCTTACGGTTTCAAAACGTGCCACATCTATGGACGGACAGACGGACGGACAGACAGACAGACGGACGGAGGACGGACAATGGACCACGACTATAGCTCAGATGACTTATAGTCAGCTGAGCTAAAATCAGTAACAGATACTGAGATGCTGTGATGCATATGAAAAATTTACAGATGGACAGGCAAGTGGACAGAATGGACCAATACCTTTATTTCACTTTCAAGAGAATAATGCATTTAAGTTTATATATAAGCCTATTTTTTAGAATATCCACTTTTTCCATTAATAGTTTTTATCTGATTCATTTTTTTATTTACAAGTTTTATAAATTTGTAAAAAAAAATTGAAAATATAAGTTAAAATATTAGAATTCTAAGTTGCAATCATTATATATCCAGAGTGTAGCTCATATTGGGTCATATTATGCATACGCATATATTTTATTTTTTTTTAAATCACAAATGTTTAAACTGAATTTAAAAGAAAACTAGATATTTCTTGGCACCACAGGTGCCATAGTATCCCCAGACAATCCCCCCCCCCTTTAAGAATAGGCCCCCAATCTTCAGCAACAATTAATATCAGACCACACTCATAGAAAAGGTCACTCTCATAGAAAAGGTCATGACCCCAATTTACAAATAAATCATCCCATAACCCATGTCTATGTATATGCATAATATGAAAGAAATCTGTCCATTAGTTTTTGACTTAAAATGCTCACAGTACTGTTAAGTGGCAATGATGGGGTATTAAACGGCATGAAAACAAGTAAAAGAATAACAGGTGGTGCCACCTGTTTCAGGTACATGACAATACTATTCAAGATCTTCGATCAAGTTGATTTTTGGACCAATCCATGCATCAGTTATTGAGATATTAATGATTTTGTGAATTTTCACCATATATGACAAAATTCAAGGTCAAGGCCACTCTTATTGGAAAGGTCATGACTTATATATACATCATCCCATAACCCATATCTATGTATATGCATGATATAAAAGAAATCTGTCCATCAGTTTTGACTTGTAATGCTCACAGTACTGTCTAGTAGCAATTCTGGGGTATTAAACGGCACGAAAACAAGTAAAGAATAATAGGTGGCGCCACCTGTTTCCGGTACATGACATTACTATCCAAGATCTTCCATCAAGTTGATTTTTGGACCAATCCATGCATCCCTTATTGAGATATTAATGATTTTGTGTGATTTTCACCATATTTGGCAATATTCAAGGTCAAGGCCACTATCATAGGAAAGGTCATGACCCCAATTTGAATAAACATCATCCCATAACCCATATCTATGTACATGCATGATATAAAAGAAATCTGTCCATTAGTTTTTGACTTATAATGCTCACAGTACTGTCAAGTAGCAATTCTGGGGTATTAAACGGCACGAAAACAAGTAAAGAATAATAGGTGGCGCCACCAGTTTCTGGAATATGACAACCCTATCCATGATCTTCCATCAACTTGATTTTAGGATCAATCCATGCAAGATTTCTTGAGATATTTAAGAATTTGTGTGATTTTCCCCAAAATTGGATCTATTCAAGGTCAAGGACACTCTCCTAGTCAAGGTCATGACCTCATTTTAAATAGGCTTTGTCCTCTCACCCATATCTATACATATACCAAGATTGGTTAAGACCCCTGAAATATTTTTTGAGTTATCACGCCAACAAGATTTATATGCAGCGGCAGCGGCGGGACCGGTATGAAAACATAGTATCCCCCCCCGACTTTGTCTGGGGATACAATAATGCCACAACATGGCATCTACAAGATTATTCCTTGAATCACTATTAAAAAGTTTTGCACATTGGAGTTTTCAGTACATGCTAATTTTATTCACTGAATTGAAATAATAGATTCAGTAAATTTGATAAAATAAAAACATCTTTACAAATAAAGTATACACACTGTTGGTTGAATGAGGGACAAACAATATCATTGTGCTAATTACTATCTCAGCTATAATTTATTACTGGAATTAATAGTCAATTTCACCCCTGTTGAAGTTTTTACTTTTCTAAAGTAAGGAATTACTTATTTGATGAACATCCACACTTTCATACCAATACACCACTTTGTGGACACAATTCAATGTGCTCTTTAATCATTGTAACCCTGGTGGTACAATACAAAATCTAAAATGTAGCATAGCCAAGAATAAAATAAAATACAGAAAATTATAACATTCATCTAGTTGATGCACCATCGGGGGGGGGGGGGGGGGGGGGGGGTGCATGACAGAGGGGAAGCTTGCTAGTAGTGGCCTAGCTGAGCCAAGGCAAGCTTCCTGTGGTCAGTTACATAATGCAAGTGAAGGCTGTACTATCAGGCGGGCTAGATGTAAACAACACTTGACATGGTGTATGGAAACTTGAATAAAAGTTACTCTTTTCAATCAATTCCTTTTAAATTTCAGATTTTAAAAGATTAAACCCTTATGTATATATGTTGTGAAAATTAAATCAACAGTGCTTACAGGGAAAAAATGTGCCATTGCCAAAGTTGGACAAAATTTAAGGTATTGATTTTTTATTGATGCTAATAACTTGACAAATTTGCAAAATTCAGATCTAATTTTGGGTAAACAATTGAATCTTGATTAAATAAAGTTATATTCCTGAAAAAAAGTCTCCAGCTTCAGCAATTCTCGTGTAAAGTGAGTAAATATATTTCCTGATTTTTTTAAAAATTGCATTATATTTGGGCCCATAACTTCAAAATAATACCCAATACTGACCTAATTTTTGGTATGTTCATAGAAAATGTATGGATAAAATGAATACTAAATATGATCAAAAACAGATCAGTGGTTTTGATTTTAGGCAGCCTTGAAGTGTAACAATGACTTTTTAATGGAAAACAGAGGTTTTTCCTTAATATCTCGAAGGAACGAAGTCCTAATGACCCAATTTTCGGTATGGTAGGAGATTTTGGGGACATCTAATGGTATGCCAAGTTTTGGATTCGTGGACTTAACAGTTTTAAAACGTGCCCTGTTAACGGACGGCCATACGGCCAGCCGGACCATGGACAAGGGACCACGACTATAGCTCAGATGACTTATAGTCAGCTGAGCTAATGACTACATGCTGAAATTATTTTTAAAATATACTGACTAGATCATCTCTGCACAATATGCTGGATCACAAGTTTTGGGATATAACCAGGATACTGACAGTACTTTGATGTGTGGTATGTATTTACTATGCAAGCACTGGGACTGCATGAATCCAAGCCAAGAGAAAGAAGTGCTACACTTCCACATTTTGAAGTTTGCATCACAGGTTTGCCAGCCAGAACAAACCCAGTTCCAATCAGGTCACAAGGTGAAAGCCAACATTTAAGACAAACAAACTGCCCTTTCTCAGCATGCTAAAGAATCCGTTAATACTTGTTATGGTGATCCAAATAACCTAAATAACTTCTAGGTTGTTCCTAAGGTGTTACTATACATAAGGTAAAATAACAAGAGCACCGCAAACGTGCATAATACACCCGTTTTATGTCTTGTAACCTCTGACCTCATTAAATATGTGTGTAATCTGCTGAATAATTTAATTAAGATTAGAAACTTTATTGGTAAATATGTATAATGAGTTTCATGAAGATCCATAGGATTCTTGATAAGTCACAATGGTGCCTCAAATGTGTGGTGACCCTGATAAAAGAGAAATCAACAGCAGCAAAGCATGTAACCTAATCGTGAGGTAAAATAAGGATTGCAAGGTGAGATAGAAGCAGGGGGTACTCACTTGAGTTATTCCTTTTGCGCTGCCTCTCCTGCTCAGGTCGTGGAGCAGTGAAATTTGGTGAGCTTACTCTTCCCTGGGATTGAACAAAGCCGTTAGTGTCTGGTTTGAAGCGTACACAATTATTCACTTTACCATCTGGAGTGTTCTTTACACCTTTGGTGGGGGAACCACCCCTGTTTCTCCTTGGAGACAGGCTTCGGGATGTTCGCATTTGGTGTGTTGACAGCAGGCACCCATCTTCTGGCATGTCAACTAGTGACTTGCGGATGGTAGCCACGGTAGCTTCTGTAGACAGGTTCCCCTGACTGTCTTTGTTCATGATTGTCTGGTTTTCATGTAAGGGTGCCATTATGTGTTTTGCTTCTGTTGGTGACTTCAGAATGGAAAGGTTTTGGATATCTGATGCACTGAAATAGGTAAGAACAAAGTCATGAAAATATATCCAATGGTTATGGACAGAGCAAAACACTTTCTCATAAAAAAATTATGTCAGATATTTTGTTGGGGTTTCAAATACAAAATGGGGTCACTCCCTGGAAAATAGGTGAAACCTCTTATTCACTTGCAAAATTGGGAAACCACAACATAAATGAACAAAAAATTCTTGCATAAATAAACCATAACAAACCTAAAACACTAAAGGTAGTAGAACATAAATATACAATGTCATGGTCATATATGCCATAAAAGTATTTAAATTAGGTCTCTAGACATTAATACAAAGTTGAAATACATTTCAATTAAAATTTCTGTTTCACAAATATTGACATGTTACAATATTTTCACCAGTTAATCAAATTATTTTTCAATTATATCTAGTTTATTGCTTAGTAAATGAACTTAAATCAACATCTTTAACTTAACTGAAATAATTCAGAGCCTGCAAAAACAATACTAGCAGGGTGGGACCAAAAAGCCTCAATCTTGATGTGAAATGCTTAAAATACTTAGTTTCATGCCATTAATGCCTCTATTCAATCTTTTCCCTTAATTTACATGCTCAGTTAAAAGAGTATTTCAACTCACTTGAGTGTGATCTTTGGTACTTTGGATGGTATTCCATTACGGAAAGCTTTACTTATTGACAGAGTCTGTTCTTGCAGGTTAACTGCTGATACTTGTCCCTGGTAGGTCCCAAGAACATCACCACAGTCCACTGACACGATACAGCCGAGCCACGATTCTGACATGGTGACTGGAAACACAAATAATACAAGAATATCTCAGATGTTAAAAATCACCACAGTCCACCCGCACGATGCAACTGAATCACGATTCTGATATGGTGACTGGAAAAACAATTATTATACAAGAACATCACTACAGTCTACTAAGAAGAAACAGCTGAGCCATAATTCTGACATGGTGACTGGAAATACAAACTAGAATACGGGTAGTCGACAAGCGACTACGTGTATCCGCCTAAATCAGAGTGGAATGGGTGAAGTGAAGCATGGATTGAGTGGCAAGGGGAAATAGAGTGAAGTGTTGCATATTAGCATGGATGTCTGCAGCCAAATGGTGTATGTAGGTTGCGCCACCTACCACAAAATCCAGAAAGCTGTCCAAGTTGTATACATATGCATAATTTGAGGCAGATAAGTCAAACCACTATATGTTTATGAGTGATTTTAGCCCGTGACAGACAAACAGTTGGACGCTGTGCAAAAATGGTTGAAGGTGGCGCCACCAGTTTTGCGTATGATAAAGAGCTATGTGAGAACTATACACATGCAAAACTTTGGCCCAATCGGTCAAACGGTTCCCAAGATATGAGCTTGGATGTCTGCTGCATAAACTAGAATGCAGGTGGCGCCACCTGTCATAAAATCAAGAGAGGTGTCGGGGATGTATGAACCTGCAAAATTTAGGCAGATATGTCAAACCACTGCCGAGATATGAGTGATTTTATCCCATGGCAGACAAACAGATGGGAGCTGTGCAAAAATGGCTGCAGGTGGCGCCACCAGTTTTGTGTATGATAAAGAGCTATGTGAGATCTATACACATGCAAAATTTTGGCCCAATCGGTCAAACGGTTCTCGAGATATGAGCTTGGATGTCTGCAGTGTAAACGTGAATGTAGGTGGCGCCACCTGTCATAAAATCAGAAAAGCTATCCAGGATGTATATGCATGCCAAATTTCAGGTGAATTAGTCAAATCACTGCAGAGATATGAGTGATTTTAACCCAAGGCAGACGAACAGATGGACACTGTGCAAACATGGTTGCAGGTGGCGCCACCATTTTTTGTGTATGTTATAAAGCTCTCCAAAGGATACATTTGTGCAAAAAAATTTTCCTGATCCATCAAACGGTTCCCGAGATATGTGGGTTTATGTGTGGAAACAGACGCACAAACGGACGCAGAGCGCAGAGGAAAGGTCAGAGGTCAAAACAAAATCGGGGCCCAGCAGTTCACATGTGACCGGAACATAATCCCGGGTTTCGTAAAATTCCGCCCAGCGGTTACGGAGGAGTTCTCCGGACACCTAGCCGGCGGCGTGCAACTAAAAACATAGTATCCGCAAAACTCTGTTTTGGCAGATACAATAATACAAGAATATCTCAGATGTGAAACATCTCAACAGTCGACCTACATGATGCAACTAAGCCATGATTTTGACATGGTGACTGGAAATATAAACAAGCAAATTTGTTGAATTTGTCCTCTGCTTACGTCTCATTTTGTCCCCTGCTTGCCTTCTCTAATATGTTTAGTTTTAATTTTCCCTGAAGATATCTCCACATGTCATAGTGGCTGTTTTAGTTTTTATTACCCCTGAAGATGTCTCCACAAGTCATAAGTTTGATTATGAATTGGGAAGAAAATGTGAAATTTTGTTTTGTTTCTGAACCGGTGATAATCAATTTTCAGACAGACACTCCTTACACCAATCCCAACCAAAGTATGCATAAGAGCAAACATTTACCTAAATTTGAATGAAATTAGGTAATACTTAGGAAAGTTAACGCACAGAAACAAAACCTGACGGACGGACAGACAGACAAACCCAAATCAATGTCCCCCATTCCCCAGAAGCAGAGGACAAAAATACAAGAAAAACCCCTACAGTATATCAACATGGTGACTGGAAATACAAATATTACTGACAATATCATATTTCAGATGAGAACATGAGATATAAAATTTGACTTTTAATTGATATACTATCATTGAAACACTAAGGCTAAGACATCATTGCCATCTGTTGTACAGTTTTTTATGATATTGTCCTACTTATGCTACTGTTACGACATTTGCCACCAGGCGGCAGCGTCCAGGGTTCTCGCCAGAATTTTTTTCACAGCAATAAAGAAATGTATGTCCAAGGGGGGTCAGGGGCAGGTAGCCCCACTGGAGCTGGAGCTTATTCAGCATGCCAAAATATGAAAACATGCAAATAAAGACAAAAGAATTTGGTCGTTAAATTAGTACTTTTTATTGTAAATTATATTGTAATGGTAAAATATTTAGATTTTTCTACAATATCTCTTTTGCAAATATTCTATCATTTTGTCTTAACTGTCCAGGCTATTATTCTCTAGCTGCCACAACAATTTTTTTATTTAAAATTTTTCACATTCCCTTGTCCTTGAATAACTCAATTATCAGATGCCTGACATTGTCTGAAAGGATCAAATTTAAAACTGGCAGGTCACTCCTGATTTTTGCATCGGACGTTTCTGATAAAACAATGACATTTTCTTGCACATTCCATGGAATGCAATTATTTTATATGTGCTCAAAGCTTCTGAAATCTGTTCCAAAAAAGCTTTGGTAGCATAAGGTGATATTCCTTTCTCTATCCTGAAAGAAATATGAAATACTTTAAAGTTTTATAATTTTCATGATATGGGTCCTTACCATGGTTTTTGACAATTTGGAAATGAAACAATGGTGCCAATAGCTGTTTATATTGTTCCCATTTAGTAAGAAATTGATTGACAGTTTATTAGCATGAAGTTACATGTTGCTTGATTGGTAGAAAGGTGCCCAAACCTAGCATCCCAGAAAGAGAACCAATTAGACACTCATAGTTTACTTCATGCCTGCACACTCAGTTTCATTCATACAATTTTTTTGGCGGGGTATGGTATATGTGCAACAGTTCTGGGCAGTGTGTACAACTGCTATATAATAAGTAGACAATGGGCGAGAATCTGTTTACTTTGAGATGACATATTCTACAGTTTTCTCAAACCATAAAGGAACCCAAATTCTTATAAATGCAGTGGTAACATACAGAAGATGTAACCATCATGCCATGTGTACAATCTTACTACCTTCACATCACTATATAAGGCCTATTTAAAGGGCCCAATCACCTATAAAGCATGTTGTATTAACACGAAAAATACATTCTCCCCTTTAAAATAAATCTGTACCTGCCAAAAGATTGCCTTGAACCTTTGCTTACTCCTGTAAACAAGTGTTAAAACAGTAAAACGGGCGCGATCACAGAAGTCAACATACACATAGGGCGTCAGGTCATGTGCTGCACAAAGCCACAACACGTGCCAATAAGGAGATGCCCTGTCTGACTTGGCCAAAAGTGTAATACATGTTCCTGCTGGCTGAAACACCTTGTGTTGCCCCTCTTAAATTCTTAATCGGACCTCCGGTCACACAGCCTTGCTATGGTAAACAGACTGTGTATACCAACAGGCAGGGCTATAGAAAGATGTTAAACAGTCGTATGCGAGGAAATGAAACTGTATGCTGGAATGGTTTTGCTAGGAAGCTTTTGCATAAATCAAAACTGAACTGAGAGTGTGAAAGATTGGGAATTATATTGCTCCTGATTATGTCCCTTTAAACATGCCAGCATTAGAGGTGGTATGCCCAACAGTTTGATATATTTTGGTGAGAAAATTGAAATTCCAGTTAGCCTACACCCTTTTATTCTTAAGCATCCATTTTATTTGGCTCAGCAACTGTTTACTGAACCTGTAAAAAGCCAACCTTGTGTGATTTTAAGTTGCTGTTATCATGTCCTGACTAGTGATGACAACAAACCGGATATTTATGCCACTCAAACAGAGATGAGATGGTGCAAATATCATCCCAATTGATTGAATCTGTCACACTTTTCATGGGAGCAAAGAATGATAATATTAAACATGTGT
The DNA here is from genome assembly GCA_026874595.1 of Sipunculus nudus. NCBI lineage: Eukaryota > Metazoa > Annelida > Sipuncula > Golfingiida > Sipunculidae > Sipunculus > Sipunculus nudus. The sequence continues at coordinate 61,455,732 of CM049313.1, forward strand.
GTATGTTCATGTAAACAACTCCAGTATCAATATGTTTACTTGAAATGGGTCAAACCCGCCCCGAGCTCCCCCTCACATGTGCATGACCCATGACTTCAATGGTCCCAGAAACAACTGAGCAAATGTACAAGCACTAGTCCTACTTAATCATAAAAAAACAACCAACACAAGACCATGTCATGACTCTGATATTCTTGCAGGCTGATGTCAGCTGCCAGGGTGCAGAAAAGCATGTCAAAATAATCAAGAGCTCCGAGGTTAAGGAATTAAACTTTGGACTGTTGACATTCAGTCTTCATCAGCCATACAGTTATTAATTGGTTTTGTTCTTATGCTACGGCATATAGTAAAACCCGGAAAAAACTCGGAAATCTAATAAAACTCAGAAAAATGTCCAGAAAAGTATTAAAACACATGCGGAAGAGTAATTCAAATAATTCATTGAACATGAATGATTCAGTGCGACAATAGAGCTGTTTTTTATTTGCTCAAAAGAATAAGCCGACTTTTAACCGAACCTATTGCATGTTGATCACCCTGTAAATTTCCTGTGTCCGCCATCATGGAGCCATGGTATGTTGGTAAAAAAAGTTGTCCCCTCGGCAATCAAGTAAATTTTATGTGAATACTTTATTAAACTGCAACATTATGCAACAACTCGTACATATTTTTAAATTAACACAATAAATACTTTTTTTGGCAATAAAATTAATTTAATTTAACCAATCTATCTTCCAGAACTGCCCGAGGCCCCTTGCTCCAGGGATCTTAAATTGATATATTTTTTGCTTAAGTAACATACAGAACACCGTTAGTTTTAAGCTACATTTGAAAATATGGAAAATGAAAAAAAAAGTTAATCGACAAATAAACAGTTTATTTAGAAAGCAATTCATGTTAAAAAATATATACAACATATTATAATGGAGTCGTGGATATATACATTGTATACTAGTTGGTATTTGTGAATCATTTTCAATATGAGATATTATGCAAATTATAAGATTTGCAAAAAATCACTTGGCACATAAGTGATTAAACTGTACAATGATAATATGTAAAACATTGTTCTCCAGGATTCAACTGAAACAGTTCCACATCTACAATGTAGTTTCAATATGGAATTCCTAACAAATAAAAATTTTAAATAACAACTTTAAAAGAAATGCCTAACAAATATTTATATATATATATATATATATATATATATTTATATATATATAATTCAGAATATTTTGCACAATAAACATTGTTTAGGAATATATATACATATATATAAGTATAATAAATGTTTCATGTTATAAACTTTACTCTTTACAAAAAAATTTATACTTTCAATTAATTCATATGATTTCCGGACATGTTTTAAATGTACATCTATTGTGTATTATGTGGGTTACCATGAATTGTTAACTTAATAAACAGTATATTTGTCGATGATTAACTTTTTTCAATGTTTTCTGACGGTGTTCTCTCTGTTATTTACGCAGAAAATTATATCAGGGAGTGATTCCTAGAGCAAGGGGTTGTGGCCAGTTCTCAAAGTTAGATTGGTTAAAATGAAATAGATTTAACTGCCAAAAATGTATTAATTGTGCTCAATTAAAAATATGTATGATTTGTTTCATAATGTGACAGTTTAACGTAAAATTTACTTGATTTCCAAGGGGACAACTTTTTTTCCAATATACCAGGACTCCAAGATGGCGGACCCTGGAATTTACAGGGTGATCAACACGCAATAGGTTCGGTTTAAAGAAGTTTTATTCTTTTAATGCAAATTAAAAACAGCTGTTTAGTTACCCTTCATCATTTTCTGTACATGAATCTTTTGAATTAATTTTCCACATGGGTTTTAATGCTTTCCCGGCTATTTTTCCAAGTTTTATTAGATTTCTAAGTTTTCCGAGAATTTTCAAGTTTTCCCTGGTTTTACTTTATGTTTTACGCTACGGAAAAATCAGTGTATCATCTCTAATCACAGAATCATCTGAACACTTAACAGCGATATGGCCCGTTATGCTGAAATGACCTGGGGAGAACCCTGGCATCATGCTGGCATTAATATCTCCCATGTCCGCTTGTGAATCAACTGCAACATGAAGCACTCTCATTTATATTTATGTCATAAACTTATGCACTTAAATAGTATTTAAGTTATTTTAATTTTACAAGGTGATTCAGTTAAATCCTATATATTCAGAATTAAACTTGATAAAACCTACTTTTATCCACTGTCCTGGATTAAACAAGTTTTATCCAGATAAAACCCAAATCTGTGATACAATATTGTATAGATATTTTAACTAAAGATTATTTATAAATTGGAGTTACTTTTTTACTTCGAATTTGAAGCTGAGTTGGGGTTTTATCACAGGTTCCCAAAACACTTTTGTTTTTGGGGACCCATGAGAACAAAAAGGGAGGGTAATATGACCTATTAAAGTAAATTTAATTGATATGTTAAATTATAAGGAGTTATGGAGACACAGATGTACACACAGACATGGAAAAAAGACCCAAGTACAACATAACATTTACAATGTAAACATAAGCTCAATTTTAACAAATAACCAGCACAATTCTTTTCTCAATGAATTCACGGAGGGGACGTCTTGTTCCATTATTATAAATACAGCCATACACTGACCAATTTAAGGTTATTACTTTCGAAAAGTGTACTAGCCTGTATAGTACCATTCAGTCTTAACCAGAATCAATGACTGTTGTTTTCCACAAATGGATGTTGTGATCCGGGATCCCTCAGTAAAACACGGTCAGATATTCTTTCAGTATTTATATATACAATAGTCAATACTGTCGAAGTCTATGTTTATCACGATTTAAAATACTTACTGTACTGATTCTGTATTTGTAAGAATGATGAAGTATTGAAGCCTTCTACTGCGTAATACCCGCTGAAAGCTGACACAATCTTTCCCAGATAGCGGAATGTTTGTTTTGATAACCCGATGTCCACAAGTTTTGAAACCAAAACGGAACTGGACGTCAAAGCGCCACCTGTGACAGTTACCGTAAACACACTGTAAAACAGCGCATAGTTCACAAACCAAACGCCCCAAGCGTTCCCACCTCACACCGCTGTCAGCCGAGAACCACAGCACGCTTTGCTGTGCATATCGGACCTCCCTGGCCTACCATAAAATTTTAAATTGACCACAAGATTACAGTTTTATGAATATTAATAACTTTTATTATCACTATTATATACTCCCCTCATTGTGACAAAAAAAAATTTTTATATTTTTTTATTTCAATGTTAAAGTAACATTTAGGGCCTAAAAGGACACACTACAGACAAAGAAAAATTCAATCCAGCCTTGAATTATGAAGACCATGAGTTAATAATGGAGATAACCGAAGAAAAAATAAACAATGGTAGTGTTTTGGCTGTCAAAATATATGTAATTAATCAATGAATTCAATTGTCATTGGCTCCAATGAATGAGGACCTTGAAATACTGTGTTGAAAGCACAAAGATTTCATATACTGCTTTTTAAATGAAAATTATTTTTACATCTTTAGACAAAAAATAGACATGTGTACATGAAATAATTTAAATTAAAACTCCCGTGTTTATGTGTACGCCACTGAAATTAAGGTCAATGTCAAAAATAAATATCAGGTACAAATCTGGTAGGGCTCATCTTAATTATAACTCTCATTAATTTGGGAAAATCAGCTGTTTCTGAAATCTAGCACGAAAAAAACCTCAAAATTATTTTTTTAAATTCACCAAATCCTATATCGGCTTTCCCGCACTACCGGGTGAGGTTTAATCAAATTTCTCAAGTAAGCTACCATACACATACATTTTTTTCTGTTATGTTTCATCTAAAAGTTCAAATCGGCAATAAAAGGTGATACATTTGTTTATTCGTTTGTGTCGGCCATTTTGTTTTTGTCACTGCACACGAAATTGTCTGATAGGTACAGACTGTACAGGGTTACATATTACTGGGCAATGTTTAACATAATGATAATCGGATAAGAAAAAGGTCATCATGCATGCATCATGGTTGATCTTCATGGTGCCACTTCCACAACTTAAACATTCCAGCAGATTAGAACAGACGTTTTCACTAGCATGCGCCCTACACGTAACGGTCGTCTGCTGTATTCAGGTTCTTGGAGCCAGCGTGGCGGGTTTTGTTAAATGAAAGCAGATTCATGCCACAGACACAGACAGAAACCCCACCTCTAAAGATAAAACAAGGATCTTTTATTTTTCATCATTTGATCCATAAGAAAAGGTGTTACGGGGTGACATAAAAGCGGACCGAACTGTTTCGTTAGTGAAGCTTGCTTTGCTGGCGAAGCGGTACGTTGGTACGCCGGACTTGTGCGCCACCGACATGGGTTCGAAATCCGGGATCGGCTCAATGTTTTCCTCTGCGCAATTTTTCTTCGTAACAAAAGAAATATAACGGACCCGATATATTCGTGTTAATTTTCGCACACAGTTGTCGTTAGTGTGGTGGAAAAAGGGTCTATAAATAACGGATCTGAGTCGGTATGGGCATTAAGATAATGCTAATTGTGTCAATTTAAGGCCTAGTTGGGAATCATGATTGCAGCTATTGGGCTGCTCATATACTTTCCTGGAAGAAGGTAAAATATAAGTGCAATCAGATTAATTATACGTACTATAATGTCATGTTGAATATTGTAATTAAATACTTATATTGTAAAGCTAATGTATAAATAGCCCTTAATTGTCTCGTCCAAAGACATGTAATTCCGTTTCGTTCTACTCCTTCAGGCGATAAGGAGTATCTTTTTTATTTTCACCTACAATAATGACTTTTAGCAGAACCGCATGGATCCGATTAGCGTAAATTACAATTAGCGCCCGCTCTGACGAATTAGGTCAATTTCGGCCGCCGGCTCAAATCAACCATATCGGCCACCAGCGCCCAGAGGGCAACCATTTCGGCCGCAACCCCAACGATGCCACTGCTGGGCCCTGGCTCTGGCCAGTCAACCATATCGGCCGCGACTAGGGCGGCGGGGCACCATTTCGGCCACCGGGCTTCCTCATTACTATCCGCGGTTCTTCTAGGCTACCTAATTACTACACGTACACTTGTGATACACCATAGAACCCATGCATCTATATATTCTTGACCAACATGACTGTCCGTCATTCCGTCAGTCAGTGCGTTGTCATCCACAATGCGATTCAATGCGATCCACAATGCATCGACTGCATTATTTATTAGCAAGATGTTTATAGTTTTTATTTATAGTTTAAAGACAAAAGTGTATATATTTCGGGACAGAAATTTTTCTTGAATGACCTCTGTATATATAGTTATGATTTATAGTTAGATTTCTTGCAGTCTATTTAGATTTCGTTTGAATTAAATAAAAACATAACATGTGATTTCTTTAATTATCATATATGTAATAATATGTGTATTTAAAAAAAAGCGTATAATGTTTTGTTTATTTATTCCTGTTTAAGGTTGCAGCAGTGGCATCGTGCACGGGCGCTGGTGTCGGCGGCCGAAATTGACCTATACCCGCTTTGACAGCCGGCTGCATGTAGTCCAGTATAATGCGCACTGGGTTATTTATTAAAATTAAATGGACTGTGGATGACTTATGTATGTTTGTCAGCCGCACCACACTGAATTAACCTTGCATATATTAACCGGGTCCAGGGTTATATGTCATGATCACAGTTTTTATGGTCAAATTATTCAATGAAGTGTAAAATGATAAAAGAAAACAACACAGGATTTTAGGTTTAAATTACCAAGTAGCCAAAATATCTGTCCTTTATATTATACGGCCAGTCTGATATTCACATGTGATAGAAGGGTCGCGCCTTATGTCGATTGTCCTTTAGCCCCTTGTACCGTCTAAATGACTAAACCTAATGCTGACCAGACGTGGGCCACGTCTGCATCATTCAAATGCACGCAGAAGAATGAGGAGGCCGGAACATTCCTGGCCGTATGACAGCCTACTTTACAATAGGGGTGGCGTTAATGGGCGAGTCCAAATACTGATAGCTGACGGGTAGTAGGCCTGATGTCTTACATTATGTCAGAGGGCCGAAATGGTGCCACTGGTGTTAGTGCCCGCACTGAAAACCAAAAATGTGTTTGGGAACACATTTAAATGTGTACGAGACTTGTATCTGAGATGAGGCATTAAAATGTGTACAGAAACACATTAATGTGTATGATAAATTTAATGTGTTTTGTAACACATCATAGATGTGTTTGGGAACACATATAAATGTGTTTCGGAACACACATAGATGTGTTTCGGAACACACACATGTGTTTGGAAACACATAGAGATGTGTTAGAGAGTTGTATCTGGGACGAGGCATTAAATGTGTACGGAAACACAGTAAATGTGTATGATAATATAAATGTGTTCTGAAACGCATTTGATGTGTTCTGAATGTGCTAAAATGTGTTCTGCAAAAGTTCCAAATACATGTAGCTTGCCTGGTCTTGAGACTGGAATAAGTAAGGAATAAAAGTATCTAATCCATATAATTCAGCTGTATATTCACCTGTAACACAGAAAACAAATAACAAAAGCAGTTACACAAATTTGAACCACTTATCATAATATTTTAACCGTATATTTATTCAGTTTATGAAAAAAATATATTATAGTCCTTGTCCTTATTGAATACAGAGACACAGGTCTCTAATGATGTTTTTCTGTAGTATGCAGGCCAAGAATCTGAGAAAAACACCCCAGATTATAACTAAACCAAGTGATGCACATACTATAATATACAGAAATGGGGTATATATGTAGAGTGCAAGTTGCCGAAATGTCATAATATATGGTAAATATAAGTTCAATGAGTCTGGAGTAATTGTGCATTCATCTATGATGTAGCTCTCTTAATTGGATCACCAGCAGTCTTGAGACAGCCTCATTTCGCTCCTCTTCTTGAAGAGCATAAAGACTTGGGTGGGCTTAAGTCCTATAAAATAAGAAAACGAACGTATAAGAAATTAAAAAAAACAAACAGGCATGAAACATTGTGCAGTTGTATATTAGCATTTACTACTCGGGTGGGGAGGGGGGGGGCATATATGTAGCTAAGTCACCAACATAACAAGAGTGTGGCTGTATAAAAGCACGCTGCGACTACGACAACCTTATAGGGTTACAAACCTGACCCTGTTCTACAACAAGCTGCCTGCTGTCTTATCAGCAGTTGTTACATGTGCCCTGTACTGAGCGAAGCTTCATGAACTTTGTGCATGGCCCTGCATGCATACACATGCATATACAGTGAACAGTTGGGATTATATAATAATAACGTCTTTGGTAATGTTAAGTTGTTAAGTACGACAAAAATATGTTATATACATGTATAATATAAATCTCCTTGCACATTCCTTGTAAACTGCATGACTGTATACATACTATTTTAGGGGCAATGTCGCAGTCAGGCAGGCATGCAATGCAGGCATCATCATCTAAATCTGGATAATTAACACTCAGTGCTCTTACTAACTGTACATATAATTAAGACATTCCACATATAGCCGATTTTGAAAAAAATCAATACATTCTTAACTTACCTCAGACCTTGCAGCATGTACTCTGCCAGTTATGTCTGCTGAGATGATGGGCCACCCGAACAAAGACCAGACTGTTTTTGAATTTGGCGGTTATGTATCACGTGACAACCAACTCCCTCTCGGGGAAAGGCGCATACACATTACATGTGTTTTGAAACACATACTCAAACACAGTAGATGTGTTCCCAAACACATTTCCAAACACATTTTGGAAAACAGATGCGTTTGAGCGGAAAAATGCGTTTGGTAACACAGTGAGTGTGTTCTGACTAAACGAAACACATTTAATGCCTCATACACAGTAAAATTTGATGTGTTTGAGTTCCGGAACGCGCTAAATGTGTTCCCGTTACCATTTTTGATTTTCAGTGCGTTGGTTAGGAGGTGGCTGCCGGACAGGACCGTTTTATAAAATTATTCTTCTTTTAACCGAAAATGAGTACTGTAATATATATATATATATATATATATATATATATATATATATATATATATATATATATATATATACGACGGCCAAGTGAAATAACACCTTTCAATACATGTTTTATATGAAGTCTAAAATATAATAAAAGGACGCGCCTTGACCGCCATTTATGACATGCCATCACGACATGCCGCCTGTTAGATTGATAATGAAATGCATCAGTTACATGAACAGGTGTCCTAAAAGGTAAATCAACGTAACCAACTACCTATTATTAGTATGTCTGGACCTTTAAAGAAAAAGTAATTTTTTTTGCTTTTTCTTCAATAGAACTTTTTGAGTCGCTCGTAGTGTGCCTACACCCGAGTAATTTAGATGATTTATATGAAGGATCTATTCTCTCCTCTCACGGCCATGCATTGGTAAAAAATAAATCAGTGTCTGAGAACTGTTTATTTGAAGCATGCATATCGTCTTGGCCAGGTTACATTTAATTATTTAAATACTGGTTTACGTATATCTTTTCTTCAAAAGGCATTTTTTTTATTGAACTGTCCACCTGGAAACAATAACAATCAACACATTGCTCATTCTACGCCAATAGCAGACAGAATTTAAGAAAAAAGTCAAATAAAGCGTAACATGTAAATATAATTAATATAATTAATTTCTCTGGCAAGAAAATTACCTGCGCATGCGATTGATCATGTGATTCCTTTTATTTCATATAATAAAATCATGTGCCTTAAGAAATATGTTTGAATAAAAAGGCCAGCGAATTTACTGCCAATCATATGGTCATATTTAACTCGTGCATCGCCTTTCCTGAAAATTTTCGACAACAAACTAATTTTTGGGCAACTTGTACCGTCGCCCATGAATCTTTCGGAGACTCAAAGTTAAACACGGTCGCATGGACGATCAACCTTAGATTCTGCTTATCTCATTCGCCTAGGTCTGTATCTAAGTGTCTGCAAGAATACCTTACAGAAGAAACGCCATAGAACCATTGACCAAAAACCAATGTATTTGTTCCTGAGCCAGAAGTAAAAATACGATATTTTTCAGAAATGCTTCGATAGAAGATCCATCTTGTATAACCTACAGTTATTTTTTTTTCTTGACACTTGCAGTGATTGCGTATTGTTGTTAACTTGACCTATTACAATTCGTCAGTTTGGATTAATACTACATTCACAGGATTAAAAAATTCCTGTCTGGGAAGTCTTGAATACATGAGTCGCATATTCAAGAATGGGGGTTTTATTGCTTTCCTTTCCTCCAGATATCCCAGGTGAAGAGATACGTCTTGGTGGCGTCAGTGTAGGAGCTCCGAATTCCTGACGAATCTTTACTCCGCACGGCCGTTAGGAAAGCTCTCAGCTCCTTCTCGTAAGGGTCAGCGTCTCCAAAATGGTAAACTTCGTCTTCGTTCGGGTCACTGTTGCTCTGTTTGCGCACGCGCAGCACACATTGTGACGTGTAAGGCTCATACAGCGCCATCTTGAGGCCATCCATCTGAACATCGATGTTGGCCTCATACCGATCACCGGGTATTGCGATTGAATGCATGAGCGTTCCCACGCCGCCATTTTTGAAACGCCAATGACTCATGGTAACACGAGGAATTCTGTCTTCTGACGCAATATTTGCCTCCGCTTCATCAGGAATATAGCGTAGAGCGCCCCCTTGGTCTGTGTCAGTGAGCATAAGAGTGTTGATAGAATCTGATTGGATATCACCGACGAGATGTCGAGCAAGGTCACAGAAATGGGTCGCCTGTTCCACGATTGGTCCCCCACTAAGTTTACTGTTCCACCAATAGAGGTTCACGCTTTGTGTGTACGCGAAATAGTACCGTGCGTTGAACGCCATCACCTTCCCACCATGTTCATTTATCAGCGACCTCATCTTCTCTATCGCATCATGGTACCTGTATTATGAACAGAAAAATAAGATCATAAGGTATTAGAGGCATTTTATCGAAATAGGCAGTTTTACCTTCGTTCAACACACCTTATACTCGGGCAACTGGAATACATGTAATCTGAGGTGTTTGGGTCAGACGAACCTGCATGTGAAATCATAAAAAAAACAGAAGTTCCGAAATGGATATTAGCTTACACCGACAGGTGTCACTGGTTGTCATGGAAATCGAAAGGCCAAGTATTCAGTGAATTTAAACTGTAAAGGATCCGCGCCTGAACATCCAAATAACCATGTTAAATAAGCAAAATGTTCTGCCATTTCCAAAATAGATGTAGAAAATAAAATTCGCAGACAGCAAACCCAACCTGAACATGTATCCAACAGAAACGATGACGCGCTTTTCCCTGGCTGTTTTGTCTACGGCTTGTGAGTATCCGAAAAAGTCTTCAGGGGGCGTCACTGACAGAGGTTTTTCAACGAATACATGAACCCCAGCACGAACGCACCGAAGTTCAAGGTCCCGACCTTCGTCTGACGAACCACGAAACACGGGAGGGATTCCAATAATTATGGCGTCTAAATTTCGAGACAGGAGGTCATCGGCGTTCCCGTATATCTGGGGAAATGAACATATACATCAAGATAAATCAATGGATAGAGTGGTAGAGACTCTCCAGATGTTATTTATTTATCCCTCGCACAAAATATGTAATTTGAAAATATTTTGTACAAATATAAGTCGAGTGAATTTAGATTTCCAGAGAACATTCGCCAGCAGAGTTTGCACTGAGATTTTGTAAAAGTTTTGGATTTTAAGGGGAAACTGACTTCAAAGGAATCCTCATTACCAATAATAAAACTGCTTTCAAGTCAGACCGATAAAGATAAAACTAAGATTCCTTATGTACGGAATGGAGATCCGGCATGCGGATTGGTGATAAAAAAACTCCGGTATGTGGAAAGAGAAAAACATCCTAAAGGCAACAGATTTGAATTTTGAATGAAGATTACTCAATTTAATGTGTAGATGAATCACTACTCACTTCACAGTTTCTGTACATCTGTGAGTATTGTGACGTCATTCTCTTCTGAAGCACGGCGGCGGCTTTTGTTTGATCTACGTCAGCAATCCCGACCACCTCAACTCCTCCAATCTTCTCCAGTCTGGTCGCGTGGTCCCATGGCAACCCGTAACCACCGAAGTTGACAGTACCTGCGCCAACAAAACCAATACGAAGTGGAGTTGCCGCCATGCTTTACTGTCAAAAAGATAAAATAACATCTTTTGAATACATAAGCATACATTGTTTCTCATAAATCCTAATTAGGTTAAGACCACGAAATTCTAACGATTTCATGTTTTTAATAATGCATACAAACTTTACCTACAGTACATTTATCAATTATCACCCAATATAAAATGGTCAAGAAATAGGGCAATTTATATAAAGTTACTGTAGCGACATATACTTTGGGTTCGTTCCACTACGTCCTATCAAAGTAAGATGTCCAGGGGTAACCAAACTTTACAACTTTTTTCCTCCTATAATGTCCAGCATATACGTTGTACATTAAATTAATCAACCGTAAGTCACACTGTTTCTTCGAAAAATAGTTAAACACCACCTCCTTAATTACAAGAAGTTACAAATATATACTATGGTCGGCTTTTTGTTTGTGAGGTTTCCCAATTCGCAATAATTGCAAAATTGTCGCAAAAATAAGACTTTCATGAATTAATTATACTGACGAATATTCATTTATACTGTAGCCTCATTTTCATCTCATTTACATTATCGATATGCTTGTAGCGTCGCAAGAAAAATTATTTATATAAACATATCTTTATCATTATGTTACCTGTAAGTCAAAGATTAATATTATGAATAATGTGAGATATTTTCCATTATCTGCCTAAAATGACCGAGATTTACCACTGTAATTCCGATGTTCCCTTGGTCATTGTATGACTATGTAGTTCATTGTATATATGCCGAGATCGAAACACTGACAAATTGGAAATCGCGAAAAGGTAAGCCAACTACAGTGTATCACTGTCTCTTATTCAAAATTGCGGTAGGATACGGATAATTCTGCCGCTAGTCGTCAAACTCCCCAAGCGACATTATGTTTTTTCTTTGCCATGTAATGGCCTAAGCACGCCCTCTCCGTCCCCTTTATTGCTTTGACCTTCTCTGGTCAACCAACACAGCGACACATCGTCGGGCTAAATGTACCATAGGCTGTGATATTTATATGTACCACCCTCGGCGTCTTTTATACTACATGCTGACATGATATTACTAGATTTTTTCGCGACATCCCATTTTCTCTATCACCCGGTAACCCACTGGACTTCTGTCTATATACATGCCAATACCTCTCTTACATCCAGAGCTTATGGGCATGGCAAATAAAACGGAAACAATCTTGATTTTCTCAGAAGCATTTAGCTATTTCACAATGATCAGCCAATGCAACTGGTCTGAAAGTGTTCTCATAATACATATGGCATTCTCTGAAGCGATATACTCAACAAGCTTAAAACATTAAACGTGTCATCGTCGACAACGACTAATTAATCTTTTCGCACAATTCATCATGTCATTCACACAAAACATATTAAACCTAAATGATTACGTCTCCATGACAACGCCACAACCATACCCAGAATGGTATATATCTCATCTTGTACTGGGTTCGTAATACTTTGAAATGTTCAACTTTCCAACAAAAAGGCTTAATCTAGTTTTGCCTTTCCGCAGGGAAGTGTGAACTGATGCTGAAATATTTTGCGTTGACCTCTGACCTTTCCTCTCTGCAGTGCGTCCATCTGTGCGTCTGTTTTGACACATAAACCCACATATCTTCAGACTCGTTTGACCGATCGGGCTAAAATTTTGCAAGAATGTAGCTCTTGGATAGCTCTGTAACACACACAAGAATTGGTAGTGCCAAATGCAACTATTTTTGCACAGCGTCCATCTGTTCATCTGCCTTGAGTTAAAATCCCTCAGATCTCCGCAGCTAAATTGTTGCATGCGTAGACATCTGGATAGCTTTCTTGATTCTATGAAAGATGGCGCCACCTACATTCACGTTTACGCTACAGACATCCATGCTAATATTTCCTGACTGGTTTTACGTATCTTCCTGAAATTTTGCAAGTATTAAGGTCTCACATAACTCATAAATCTATCATTCACAAAAATGGTGGCGCCACCTGCTGCCATTTTTTGCACAGTGTCCATCTGATTGTCTGATGTGGGTAAAATCACTCATATCTCGGCAGTAGTTTGAATTATCCACCTGAAATTTTGCACATGTATACATCTTGGATAGTTTCTCGTTCAAATAACAGGTAGCGCCACCTACAATCATGTTTACGTGGCAGACATCCATGCTAATATGCAACACATCTCACTCTATTTCCCCTTGCTACTAAATCCATGCCTCACTTCACCCGTCCTACTCTGATTTCGGCGGATATACGTAGTCGATTGTCGACTATCCGTATTCTAATTTTCATTATATGTGATTTGGGGAACATCTAGGAGGTGTTCCACCTAACGGATTGATACCAAATGAAACAAGGGCCAAAAGGCACAAACAGCCCCCCCCCCCCCCCCCCCCCCCCCCCGTCTTATGTTCAACTAGGAAAGTGTTGCATCAGTGATGGGGCGAGACGGATGGGCGGACCATTTTAGTAGTCTTCCCTCCTTACGGCGGGGGGGGGGGGGACTAAAAAATGCCTCTCCGTGCATGTGTCTGCCCGTCTGAGACAGGCGGAAAGGCGTTATTACGAGGCCTGTAGTTTAAATCGCACAAAATTATGCCTAATTACTTCTCCACACTTCTATATTCCTCTGCACTTGCTCACAGCCCGAAAACCCACAAAGCCGAGGGAAGGTATTTTATTTAGTTGCACCAAACTTCTGAAACATTTGAGCTTGACCGGACCGTACCGCTCACACAAAATACCAGCCGCTTATCCCTGGACCGGTTCGGACCGCTTTACCTTATTTGTTAATGTTCAAGCCAAACATATGACTTTATGGATTTAATTTCAACCTACAAATCTTGTTATTGACAAGATGTATGTTTTTTAACCTCAATGGCAGCTGCAATAGTATACTTATGTATACATGCAATATTTTATATCTTTGTTCTCTGAGAAACCGTAAAGGGTCATTATTTATTTACTTATGATTGAAGTGACAGCATTATCATTACCCCCCCCCCCCCCCTTTTCATCAGAACCAACGTTTTTTTAAGGGCTTCAGACAAAATTTTGCAACCTGGACCCCCCCCCCCCTTTTCCAGACCTGTTGACCTTTTTTTAGGGGTTCATTAGTCCTCCTGGGTTGGACCCCCCTTTTCCCAAATCCTGGATCCGCCCCTGGATTACGCTCCCGAGGCAGCGGAAATCTTGCGCTTCTAAAGAAGCAACTGATTTTCACGCTGCCAGCTTTGACCGTTTATGATATATTTAGACACCAGATGGCGGTTTGTTGTCCACTGAAATAAACGTGCGTACGATGTGACAAGCAGCCAATCAGATGCCAATAAACAAACACTCGACAGGCATCCTGGCTCCGCCCATTGCCGCGCTTCAAGCGCCGCTTGATTATTTTCCGGTCGAATATAAATTGCTCCCTCTGCATTCTCGCATCATCGACCGATTCGATTATGACATTATGACTGTGTTAGCGTAGCCATGTATCTGTTGTCTGCAGAACTGAAACCAGCCAGCGAGGTGTGCACGCAGCCTTTTTTTTTATTACGTTTCGTTTGAATTACAGCTCACCGGCCGAGCATCCTTTGTGCCAAAGGCCCTAAGCAAACCACATCAGGGGCAATTCTCTCTGAGCCTGTGGCCTGTTCAGACGGTTACGCTGGGGGATGAGCTGTCACTCAAAAAGAAATAAATATGATTGGCTCCGTGTATTCCTCGCTTGGCTTTGTCTTCCAGCACAAGGTCCCATCTGATTGGACAAAAATACAGTGCTCCCCTCTGGTGTTGCAATTCAGGATACGAGGTCATAACAAACAGCGCCTTACGATATAGGAAGTAGCCCTATAGGTAAAGCGCTGTGTAAAGAGCGTACCCCTGGATTTATAAAGATTTCACATCTTATCCCAATATACAGGCTGCAATGGTCCGTCGAGGTAATGCCATATGCCGTGAAACATCGCTTGACGATCGCACCGGTTTAGCGATAGCCTCCAAATAATGACCACATATCACGGTCCTAATTCCCTTTTCTCTTTATATCAAACCTGGACCCCCCCCCCCCCCCTTGGATCCGCTTCTGAAATCTTACATTTATCATGGAAGATTTTAGTCCGAGAAGAAAAGTTGTCAGTTTGAAATAACATTTACTCTTGTGCAGGATACAATATCCTCATGAATATCAATGTGACTTTTATGACCCCTGTGCGATCATGTGACATCAGTGTTTTTGTACTGTCGTGTCATTCTCCAAAAAGAGGATTAATCTAGGTAATTTGAAGGATATACACTACAATAAACTTGACCGAGCGAGGAGGATTCACAGGATTATGTCAGGGACATACCGTACACTACATACATGTATTTATGAGCGTGCGTTTCAGTCACAGTGCAGTTCTCACGCAACATACATCCACAGTTACACATCCTTACCGTAATCAAGCTCGCCAATTCACCAAGTGTGCTCAGTGAGCTGATCAGATGACATAGGCCTACATCAAACTATCTTAGATTTGTTCGGACACAAATTTGAGGCGTCACACTGAGGTATTATCAAGAGTCTGTCAATATTTGATGAAGTCCTTGCAGGAATATGATAACAAACCGGTCCCTATTGTTTCACTACAAATGTAGTATACTTGTCACACAGTGCTGACTGCATGGAGATGGTCATGAGTGTGTTGCACTTACAAACTGACGGATCACAGTTCAATGCCCAATACACAATGGTTATACTAGCCGCCGACGTCGACGCAACAGGTTTCAGGTTTCTGTTGCGTCGCCGGCCCGCCAAAGGGCTAACTGGGGTTATAACACGATACGATCTGTTACTCTTAGAAAGAAAATTAAATAAAAAATATTTCCTATGGTTTTAACATACCAATTTCACATTACGTTGTATGTCGAAAGGACTGTAATAAAAAATAACCATTCTGGAAAGCATGAAGCACCTCTAACATCAACAACTGATGGTATTTGTCCAGAGAGAATTGAAGCATTAACAGCCCCGGTACAGGCGGTAGACATCTTGCATTTGGTGGCAGTCCTGTATAAGGCTTTAGGCCTGTGTACAATTATGTTCATATTTTAACTTCCTTGGTGCAAAATAGGGCTGAGAAGAGAACAGTAATGTTTTCTAGTGGTCAAATATACAATACACATAGATGTACTGAACATTAATCAATGGATATATGTTAAATCTCACAGTTGTGTATGGAGTGTAATAATCACAGTTAACTGCAGGTACAATCTGTGGACTCCAAAATGCGTCAGTCACTGAAAAAAAGCAATTAAGGAGTTCATTCTTATGGGCTAAATGGTTACGAGTGTATCAGAGGTCAAGGTGCCGTAATTAACGTCCAGACAAAATTTCAGTGTATTTCAGTAGTCTTTGCTCGCCGGTTTGGTAAGCCCATCCATTACAATCGCATGGTTTACGACACAGCAGTTGCTGTAGGTTATGTCAGAATATAAACACGGCAATGACCCAGTTTTTAAGTGTTCAATCATTACAACATGTACACTGTGATGTTTATATACTCTTAGAGGGCTATCACAGGTGGGGACTTGTAAGGGCCTTAACCCAATAGCAGTCATAATATAAAAGATAAGATTAACGTATCGATATATTTTTAAGTAGAATTAATGAGACTAAAAAAGATATTATGACATAGGCCTGAAAAAACCGTTTGCTGCTCACTGATGTTCACTGTGAAGTCCTTATGTGTGTGTGAGGGTGTGAGTTTTCAGGTATGCGTCAGTGGATTCTGTAACATCGAACATGCAATACCTATATAATGTGACATACTTCTTGCTTGCAGCGGCGTACCTTCTGTTACCTCTACAAGGCTGAAAGGGGAGAGGGTTAAATTTATCTCCGATGTAGGAGAGTCCGTTGTGGCCTGAAATGAACACTGAATGGAGCTTTGTAGAAAATAATGAATAATGTAACTGTGTTACAAGCCTTCTTTGAAATGCAACAACTATGTAATTTGAATAGGGCTCCTTTGTTATTTAAAAGGTTGCATAATTGTTTCTCAATATCTGTGAGACCATCTTGACTCTTAAGGCCAGTTTACACGGTGCGATGTGGGTCGCAAGAGACAGTCGTAAAGAAATATCACACCGTGTAGACTGGCCTTTATTTCTGCAGTGTGGAAAGCACTTCCTTCGCAATTCATAAGTTGTGTTATATACTTCTAAATTCTGAGGAGCCTCAATCAGGTCCTGATGAGAAGTCTACCCTAAAATGAGTTCAAGAGGTATTCAAGGACCACAAACTTCCACCAGGAGGATCCTCATTAAACTTCACTGTTCGACAACCTCGACCACTTCGTCACCTCCATGACAAAACCTCCTATATCGATGAATAGTTCTAATATAACAAAATATCCGTATGTAACAATTTATATGACAGAATCATGTTAATTAAAATATATGAAAGTGAATCAGATTACCTCCACGGTTTGGATTGTTCTTGAGACGTTTTCCTAACTTTGAGCAAATCATCAAACTGCACGTGTTCAGAACCTTTTACGTAAGTGTGCACACAGAAAATAATACAGGTATAATCAATGTTTTCTGCTTGTGATGTTTTCAAATAGTGTAAATATTATCAAATATTTATATTAGTAACACAGAGCATGTGGGGCGTCAATTTAGGGAGGGGGATGGGGGTATATATACCCCCCCCCCACACACACACACACTTTTGGCAAAGGGGTATGGTCAATAAAATCACCCCCCCCCCCCACACTATAATCGAAGAATAATATCTATTTATTGCAAATGAAATAAATAGAATTTAGTTCCATTTATCAGTTTACTATGAAATATTACATCTGAAGCTGGTTAAGAATGAACTTTTACAAGAAACATAATACATGTACCTTATTTTCTAAAACCTTATATTTGAAATGTGATAATATATATATATATATATATATATATATATATATATATATATATATATATATAGATAGATAGATAGATAGATAGATAGAAAGATATGTGCCATACAGACGCTTTGGTATTTGACGCTACTGCTTATTTACGCTACTGCAAACTGATCACCTTTTGAACGGAATTAAAATTCCTGTATATATTACAAAATTAGTTCATGCTATGGCATGAATGTTATCACCATGGAACGGGTACACTAGTGTCTCGGAGTGATGTAAACTTACATGCAGAAAATTTTCGTCTCATACCCTTAAAAATCTGTCTCGATATTTTTCCCGTTTATTTTTCCGTTTTCTGTTGAATTGAATGCATTTTAAAACAAAAAACACACACATCAAAGCGTTCATACACATTACTACAAACAAACTGACTGATCAATAGAACGTAGGTGTTATGGTCCGAGTTGAGAATTTTTCAAGTTACACATTTTTACCATATTTCTTTGTATTTACTCTCTCTTTCAACAGCCCTCAGTACAGTCCGTTTTGATGTGAGAATCGCCGGGCGATCGCGAGAGAAGAATGCATTGTTTCCCTAATGTTGATATATCATCAAAAATAAACAAATTATATATATCTAGGCGCACAACAGAGTATGTTTCAATCACAAGATATCATGAACAAAAACAAGAAAAAGAAATCTACACTGTATAACAGAGTATACACGGAAAATACCAAAGGAAATCTAATACATAATTTTTTTTGTCGTTACACAGTCAATAATGTATTATAATTACACATTCAACGATGGAATAAAATACTCGAATTCCTTAAATTTAATCATTTGATTGTCTGTTTTATTACTTATCTGCAGCAAATATCAATCTCCGAAGGAAGCCAGATATTTGACTATATATTATATCGTTTATATATCGTGACTATATATTATAATGTATCACGTCAATCCCTAATGTTTAGCAATGGGCCTAAGGCCTATATATACTTTCTGAGTAAAACTCATTCGTTCATTCATTTTTGTTCAAATGCATGCCCTGATTAAAAAATAGTAATGAAAATTACCAAAGGGCATGCAGATGTAGCAATTTCTTTGTTATCAGGACTCATCGTACCCGAATAATGGACAAGGGGATATTTATATTTCTAGAATCCAAAATCTAATAATGTAAATCTCTATTGCTTTCCTTTCCTCCAGATATCCCAGGTGAAGAGATACGTCTTGGTGGCGTCAGTGTAGGAGCTCCGAATTCCTGACGAATCTTTACACCGCACGGCCGTAAGGAATGCTCTCAGTTCCTTCTCGTAAGGGTCAGCATCAGCAAAATGGTACACTTCGTCTTCTTTCGATTCATTGCTGCTCTGTCTGCACACGCGAAGCTTACATTGTGACGTGTAAGGCTCAGACAACGCCATCTGTAGGCCATCCATCTGAACATCAATGTTAGTGTCATACCCATTACCTGTAAGTACGAGAGAGTGCATGAGCGTTCCCACGCCGCCATCTTTGAAACGCCAATGGCTTATGGTTACACGAGGAATTCTATCTTCAGGGGCTATATTTTTCTCTGGCTCATCGGGGATATCACGTAGAGCGCCCCCTTTGATCTGTATCACGAAGAAAAACAGTATTTACAGAATCTGATTGGATATCACCCGCGAGGTATCGTGCCAGGTCACAGAAGTGGGTCGCCTGCTCGACGATTGGTCCCCCAAAGATCTTGCTGTTCCACCAATCAGGGTTTATGCTTCTTGTGTATGCGAAATAGTACCGTGCGTTAATCGCCATCACTTTACCGCCATGTTCACGTATCAGGGATTTCATCTTCTCAATTGCGTCATGGTACCTACATGTGCATGTGATATATGGGATTAAGTTTCAAAGGTTAAGATGTAGTTGTCGAATTCCAGCTCAATGAACCGCTTTGAATTAGGCTTATTTAAACAGTGAAACATTTGTTACAAAAAAAAAACGAGAAATTTGAAAGGGTGATACCAAGGAGGTTTAACCTATGTATGTTAAACATTATTGAAAACACTTACAAGAATATCAGTAACAAAATCTTCTTTAATTGCCCTGTATACTGCAGTGTTTTTTTTTACGAGTGTGAAAACGAAGCGCTGGTGAGTACCAATCATTATAACGGCAAAGCAGTTTTACATATACGCATTAATCAAAGTTCGTTGATCTGTCGGCAATATCTAGACTATTAACTTGATCTTTCACCCCAAGTATTTATATTCAAGATTGTGTTTGAATGTATCATTATGTGATCATAGTATCTGAATGATTTTTTCGGCATGTCAGTATGTACTATCTCAAACATGTCTTTTGTAAAACTACATGATTCCGTTACTTCCAAAATGGATGAACACTGAAGTTTGAATATGGTTAATCAAACCTGAACATATAGCCAACAGAAATGACGACACCCTTTTCTTTGGCTGCTTCGTCCACGGCTTTTGAGTACCCGTAGAAATCTTCAGGGGGCGACACCGACAGAGGTTTTTCAACGAATATATGAACCCCTGCACGAACGCACCTAAGTTCAAGGTCACGACCTTCATCTGACGTACCACGATATATTGGTAATATGGCGTCTAAATTCTGAGAAAGGAGGTCGTCCGCATTCCCGTAAATCTGGTAAAATGAACAAATAAATCATATTGTAATACTGGATAGAATTCGAAGCCGTCTCTCTCTCTCTCTCTCTCTCTCTCTCTCTCTATATATATATATATATATATATATATATATATATATATATATATATATATATACAATCAATGTAATACATGAATTAATTCAACACATCATAATGAAAGTGCTTTACCAAGTAGGGGAGCAGTAATAGGCCTAATGTAGTAAATAAAATTAGTTTGATTTCATAGTATTGTACTTCAGTATTGTTTCGTGAATTCAGCAAACCAGCTGATGAAATCAAACTATATGTAGTACATTATATATATATATATATATATATATATATATATATATATATATATATATATATATATAATCTCCATCTACATAGCATTCGTAACGGAAATATTAATCTGTAATGATTTAATCGGACCCAAGTGTGAGTTTTTATATTGATTCTGAAGACTGTCTGTTAACCATGTCTGTTATCAGGCTTCGTTAACGATCCTCAATAAAACCACGTGTAAGTCCTCCTATTTACTAAAATCACAAAAACATGACATATAATGCTCCCTCATATCACTCGATTAGCCGAAATTAGGTCGAAATTGACCTATCCACCAGAGCCCATATGCTCCGTCCTTTTAATCCAATTTTTATAATGAGCCCCCAAAACGCCCCTTCACAGGTCTTCGATGTCCATATTTGCGAGAGCTGTTTACAAAACAATAATTACGTCACAAAAGTCGATGACGTATGACGTTGCATTGACTGACGTCATCAACTGGAATCGCTGTTCTTCAGATGAATATATATCGCAGTCATTGTGAACTGTTTTGTTATATTTTGGATTATTTTTCTCATACGAATTACGTGCCAGTTTAGTCCATAAATGCATGGACCTCTATATCCTGTGATACTCCTGCTTGACGGACGTACGTATGTCCGTCCGCCAGGAGTATCATAGGACATAAAGGTCAATGTATGGACTAGGGCTGTATCAATATATCGATATATCGATACGAATCGATACACGACGTCGATACGATAACCGAAATGCGTTGCTTGCTGTATCGGTCGTATCGATGTAAAACATTGATTGCTAACGAATAGGGATATGACTCCAAGTTTTAATATAACCTTGACGATTTATCAAGCCAAATGCACTGTATATTTGTTTCTCTGGTTTTTAAGACTTGATAAGAAATGTTTATACGCATGCACGTCAGTACTTTCATGACAAGCAGGTGCATGTAAGCGATAATAGGACAAGTGACCCAGGGGTCATGACGCTCAGCTGACCAGGAAGACATTGACAAAAGTAATTTTATCATCTGAATGTCAAATTTGAATGAAATACTTTTTCCAAACTTGACCTTTTGTATAAAATCATCCAATATTCATTGGGGTACTATGGAGCTCTGTAGCATGAAGGATATGGGTAACAGACACCTATTTTCAAGGTTTACAAGATGACTTTTCAGGGGTCTCCCAGCATGTCAAAAAATAAAATTCTAGGTCCAGATATTATGATTTGTGCCCTGTTAACAAAACCAAATGTTTATTCTGGGGGGTATTTCAAAGCCGCATAGGATGAAGGATATGGGTAACAGAGATGTAATTTCAGGTGCACAAGGAGACTTTTCAGGGGCGTCCCAGCATATCAAGAAAGGAGATTCTAGGTCAAGTCATTATAATTTGTGCTCTGTTAACAGATGACCAAATCTTTATTCTGGGGAGTACTTCGGAGCCCCAGAGCATGAAGGATATGGGTAACAGGGACCTTATTTCAGTTTTCCATGTAGACCTTTTATGGGCTTCCCTGGAGGTGAGGACAGAAGATTCTAGGTCCAGTCATTATGATTTGTGCCCTGTTAATATATGACCAAATCTTTATTCTGGGGGGTACTTCAGAGCCCCATAGCTCACAGAATATGGGTAACAGGGACCTTATTTCGGGTTTCCATGTAGACCTTTTATGGGCTTCCCTGGAGGTGAGGACAGAAGATTCTAGGTCCAGTCATTATGATTTGTGCCCTGTTTACAGATGACCAAATGTTTAAAGATCACAAAAGTAGAGAAAAAAAATCGTAAAAAATAAAAAAAAATATAGGTGGCGCCACCAATCTCCAGAAATTGATGAAACACTCCATGATCAATATCCATGCAAAGAATCATGGTGATTAATGCATTAGTTGTTCAGATACTTGAGCTTTTGTATTAAATTTTGCATTATTCTGGGGGGTACTTCAGAACCCCATAGCTCGAAGAATATAGGTCACAGTGACCTAATTTCAGGTTTACAAGGAGAATTTCCATAGACCTCCCAGGATTTCAAGTAAGAAGATTCCCGGTCTAGCGGTTACGATTTGTGCCCTGTTAACAGACAGACGCCTGGATGGCCGGACGGACGACGGACAAAAGGTGATCCCTACAGCTCAGATGACTTTCAGTCAGCTGAGCTAAAAATTGAAAAAATACAGGTGGCGCCACCAGAATGCAGAAACTGATGAAACATTTCATGATCAATATCCATGCAAAGAATCATGGTGATCAATATAATATTTGTTCAGATACTTGAGCTTTTGTATCAAATTTTCCATTATTCTGGGGGGTACTTCGGAGCCCCATAGCTCAGAGGTTATGGGTAACAGAGACCTAATTTCAAGTTTTTAAGGAAACTTTTCATGGGCCTCTCAGCATGTCAAGAGAGAAGATTCTAGGTCCAGTTGTTACGATTTGTGCCATGTTAACAGATGACCGCATCTTATGAGGTCTCAAAAAAAGAGAAAAAAAATCGTAAAAATAAAAAAAATACAGGTGGCGCCACCATACTGCAGAAATTGATGACACATTCCATGATCAATATCCATGCAAAGAATCATGGTGATCACTGCAATAGTTGTTTAGATACTTGAGCTTTTGTATCAAATTGTCCATTATTCTGAGGGATACTTCAGATGACTTACAGTCAGCTGAGCTAAAAACACTTAATAGTCAATATCCATGCAAAGAATCATGATGATCTCCGTATTAGTTGTTCAGATACTTCAGCTTTTGTATCAAATTGTCCATTATTCTGAGGGATACACCAGAGTCCTATAGCTTTAAGGATATGGGTAACAGAGACCTAATTTCAAGTTTCCACAGGCACTCTTCATGGGCCTCCTTGCATGACAAGAATGAAGTTTCTAGGTCCAGTTGTTGCAATTTGTACCCTCTTGATAGATAACATAGGTGGCGCCATCAGTCTGCAGGAACTGATGGAACATCTCATAATCAATATGTATGCCAAAAATCATGACCATCAGTGATGTAGTTATTGAGATATTGAAGTTTTTGTATGAAATTTTTGACTACTCTGGGGGGGTACTTTGGGGCCCCATAGCTCGAAGGATATGGGTAACAGAGACCTAATTTCTGGTTTCCATGGAGACATTTCATAGGTCTTCTAGTGTGTTGAGAATGAAGATTCTAGGTCCAGTCGTTACTATTTGTGCCATGCTAACAGATGACAGCATCCTTAAAGGTCTCAAAAATAGAGGAAAAAATCGTAAAAAATCGAACGATACAGGTGGCGCCACCAGTCTGCAGGAACAGATGACACATCTCATGATCAATAGTTATGCCACAAATCATGACCATCATTCAAGTAGTTAATGAGATATTGAAGTTTTTGTATGAAATTTTTTACTTTTCTTGGGGGTACTTTAGGGCTCCATAGCTCGAAGAATATGGGTAACAGAGACCTAATTTTGGTTTCCATGGAGACTTTTCATAGGTCTCTCAGTGTGTCGAGAATGAAGATTCTAGATCCAGTCGTTATGATTTGTGCCACGTTAACAGATGACAGCATCCTTAAAGGTCTCAAAAATAGAGGAAAAAATCGTAAAAAATCAAACAATACAGGTGGTGCCACAAGTCTGCAGGAACTGATGGAACATTTCATAATCAATATGTATGCCAAAAATCATGACCATCACTGATGTAGTTATTGAGATATTGAAGTTTTTGTATGAAAGTTTTGACTACTCTGGGGGGGGGGGGGGTACTTTGGGGCCCCATAGCTCGAAGGATATGGTTAACAGAGACCTAATTTCTGGTTTCAAAGGATATTTTTCATGGACCTCTCAGTGTGTCAAGAATGAAGATTCTAGGTCCAGTCGTTACGATTTGTGCCATGCTAACAGATGACAGCATCCTTAAAGGTCTCAAAAATAGAGGAAAAAATCGTAAAAAATCGAACAATAAAGGTGGCACCACCAGTCTGCAGGAAGTGATGACACATCTCATGATCAATAGTTATGCCACAAATCATGACCATCAGTCAAGTAGTTAATGAGATATTGAAGTTTTTGTATGAAATTTTTTACTTTTTTTGGGGGTACTTTGGGGCTCCATAGCTCGAAGAATATGGGTAACAGAGACCTAATTTCTGGTTTCCTTGGAGACTTTTCATAGGTCTCTCAGTGTGTCAAGAATGAAGATTCTAGGTCCAGTCTTTACGATTTGTGCCTTGTTAACAGATGTTTACATTTTGAAAGGTCTCAAAAATAGAGAAAAAAAATCGTAAAAAATCGAACGATAAAGGTGGTGCCACCAGTCTGCAGGAAGTGATGGATCATCTCATGATCAATATGTATGACAAAAATCATGACCATCAGTCAAGTATTTAATGAGATATTGAAGTTTTTGTTTGAAATTTTTTACTTTTCTGGGGGGTAGTTTGGGGCCCCATAGCTGGAAGGATATGGGTAACAAAGAACTAATTTCTGGTTTCTATGGAGACTTTTCATAGGTCTCTCAGTGTGTTGAGAATAAAGATTCTAAGTCCAGTCATTACGATTTGTGCCTTGTTAACAGATGTTCACATTTTTAAAGGTCTCAAAAATAGAGAAAAAATTCGTAAAAAATCGAAAAATACAGATGGCGCCACCAGTCTTCAGGAACTGATGGAACCTCTCATGATCAATATGTATGCCAAAAATCATGACCATCAGTCAAGTAGTTAATGAGATATTGAAGTTTTTGTATGAAATTTTGGACTTTTCTGGGGGGTACTTTGGGGCCCCATAGCTCGAAGGATACGGGTAACAGAGACCTAATTTCTGGTTTCCAAGGAGATTTTTCATGGACCTCCCAGGATGTCAAGTTAGAAGATTCCAGTTCTAGCGGTTACGATTTGTGCCTGGTTAACGGACAGACAGACGGACAGACGGACAGACAGACAGACAGACAGACGGACGACGGACAAAGAGTGATCGCTATAGCTCAGATGACTTTCAGTCAGCTGAGCTAAAAATGATACTGACTTTCCTCTTTATTAATTAAATCTATATTCACATTACATATCGCTACTAGGAACGAGGTACATTCACGTCTATATCCCATATATGTGTGAGTGTGTATATATCACACTTATTCGCTTTATGATACTGTGAAACCCAGGGCTGCAGGCGGACACCCCTCTGGGGCGGGCAACCCGCCTAACGGACACTTTTTGGGCCGGCGGAGCATTTTTACTACTTAAAGAACCCCATAAAGGCCCGGCCACACCGAACGCTGCGCCGCGCTGCAAAGGGCTGCAAATAAACGGATGAGCATTTTTTGCGGCGCTGCAAAGCGGAGAAAGTTGAACTTTTTTTAGCTTTGTTTTGCAGGGCTGCACAGCAAAAATATTTGCATACTGAAAATATTCTGTATGGATGCTTTTCTTTTATATCGAATGAAATAGCTCTCTCTCTCTCTCTCTCTCTCTCTCTCTCTCTCTCTCTCTCTCTCTCTCACTAATGAATTTATATTCACATACATATATGAAACTGTGTAATTACATGACACAAAAAAATACAGCTAATGATCTTTCTCATCAAATGCAATAAAAATGTTTGTGCGGGTGGGGGGGGGGGGATGCAGAGGGCTCAAAGAAGATCGAGATTTTGGTAGTTTTAATTAAATAGATTTTGATAATTAAAATCAACTGGTCTATTTATTTATTTAATATTAAGCTTAAGCTGCTCAACTTGGGTGCGTAGTATACGGAATATGTGGTATATTAAAATGAAATATATATATATATATATATATATATATATATATATATATATATATATTTATATATATATATAAACAAGAAACAGATCATTTATTAAGAAATGAAATACAAAGAGAAATGAAGCGTATCGTGAATACGTATCGGTATCGAATTAACTGTATCGCAATACGTATTGTACCGGAGTAGGCGGACCGATACCCAGCTCTAGTATGGGCACAGGCGCTTGAATTGCTATTAGTGTCGATTTTGGTTAAATTTGTTACTTTTCTGGGTTATTTCCTTATAACTATTACATTTTCCCAACGTTTTTCACATTATATGGTCCATCTCTTTATTATTTACTGAGATAGGCTGGCAAGAAGCCCCCTTTGTCAGACCCGGCAGCCATGGCACATCGGTTTCAGGCTACATTTGGAGTACGTGCGTGATTGGCTTAACCATTGTTACGTCAGCGGTGTCACAATCTGAAGACTCCAGTGGTAGACATGTCAAACAATCAGAAAGTGCGTCCTCGGTTGCTATGCCATGGCTGTCGGTTCTAACAATGGTGGCTTCTTGCCAGCCTATCTAAAATATTAAGTATATAATAAAGAGATAGACCATATAGTGCGAAAAACGCTAGGTAAATGTCAGATAAGTAATAGCTATAATGAAATGAAACAGAAAAGTAACAAATTTAACCGAAATCTACACTTATAGCAATTCAAGCGCCTGTGGTATGGACTAGTGCCAGGTAAGACATTATTATTCACACGGTAGTCGGAGGAATGGCTCCTGCAACCTATGGCCTAGAATTTTTTATACTCTCTCCATTGAAGTAAAAAAAAAGTATCCCAGAAAACCTGCCGACATGGGTTCTGGTATACAGAATACACATGTTCTGTTCGGCAGTGCTCTGCCAAATTATGTAAATTTTGTGCTTGTAAGATGATCGACGGTTTACCACGCCATAAGTCATTTGATTGTTTTGCTCGTTAGTCCAATGCTTATGAATGAATATGCGATTAAGGCCACATAGAGTTCTTGGATAGGTCAATTAAATGTGGTGTGCCTTCAGGTTCGGTTCCAAGGCTTGTTTTGTATACCTCGTACACAGCTCCATTGGGTTACATATGTCGATCCCATCGACTTTCTCTAATATGCATGGTGTGCTGATGATACTCAGTAATACATATCTTTTAAACCATCAGCAC
Source organism: Sipunculus nudus (assembly GCA_026874595.1). Lineage (NCBI taxonomy): Eukaryota > Metazoa > Annelida > Sipuncula > Golfingiida > Sipunculidae > Sipunculus > Sipunculus nudus. The sequence continues at coordinate 61,483,715 of CM049313.1, forward strand.
ATATTGATATGACTGATGCAAATGAAACCTAAGAAAACTGTGTTAAGCTGTGTGTCCACTTATGCGATACGGATACGGATGCGGATGCGGACGCGTTTTAAATCGCGCACATGGAATAAAGAAGGGGTGTGTCCACTTATGCGGTGCGGAGTCGTAATGAATATTATAATAGTCTGGTCTTAGGGCACATCACTATCACAGGATTTCATCACATAAATGCAAGAGCTTCACTGGCTGAATATCAGGGAGATAGGATGCCTTAAAGACTTAGTTTTCTATAGATATAAAAATATATATGCAAATATTTGCATTCATTATTAGATTATAATCGAAGAATGATAAAAGCTACAAGTTTTGAAGGCTAACTTAAAGCTAGTGAAAAAAGTCGTTTCAGTAACATATGCAAAACTCTGGAAAGACATTCCACTATATGTAAAAAAAAAAAAACCAGGAAATTTTTGGCATTTATTAAAGCCAGTTTGACAAGGGATCCATGGGTCACGGTGCTCAGCTGATCGTGACTGGACTATAAATGTTTCTCCATTGTGATACTATATCGAGTCGATAAAGCTTATGAATATCATGGACATGTTGGGCTATTATAAAGGAATGTAATGTAATATGTGAGTAATTGATAAATGAAATAACCTGACTGACGGATTAATAGAGTAAAATATAGTGGTTTATTTTTTATCAATTTAGGAGGGGTTGAAAATTGCGATATATATGATTATATATGAATGCAATAACAGCAGTAATAAGCAGTAGTAGAATGAAGATAAAGCTATTTGTTGAAGGATCTATAGTGCATGGAAGTCTGCAAGATTTCAATTTGACTGATATGATGTTATGATTTACTATGCTGGTGAGGGGATTTATGAATTTGTGAATGTACGACACAATATCTCTTCAGTCTTGACAAGGTACATTATTGTGATGCCCACTATGTCTACATATTACACAATACTGACATAATATCTGGCCTGTTCATAGGTACCTATGGACAAATAGTTCTACAAAATATTAAAGTATGAATATATCTGATTCATCTTGTTCTTGTTTACTGAGGCTTACATCGGGATGGGGTTTGGAGAAGGGAACAGTGAGGGCAGCAAGGAGGTGGATGTAGAGAGAAAAGGAGAGAGAGAGAGAGAGAGAGAGAGAGAGAGACAAAGTTACAGAGAGAGCGGATGAAGCATTCAACAGTACTTAAACACCTGGAAGGTTAACACCTAAAATATTATGAAATTTAGATAGAGTTTGAGAGAAAGAGGTAATCTGGCCATGGTTGGTTGATATGATTGAAGAAATTGTTGCAAATAATATTTTTGAGATCCGACCATGTGTTTCCATAGGGTACCTTTTTGATAAACTGTTGACAGTTCAACGGTTTACACATTTGTCTAATGAGATCCAATTATTTTAATACACCTATTTTTCTATTTGATCATATGTATACAGTACCCATAGGGTCCCCACTTAACAGGTGGAAGGATTGATGGGGGGAGGGGGTTATGATGGGAGGTACAACGCCTTAGTCTCTCTGTATATATTATCTTTAAAATTTTATTAAATCTTATTAAATTTTATGGAATAGCAATAGAACTATTGTTCACAATGCCAAAGAGCATGGGTGGGGGGGGGGGGAAGGGGATGGTGAGAGTTACAGCACCCTTTCATATTCATACAGGATATGAAATTTAATTCAAGTGCTTACAGGGAAAAAGTTTTTTCATAATTATTAAATATTTACGCAGGCAGAAAGGTGGAGAAACAAAGCAAATCATTTTAATTCTTATTTTACTGAACCAGGAAAAATTAACAATACTTGCCGTAATTCTTTTTTATCAAATCTTATTAAATTTTATGGAATAGCAATAGAACTATTGTTCACAGTGCCAAAGAGCAAGGACTCTATGGGGTGGGGGGAAGGGGATGGTGGGAGTTACAGCACCCTTGAATATTCATACAGGATATGAAATTTAATTCAAGTGCTTACAGGGAAAAAGTTTTTTCATAATTATTAAATATTTACGCAGGCAGAAAGGTGGAGAAACAAAGCAAATCATTTTAATTCCCATTCTACTGAACAAGGAAAAATTAACAATATTTGCCTTAATTCATTTTTTCCAGGTTGAAAAATGTAACTACACATTTACAGTATAACATATATATATATATATATATATATATATATATATATATGTATATATATATATAAATTATATGAATATTTCAGTTGATTCACATTTCTAAATTGCTTCAACATTCATAGCTAATTAATCTTGTTTATAGAACCTGTCAACAGAATGGGGTGCAGGGAGGATGGGAGGCTTAAGGGTGAGAGAGAGAGAGAGAGAGAGAGAGAGAGAGAGAGAGAGAGAGAGCAAGCAAGAGAAAGTGAGCTAGACTGTCATGATGAGAGAGAGAGAGAGAGAGAAAGAGAGAGAGAGAGAGAGCTAGACTGCCAGAGAGAGAGAGAGGCTCTCTGGTAATTACTGCCTGACCCAGCTTGACCCAGACAATCACAGGCAGTAGCTAGGTCAGAAGTTGAACCTGTTATGTAACACTTCTTCGGAGCACACATTTCACTGACTTGATGAAAACAAGACATGGTGCTTGAAAACTTGAATGGCATCTACAGTTTTTGATCAATTGGTTTCAAATTTCAGATTTTAACAGATGAAATGCTTATGTGTACATGCTGTGAAAATTAAATCCACAGCAACAGTAACAGGAAATTAATGTCCACTGTAAGTCATGTTAATTATCATGCATGCTTTTTACAAAGGAGTTAACTGTTATTCAATAATTTCAAGTTGTCCATAGCCAAAAGTACCACTAGCACAAATGATATGAGAGTTAAACTATTCATTAAAAATTAATTGTAATTATTGGGCAAAATATAATTTTAATTAAAAAATATTAACAGTAACATCTGAAAAGATTTCTTTAAATAATATAATTGAAATAAATGATTATTAAAATAATATTATAAAATATATTCATGAATGCATGAATTAATACATTTTGAAAGTATTTGCACACAAATTCTTTCTTTTTACCTGTATTAGTATTTGTATTAATTTTCATTATCGAACTATTGAATTTTTTTTTAATCATATTTGAATACAATTATAAAGTTTTCACTCAATGTCTCATATTTATTCAGTTTCAGTCGAACAAAACTGTTGAGAATCCAGGATATATAAATTTCACAAATTTAAATAATGATTGTAACCACCTGGTTTTATGGCTTAAATTTATAAAAAAAAATATTATATTCACTCTTTAATACTTTCACATCACTGTCAAGACACTTATGACAATTATTAACATTATAGACATCATAATAAGAACTTGTCTTTAAGATCTGATTTTTTTATCACATTTGAATTTTTTTTTAATATGTATCGGAAATAAAAGAAAATAATCTCAGCTATGAAACTAATACATGTGTTAAAAATAACCCAAGGATCAAAACAAACCATTATATTATACAAGGAGCAAACTGGAGTTGGGAATGTTTAATTTTATTAACTGAAATAAATTTATCATAAATATAAATTTTGATTATTTACCCAGTATCATGTAACAACTGATACAGCCATGAGTCATAATGTTATTAGTCAAACATATTGACATCTTTAATGAGCACTTGTCTGAGTAATTTTTTTTTTAATTTTTGACATTTAATTTTTTTTTTAATTTTGTAATTAAATATAAACCAACAAATTAAACACCTGGAAAGGACCTGGAAATGTAGATTAACTTAATATGATCGACTGCATTCTTGTCTATCATTAACTTGCTTCACATAATCCCTTATAGTAAACAACAATTTTATTTAATTATTTAATTTTCATTTTTATTATTGAAATTAAAAAATTCCCAATGGTGACTGCAAGGTGTCATTTGAAATATATTTTCAGCAATCCATGAAAGATCCATAAAACATCAGTAATTGCAAGGTCCCTGTTACTCATTAACAATGAAATTCCTTTTCCATTTATTTTTCTTAAAGTTGTTATTATAAACCAATAATCTTTTTTTAATTATTGTTTATGGTTATGTTTTTGGCCAAAACAATTACAAGAGGAGGGGGGTTGAACAGCTATATCCAGCTGAAGACACCCAAGAGCTGACTGGCTGCAGTATATGCCTCGCTTCAAGCATAAAAGGTCAATATGGGGACATACAGAGGGGCTTCAGTGCAGCCTAGGTGTGACATGGTCTCATAAAACTGTAATAAAAGCTACAGTTTTTGGTCAATTCCTTTCAATTTCAGAATTTAGAAGCTGAAATCCTTACGTGTGCATGATATGAAAATTAAATCAACAGTGCTTACAGGGAAAAAAACATGCCATGCCCAAATTTTGGCAAAATTTTAGGAACTGATTTTATATTTATGCAAATAACTTATAAAATTTGAAAAATTCAGATCTAATTTTCGGTATACAATTGAATCTTGATTAAATGGAGTTATATCCCTGAAAAAAAAAAAGTCTCTTGCTTAAGCAATTCTTATGTTAAGTGAGTAAATATAATTCCTGATTTTTTATGAGGTGCATTATGTTCGGGCCCATTACTTCAAAAAATTACGCAATACTGACTTAATTTTTGGTATGTACATAGAAAATGTATGGAAGAATATGCATATTCACTAGGATCAAATTCAGATCAGTGGTTTTGATTTACGGCAGTCTTATAGTGTAACATTGTTTTTTCTTATGGAAAATAGAGGTTTTTCCTTAATATCTCAAAGGAACGGAGTCCTAATGACCCAATTTTCGGTATGGTAGGAGATTTTGGGGAGATCTAACTGTATGCCGAATTTCGTATTCGTAGGTCTAACGGTTTTAAAACGTGCCAGTTTAACAGACGAACGGACGGACAGCCGACGGACAAAGGACCACGACTATTGCTCAGATGACTTATAGTCAGCTGAGCTAATAAAAAAAACTTTTGCAGGGCTTATAATCTATAGAACAGGTTTTAAATGTATGACATAACACTATGTGATACCTTATATTTTTAATTTTGAAATATATATTTATCCTCTATTTTATGTATAATTATAGTGCTGACTGATGTATTCACAGTGTGTAAAGTGCTTATGATATGATTCAATGCATATAATGAGTGCAACATGAGCGCTATTTATTTATTAATTTTAATATATATATATATATATATATATATACATATACATATATATATATATATATATATATATATATATATATACATGTATATATATACATATATATAGAGAGAGAGAGAGAAAGAGAGAGAGGGGAGAGAGAGAGAGAGAAAGAGAAAGAGAGACCTCCACCTCTCTTTCACTATATAATCAGTGGAGTGACCAATTCACACCTCTAGGATAAAGTAGATTGTCCTATGGATCAATCAGGACACCGGGGGGGGGGGGGGTCACCGAGTTTCAAATGCCTGTATGACACATTCGAGAAAGGCATAGTAGGCTAGCCTGGCGGATATGCCTGCTTCTCATTAGGGTGCCACTAGGGTGCCACGCGTATCAAAACATTTTAGCAGTACCCGCCGCGATTTCATCGTCATGTTTAACCTATAGATATTTCGATCCTTCGGTCATTAAAAACCTAAATCGATGTGTTGTTTTATTTTATCTATGGGAGAAATCCTACATGGCCCATCTGTTGCAGTTATGGTATTATTAAATCCGTCAACAGATCCAACATATATAGGAGTTAGGACGATATAGGGTCCAATAATGGACTAAAGTTTTTGGAACCCATCTCAAGGGAAAAATTCGTGTCATTTAAATGAGCAGTCATAGCCTGGTCTAAAAGAATATTCGTCTAAGAATATTCACACATTTTTAATAAATAATTTTTCGTAACCGGAGCGTTTCCACATACACCAAAGATAAGTGTTACACACAGTTTATAATCATTATACCCTGTTCACATGTGGAATCACATCGTATGAGGGCTACAGTATGAAGGAAGTTATTTAGAGAAAAAGAACCAACACTTACTTTACATTTTTCGTACATCTGTGAGTATTCTGATTCCAGTCTTTTCTGGAGCACGGCGGCGGCTTTTGTATGATCTACGTCAGCAATACCGACCACCTCAACTCCTCCGATCCTCTCAAGTCGGGTCGCGTGGTCCCATGGCAACCCTCTGTAGCCAAAGTTTATTCTACTTGCACCAACGAAGCCAATACGTAGTGGGCGTTCAGCCATGTTTTATTCCTACAAGAAACAATAAATAAGAGCGTTTAAAACTTCTATCCCTTACTGTGGAGGATATGGGAAGCACAGTACCATATTATAAGAACAGACAATCCTCATCAGCATAAACGTTGTATTCTCATCACTACATACGGTATATAGCACAATCCAAAGATATCATGCAGTCCTAAAAGAGGCTACAAACTAACCCATCAAGACATGTAAAATTAGCCCCTCAAAACATTTAAAACAATGCATACAACTTCTTTGAGTAAAAAAAACCTACAGGTAAATGAAGTAAACAATGATCGCTCTTAACCGTTCGAGATCGAATTCTGCACTCTGGTCTCTGCTGCTAGGGCTGGTGCCATCGCGTGGCCCGCTCGGGGCTTTGTGGGTGTGGGTGCTGTGGCTCTCCTCGGTCACTGGTGCGGGTAAAACGCTGGTGGACTCTCGCAGCTTCCTGCCTGGCTCGGTGGCATCACGTCAATCGACACGACTACAGCGATCCGTAGCTGCATGATAAAACTAAACCATCTTCAGTTAGACTTCTGTCCTTTCACAAATCTTGACTGCGGTAAAATGATGACAGGAAAGGGGACTACCTCCATTTCCCCAACCCTCTAAAACCCTCTAGGGGTGGTGGTCGGGATTAGGGATGGAGTCTCAAGCCGTCACACACCAATCCATGTGACAATGTGCGACACAAGCCACACACCTAAGTATATGTCTCGTTGCGACACAACTCCAGTAGCCTACATAACACACCTCTGTGACAATGTATGACAGTTTGCAACACTCGCCCCAGTATATATCATACCTCTTCGCCAATGTGCAACAGTTATACATAAATTCCCTTCCTGGGAGTGTCACTGCGACAATGTGCGACGGTTGGCTAAATTCTCTACCTGGCACAGTTGCTGCAAAAGTGTGCGACAGTTTGCGACACTCTCCCCGGTATATGTTATACCTCTGCTTCAATGTGCGACAATAATACATACATTCCCTTCCTGGGAGTGTCACTGCGACAATGTGCGACGGTTGGCTAAATTCTCTACCTGGCACAGTTGCTGCAAAAGAGTGCGACAGTTTGCGACACTCTCCCCGGTATATGTTATACCTCTGCTTCAATGTGCGAAAATAATACATACATTCCCTTCCTGGGAGTGTCACTGCGACAATGTGCGACGGTTGGCTAAATTATCTACCTGGTAACGTTGCTGCGAATGTGTATGACAATTTCTGACACTCACCCTGGTATATGTTATACTTCTGCGACAATCTACGACAGTTGTACAATCATTTCCTTCCGGTAGTGTTACTGCGACAATGTGCGACGGTTGGCTAAATTCTCTACCTGGCAACGTTGCTGAGAAAGTGTGCGACAGTTTGCGGCTGTCGCCCCGGTATATGTTATACCTCTGGGACAATGTGCGACCTTTCTGATTGTGTCACTGCGACGTTGTGCGACAGTTAGCTAAATTCTCTGACTGTCGCAGCAGCCAAATCAATTGTCGTGTGACGGCTTGAGACTGTAGCTAACTGTCGCATTGTCACACAGGTAGGATATATCCTGAGGTGAGTATCAAAGACTATCGCCGCAACTGTTTTAATTGTAGCATGTCAGCAGGGGATTGTAGCTAACCGTCGCGCACTGTCGCATAGGCAGGATATATCCTGGAGTGTGTGTCGCTGTCGAAAGGACAGAGGGTTTTGCAGCTTGATGATGTGGCTAACCGTCGCACATTTTCGCATTGTCGCAGTTGTAAGATATATCCTTAAGTGAGTGTCGCACACTGTCGCAGCGTCTGTATTGATTGTCGCGTGTCGGCTTGAGATTGTAGGTAACCGTCGCACACTGTCGCATTGTCGCACAGGTAGGATATATCCGGGAGTGTATGTCGCTGCCTGAAAGGGTAGGGGTTTGCACCTCGAGGATGTGGCTAACCGTCACACACTGTAGCATTGTCGCACAGGTCTGATACACCTGGGGTGAATGTCGCACATTGTCGCAGCATCTTTATTAATTGTCACGTGTCGGCTTGAGATTGTAGCTAACCGTCGCACACTGTCGCATTGTCGCATAGGTAGGATATATCCTGGAGTGTGTGTCGCTGCCGAAGGGTAGGGGTTTTGCACCTTGAGGATGTGGCTAACCGTCGCACACTGTAGCATTGTCGCACAGGTAGGATATATCCTGGGGTGAATGTCGCACACTGTCGCAGCATCTGTATAAATTGTCTCGTTTCGGCTTGAGATTGTAGCTAACTGTCGCATTGTCGCATAGGTAGGATATATCCTGGAGTGTGTGTCGCTGTCGAAAGGATAGAGGGTTTTGCACCTTGTTGCATTGTCGCAGTTGTTAGATATATCCTAGAGTGTGTGTCGCTGCCGCGGCCGGAAAGGGCAGAGGGTTTAGATTACCGTCGCACATTGACGCAGACGTCATGAGGAGAGGCTGTCTGAAAGGATAGAGGGTTTAGATTATCGTTGCACATTGTCACAGAGGGCATGGGGAGAGGCTGTCTGAAAGGGGGGAGGGTATAATTCGCTGATCAGCCACCTTTCAATTAAAGCATTAATTTGAGGCAAATTATCTCCCATAAAGCAACCTCCGCCTATTTTGTGTTTAAATATGATTAAAAGACACCTTTCCTATCAGTATTACGAATTTACAAACGTATGCATATATTTTTATTGTGTTCATAATTATACATGAAATGCTAGTTACATGCCAGTGACTATTTCGGTGATCAGCGGCGCTGATTAGGAACCTTTCAATCCAAGCATTTATTTTAGACAAATTAGCCCCATACAACAACCTCCCACTATCATGTGATTAAATGTGATTTAAAGATACATATTCTATTAGTGTTTCACATTTACAAACAAACGAAAAGACTTTTAATGTGTTACTTATTATGCAAGAAACCTTTCTACCACTAACTATTTCGCTGATCAGCAAACTGCTGGATTTTTTTGCAATCGCTAATATTGTTGATTTTTTTTAATTAATTTAAAAGTAGGCCTATATAGGAACTGGTAAGACATTGTGTATTTTGATTAGACAAAATTGAGAGGGCAATTATTTATTATTTAGAAGAAGCCATATTTGGTCGTTTTCCAAAAGGAACCGTAAAAGAATTTACAATTTAATGGAAGGGTCTTTCTACGAAAAACTTCCCATTTAAGCAGGTATTCAGCAACTGAAAAATAACATCTTAATATTTATTTTATGGAGTCTATTATGGCAATAAAAATGGAAACTACTAGTATATAAAATTTCTTTCAGCAGAGCAGGTACTTTCAGAAAGGTTAAATTATCGTTCCGGCTAATTTAATGCCCTAAGTGTATCATCAATTTCAACACTGTTACAGACTTGCGCGGTCCCGCATAATTTATTTAGAAAAAAAATATGGAAGGTTCACTTGTACGATTTATTGTATTATAAAAATATATTTTAACCTTGTAATTTGTGTATTTTTAATTAATTTAATGTGTTCCGATTATATCCTGAAACAAAATAAAACTGCAACCCACAGAAGGTATAATGCAATAAACAGAAGGGAAATTTATAGAAATCTTCCTCGGTCAATAAAAATGTTGGCGATTTAATCATTTTCTAATATGTTTCTAAGTCATTTTATTTATTTCTTGAAATTATGCCTATTTCAACATATAACGGTGCTGAAGAAGAAGAACTGTGTTGAATTAAATAAAAGACATCATTGGCAAAACTATTAATTAAAGCATGCAGACTTCTTTTATGATAAATATTTTAAAAGTTTAATATTTTATAATACCTAACATAATGTTCCCTATAAAAACGATGAAGTTCTGAATAACAATGCAATTGAAGAATTTAGATGTTACATCCATCCTGTTACCTTATTGTTTCAACACCGTTCATCGACATTCACTACCGTTAAAAGTTAAAAAAAAGGTGATGATTATTTATTATGTAATTAAAAGTAATTACTTCAACCTTTCTAGTACTGAGTATATTTATGTTGATAGTGTATGCTGTTTTCCAAAACTATATGAAAAGCATTCCTATTCCAATCATTTTTTTTTTAGAAATATATTAGTAACGATGTTAAAGCAATAGACATGCAGACATTTTCACACAATTATGGAAATGTCCTGTTGTAAAATGAAAAAATAAATACCGATAATGATGTTTTTGTGGAGTAATTCTTTGACTTTACTTCAACATATATATATATATATATATATATATATATATATATATATAATATGTGGGATGAAAACAGGAGAAGTCTATCAACATCGTGTTTAAATCGATCAAATCATTCTGGGGACCCACTTTTTAAATGCAAAAAGGAGAAATATAAGAGGGATGAAAAGAAACTTGTGAAAGTTTTTAAGGAACGATTATATTATACATGAAGAGTGAAAGAATCCTTAGGCTATACGTATACACTTTACTAATAAAAATAACAGGATAATCAGTCTTTTATTATGGCTATATACATTTAACATTTTTAATAAATTAAAATGTTATATACATTCATACTAAGTGCATATCTCAGCTATTTATCTCACCTGGCCGGTGAACCTATGACAACAAATTACTGCAGCGCCCCCTACTGTTAGCTAATATCTCCTATAGTGGTCGGTGGGGCACTGATATTTTAAAGTTGTATGAAGTAGCCTGGTATGGGCGATGTATTTGGCAATCATTCGGTTTCACAGGATATAAGTAAAACAACTTTGAGTCTTCAATATTACCATTATAGAGAATCACTCGTGACAGGTATCTTAGTCAAGAATATATATAAAAATATGTAAGACTAATATTGGTAATAGTTTTCATAACACCAACCCTACCGATAGCGTCCCGGAACCTCCTCCACCCAAAGCCTTCCATTTTCCGTCCGTTTCAACAAACTTCGTTTAATCACAATTATTAAAAATTAGCCCTCGTATCTCTGACGATATTTTTGGTATCTCTGGTTTTCTTCTAAAAATAGCCGCTCCATTCATTTCACAAAGTCTTGCGTATCTGTTTAATTGTTCTCTTCAAAGTGGTATAATCCCTAATGATTGGAAAACTGCCAAGATCGTTCCTATATATAAAGGCTCGGGTAAGAAGAGTGACCCAAATAATTATCTACCAATATCTATCATTGGTCATATACCTAAGATATTGGAATCATTCGTCAAACATAAGTTAATTTCCTTTTTCTGTAAAAACAAAGTGTTCTCAGATAAACAATAAGCTTATCTCTCAAATAGATCTGCGCCTCTCGCACTGCACAAAGTAATAGATGAATGTTTAACAAACATGAACAATAATAAAATTACTGCAGCTTGCTTCATGGACATAAGAAAAGGATTTGACAGCCTAAATCATTCAATTTTATTAAGCAAACTAAAACAATACACTCTAAGAACGAAAGGTGCTTCAAAGAACTCGATAGGGTTCTTTACGTTGTCACAAATATGGAACCCTATTTGGTTCTTTAAAGAACCCTTTATATTATCTTGATCGTATGGTTCATTAAAGAACCTTATAGAGCTTTGGGGCACCTTGAGGGTTCTTTAGATACCCCCCTCCCCCTTTATTGCAGATAACAAAAATTGTTCATACTGATTTCATATTGATACTAAGTTCATATTGATAAACAATATCTTATACTAATATGGGGTCCAGACTACTGGATTAAAATAATAAATACAAATACCATAATATACATAAATAATATATTTATTTGCATTTATTTAAATATTAAAAATAATATATATTGAAGCACAAGGATGCCTCTATACAAAACAGGTTGTTTGTAAAATGTCATGCTTGTCTTTGAATGTCATTAAATCAAAATTATTTTAAAATCTGTTACATATTGTTTAAAAACACAAATATGTATATTCTATATGTGGTGAAACTTTTACTGGAAGAATTATATATTACTGTGATCACGTTAGGTGGTATCATCATCATATTAAAGTAATATATGCTGCATCTCTGAGTGTAATAGTATATATAGTTATTTGAAAAAGGATTTCTTTTTAGTTTTAGCTTATTATATTGGCTAGAAGCAATTATTTTTCTGACTTATAGTCATACTCCATGTATATATCCAACCCATAAATGTCAGGATAAAAAAAAGCATCTTTCATTAGAAACCATCAATCCATCCGCACCCAAGGTCAACTTGAAGCTGGATGATGGTTGGCAAAAAATGTAAGGTTCAATTTTAATGCTGTTCATTACCCTGTATTTGTATATGTCTAACAAGATTATATTATTTGCATGTGCTTACATAATCATTTTTAATCGTTTGTTCAAAATGCAATCGATTTTGAAAGAAAACGACCAATCATCGATTTAATCGATTTCATATTGATACTAAGTTCATATTGATAAACAATATCTTATACTAATATGGGGTCCAGACTACTGGATTAAAATAATAAATACAAATACCATAATATACATAAATAATATATTTATTTGCATTTATTTAAATATTAAAAATAATATATATTGAAGCACAAGGATGCCTCTATACAAAACAGGTTACATTACCCTTAATATACATGTACATAATATGAGAGGTAATCATACCATTTATTATCTCTTTTTCTTTCTATATATATATATATATATATATATATATATATATATATATATATATATAATATATATACATATATATTAAAGATGAAAAGAAACATATAGTAATGAATAAATCAATTAATGTCCCACAATTATCTATTCATATAACCATATATATATATATAACCTCTAAGATCCTGTAAGGAATAAAGATGAGACTTTCAAACCTGATTGTTTGTAAAATGTCATGCTTGTCTTTGAATGTCATTAAATCAAAATTATTTTAAAATCTGTTACATATTGTTTAAAAACACAAATATGTATATTCTATATGTGGTGAAACTTTTACTGGAAGAATTATATATTACTGTGATCACGTTAGGTGGTATCATCATCATATTAAAGTAATATATGCTGCATCTCTGAGTGTAATAGTATATATAGTTATTTGAAAAAGGATTTCATTTTAGTTTTAGCTTATTATATTGGCTAGAAGCAATTATTTTTCTGACTTATAGTCATACTCCATGTATATATCCAACCCATAAATGTCAGGATAAAAAAAAGCATCTTTCATTAGAAACCATCAATCCATCCGCACCCAAGGTCAACTTGAAGCTGGATGATGGTTGGCAAAAAATGTAAGGTTCAATTTTAATGCTGTTCATTACCCTGTATTTGTATATGTCTAACAAGATTATATTATTTGCATGTGCTTACATAATCATTTTTAATCGTTTGTTCAAAATGCAATCGATTTTGAAAGAAAACGACCAATCATCGATTTAATCGATTAAACGGCACACCACTATAGGTAATAGGTCCATTAATGCGTTAGCTCTGTGTGCAGCCTCACAACAGATATAGGTACAGCCTTAGAGCTATTAAGTCCAAATTCAAACTCCTCTAAAAAAGAAAAAGTCTTTCTCAGTGACTTCGGGTACTGAAACCCATATGCCCAATATGCCGCCATCACAAGGGCAATTCCCATCGTAACGTATACGGAGCCGTCATCACAGGTGAGATTACAGCTACTGCCACCACGTGCAACTCGTCATCATAGAGTACATCCTGACCACCAATGAACTTTAGTATTGGTATTGCGACGTTTCTTCCTGTAACAGAAAATGCAGATTGTTACACATTCCAATATAAATAAAATCAGCCATTATATTCAGAGTATTTTGAAGTAACCCTAAAGTTGTCTATAGGTTACAGAAAAAGTAAGTCTATTTACATTAATTTTGTTATTTGTATATTAAACGTATATGATAAAACAGTCCCAGTGTTAGCGGCCCTGGGAATTTATTTTTTGCATTATAAAGACGGACAAAACCTGTTTCTCTAGCTCAGCATTGCAGAAAGCTAGGTGTGCCAAAATAGAGGAAAATATCCCCACAAACAATAGATAGATAGATAGATAGATAGATGGATGGATGGATGGATTGATAGCTAAATTTCAAATGTAAAGAGGCACGTTTCACTGTACCTCTGCCCCATGAAGTTAGTAATATTTATATTTCTTATTTAAAACAAAGTAACAACATAATTACCTTTTTATGGAGGAACAGGTGGTCTTCATGTTCCCCAAAAAGACCCGGGATCGTTAATATTGCAGCATTATTCTTCAAACCTGAAAAAATAACAACTGAATTTAGGGTTACAAGAATAACATGTTTGGTGTTTGATATACAGTATGACCCTAAACAGTGAAAAAGTGAGCATGCTGAAGCCCAGTGTTTTGCCTTTCAGGGCACCGCGTGACCAGTGACTGTTTCTGTGATTTTACAATCGGATGTATCTGTACAGCCTAGCACTCAGGCACTGTACGACTAACGTGTATACCCCATGCTGTGACCAGCTCCCACTGATGGGCCGATGGCCACCTAATGGCTGCTCATTTATCATTCCACATGTGCATGGTGTACACATTGCAACCTACATCTGGTATTACCATCGATATCAACTGACCTTTATAAAGCAACACATTTTAAAACGTACTTCCCCTAACCATAATAGTATAATAGAACATCAGTTATAGAACCTCTTACATACACAGAACACATACACGCACACACGCACACTCACACACACATTTATATACATATATATATATATATTATACATATATATATATGTGTATATATATATATATATATATATATATATATATATGCACAAACATATTATCATAATTGCGCGCACAAATATATGTAAATATACACTTCACACAAACATACATACACCCAACTTGTATATCCGCAAGCATTGGCCTACAAACGACGTATTGGAGAGGTTTGATAATTATACTGTCAAAAGGGAATCTATGCCCGGGCCATGTTGGAGGCATCCCGCCCGGATGGATGCATCCCGATATATAACTTGCAACTTTAAAGCTCAATTAAGTGTTATAACTCATGTAGATGATATATAGCATTTCTTTCCAGATAGAGTTTACAATATTCAGTGGGTAAAACTTACCTTATAGTCTTCACTGTCTGTTTGTGACGTTACTGGCTTGCAGTCTGTGCAGTAGTTAAGCTAAACCTGGATCTGTCTCCACTGGTCAGCACTGGTCAACACACTGTTCTAAATACCCGGCACTTGTAAGATTGGCGCGAAAGCGTATCAATTTACGATTAAGCAATGCCAGTGAGAGTCGTCGCCTCGTTTTTACATGGATGCAGCTGAAAAATGCTGTTTACACTACACGCCAATCGCACAGAAATGCTGAAAATTGTGAGAGGCAAGTGATTGCCGTGTTGTGTAACCTTGGCTAGAGTCTGTCATATTTCCATTTTAAATTAATTGATAATAATTATTAATAATAAAAAAATAACAAAAGTACCAATTTTGGTTCAGATTGTATATCACTGCTGAAAAAGTATGCACTTACATATAAATAAATATATATATATATATATATATATATATACACCAATCACTCTTAAATGGCCAAAACTAATTCAGCAACGAATTACTTAACTAGACCAAAATTTCTAGTAAGAGTGACTGCATGCTTATTTAATTGAAAAAAAAAACTAAAATTTCTTTAATCATAATATCATGTAGACCTGTATTCGGACCACACTAATAATTATCAATACAACTATTTTAATACTTGAGTTCAACCTTTAAATTTAGACTCCTTTATATCTCTAAGGAACGCCTTGTCTCTCGGAAGCGTTTACTTTGTCAGGTTATAGAATCACTTCTTGGTATACCCTGTATTACAAGAAGCACTTCCAAAGAACCCTCATGCCTCTCAAAGAACCCTTAATCATCCCAAAGAACCCACCTTTATTTGAAGAACCCTGTTTTGCCTCATAACACCCTAGAGTTCTTTACTCAACCCTGTGGTTCTTCAGAGAACCCTCAAAGAACCCTCAAGAACCCTTTTTTCTTAGAGTGTACGGCGTCACCGATACTGAACTTATTTGGTTTAAAAATTATTTGTCTAACAGAAGACAATTAGTATGTGTAAATGGAGAACTCTCTAAAGAGTGCGTTTTGAATAACTAGACCCCTCAAGGCACAATTCTAGGCCCGGTTTTATTCCTTGTGTATATTAATGACTTGCCTAAATATTTAAAAGAGAAATGTATGATATATGCGGATGACATCTCAATATATACTTCCTCAGATTCACCCGCTGAGGCGACTAACCGCCTTCAGAATCTTATTGACATCGCTCTTGAGTGGTTACATAATCACCGACTTTGTATAGACCCTCTAAAATCCATGGTAATTTTATTCGGCCAAAATCAGAAAACCCGATCTCTCGATTCAGAGATCATCATAAATGATATCACATTACATCCTGTCAAGAGTACGAAATTATTAGGTATAATCATTGACTCTAGTCTGACTTGGAGAGAGCATATTCAGCTTCTATGCGAAAAATTAAAATCTAATTTAGGAATTCTCTTTCGCCTCAGTAAGATACTGTCAACTACCAGCCTGAATTGCGTATATATTTTGACCTTTTTCAAAGTCAAATAGATTACTGCATATCTGTTTGGGGCAATTGTTTTAAATCTTATTTAAATAGAGTACAAAAGCTTCAGAACAAAGCCGCACGAGTCGTTACAAAAAATTTTGACAATAACACTTCGTCTGCGTCATTAATTAAACAAGTAGGTTGGATGACTGTGGATGAAAGGTATCGGTATTTTTTGTGTTCAATTGTATATAAATGTTTGGCTGAAGACGTACCTGAATATTTTAACTGTTCTCAGGTTGCAATGGATGCCATATGTAACACGATCTTCCGACAGCCATAATTAGATTTTACCGAAGCCCAGGCGTGAACGTTTTAAATCTAGTTTTAGCTATGCAGGTCCATATCTATGGAATCAACTGCCTTTCTCCTTAAAGTATGCCTCAGATCACGACCATTTTAAGCGTTTATATAGATGTTTGATGCGATGATAGCACAATTTTATATTATTCTTACTTGTATATTACCACAAATCTACCTTTGATCAATTTCATGAGATTGATATGTGTTTTATTTTATTTTATTTTCAATGTAACGACTATGTTCCATTACTGCATAACATCTTTTAATCGTTCGCGCTATATATTGAAGTATGTATTTAATATATATAACACTATGTCATGTTTAATCTGTATATGTATGATGTATATTTTATTCATTTTATATATTCTAACATCATCCAGGACCCTGTTGAAAACCAGCAAATGTGCTGAATATAGGCTATCCTGGTGAAAGATGTTTGAAAAGAATTACGTAAATCATTGCTGATGAATGATTGCGCAGTTTCTGATCAGCGAAATAGTAGTTGGTAGAAAGGTTTCATGCATAATAAGTAACACATTAAAAGTGTTTTCGTTTGTTTGTCAATATGAAACACTTCTAGAATATGTATCTTTAAATCACATTTAATCACATAATAGTGGGAGGTGGAAATATGGGTCTTGTTTGTCTAAAATAAATGCTTGGATTGAAAGGTTCCTAACCAGCGCCGCTGATCAGCGAAATAGTCGGTGGCAGGTAACTTGCGTTTCTTGTATAATTATGAACACAATAAAAATATATGAATATGTTTTTAAATACGTAATACTGATATGAAAGGAAAGGTGTCTTTTAATCATATTTAATCACAAAATAGGCGGAGGTTGCTATATGGGAGATAATAAGCCTCAAATGAATGCTGTCATTTTAAGGTGGCTGATCAGCGCGCTGATCAGCTTTTATACTGCAGACCGCTGATCAGCGCGCTGATCAGCGAATTATACCCTCCCCTTGAAGGGTAGAGGGTTTTCACCTGTAAAATATTTCTTTTTGTTACTGATTATCAGCTGCTAATATGGAAACATCTAGGTGTTCACCTTCCCAACGGAATGGTCAGAAATATTGCCTCTCTGAGACAGGCGGAAAGGCGTTATTATACGACCCCTATAAATTATATTATATTATATTATATCATATCATTAAATCAATATTCTTTGTAATATATATATATATATATATATATATATATATATATATATATATATATACGATATATAATTTGTATTGTTCACATAGCGCGAATTCAATACATCGCTGTGATAGTGCTCTACCGTATGGGAGCGTTTATAAATAACTAAAGTACGGTTAGTTTGACTTCATCAGTTTGTGCTACAGATCTGTTTCGTGAGAGCAGCATTCAAGCCGGCTCACTCTTCAGGTACAAACTGGAACAAACAAGTGGAAACATATATCGGACTGAACAGAAAACGCATTTAAAACGAGATACTATGGACGCATCAGTAGTTTCAGGAATGAAAAATACAGAAATAGCACAACACTAAGCCAGTACGTGTGGACTCTGAAAGAAAAAAAACATACCCTATTCGGTCAAATGGAAAATCATGGCTAAATGCAGAGCTTATTCCAACACGTCCAAATAATGTAATTTATGCACCACCGAGAAATACTACATAATTTGCCGACCTGATCTGAGTCCACTAAACAATAGGAACGAGCTGACAACGTCATGCAAACATAGAACTAAATACCTCCTTTGTAACCTTAAATAATTTTAAGCCGATAATAAAGTTAAATATGCATTCTCAAGATCCCAGCCAATGTATGCAGGAACAACCAACTGGACTACTAATCCACTGATCCCCTGACCGAACCAACACCTGGGGTCTTGATCAACTTTAAGCAATCCAACAAATCCTCGAGCGCTTCATAATAGCCCTAATACAGTGCAATAAGCCAGGCACCCAGTAACCCTTATTCACCAACAAAACAAAAACTTTAAATACATGCCTCACCGAACCTAGTAACCCCAGATAAATCCTACCTATTACGACAAACTTCACCCAAATATCTGATCTCATCAGTTTGTACCTGAAGAGTGAGCCGGCTTGAATGCTGCTCTCACGAAACAGATCTGTAGAACAAACTGATGAAGTCAAACTAACCGTACTTTAGTTATTTATACGATATATATATATATATATATATATATATATATATATATATATATATATATATATATATATATATATATATATATGATATTATGGATCTATACGGTTAATATATGTTTAAAATCTCAGCTAAATAGATACATTTATTTCTTACTTAACCCTGTAGCGTTATTTCGGCCCTCCGACAAGCGTAATATGGCCCCTACATTTGGTATAGAGGTCCGACAAATAAGGCTTTATGAGGATGTAAATAATTCGTCATTTTTGACAACGCACAAGTATGCTTTGACCTACAAGTATGCTGTTATTTTTAATAAACCAGGCCAACAGTTATAGATACGTTTGTGTATACTTTCTGGCAAACACCCACATGTGCGGGTACAATTTTCTGCCAATCCCTAAGGTTTGAGTGATTGATGCAGTCAGGAGAGAGCACTGGTTGATGACTTGTTGAACGACACCTTCATGAAATTTATGCTCAGATCAATTTTTTTTAAAGCGCGTGATATATCCGAGTTCCTGTGACCATTGACAGGGCGCCGCAACACCGTTAGTTATACCATTAGCGCCAATGTGTTTCTGTCCGGAAACTATTAGACTGCCTCCCAGAAATTAGACTGATACAATTATGCGCGGGTTACCAATCTTCCCAGAAGTCCGCCATTTTGTATCCAAAATGGTGTAGTTCTGAGCAGTTCGATGGGGCATTCACTCCTAGCGGCGCCTGCCACCCAAACGTCGAATTTTAATAAACCGGGCCCTGTAAATTATTTTAACAGGCCTGAGTGTCATGTTGTCATGGTTAATTCGCTGTAGTATAGTAATAAACTAGTGCAGCCCCAATATTAGCCTTATGCTACACATGTGCACACAGTCCTTACCGTAACAGACACTGCCACTAGTTTAATGTAGAGAAAAATTGTAGGCATACACAATCCTAGCATACACGTGGACCTTTTATCATGGGGTATTATATTAAATATATTGTGGGTCAATATTAGCTTCGGCGCAGGTCTGATAACAACAGATAAAGCATGGTCGCATTAAACCTTAGAAGTACAGGTTACATGCCAAAGTCATGGTATGATAATCAGAACAGTAGTTAATCTATCTCTTTAATAACAGTCATTGTTTACTGGCTGTGTATATTATAATCAAATGGTCCCGTCGCACTAAAAGTTCGTTGTCTGTGACAGCACATATGAACGATTACAGTTTAAAACAGTATAAAAATATGCATACATTACAGGCACTTTTAAATTTATCACTAGCCCTAAGGCGGGCCCCTGGACTCCAGTCGCTAAAGCTCGCGCATCGAGGGGGGGGGGGGGGGGGGGAATAGTCTCTTTAGGACGAAAGCCCATGCATTTGTAACTTCTTCCCGGGGATTTTGTATTAACAACTTTAATAAAACTAGAATACGGGAAGTCGACAAGCGACTACGTGTATCCACTAAAATCAGAGTGGAACGGGTGAAGTGAGGCATGGATTGAGTGGCAAGGGAAATAGAGTGAAGTGTTGAATATTAGCATGGATGTCTGCAGCCGAAATGTGTATGTAGGTTGCGCCTCCAACTACAAAATCCAAAAAGCTGTCCAAGTTGTATACATATGCAAAAGTTAAGGCAGATAAGTCAAACGACTACATGTATATGAGTGATTTTAGCCCGTGGCAGACAAACAGAAGGACGCTGTGCAAAAATGGTTGCAGATGGCGCCACCAGTTTTGCGTATGATTAGGAGCTATGTGAGATCTATACACATGCAAAACTTTGGTCCCATCGGTCAAACGGTTCCCGAGATATGAGCTTGGATGTTTGCAGCGTAAACTAGAATGTAGGTGGCCCCGTCTGTCAAAAAATCAAGAGAGCTGTCCAGGATGTATAAACCTGCAAAATTTAGGCAGATATGTCAAACCACTGCCGGGATATGAGTGATTTTATCCCACGGCAGACAAACAGACGGATGCTGTGCAAAAATGGCTGCAGGTGGCGCCACCAGTTTTCCGTATGATAAAGAGCTATGTGAGATCTATACACATGCAAAATTTTGGCCTAATCGGTCTAACGGTTCCCGAGATGTCTGCAGCGTAAACGTGAATGTAGGTGGCGCCACCTGTCATAAAATCAAGGAAGCTGTTCAGGATGTATACGCATGCCGAATTTCAGGTGAATTAGTCAAACCACTGCAGAGACACAAACTCTGTTTTGGCGGATACATTAAAGACTAAATCATAGGATAAGGATATTATTTTATTCACCGGTTCTTACAGGCACATAAATGAGTGCTGCTGAAGAGAATCAGAAAAACAAGGGACCCATGGGTCACGGCGCTCAGCTGAATGTGACAGATATAATTGTATTACCATTGTTGTATATAGGTATGTAAGATTTAATTTTGACAGATGTAATTTTTTGTATTAATTATTATGTAGTTGAGCGGATTAGTAATATAGAAGTGTCAGTATTTCAAATATGTACAAGAATATGTGTCTAAAATATTGCATTGGGAATGACCAGATGTTGTTAATTGAAGAGGAAGGAAGTGGAGATTTGCAAGTATAAAAATACACATTTACTACATCAAAATAATTATGGAAAAGGAGAAAACAGATATGTTTTGGGAAGCAGTTATTGCTGAATAGGAGAGGAAACAGAATGTCTCAAAGGTATCTATAGAGAAGAAATTTAGATTAAGCTATGAGAAGTTGCCATGTTTGATCTGAATTGAAGAATGGGGGATTATTTCTAATAATATCTTGTGATCTGACCATGTGTTTTCTAATGTTGAAACTGAAGCATTTAAACAGTTAGTAAAGACAAGATCTATGGTATTTCCATGGTCATTGGTTGGTTCTCTGACTAGTTGTTGACATTTAAAGAGTTGACATAATTGTGTCAGTTTGGTGTTATATATTATATTAGAAATGTCAATATTGAAATTGCCCATGATCACTATAGGCAGGTTGAGGTCAACTTGAGAGACTAAAACTTGGAGTTTAGAGAAGAAGTTACTGATGGGACATGCGGGTGCCCTATAGAGGAAAACAATCTGAAGTGACTGAGTCTGAGTGTGAATATAGAGAAGAGATGACTCAAAATGTGGTGTTGTGTGGTGGTGAAGGGTTACATGGGGACTCAGATGTTCATGTATATAAATGACTAAACCATGAGGTGGTCTTTTGTTTGTTGTTCCTCTGACAGCTATTTTATCATTTCTGATAAGTTTGTAATGAGGTATTTCATACATTTCATTTTGGTTTCTAGAGCAAAGGCGTGACTCTGCAAAAGCAATGATTTGGGCGTTCAGTATATGGCAAACAGATTTTACATCCTGATGATGCAAATGTAGGGACCGCGTGTTATGGTAGATAACCTGTAATAATTCATTTGATTCAACAGATGGTTGTTTGAAATTCATTTTCAGAGGCACGTCATTACGTAATCGGTTCATTTAATATTTTACCGGGGGGGGGGGGGCAGGGCAGAGAAGGAAGGTGACATATATTGTCATATACTAGTGCATTATAAAAACTGGGCCCTAAAATAGTGAACTTTTTTCAATAAAATTTATATTTATACATATTCCAAAATCATATGAAAATGAATAATAAATAAATGAATGGGTATACCAACAGAGAGATTACTCTTTACAAGAGTTTTGAAATAATTTACACAGTATGGGGTTTAATATGAATTAAGAAACTTTAAATTTTGATATAGGGGTTTAACGTATAATGAGACCTTATTTTTTCTAATATGCTACATCAGCACAACACAATATCTTCTGGATTACCCCCTTGAACTACTTTTTCAATAAACATTGTGTACATTGGATCAACACAGGTTTACATTTAAAAAAATACAGTTAACAATACAAAACATATATTATATATACTTGTGGTGAAAGTGTGTGTGGGGGGGGGTGAAGAGGGAAAGTCACATGAAAGCATTTCTACATTTGAACATTCACAATTCCAATTGCTCTTTAAGTTATCCATAATTTGGTTCATATATTATCAGATTAGACCCATAGATTTGTTTAATTATATCTTAATTTCTTTAAATTAAAAAAAAAAATAATTAATCTATAAAAGCTACATTACTACAAAATGGTCTCTTCTGGATTACTCCTTGAACTACATTTTCCGAAAAATATTGTGTGCATTGGATCAACGCTGTTTTACATATATACAAATAAAGTTAACAATAACAAACACATGTACCAATTTATGTACATAAGAACAAACATATAGGTCTGCAACAGATCACTCTTTTAATTCAATAAACATTTGATTGCTTCAAGTGATCACTTCACAAATGACACCTGCCAGTGTTGATATGGTGGTGTCTGGCAGGCCACATGCTGAGCACCCCATACTGACTACTGAGCCAGTGCTCCTGATCCTGATTTCATGCACCTGCCAGCAGAACACCTGTGGATTCTCACATCACACAGGATGTGTATTTACTATTTACTATGTGTATGCCCAGCAAGGAAAAGATAGTATAGACATACAACATGCACATATTTAAGTAGAGCTTAATACCAGAATAATAGACAGTAACTTGTTAACATTAAGTTTATACTTAGAAGTTTAAAACATACTATATGAGGTTATCAGTGATAAAGTAGTGGATGTATACCCCAACAAGTCCCTTTATTTATTTGAAATGGAAATATAAAATGGAGATCCTGAGCCAATTATATTTATCTGATAAACTTTTATCCTTGGCTTTATTTAGCATTTTTTTTATCAGTGTTTCTTTTTCTGTGATCACCAATTGGCATGATCTCCAGCATCAGTTGAAGGATAATTGTTTGGCTTGTGCATTTTTAAGTGTACTCATGTTTCCCAATTTTTCCATTTTCTTTTTTACACCCACACAATTATTTCCCGAATTTTGACCATATCTGCCTTTAATTTCACCTTTATCTGTCATATGTCCTTATCAGCTATTTTACTGAAACGTGTTATCACCTGTTATCAGTTTTTATTTGTTATTTGCTAATTTTTAAAATAATCTGTATAATGTATGATGTTAAAAAAAGGGATTTAAATCCAGATTGTGTTAGCAGAAGAATATTTCAGACATAATATATGAATAAAAAATAACATGATAAACTTCCTTCCTGTAAATATTAAAATATTAAAGTCAGAAGACCTAAAAAGTACAGTACAACAGAAATTCATAGTACAGTATTTTACCTTTAAAGGGATTTAAAAGAAATAATATAAAATTAATATGAGTTGTTAAATATAATTTTTATGAAGCAAGCAATATTCATTACATTGTTACAGGTGGGACATGTTACGGGTGGGACAAAAAGATGTATTTTTTATCTGCTGTGTAATAAATGCAATTGGCAGGCATACAAATTAGGTAAAAACAGATCAGGTTAGTGCTTTTCTGCAAAAAGATTAAATATTTATCTTCTCCCTAATTTCACAGTGTTATTCCACTGTTACCGGTGGGACAGTTATGATTACAGATATCTATCTTTTCAGATGAAACACTTTATTCTTATTTATTCAAGTTATATGTACCCCAAACTCATATGAAAACTAGTTATTTTTTGGCACCGCAGGTGCCACAGTATCCCCAGACAATTAATCCCCCCCCCCCCCACCCCCACCCCCTTCAAGAATAGGCCCCCATCTTCAGCAGCATATACTGATACTTGGCAAGCGACTATGGTTTCTTCCATTTATTGATTCAAATAAAAAGCTGTGAACAAATTCATTTTCAAATGAGCATACACTATATCTGATAAGTATATATTGTAATGTGTAATACACGAATATGTGGTATTAAACTATTTAATCATACACCGGAACATTTCCCTATTTGGCCCATCTGCAACATGAATGTTATAATGTAACTGATATTTTATTAGTATTTTAAAATATATCATTTAAGCACATAAACAGGGGGGAGGGAGGGAGGTGATTAATTATCATTCCAGTGCACCAACTTTTGAACATTCTTAAATAAAATTTTGTGACCAACTAAAACATATCAGGCTATAGCAGTTTGTGAATATGAGATCTATACTATTACCATGATCATTAGTTGGCTTTTTGATAAGCTGTTGACAGTTCAGCAGTTTACACTATCCAATTAAATCCATTGTTTTTAAATATATACAAACATAATGTTCCCATCCCAAAGGTGGAAGGACCTGCTTGGAGGGGGGGGGGATGAGAGTTTAAAAACATCTTTGTACCTTTGTATATTTTTTCTTTATATATCCGTAATAAATTTTATGCAGTTGCCAGAAGAATATTGTCCCAAACAAATACTCAGAGGCAGGGAGTGAGGAAAGTTACAACACCTTTGTATAAACATACAGGATACAAAATTTAATCCAAAAGTGCTTACAGGTAAAAAATGTTTTATTCATAATTACTGAATAATTCAAAACAAACAGAGAGATAGAAAAACAAAGCAAATCACTTTAATTCCCATTCTACTGAGGCAGAAAAATACTGAACGAATGTTTGCATTAGATCCTCATTTTTTAATACATCAATTTTTTGTTAAGGAAAATTTTGGACAAAATTTATAAATTTAACTTTACATTTACAGTATAAATCATTTATATTTGAAAATTTAAGTTGATTAACGATTCTAAATTGCATCAACATTTATAGTTAATCTGCTCAAGCAAAGTCACATTATATACACAGATGTATTTATTTTTTCTTAAAATATATTTTTGAAATTTGCAAAATAATAAATATCGGAAATAACACTTGATTCAGGAAAAGTTGTATACATTGGATCGGAAACAGCAATGCAATAAAAGAATGCAATATATCTGGTTGGGGGGGGGGGGGGGGGGTCAGGGTTGCCACGTGATCCTACATGTGTGACAGCAGTGTTGCATCACTAATAAGTTCACCCAGGCAAGGCTGTAGGGACAAGATATGGCTAGCCTGTAGGTTCAAAATGTAAATACATTAGAGCCTCAGAAAAACTTCAATAACTAGAATAATTTTTAAGCTTTTACTTTCAAATTTCAGAATTTAACAGATTAAATCTATATATATATCGACTGTGAAAAGTAAATCAAATGTTTTTACAAGAAAAAAAACGTGCCATGATCAAACTTGGGCAAAATTTAAGGTACCAATTTCATATTTTTGCCAATATTAAAAAAAATTTAACAGATTTTGATCTAATTTTTGGTATACAATTTAATTTTGATTAAATAAAGTTGTATTACTGAAAAAAAGTCCCTACCTTTAACACTTTTGGTCTTAAGTGACCAAATATCTTTCCTGATTTTTTTTACAAAGTCCATTATGTTTGGGCCTATAACTTTTTTAATTTCTGGTATGTACATAGGAACTATATAGAGGAATATTTATGGTAAATATGAAGAAAACAGATAAGTGGTTTTGATATTAGCCAGTCCTGAAGTGTGAAAATAGATTTCTAAAAAAATTGAGGTTTTTCCATAATATCTCGAAGGAACAAAGCCCTATTGACCCAATTTTCGGCATGGTAGGAGATTTTGGGGACATCTAACTGTATGCCGAATTTCAGATTCTTCGGTCCAATGTTGTCGAAACGTGCCAGTCTTACGGACGGACATCCGGACTTACGGACGGACGGCCGGACGGCAAGACGGACGGGCGGACAGACGGACGGACGACGGACAATGGACCACGACTATAGCTCAGA